>OY856401.1:3196429-3888929 GCA_963693495.1 Malacosoma neustria
ATTCTAATTATATATTTTATTCATATTTATCCATGCAGGGGCGGAGAAAGAATACTAACCCGTGCGGGCGGGGTTGGCCTGTGGTAAAGGCGACAAAACAACCCACCCTAGCTGCGTGGTAGGGACTCAAGCCCATCTGGATGGCGACCACCTTTGGTCTTAAGTATGCCGCCATAATAACCTTGTGTTGTGTTTCGGCATTAGTGACCCAAGATCCTGTACCCTTATGAGAGGGACAGCAGTGTGTTCGCGATGCCACTGGCATTGCAAACACCCATAAGTGACGGTAACTGCTAAATAATAAAAAAATGGGATGTAATGGGAACATCATCTTTGAATAATTACAACAAATAAATGTACTTATTTCTAAGAATTGGTACATACTTACATATGAATTATATGATATATTATATATATATATATATATATATATATATATATATATATATATATATATATATATATATATATATATATATATATATATATATATATATATATATATATATATATATATATATCATATAATTCATATGTAAGTATGTACCAATTCTTAGAAATAAGTACATTTATTATATATATATATATACCTAGTCAGGTCATAAATTCTGTCACATGTTTAATGTAAAATAATTGTAACAAGTTTATTAATTATGTAACCATTCATATACCAAAATGAACTTAACAAAACATAGATTCTTATGACATTAAAGTTTATTCAAAATGACCTCCGTGATTTTGAATACAAGCCTTCAATCTGCGCGGCCAGTTGTCTATCGCAGCACGAACGAGGTCCATGTCAATATCGGCGGCTGCCTTAATCAAGGATGTCTTGAGTGACTCCAAATTGGGATGAGGCTTTGAGCACGCCTTTTCCTCCAAGTGTTGCCATATCTTGTAATCTAACGGATTCAAATCTGGACTGGAGGAGGGCCAGTCTTCGTGCCGGATGAAGTCGATTTCACGCGCCGCCAGCCAGTCTTGTGTGCTCTTCGCTCTATGAGCTGGCGCCGAATCTTGTTGGAATACCCAGTGCCTGTTATTGAACATGGTATGAGAAACAGGTTCCACAAGGTTCGTCAGGACTGTATTTTGATACACAACAGCATTCGTTTTTACACCTTTCTCACAAAAATGTACCTCTGTTAAGCCCCAATAAGAAACTCCCAACCATACCATGAGCGAAGATGGAAAATGACCTCGTTGGACACGCGGAATACGGTTGCTCGCTTCTTCACTACTGTGTGCGTACACCTTATCATTTTGTTTGTTGTAGCTCTCTTCTACGGTAAACATTTTTTCATCCGAAAAAAGAATTTCCCGATATTTTTTCCCGCGTACCGCTTCAACAAAGCGCGCCATCTCTTCAGTCTCAGGTCCATTAGACGAGCATTCAAACGATGTCCTGTTTTTCTTCGATATGCCCGAAGCCCTAAGTCTTCATTTAACACCCTTTTCACCGTGGTTCTGCTTAACCCCATCTGAAGGGCCAACAGTTTCTGCTTACGTTTGGGATTTCTTTGAATTCGTGCCTTCACAGCTTTTATCACTGCTGGAGTCCTAACAGACCGAGGGCGACCACTTCTTGACCTGTCATCTACACTAGAGTCTTCATTGTATCGTTTGATGGTACGATAAACGAATCTTTTGGTAGTATTCAAATTTTTCAGTATGTTAAAAATTTGAATTGGCGCGTAACCGCCACGATGCAACGCAATAACTGCAACACGGTCTTCTTTAAGCGTCCACTCCATATTTAAAAATGAGTAAAATTCTAAAAGTTATACATTTTTATTTTCATGAACAATTCGAAATTCTAATTCAATAAACTTTTTTGTGGCCAGCATTCTAAAAGAAAAGTTTTTACTGTGTGACAATACTTATGACCTGACTAGGTATATTATATTTATTATTATATTTTATTTTAAGACTCTGTACCATTATTGTGTTTAGAGGTCAGTGAAATTAATGGCCTAAATATTGATGTATTCCACTATTGAGGCTTTAATATAAGGGTAGCAATATAAACTAAACATATGTTAGTAATTTTATGATTTAAGGAGTTTGTCGTTAAATAAAACGTTAGTAAATAAATAATTTAAAATAGAAATATAAAATCCAACACAAGTCATGTAAGATTGTTTATTCAAAATGAATAATATAAGTAAATTTTCATGGATAGATCTGTGCTTCTCATTTGCCTTTTGATTCCAGGCCAACAAATACACATTTAATTAAAGTCATAACTATTGATTAGAAATACACCAAGCAAATTCCAATTGGCCCTGAAATTGGTTAAATTGGGATGCCATGGGATGTTTTTCTTGGAGTGTAAGGGTGATAGAAACAAGTTCCAGGTAAAGCAATGTTACTAAATGAACTTACTACGATATTGAAGCATTCATTTAACATATCTGAATAACTCTCTTCCTTCCCCAACCAAATGTAAGTTGTATACAAATCTTTGTGCAAGCCTTCAATTAGGCAGCACCGACAAGTACCCTCTACTTCCATAACGGCTATAGCTACATTAATTCACGTAATAATTATCATTTTTATTTATGAAAAACAAAAGAATATAACTTTAAAAATTCAAGTAATCCACATTTTTCATAATGTTCTGTAATACAGTGTTGTGAAGTGTGAGACAAACTAAACTATAACTAATAAAATTAACTAGCGGTTGCGGAAGGCCGTACGCGATTATGAAATCATTCGATTATGAACATGTCTCGAAAAATCTCGATTCTAACAGGTTATTGTATGGTTATTTCATAGACTATATCTCGCAAGATAATAATACTATAGATCGCAAGATATAATTTATGCATGAAGAAAAAGGACGAAGCAATTGTTTTTTGTCTTTGTCAGCGTGGCTGGTTTTTATTGTTTGTCAAGCTGTCAAAATACGATGTTTGGCAAAGTTGGTTCTTGGTTCAGCGTTCGGATAGAATTTTCGTATTTCGTGGGTGTTTTAAATATTCTTAGAGTGCTAGTATGTTTTGAGATAGAGACTCCTTGAACTTAATGTATTTGTGATGTTGGGCTGTAGTTTATGCTGCAAAAGCCGCAGTGAGCGAAAAATAACCGGGAGTGACCTTTCACTCGTAAGTAAAGAATATAATCAATTTGTAGTTAATAGTCTGTTAGTCTGTGGTGTTTAATGATTGGTTGAGATAAACTAATTAATTAGCTAGGGATTTTGCAAGTGTAAGAAAATATCGATATAATATTGGATATTTTGTATCGCTTTACAGAACTAAAATATATCTGCTAAATATTAACATATATTTCTTTAAATCCTATTTATATTACTTTAAAATTTAATTTTAATCTTGTTCCGTTGTATTCTCTCTTTTTTTATTTTAGTTTGATACATTTCGGTTCCTTTTCAATAGTCATATTCACGAAATGACTCAGATTACAAATGTCAATAAGAACATTACAGTTATTTACATCTACCTTCGACTTATTAAATTGCTATTTTAAATTATTTTGTTTATGATTACAATTAACTCTAAGGGGACCTAGTCGATTATACAGCCATCCTCATACCGTATATTTGTATGATGTTGAGAAAAAGATTGGCAGAGAATCTCCACTACACGTTCATTGTTTATTGTCAATGTTTTTCGTTCATTGTGTTTGTGAGTAAAATAAGTTGAAATTCACTTCGACGAGCGCGATTCCCGTGACGTATCGGTGGGCACCCAGTCTGGGGCATAAAACCTACAATCAAATAGCCTCCTCCACGTCCATTCTCACTGAATATTCACGCTAGATCGCCGCCCGCAAGCCGCCGCCATCTGAACAGCTGTATCGCGCGCAGCTGTTCAGATGGCGGTGGCTTGCGGGCGGCGATCTAGCGTGAACATTCAGAGAGAATGGACGTGGAGGAGGCTATCATGATCTGCGTTCTCTACACCATTCATTTTTTTTACTACCAGCCAGTATGTCATCAATAACAAAAAAGTTTACATACCTACGCACTTTGAGTGAATAAAGACTTAGAAATTAATTAGTATAAATGGTAAATTTGTTAATTTACCGTTTTATGGGAGTGATGCCAGGGGGTGAGTTAGGTTAGGTTGGTTTGTAAACTATTAAGCATATTAATTATATAAGCTGCAATGAGCTGCCCCTGTTTAATAAAATTTTGGTAAGCACTCAGAGGGTAAGCAAAAAATTTATTTTGAGTTGCATATAAAAGAAGCAAAAATAAAACTTTAAAGCATTCTGAGGTTAGTTTACGTAATTTTTTTTCTTAAGAACGGTGCATTTTCTGTTTATGGGAGTGTGTCAGGAGGGTTAGGGTACTCCCCCTCCCTCCCTCCACTACCCCCCACCCATAACCTTCTATATCTCGTCACTTTAAAGCGTTCTGAGGTTAGTTTACGTAATTTTTTTTTCTTAAGAACGGTGCATTTCCTGTTTCTGGGAGTGTGCCAGGAGGTTTAGGGCCCTACCCCTCCCTCCCCCACCACCCCCCACCCATATCCTTCTATAGCTCATCACTAAATTTTTACCCTTTTAAACAATGGCGAACTGAATTCTAGTGTATAATATTAAACCGGGCCGGTTCGGGCACAGATTTAAATTAATGTATCGATGTTTCGATCATTTTGCCTTGACCCGTGGGCACAAAATACGTCGAGGTTAGTCTAAATGATATCTAGATATGTCTGTGCGCGAAAATACCAGTTTTAGTCATGTGAACATGCTTAATACTAATTCACGTTTTTTAACATTTATTTCCCTTTTTAGGTTTCCCTCTAATCTTAACACAAGATTGAAATGGGTGGATACTACTGGAAAGTTAAATTGGCAACCAACAATTTATTCCGAAATGGATTTGGATGACCTCACCGTATTAAAACAGCCTGTACCTTGGCCCGCATTGCCATCAACCTCCAAGAAGGAAAGGCAACTAAAGAAACTGCTGTACTGCGAGAAGATAAAATCTCCTATACGACTCAAAAAAATTGCGAGGTGCGCGTGAATCCAAACGAAGATTATCTAAAAAGATAGGTCGTTTAGAAAATGTCATAGCAGAGCTGAAATGTAAAGTGCTAATTAATTCAGAGGAGCTGGATTTATTGTCTAATATCGAAACTGAAAATGCTGATTTTCTTAGGCGATATCTGGATAAAAAAAAACTGCCCGAGAAAATATTCAGCATCGTTAAGAAAATTGCATTATGTTTGCATTTTATAAGTCCGAAGGTGTATGCATTTGTCAGAAACCAATTTGATACATGTTTACCCCATTCTAAAACGTTATATAAGTGGTATACATGTATAGATTGTCAACCAGGGTTCACAAATGAAGCTTTGGAGGCAATCAAGTTACTTGTAAGTAAACAACCAGAAAAAATACTGTGCTCTGTCAGTCTCAATGAGATGTCAGTACGGCAACAATTACAGTGGAACGGCAAACAAACTGTTGGGTATGTAAATGTCGGTGATAATTTGGACACTGACAATTTACCTATAGATTAGCTTAGCGTCTTTAAGACGCTTTGGTGTTCATGGTTACGGCAATGAACGGCAAGTGGAAAGTACCTGTCGGCTATTTCCTAACAAATGGTGTCAATGGAGAACAACGTAGCGCTCTATTACAGATATGTATATATTTATTGAGTGAATGTGGTATAAAAATAACATCCATCACGTTTGATGGATGTCCTGCTAACTTTACTGTACATATCCCCATTCTATGCCACGGTCGATGTTCACTTTACTGTAAATATTATTTTAGGAAATATATGTTTTTACTAAAATGGCTTACATTTATTTAATTACCCTTACTCATTACCAATTTATTCTACCAGGGGACTGAGTCATGGGACTTAATATCTCAGTTCTTTGGGAAATATTTTATACATGGCAACATTATGAAAACTATTGCTGTCTCTTGTACAGCCACGCAATAGCTCTGTCTAAAGGTATATAGTCTATATATTTATAGGTATATTTGTTTATTATAGTGGTGGGCGAATATGAATGATTGGTATAATTGAATTGATAGTATTACTATTGTTGATCATCGATTACGAAATTAATAACTTCATATTTTCATAATCAAATTATGTTACTAATTTTTTATACTACTATCCTGTTGTAAAAAGTCGTATTTATTGTAGCTTTTCATCTGTTTCGTTTTGTTGCGGTTGTGTGATACAGATGCTTTTTGGTGGAGTCAATAACAGTAAGTTTACCTATCATAAAAACAATATTCCTATAGTGTGAATCATGATTATTTATATATCATTTTATTGTTGTAACATGCGCTATTAAAATAAAAACTCAGATACAACATTATTCAAGACGCGCGTAAGCGTAGTATAATACTAAAGTATATTATTGATATACTGCAAATAAAATAAGTTTTCGTTCCAAACCGTACTTTTATAGTGACATTTGACAGATAGAGGTCATTGACGTTCCTATTTCTATTGCGATTCAATTATGAATAGTCGCATTGTATTGTACATTGACATGGAGTTAAAAATACTACTCTATGTACATTGATAAGACGATATCCGTAAGAATAAGTGGGCGTACAGTACTGTCCACTCCACTCCCCACGCTCATGTGTTACTTGCGCTGCCACGCCAGTCGATGAGTCGACTGACCATCGTCTCTCGCTGCATCGACTGTCGATCGACTCGTGACCCCGACTACTAACTAAAGCGCTATAAACACGTTCCATCTTGCTGTACGTCCAGCCAAGGACATGCACGATGCAAAAGTACCATGAATAGGCTTGACGTACGTCGAAAATTATTATTACTTGTTTGCTGGATTTGCACGACCAATTTTGCATCCAGCGAGCGCCCCCACCACAGCGAACGTCATGCAGGTAGACAGTGAATAACGCGGACGCACGTCAGAACGATCCTGCGTCGTGTGTGCTTGATCGTGTATAGACTTGCTGTACAGCAGATTTAACATTTAGATCTTGTTTCGAGAGGGGACTGCACGTCAAAATGGATCGTGAAACAGTTCTACACATGTTTGTGGAATGTCTCAGGCGCAGACTATATGAATAGAGAATTTTTTTCATCCAAAACCCTGCTATTTTTTTCCTCTCTTCTGCTGCTGCTGACAACATCAGAAGAACTCCCATTTTTTGGCGTTTTGATAAAACAGCTGGCATTTTAAATAAATTAAAACACGTCCTCTCATTTAATTCGTTCGATTTATTCTGTTCACGCTTGATGCGCGCACGATAGTCTGTATGCTACATCCAGCACCGCGGCCTTGAGCTGACGTACAGCCGTGATAGATCATGATTATAGCACTTAAATTAGTAGTTATTTATATTTTAAGTATTTTCTCTTTTTTTTTAAACATAAATGCTGTGTAGACAATCAAAAGACAACTAGTTTCATGTTCCGTTACACGTAGATCGTCAACAGTAATACAACAGTTAATATTACTTTACCTAAGTAATATTAAACAGGTCTACAGCTTTTTTTTTACTAATTATCAACTATTTGACTAAATCTTATATAACGAAGTTAACACAAGCAATAAACGTAAAAACTGGTTAAAAATAGTCTGAACAGATCTCGCATAAAATTCGCATTATTATTGCAAGTTATACAATCGGAACGCATTGTTGAAGTTTAATTTAAAACAAAATGGCGCACGGAGCCAATCAATACCTATTACTTACTTTTTAAATAAAAACGCTTGTATTTATCGTTGTTAATGTCTTTAATGAATAGAAAGTATGTTTAATGAGTATTAAATAAGTTAAGCAGTGGTTTTATAATATTAAGATGGAGTTTGATGAGTTTTTTGTGAAGGAGAGCCCGGGCTTGTGCCGGTGTTGTCTTTCGGAAGGGTGTTACAAAGATCTTGGTTCAGAATACCCATGGATGAATGAAACTGAGGTTTATGCAGATATGCTGTTAGAATGCTTTGATATTAGTGTAAGTAATTGTATTAAATATATATTATAAAAACTCCAAGGTTCTTTTGTAATTCTTTGTTTTTTTTGTTTTATATTTTACGATAGTCTGCTTAATCCCTTTTAACAAAGAAGATCGAAAGGCTCCCAATTATGTACACAACTAAGCAAATGTTGATGCCCGCCGTGATTCAACGGTTTTCGTACATCGGAACGCTTGCGCGGTGTTAATGGCTTTGTTCTCGTCCCGAATTTAGGTGTTTGTGTATAATAAATAAATAAATACAGTCAACAAACCTGGTTGAGTGGGAACTAGATAAGTGATAATAATTACCAGGTCCCGTCATTTTAACCCTCCAATACCTCTTTAAGTTAGAAACAGAGAGGCTTAGAGAAATTTGTTTTTCCCATAAGGACCTATATCACTGAGACCGCTACTTGTCTGTACCTCTATTAAGTGACAGTCGAGTGTAATTTAACATCTGCAATTTATGACCTATTCTTAAATTTTGTGGAACTATTTATATTATATACCTTCTATGTAGTTACAACAGGTTTTGACTGTATATTATACAGGTTTTTATCCGTGCAGGGGCGGAGAAAGAATACTAACCTCTGTGGCCGGGGTCAGCCTGTCGTAAAAGGCGACAAAACAACCCACCCTAGCTACGTGGTAGGGCCTCAAGCCCGTCTGGATGGCGACCACCTTTGGTCTTAAGTATGCCGCCATAATAACCTTGTGTTGTGTTCTGGCATTAGTGACCGAAGTTCCTGTACCCTTATGGGACGGCAGCGTGTTCGCGATGCCATTGGCATTGCAAACACCTATAGGCGACGGTAACTGCTAAATCCTAAGCGGGCCATCAGCCTGTCTGCTGTCCTACAGCAATAAAAAAAAATATATACATTGGTGTAAGATTTTTTGTTCTCTTTTGTAAGCATCTATGTATTCGTATGAACACAACCCATACAATGACATTTATAAACGTATATATCATTCATTACATATGTTCATACATATTTACTGTATTTTTAACGTCTATAAGAGAGAAACCACTTCTGTAACTGTATAAGCGAAAAACTTTGGTAAGTCCCTTAAACTCTCACTTATCCAGGTTCGACTGTGTACTGGAACAAATCACAAAGCACCGTCTAATAAGTATATATATACATAGTATATTAGATAACTAATATACTACCTACATATATATTTTATCCGTGCAGGGGCGGAGAAAGAATACTAACCTCTGCGGCCGGGGTCGGCCTGTCGTAAAAGCCGACAAAACAACCCACCCTAGCTACGTGGTAGGGCCTCAAGCCCGTCTGGATGGCGACCACCTTCGGTCTTAAGTATGCCGCCATAATAACCTTGTGTTGTGTTCTGGCATTAGTGACCCAAGTTCCTGTACCCTTATGGGACAGCAGCGTGTTCGCGATGCCACTGGCGTTGCAAACACCCATAGGCGATGGTAACTGCTAAATTCTAAGCGGGCCGTCAGCCTGTCTGCTGTTCTACAGCAATAAAAAAAAAAATACTTATGTTTTGTAAATCATACATATTATATACATAGACACCCAGATTCGAAATGGGAATCGAACTATATGCTATTCACTTTACCAAAAAATAAAATGTAAACAAACAAACCAATGTTTCTATAATAATAAAACACTCCTTTCAATTAACAATAGTATGTTAAACAGTACACTTATAATTACCAGCTTAGATAACCAGTAAGAGATTTGGAAATATTGTCTTATTAGGTTCTTTATAATGCAAGTTAGTTATTATAATAAATGTTGTAAATTTTATATGCATTAATTTTTATCATTCATAATAATTGTAAAAATAAAATTATTTTTTTTTTTCTAAAAGTAAGGAATAGCAATATAAAAAAATAAGAATATAGGAGATATTTCTAATAAATAATTAAAAGTTGTTATGATAATTTTTATATCATGTTGATTATTATAAAATCAACACCCAAAAAATCCTTTTAGGATTTGTTTACATTTTATTTTTTGGTAAAGTGAATAGCATATAGTGACTTCTGCAAGCATACCAAAACATGTTATCCATTGTGCCACGGGAGTTGTTAAATTTATTCATGGGTATTACCTATATATTTAATTTTTCTTTGTGCTGAGGCGAAATAAGAATACTCTAGATCTCTGTGGCTGGGGTCGACCAGTTGTAAAAAGTTACAAAACAACCCTAGGTAGCTGGTAAAGCCCAAAGCCCGGCTGGATGGCAAGACCCAGGTTTCAGTATCTATGCGAATAGCCGTTGTGTTTGGCATGGCAAATATCTCTAGGCAATGGTTTTTGCTTACTGTCTGTTACTGTTAGTGGGCTGTCAGCCTGTCAAAAGTCAAAAGGCACAAAAAAAGAGTATATGTCAGCTTAATCATCAAAATGCATAAAATATTGAAATAAGACTTTTAAATTTAGTGCAGGGGCAGAAAAAGAATACTAACCTCTGTGGCTGGGGTCGGCCTGTCGTAAAAGACGACAATCCAACCCATCCTAGCTATATGCTAGAGCCCCAAGCCAGTCTGGATGGCGACCACCCTTGGTCTTAAGTATGCCGCCATAATAACTGCGTTGTGTTCCGCCATTAGTAACCCAAGTTCCTGTACCCTTGTGGGACAGCAGCGTGTTAGAGATGCCATTGGCATTGCAAACACCCATAGACGATGATAGTAACTGCTAAATTCTAAGCAGGCTGTCAACCTGTCTGCTGTCCTACAGCAATAAAAAAAAAATTAACTAGATGGCTAGTGGAGTATTTTGAAGCCTATCTATTGGATTACTTCATATTATGTTCTACAAAAATATGGCTAATTTGTTATTAGTGACAGTGTTATCAGTAAAATAATTCCTATGCATAGCAAAAACTAAAGATTTTACTTGCTGTATAGTTTATCTAAATAGAGTTATGCATTCTGATAATTAAGCTGACAATATATTACTATATGTATATTTAATTATGTTCACAGATTACTCAACACAATGAAGGTCCCAATGGTCCGAATCGTCTCATATGCGAAGTATGCATCACGAGGCTCAGAGATGCATGCAACTTTAAGAAGCAGGTCCTGGAATCCGAGAAGAAGTTCATCGACATGCTGGGTCGGGGGGAATTCAAGCCTAAAGGTTTTTTTTTATATTGCTTTAAGACAGCAGACAGACTGACAGCCCGCTTAGAATTTAGCAGTTACCGTCGCCTATGGGTGTTTGCAACGCCAGTGGCATCGCGAACACACTGCTGTCCCTTAAGGGTAACTTGGGTCACTAATGCCGGAACACAACACAAAAGTTATTATGGCGGCATACTTAAGACCAAAGGTGGTCGCCATCCAGACGAGCTTGGGGCCCTACCATGTAGCTAGGGTGGGTTGTTTTGTAACCTTTTACGATAGGCCGACCCCGGCCGCAGAGGTCAGTATTCCTGCACGGATAAGTCTTGAGTTGATTGACTTTATTGAAGTGAAACTTCTTGAGGAACATTGTGATTTGAAAATTTGAAGAGATGCTATAAAAGGACAAACATATTCATTAATAGGATTTATAGCCTGTAAGAGAATGAGATGAATACAAATATACAGTGTTTCATATAATCTCGTCTCCTCTTTGTTCGGCCTTTCATAGTTTTTATATGAAATGTAACCTACTTTTCTAAAGTTTCACTTCGACCATATGTGAATCGCACACACTATTTAGTTGTGTGAGGCCAATATTGACTCCACCCCCTTTTATTTGCTTTCAAGGTTCAATATTTGCTCTGTCACATTTTTTGTAAGTACCTGGTACATTTTAGCAGTGGAGTACCACTGAGCTACTACGCATCCTATCTCCCCCCCTTCTGTGATCAAGCTTGGTATTTCGAATACCTCCCTCTCTCGGAAGGTCACATAGTGATGTTCCCGCACACACCAAATTATTGTTTTGTTTTAAAATATTCTATCACATTGTTTACAGTCCTGATATACCAGACTCAAATGAAGAAAGAACAGAGTGAAGAGTTGCCCGCGGAGGAGGTGGAATATCTCGATCATGAAATGGACTTTGATGATGGTAAGTGGTTTAATATAGATGTTTTTTTTTTGTTAAGTTCCTTGCACTAGGTTAAAATTTGTATCACAAACAGATATACATAGACATGCACACATGCTCAGACAAACACACATACAGGCACAGTTACACCCACACACGCACACGCGATGAGGGGTAGATTGAGAGAAAAGAAAAAAGTTAGAGTTGAGAGAAACAGAAAGGAGAAGTGAGACGAGAGTAAAGAGAAGTCAGAAGAAAATTTAAAGATAACAAGATTTGTAATAGAGGTCAAGAAAAGTGCGAAACGAGAGAATAGGAGTGAGATGAGAGGAGAGAAGCGAGGAGAGAGCAACACAAATAAGAATTGCAAATGAAGGGAGAATGCAGATGGATATGATGCGAAGGCCTAAGTTAGATACAGTTGTAAATGCCCTGGATGTGAGAAACGTGAGAAATACGGATGAAAATTTTTCAAAATCAAACAGACACTCTTGGGTGTAATAAATATTTTGTTAATAATTTTACCAGGATAACACTTCTATTAAGTAAATAATATTTCTTTTGCACCAGTGGAAGTCAACACAAATCTCTCCTCCTGTATTCGTCCACTATCATTTTCCTAGTTATATGGCATTGTTCCCTTTGCATTAACATGGCCAAATCACACTAGTCTCTGTTACTATACAATAACTGGTGCTAATTTCATACTTTGGTCTACTAAACTCATTTCTATTTTTATCTCCACACATACATGTAAGCATTCGCATATACGCAGCATGTAACACCCTTTGATCACACCCCTTTGTGACCCAGCGTCCTGATTCATACAATATGGCAGGTCTTATTAAGGACTTGTCAATTTTATCTTTGAGTTTACGTGGTACTCTTGAGTCGCAAATTGTGCCCTGAGATGAGACCTGTCCCCATTTCATTCGTCCTGCATCTTTCCTGCATTCACACTGTTTTTCACATCTCGGCCTATCTCCATCGTTTCAACTTAACAATTGGTCCCTGTGGATTTAATACAAAATTGATTAAGACAGGTGTGGCGTTTCAGGCGAGGTGATCAATTCAGCGGAGACCGAAGAACCGCCCCCCGTTGAAACGGTAACGGCTGAAACGTTAACCCTCAAACGTACGCTCAGGACGCTCAAGAAGGGGAAAGTCGGGAGACCTAAGAAACAGGCCGTCGCGGAAGATAAACCTAGGACGTCGAAAGCTGTCGCGAAAGGTAGGATTATTGCATAGTATAATTAATACCTGGTTGCGATTGTTTGAATAAAATGTCGAGTATTGTAATATAGATCTTGAGTAGACATAAGCGTACGAGTTCACAAAGACTAATTAAATGTTTTTATTTGTAAACATTTTTTTATTAAATAGAAAACATTTTTTATTAAATGGAAATCATTTTTTACTAAATGGAAAACATTTTTTATTGAATGGAAAATATTTTTTCAATATTATCTGACAGTGTGATTCTAACTTTGGTTTAAAGGTTTCGACTGTGTGTTATTTTTGTTTTAGACATCTATTTATGTATATACTCGATATTTTAATGAAACGTTCGCCTAATACATATTATATTTCTAAAGCATCACTGACTATTGAGTCGAGACATTGAGTCAATACGAACTTGTCATTAGAATTAAATGAAATACATATTTTATTATTTAAATTTATTAGAATAGTTTCAAGAAGGCTATTGGCCATGTAGTCCTGGACGGTTAAAAAGCATACTTTTTACTATTGCTGTGGTAAGCCATAGCTTACCACATCAATTTTACGAGGGTTGCTACTTCATAGAGAGTACAAGACGGGCACCGTTCGTTTCACGGTCAGAGGATTAGGAGGCACTCGCTTCTCTGGAAACCAAATTTATCAACATCTTTATTTTTTTCAAAAAAGCATTTTACTTTGACGCATACATACCCATAATGGTACAATTTGTATCATATATTGTCTACCATAATCTCTTGCGTTGCGTCTAAGCTGGAAGTACTGGTATAACCAAATGCACCACAGAAATGTGGCCATAATATGTTTTCGACATAACAAGATAGCCTGTCGCTAAGAAATGTGTGTTTTCGCGCAATAGGCGTGGCTTCTTAATAAGCCACGCCTATTGCCAATGGCCGCCAACGTTCGTGTCTCTTGCTCGTAATAAAAAAAAAATATGGACTAGAGAGGAATGGCGAACTATGTGTTTGAAAGTGTCAGTGGAAATGCGTTAAACTAAGGTGGCGTCACAATAGCATTATTGTAATTTTTTTTCGGTTAAATTTACCAAATAATATCGAACTATATAATTGAGGTTTTTCAATACTGCACTCTCACTAACTAATCGCCACACTCTAATCGCCAATTAGATTTTTAATTCGGCATACTTCAATTCGTCTACAACAGCTACATTCATATCATACACTGTGTTTGCAGCTTCTATCTGTTTGGTTTTTACATACATACATACATTTATATGCGTGATTATTCACGCCTCTTTCCCGTAGGGGTAGGCAGAGACCACTTCTTTCCACTTGCTACGATCCTTACATACTTGTTTCGCTTCGTCCACTTTCATTATTACCTTCATACATGCCCTTCGGTTTAGGGTACTCTTGACCTGGCCTTTTTTCAAGACTTCCTTGATTTGGTCTCGAAACGTCCGTCTAGGTCTACCCCTTCCAACACTTTCATTCACATTTGCCTTATACTCTTTTTTGGTCATTCGTTCATTCATTCATTCTCTCGACATGGCCAAACCATCTCAGCATACCTTTCTCAATTTTTGTCACTACATCTTCTTTCAGACCACAACGTTTCCTGTTGGTTTGTTTTTGAACTGTAAATTATACTCGTAGATACAGCTGGACACTTTCAGCTCCTTCCCCGTATCGACGGCAGCAAAGAACAAAAAGACAACAGCATTTTTGCGAAATTTTCTCTTTTGCATAATTGAATTCAGAATATTTTATTCAATCTAGTGATTATATTTTTTTTTCATGAAAAATTTCATTTATTACTAATATTCTTTCCCGTTAGCCGGGCGCAAACTGTTGGTTACGTTAGATTATTTTTTGCTCACTATTAATTAATATTTGTTTACATTTTATTATTATTAAAATTGTTCTAATTGCGCGGATAGCCACACAGATACGGGTGGTCACAAAAAACGTAACTTACAAGCAGCCTATGAACGCATAGATCAATCTAATAAGGTTTAGCCAGTGTTTGCGATTTAAGCGCACCGAAATATGTTTGTTACGACATATGAATTGTGCGGCTTTTCTGTACTACTATAAAATGTATGTATTATACATATAAACCTTCCTCTCGAATCAAAATCCGTTGCCTAGTTTTAAAGATCTAAGCATACACAGGGACAGACAGACAAAGGGAAGCGACTTTGTTTTATACTATGTATTGATTATGTGAAATTCAAAGATGCCGATATTTCATGCCCTTTCCGACATTTCTTTACGGTGTCGAAACGTGTACAATACTTGTTAGGAAAGGCAAAGGATAGGTGCATTCGAAATGTGGTGCCGGAGGCGGATGATGCGGTTTCCTTGGACCGCCAAGCGCACAAATTCTTGATCAACTTAAAGTAAAAGATCGACTGTCCACTATCTGTATTCATCGCATGCTGTCGTACTTTGGCCATATAGCAAGACGAGGAGACAACCTATTGGAAAGAATAATTATAATCGGAAAGTTAGAGGGGGAATGACGCGGAAGGACCGCGGTAGGAACTCCCGCATTTGCGGCAGTCTTCATGTCCGTGACATTGCGGATAAATTGCAGGAGTGTCGGCTCCGTTGGTACGGCCATGTTTTACGGCAACCGGATGCTTACGTGGGAAACAAATGTCTGGCCATGCCCCCTCCGCCGGGCCCCGATAGGAGGGGTAGACCCAAAAAGTGCTGGCTTGACGTCGTCACTACCAGGGGTGCTGAAGACCGCGCGAAGTGGAGTAGAAAATGTTGGTAAGCGGACCCCGGGCACCGACGCGGAAGTTTAGGTTGCAACCGGGATATATCGCTTAGATGATGATTATGATGATGGAAAGGTAGAGGGGCAAAGATTCAGAGGGCGATCCCCGACTAGATGGTCAGACCAAATAAGGGAAAGGAGTGCTACGGTGTTCCAGGATGTAGTGAGGATGGCGACTTATAGGAATCGCTGGTGAGATTTCGTTCGTTCCCGTGTGATCGCATCATGTGGCGATCACGATCTTCAGTCATGAAGGAGCGACCAGAGAGAGAAATTCTATATAATCTATATATACTCTGAGACCAATAAGAGGTCCATAGTTTGAACTACACAATGGCATGCAACACTTAGATAGTTTATCTCGCTAACGTGCGATATATTGTTACGTGTAGTGGGTACCGGGATTGGAAGAAAATACCAGTTGAAGAGTAAATGCCTTTATTTAATAATAAAAATTACTTCTCTCAATACACTCGCGTTTCGATCCGTCCGGCCGACGCGACGTTCCAATCTCTCGTGACAAAGTAGTGTTCCAGGTTCGCTGTCTCAATGTTTCGCCGTATCTTCGCGCAGTCTAAAGCCCTTTCGATTCCTCTACTTTCTTTTTCTTGTTTCGTTTCGCTAGCCCGTGCTAGTCTGCACCGTGTGCCGCTTGTCGCGTTTATATACCCGTATAAGTTTCCAGAATTATCCCCATTGCGTCATTTAACTGTATGTCTATCCTTGTCTAACGAGTATTCCCGTTTTTGTTATTTATTTCCAGAAACTATATCTATTTATCTCTCTCTCTAACACTTGTCTGGTCCTATATCTCCGTCCTGCTCTTTGTGTTTCTTTATTTCTATAAGTTTATGGAATATTCTACGGCGATATTGTTAAGACGCAGCATACACTCTGTACACTTAAGGGGAAGAAATTCCGCTACGCGTATTCGTCACACTATGTTAGAATAGTGGCCATGTATCGATGGTGAAGCAAAATATCTTGAGGAAACTTGCATAGCGAGATGAACCAGAATGCCCCGCCCATCCGTTTTAGACACGAGTATAAAGCGGATTGGTGGATATGTATGTCCTTTTTCCTGTAGGGCGAGGCGCGTGTTCAACAGTGGAACTGTGATCTTTAACCTGAATATACACGCTTGATGATATTCAGGCATCGTCTTACTAATTGTCAGATCTGTGCAGCTAGATCGTGTGTTAAATAATCGCCCTCCTTACTGAAACATGTGCGCGCGTCGCTTTCAAATTTAGCCGCGACTTAGAGAGCAATTTAATGGCATTATTCCCTTCCAATTGACGGCTCAATTAGGTTACCATCGGCAGCTGGCGACGGAGTCGTGTGAGAATCCCGTGCAATGCGCCCGTATACTCCCCACAGTTGACAAGGGGAACGCACGTCGCTGGGCTACCCGCTAAAACACCCCAGTGTTCTTCTTCTGCCCGGTGAGGGATGGATATGCTTTCGCTTGTGCCGCCCTCCCCGGCGGCTTATTCTGCCTCTGTACGGAGATATTATCTGTTTTGATAATAAATATTGTAGTTTGTGATTTATTTCTTTAGTATTTACTTTTATAATTGATATTGATTAGTTTGTTACTTATATATTGTGGAATGAATAATATTGCTCGCAGTGTTTGGAATATTTTAAGTTTTTTATGTTACTCATCTTTGTTTAAATTGAGCGCCGCTTATTGGCTCTGAAATATTACTAATAAGATTTCAACTCTAAACATGAAGCAGAACGTTCAGATTGCGCAGCGTAAGAAGAATTGACAAAATGAAATATTTCCATTTCTAGGGAAGAAGCCAAATGACAAGAAGTCGCTATCGTCGACAATGAGAAACAGAATGATGAGGGAAAACGCTGTTGCGATCATCGAGAGCTCAACAGCGGTGCCGTTTAAATGGCAGCAGCAGGATTTCCTCTGCTTCAACTGTCACCTCCCCTTCAAAGATATAAAACCTTTAAAAGAGCATGCACGGGAGAATCATAAAAGTTCGAGCGTCAAAACAGCTGTGTCGTGTCTTAAAATGGACGATAAAGTTAAAATTGATGTCACTGATGCAACATGCAAACATTGTGATGAAGATTTTCGTAATCTGCAATCATTTGTAGAACATTTGAAGAATGTCCACGATATTAAAGTATCAGATAAATTTGGTTATGGTGTGGTACCGTACAGTTTTCCTGCAGATGAGGTTATATGTGGCGTATGCAACGATGGATTTAAATATTTCATAAATGCAAACAAACATATGAATCAGCATTTTCGTGATTACGTTTGCGAGGAATGTGGCAAGGCGTTTATGAGCTACGATAGGTTAAGAGCTCATAATTTGATGCATGGAGCTAAATTTCGATGTAGATTCTGCACTGATACATTCGAGTCTGTAGTGAAAAGGAAAGTTCACGAAGCTAAAAACCACGATAGAAGTGGGCGTGTCCAGTGTTTACAATGCTCGGAGACGTTCAGTAATTACAACAAAAGAAAAAAACATTTAAGTTTGGTGCACAAGGTTGATATTCCAATGTTCAATTGCACGGTTTGCGGTAAAGTGTATCCGTGTAGGAGCCGAATGGAAAGACATTTCAGGTCGGTGCACGTGAAGGAACGCAACGTTGCGTGTACGATGTGCGATTCGAAGTTCTTCTCTAGGGCGGACGTACGTAAGCACATGAAGAGGCACGTTGGTCTTACAGTGCATCAATGCAAAATATGTAAGAAGTCTTACATTCGGAAGCAAACCTTGAATGATCACATGAAAACGCATTTTAAATAAAATTTGTCCTTTCGTCTACACATTAAGACCATAATTATGTATGTATGTTTAATTGTATACATTGCGATGAAAAAAAAGTCATAAAAACTTAAAATATGTTAGTATTTTCCCAGGACAAAACTTCACGACCCGCGATTACATTCCTGTCCCGTTCCACGGTTAAATTCATTTCACTTCCCGCGGTTTATTTTATTGCTCTTAATAGTAAGCAGTTACCGTCGTCTATATGTTTGCGAGGCCAGGGGCACCGCGAACATGCTGCATAAGGTTACTGAAATCTGGGTCACTAATACCGGAACAACACTAGGATCACCGCGAACACTCTGCTGTCCGCATAGTGGTAATGTTTACGTTACGTCCCGTGGTCAGATTCAAGTCACGTTATTCATTGATCGCCTTTTAGAAAAAAGAAAAAAAAGAGCATATTAATGAATTAAAGGTAGGCAAAAATAATTTAAATGTAACCGTATGACGATTGACAAAAATTAAAACACTAATAACTTAAAATGCTTGTTTCAATAACAAAATAATCATACGTTTGCCTACATTTAATTTTAGAATATCAACTGTTAAAATGTAAAAATAATAATAAATTATTTGTAAGGAAGGAAGTTTCCTAGATTTGAAATATCCTAAAATTTGGTTATGTTTATTCAATTTTGTTATAATTCCAGCGTCACTCAAATTTTGGTGCATTCGTATATTTATTTCAAATAATGCGATGAAAATATTGTCTTATAACTAGGAAAATGCTAGAAATGAAAGCGGATGGATGCAAAAGGTGTAGACCAAAGAAAAGATGGATGGATTGCGTAAGAGATTATATGACCTAAAGGTGTGAATGTTGAGATGACTAATAGAGGAGACTGGAATGAGAGAACACGGAAGAATATTTTTATTATACTTTAAATGTACCCTATTTATTTAAATTCAATATATAATAATTGTAGTTTGTGTTTGTAGTCGAAATATATAACGAAATGAGGGTACATTTACAGTAAAATTTCCTATTTCAGGTGTTAAAACGAGGAAATACCGCGGGGCGGAACCCTCTTCGATGCGTCGAAGGAGAAATTTCCAAATTATATTCAACAATACTACAATAATACCATTCAAATGGCGGGGGAAATATCTATGCTTTCATTGTAGTAGCGATTTCTCGCAGTACGCGGACTTAAAGAAGCACAATAAAATTCATGGTGGATGTTCTATAAATGATCATTGCCTGAAAGTGCTTAAAGGTGGTCAGAATATGGAAATCAAAATTGATATATCTGATATCAGTTGCGAAATTTGCAAGGAAACGTTTATAAATGTGAACGATGTGACATCACATCTAATAGACAAGCATAGTCTAAAGTACGATCCAAATGTAGATATGGCCATTGAAGAATATCGTCTATCGGATTTAACGTGTCTATACTGCGGAGAGAAATTTTCCTACTTCGGTTACCTCGTGTCGCATGTTAATAATAATCATCCGAAAAATTGTCTAGTCTGTGACAAATGCTCCCAAAAGTTCAATAAAAAAAGGGATTTGTTTTCGCATATGAAGAATTATCACAGAGATGGTGGGTATCAGTGCGAATTGTGCCCACAGAGCTTTACTTCATTGAATATATTGCGAAAGCATACAAACAATCGACATTTGACTAGATGTGGTATATGCCAACTGAAGTTACCATCAGCAACGCTGAAACAGAAGCACATGAGCATGGAACATCCGGACGACGGTTCACAACAGTGCGATAATTGTGAGAAAACATTCCACACAAAGCAAGGTTTGAGAATGCATCTAAGGAAGTGTAAGGGAGATTTGTTCTATGCTATCAAAAAGGAAGAATACACATTGGATTTTGATCAGAACATTGAAGAGCCAAAGCGGCCGAGTGTGAAGAAAATCCGCGAGAATATTGTTACAGTTATCAACATGTCCACAGCGGTACCTTTCAATTTTTATAAGAATAAATTCAACTGCTTCTACTGTTCAAAAGATTTCCAAGACTCGGATTTAATGAGAGATCATACGGTAGTAGAACATCCCAAATGCGACGTTGATCAGAAATGCATACGAAAGTGCAGGGAATCAGTGGCATGCGTTAAAATTGATATATCCACCTTAGCTTGCAAGATTTGCTTTGAATCGTTGACTGAATTAGACGACTTAATCGATCATTTGATAATTCGTCATCAAGCAAATTATGATAAGTCTATAACAACCTGTTTACAGCCTTACAGATTGGTAAAGGATCATATGGTATGCCCGAATTGTCCGAACGAGGTCTTCCGTTTCTTTGGTACATTACTAAAACATATGAATAACAAACATACGGATAACAATATAATTTGCGTATATTGTGGCCAATCGTTCCGACGCGATCAGAACCTACGCGTTCATATTTGGAGGCATCATAGAGATGGTAGATTTAAATGTAACATATGCGGTGCCGAGTGTAGTATCCCTTCAAGGCTTTACATGCATATGGCCAAAACTCACGGTGTGAAGGCGGCTAAATGTCCGAAATGTCCCGAAGCATTCGCAACTCAGTATCTAAGACAGAAGCATTTGATAGAAGCTCACGATTCGGGGCACAAATGCACATATTGCGAGAAGTTGTTTACGAGAAATTCGTTTATGAAAGATCATGTGAGAAGGACGCATTTGAAAGAGAAGAATGTAGAGTGTACAATTTGTAATATGAAATTTTTTAATAATATTCTGTTGAGGAGGCATATGGTCAAGCACAGCGGTGAGAAGAACTACCATTGCGATGTGTGCGGCGAGAGGTTTTATTGGAGAAAGAGTTTGAGAACGCACATGGCTAGACATAGTAAACACCAAAATTCTATACCACTGTAGAATGCTTATAAACATTGCGCAAGCGCATTCATTTATATCTGTGCAGGGGCGGAGAAAGAATACTAACCTCTTCCTGTCGTAAAATGCGACAAAACAACCCACCCTACTACGTAGGTAGGGCCTCAAGCCCGTCTGGATGGCGATCACCTTTGGTCTTAAGTCTGCCGCCATAATAACCTTGTGTTGTGTTCCGGCATTAGTGACCCAAGTTCCTGTACCCTTATGGGACAACAGCGTATTCGCGATGCCACTGGCGTTGCAAATACTCATAGGCGATGGTAACTGCTAAATTCTAAGCATTCCGTCAGCCTATCTGCTGTCCTACAGCAATAAAAAAGCGCGAAAATTAAACCGTTCAATGAAATTCATTTATGAAGATTTTAAAACTTAAAAAACAACTTGGCAACGCACGTTGTCTAGTCCTTTCTATCTCCGCTACGTAACATTTTTCGAATGTGTAAATTTTAAATTACCTTTTTTTTAATTTCTCCATGTTGAGGGTAGTAAGTTTTTTTTATATAATATAATTTATTTCAGACAAATACATATAGTCACTATATACATTAACGTTTATAATTTTCCTATTGCTACCCGTATCTAGTAGTGCTGAATAGGGCAGTCAAATCTGGCTGCATTTGTTTGCAGGAAGCTGTTGATGTTACCGCGTAATCGTTGCATCATCGAAGCGCACTTTTTACGTAGAATCGCTTTAAAGCCGCCCGTGTACGCTTCGACGAACATTTTAGAGTCAATACAACACCGCGGCAGCCCCAACAACATCCTGAAAGCATTTTATATTGAAAACGCAAGGCGTTGACGGTTCGCAGCGCGTTCGCACAGCTCACCCAAAGGCCGCCCGATTGACAATATTACGCAAAGATAATACTTTTTCAACTTGCTGCTGAAAGCGAGAAACAATAATTACGCGTTAAATTAAAAGTAAGTGTTAAACATTAATAAAACCTGTAGTTTATTTGGGAAACAAACATTCACATATAAAACAAAGTTAGCATATCTAAATGTAGAGACAATATGTCCATATTATAACTAAGCAGAATAAAAACTAGATATAGGTTAAGTGACATTTAAACAAAAATGGATAAAAATATAATTAAAAAAAAAAGATATAGCGAGCTAGTTTCGCAGGAGAACCAAAGTAACCGACATAGCCCGGATGATTGCAAAACTGAAGTGGCAGTAGGCTGGGCACATAGCTCGAAGGGCTGATGGCCGTTGGGGCAGAAAAGTCCTCGAATGGCGACCGCGTACCGGAAGACGCAGTGTTGGTAGGCCCCCCACAAGATGGACCAATGATCTGGTCAAGATCGCCGGAATAGGTTGGATGAGGGCAGCGCAGGACCGATCATCGTGGAGATCTTTGGGGGAGGCCTTTGTCCAGCAGTGGGCGTCTTCCGGCTGAAATGATGAGCTAGTTAAAAAAAAAGGAAGCACTAATGTATAATTAAACCACAAAAAGAATCGGCATGGTAATCTAATGAATGCCGCTCCCGCATAGTGACGTAGATAATTTTGATTATACTCGTACTAACCAAAAACTAGGTGATGGATCGTGTAACAATCGTGTTATCTTTCTAGGTAGTCGCTAAGTAGTAGTAGGGATTGTTCCCTTTGCCACTCTGTTCTCCATAAACAAATATTCTCTGATTTCTTTTTTCTGACCAAAGAGCCTCGAAATATGTCTAATTTGGTTTTGACTGGGTCGACTGTCTTTTGCCCGATCAATCTTAGGAAGAAATCTGATCTGATTATAAACAAGTATAGGTGATTCTTTTGTCGCCTGTTAAGACTTAGATAATTATGCGATAATCCGGTTGTCTCTGGGTTTACACGGACACAGGAAACACTACTACTAATAACATAAAAGATTTTTAAACTTGTTAGAATGAGATTATAAATTTTGATTACGTAATCAAGCCTGCCTAGTTAAATAATTATGTATATGTAATTGACAGTGTACTTAACGATTGGCGCGTGAATAAATCTGATTGCGAAAAATTTCCTTTCCAGATGCGATACGCGGCTCGAAAAGTAACACTGCTAATTACAACAGGCAGAAGAACCTAGTGATATTGTTTAACAATACTACATTGCTCCCCTTCAAATGGCGGGGCAGTTTCATGTGTTTCTATTGTGGTCAGGTCTTTGAGAAGTATGACGATTTAAAAACGCATACAGCAGATCATGGGCCTGCATCGAAGTCAGATAGGGCTATAAAGCACGTCAGATCGCAGTATTGTGAGGTTAAAATTGATATATCGGATATAACGTGTAAATTGTGTACGGAAACATTTAGAAATTTTGATGAAATTGTTCTTCATTTGACAAGTGAACATAAACTGGATTATGATGTTGATGTAGATTTATTTATAACAGTAGTTAAACTTGACGATCTCAAATGTTGTGATTGTGATGCTAATTTTAAAATGTACAAACATTTAGTGGAACATGTAAATCAGAATCATCCAATTAACTGTTTAATGTGTAACGATTGCGGGCAAAAGTTTAGTAAAAAAATTAACTTGAGTAATCATATACGGGCACGTCATAAGAAATCTTACTCGTGTCCCAAATGCTCGGAAATATTCAATTCTATCTCGGATTTGCAGAAGCATAGGAAACACGCGCACTTTTCGTCCTGTAATATTTGCTTCAAAACATTCACCAGCGATGTTCATAGATTGAAACATATGAAATTTGAACACAAATTCGATAGTGCCAAATGCGGCTTTTGTAATAGAATTATGAACACTAGGCAAGGATTTCTTAGACACGCCGCACAATGTAAAGTCGCCGCTGTTAAAACAGACGCTATCATACAAGATCGAGGAAAGGCAGAGAATATAGCTGACGTGAGAAGCGATATAGCGTCCATATTCAACATGTCCACCGCGTTACCTTTTAAATATTTCATGAACAGATTCCGTTGTTTTTACTGCTCTAAAGATTTTCAAAACTGCGAGGATCTGAAACAGCATACTGTTGGAAATCATCCGTTTTGCGACATCAAATCCAAGTCGTTGAGATTGAAGAATAGAAGTGAAGGCGTGCGTATTAAAATTGATACCACATCTCTCGCGTGTAAGATTTGTTTTGAAAAATTTGAAAATCTCGATAATCTTATAGATCATTTGACAGGAGAACATAAAGCAAGTTTTGGTAATTCAATAAAGAAATACATAGAAGCGTTCAAATTGGTAATGGAGGAATTTCATTGTCCAGTTTGTTCAGAAGTTTATAGATATTTTGGTAAATTGCTCAACCACATGAGCGCAACTCATACGAATAATAAAATATTATGCATGTACTGTGGAAAATCATTCCGCACTGATCCAAATTTACGCGCACACGTGAATCGTTGGCACAAAGGCGATGGCAGATATAAATGTCTTGAATGCAAGATGGCTTTTGACACAATTGGTTCTTTACATAATCATTCAGCTAGGGTTCACGGTATTAAGACTGTCGAGTGTCAGTTGTGTCACGAGAAATTCACAACGAATTATGTTAAACATTGCCACATGATTAAAGTGCACGGCGTGGGTCATAAATGCACGTATTGCGGTAAATTGTTCCCTCGCAATTCTCACATGGTCGACCATGTGAGGAGGCAGCATTTAAATGAGAAGAATGTCGAATGTGCTCTATGCGGTGAGAGATTCTATGATGCGGCAAGGCTGAGAAGGCATGCAGTGAAGCATGGCGGCGAGAGGAATTACCATTGTGACGTTTGTGGAAAGACCTACTTGTGGAAGAAGAATCTGAGACGCCATATGGATAAGCATAATAAAAATTTAATTTAAATTCATCGCCTTATGATTAATAGCTGCCGAGTTTGAATAATGTTTGATTATCACAAGCGGATTAAAACTAATTCAACGATTTGTTACTAGATATTACATTTTGCTTGAAGTATTTAATTTTAAATAATAGAACATCGAAACAACCTACTATAAATTTCATCTTTCAAATGAATGTGTTCGCTGTTCTTATTGGTACTATGATGTATTTGTAGCGCACTTTTAGGGCCGGGAGTGTTAGAACGGATAGAAAAGGTTCCGCTGAAGATACTTGTTTTATGCGTAAAGCGGTATCATTGTATATCGGCAGGATTGCACTACAACGAGATGTTTACGAAAGCCAGTGGATTTTACGCACTCATGTCGTTTAAACTGACAATCATGTGACGTATAGCTCTGCAAACACTATTCGATGTTATCCGTTCTCAGTTAAGACATCGATTATAATTTATAATAGATTCTGAATCAATGAAACCTTGACTTCATTTGCTAGTTTATGCTTAATTTTATAGCACATCGTTACTTTGTCATTTGTGGTATTTATGTAAATATATTGTACATCTATCTTAATTTTGACCGGATTAAATGAAAATACTGCGTGTATTAATTGAATATCCTGCATATATGTGGTTTAAATCTGAACCTAAAGAGGTATATTTACTAGCGAAGAAAATTTCTTTTCAGATGAAGATACATCAAACCCATTCGGTGCGAACTCAGAGATGCGGAGAAAAAATTTGACATTACTATTCAACAACACAACAGTAATACCATTCAAATGGCGCGGGAAATATATATGTTTCTTCTGCGGCAACACTCATGTTGAATATACCGAGTTTAAAAAGCACACGAAATCTCACGGGCATTGCAGCACTAAAGATCACGCCCTTAAAACTATAAAGGGATGTGAAATTGAGATTAAAATCGATGTATCGGAAATCGTATGTGAAATTTGTAGCGAATCTTTTAAATGTTATGAAGAGATAATCGATCATTTGATAGTAAAACACAATGTAGATTACGATAAAACAATCGATGTTTCGTATCAAGCGTATCGGCTAATCGATTTTAAATGTCTTTACTGTGAGGAACAATACAATTATTTCGGCTATCTTGTGAATCATATAAACACCGTTCATCCACAGAAGAGTTTTATATGCGATGATTGTGGAATAAGTTTTAATAAAAAGAGAGATTTGACTTTACATATGAGAAGTTACCATCGTAAAGGGGGTTATCCCTGCGATCAGTGTATGCAGATCTTCGAAAATTACTATCTATTGAAGAGACATAAAGACAATATACATTTTAGACAGTGTAATAATTGTGGAAAGAAATTCCTTTCCCTATCTTTATTGCAGAAACATATAGAATTGGAACATTTCAGCGAATCTAATACGAATATCAAATGCAATTTCTGCTCGAAAGAATTCGATTCATCGCAAGTGTTAAAAAACCATACTAGCAAATGTAAGATAAGGATATTAAATCAAAAAGAAATTCAAATGGAAATGCCGCTATCAGAAATATCGGAGGCTAGTAAAAAGAAGAATTTGTTAAGGATAAGAAAGAATATACAATGCGTTCTAAATACGTCAACAGCGATGCCTTTTAAGTTCTTTTCAAAATACACCTGCTTTTATTGCTCGAAAAAGTTTGTAGAGTTCGATGACTTGAAGGAGCACACAATCACCGAACACCCAGTTTGTGAGTTAAAATCAAAATGTATGAGGAAATGCAAAGGGGAGCGGATTTGTGTGAAAATCGATATAGCTAACCTAGCTTGTAAAGTTTGTTGCGTACCTTTTTCAGAGTTGGACGAATTTGTTGACCACGCAATTGAAAAACATGACGCTGATTATGATAAAACAATCCAAGCGTGTCTGGATCCGTTTAGAATAGTTAAAGACAATATGCCGTGCCCTATATGCCCTGATAGAAGCTTTCGATACTTCAGCCTATTGCAGAGGCACATGAATTCCGAGCACAGTAATAATAATAAGATTTGCGATTTCTGTGGAAAGAGCTTTAGAAATGTGGCTAACTTGAAAGTTCACATCTCCTACACTCATACGGGATCGTGTGAGTGTGAGGTGTGCGGTGTTAAGTATAAGAATCAGTGGTGTCTCGCACGTCATAAAGCTAAGAGTCACGACGCGAAGGATTTCAAATGCGAGAATTGTTCAGAGGTCTTCAACTCGCAGTATCAGAGGCAGAAGCATATGATTAAGGTCCATGATATAGGGCACAGGTGTAGTTATTGCGGAAAGATGTTCACAAGGAACTCGTTCATGAAGGATCATGTCAGACGGACGCATTTGAAGGAGAAGAATGTGCAGTGCTCTGTGTGTAATGAGAAGTTCTTCGATAATTATCTGCTGAGGATGCATATGGTGAAGCACGAGGGAGAGAGGAAGTTCTCTTGTGAGGTCTGTGGGAAGGCGTTTTTGAGGAAGAGCAATCTGAGCTCTCACAAGGAAATGCATAAGAAGTACGGTCACGTTCCAGAACCACAAATACCTTAGTCCATACTAATATTCTAGACTCGATCCAACGGCGCACATTTCGTGTTGTCGGCGATCCCATACTCACAGACGCTAGACGATGTAGACACGCTTAGATTGTACAACGGGGACGGACGCTGTCCAACGGGGAGTGTTCTGAAGAACTATTCAGAATGGTGCCCTCGTCGTCTTTCTACCACCGCACTGCCCGCCATCGGTTGGGTGTTCATCCCCATTTTTTGGAGCCTCTTCTTTCTTGTACGAAACGGTTCTCTAGAACGTTCATGCTGCGTACAGGATTCTGAATGAGCTTCCGGCTGATGTTTTCTCAGCGCGGTATGATATGGGGTTCTTCAAAAAAGGCGTTATAAAATTTCTTCGAGGCCGGCAGCGCGTTGGTAATCCCTCTGGTGCTGCAAACGTCCATAGGCGACGGTAACCATCTGCCAGTGTTGGCCGTCTGCCTGTCTGCTGAACTCTAGTTATAAAAGAAATATTTTAGACGTGAAAGTAACTCTTGTCTGTCTGTCGGCTAATTTGTGTATTTTTGGTGAAAAAAAATTACTCTCTTTTTTGACTTGAAGGAAATTTAATGGAATGTGAATTTGGTGGATCTACCCCACTATTAAACCTCGCTTTTTACCCAAAGTTTTGTCCCAATTTTCAAGGTAAACTTAATTCGAGATGTGAGAATAGTGGAAGCGAGGAAGGGATATTAATCCCTGCTTCCTCCTTTGAGCGTAAAATGTGGTAGCTCCTCTTCATAGCGGATGAAGGTTAAATTACGTCCCCGGCCGCGTTGCAATAATATTGGAATTCGTTTATGATTAAAATGCTAAACTTTGGACCTCTTACGTAGCTGGACCACACATTTCTAGAAAAGGGATCCTTTGAAAGAGATCGCTTGTAGCGATAAGACCGTCTGATTTTACCCACATGTATGTAATTATTTATAATGATTTGTGGTGTAAACGGTCGGCGTGAATAAAAGTCCGTATTCCATAAGCTAAAATAACTTATGTACTAAACTAAATACATATATGCGCGTGCGACGCGACGTGCGTACTGTCTCCCTGTCGGAGCTTGCCGATGCAGGGAAGCCTCTCGCTAGTGTTGTCACTTGACTATAAAATGGCACAACACTATATACGCCACATACTCATTAGTTTTTAAGTTAGTATACAATATACAGCTGTTTATCATTTGAGCATTGGTCGTTGGTTTTGCGTTTAAAAGCCACTTACGACCGCTCGGCAAAATTCCTTAATGCGGTGTTATCAAGTTAACTGGCCTTGAGGGCTGAATCTGTATGTAAAAGCTCTGATGTAAATACTTTTTAATGAATTTTTCTAATTAGGTTGTTTTAAATATTCTAATTTATTATCCTTATGTATTTAGTATTTTAAATATATTTGTATTTTTATTATAACGACTGAAATAAATGAAATTAATCTGAAATACAGTTTTTTAAATTGAATAAGACGTAACGTCCTAACGAATGCTAATATGAGACTAAGTTAAATATTTTCTATTTATATATTTTTTCCGTGCAGGGTCGGAGTAAAAATACCCCTGCGGCCGACGTCGGTCTGTCGTAAAAGTCGATAAAACAACTAATAAGCTACGTGGTAGGGCTCCAAGCCCGTCTGGATGACAACCACTCTTGGTCTATAAGTATGCCGCCATAATAACCTGGTGTTATGTTCCGGCATTAGTCACCCAGGTTCTACTTAGCTTACTATTAAATGGGCCGTAGCAATTATAAAAAAATAGTTTTCAACCTTAACCAGTGACATGGAGTCTCCCAGGCGTTGTGCGTGTTGAGAGTTCTTAAGGTAGGATTCCACCAAAATAGTGTGCAGCACATTTGTTCACAAACATTTTGTGCAAAACTCCAGCTTAGTACGTACTGAGCTGGTATCGCGTTTAACCTGTTTCCACCGGCAAGGCTGTGTGTAACTTTTGTAAGCGCACAGTTTAGCACACTTGTGCGCAAACATGTTCACTGAGCAGACATTTCTGTCTTCAGTTATTAATATGGACGGGCAGGAAAACGTAGTGCTTTGTGCTGCAGCCTGTGTTTTATTATGTAGTCTGCTTAAAAAGAAACGAAGAATGAAACAATAAAAAATAATAATAAATAAATAAATGGACTGGAATCCCATAGTAGAGGATAATTTTCAATAGCTTGAATAAATTTTATAATTTTGTCATTCGTCCAATCCATATTTAACTTTGTGAAACGGTGTGCGCGTACAAATAAATGTTTTCGCTCCGATAGCGGAAGCAAGATTGAGTTCGCGAACAACGAGTGTGTACGCGTCGACGCGAGTCCACTGCTTGTATGTGTGCGCGCACAAAAGTAAACAGATGTGCGCGAACATTCAATAAATGTTCGCACACAATTTGTTATTGTTCGCTTGAGTGAGTCGACCAGAGCGAACATTTGTGTCGTACACTGTGCATAACAGTGCCGCACAGTTCAGCACACTGGTGGAATCCTACCTTTAGAATTGACCATGCCCCACTCACTCGACGCGACTTCGCGTCTAGTTACCAGTAGCCTTTCATTATTTTTATTTCATTCTTCCTACATTGTAAAAAGTGTTAATGTCGACTGAAACATAAAATAAGGATTTAACTGAATCGAGGATCAGTGGTATTTTTTAATAATAATAAATAACAAATCTTTATTATAATAAGTCAATGACGACGACGACCTCGGTGGCGTAACGGATAACGCAGTTCGGTACGCTTGCGGAGGTCACGGGTTCGATTCCCGTCTCGCGTATAAGTAGTATATCAGTTGTCTAGTACCCATAACACAAGTGCTATGCTACTTAGTTTGGGACTAGATGGCGCTGTGTGAATTGTCACAAAATATTATTATTATAATGAACCCTAGTCTCCAAACTAGACATTAGTCTGTATCTTGGAAACTAGTGCCCTCTCAAATCATACAAACAAAAAAGAAAAGAAAAAAACACCAAGATACAAAAGGATACAAAAGCTTATATATATAAGGTTTGTGTGTGTGTGTGTGTGCGCGTGTCTGTGTATGTGGATTTTTCATAAAATAGATTTTACTTTTAAATTTTTACTGTTTGTTATTGTTATTGTATATGTTACACCAATGTTTAAATATTAAAATAGTTTTGAGACACCCAAGTTGAGTTTCATAACAAAAATGAATTTAATCCTAAAACTACAAACTGGGGTATATATTTACTTCAAGGGTTTTTTAATAATTGAGTATAATAATATAATAAGGTATATGAAATTTTTCGTTCTTTCATGCCAAATAGAACGGGGAAAGTTGAATGTCGACCAAGATGGTCTACCCACTAAAACCCCGCTGTTCTTCTGTCGCCTACCGCCTGGTTCGACGGATAAACTGGGTCCACAAATAAATTAGACAGCCGATCTCGTGGCTCAGGCCAGCGCCGGCTCGCCCCTTGTGTCAGTGCCAGCGTCTAGTTTGGCATAACTTGACTAAGGCGTATGGTTTAAAATAAACATATACCCTCGTCTTGGAAATATTATTTAAAATTAATAAATAATATGTATTAGGGCTCGATCGTCTCAACCAATCGGGTTGCTTATATAACAAAACGGATCTTTTATAAAAAAATATTTTTCTTGATATTTTAATAATTAACTTACTGTTGACTTGTATCACTTGATAGTGTGTTACAGTATAATTTTGCTTTCTTTGCAAGGGACTTTTACTTTCTAAACTATCAGACATAACATGGCGACTGTTACAGTGGCGACGCGTCACCAACAGCCGATCTGACCCATCTCCGTGGCCTGACAATATGAATATCGTCAATTAATCGTAAATCTATAAATGCATTTTTTTTTAAATTAATTTATCAAATTCACAGTTATTACATTGGCTTAATAAAATAACAGCACAAAAAACCACTAAAGTTTGTACAATGCCATCGAAACTTAAGTCTACGCACGTTCAAATGACTGAGTAAATTTAGATTACAATTTCTCTAAAAAGTATTTCTTAAGTGAGGCTTTAATATTTTTTTGGGTTATATTATCTCTTATATTTGTTGGTAAATCGTTTAATAATCTTAGAACTAAGTAGGTAGTTGTGCGCTTGTCGTACGTATTCTTCGCGCCGCTAGTAGCAAACCGGTTTTGAGCAGCGTCCCGAGTATATACAGCGTGCTTCATTTTAGTTTGTATTTTTTATTAAAAAAGTTTTCCTTGAGTATCATTTAAAATCGTTTTGTACCATTTGATAGTAAGTACATGGCAGCACTGTCGTTTTATATCGCGCAATAGTTTTCAAATTGTGTTTATAAATATTTGAGAGACTTCTGTGAATATACTAGTTACGATGTTTCACGGAACACAGATCAATATGGAACACTTGAGAGACTGAGAAGAAGATGAGAATAAATATGCTAACTTCATCATGTCGCATCGTAAAAATTTTACTCATAATTTTTTCCAAACGCCCCATAAAGAAGTATAATTTCAAAAATTATGTTAGAACTTATAGTTGATGAAATTAAAAATGTGTTACCTGAGTATCAGAGTTTGACATTGACTTGAACCTATTGCGTTTCGTTTTACATACCACATCAAAAATTCACTAACAGTATAATTATAAGGGTATATATTTAATTTAAAACATTGCAGCACGGACATTAAATACCTAAATTTAAAGAGCAAAAAGAAATTAAACGAAGAATGAAGCACTAAAAAGTTAAAAGTGATTTTCTTTCCAGGACCAAAATTGAACACAATGGAGGACAAGTACAAAAGATTGGAGCAAGGCCGTAAATTGTTAATCAAACGTAGGAATGTTGAGTATGTATTGCAGTACAGCAATGTCACCCCCTTTATGTGGCACAAGGGGAAATATCGATGTTTTTATTGTGCAGAAACAATGAAAGACCCGTCTACCCTACGAGAACATACGTCCACTGTTCATCAATTCGCAAATCTTGAGCTAGTTGTGTTTGATAGAACGAAAAACAATCGAAACAAAGATGCGGCTATTAAAATCGATGTTACAGACATCAGTTGCAAGCTGTGTCCTCAAGTTGTGAGCAATCTAGAAGAGTTAATACATCATCTGATTATAGCGCATGATGCTGAATATGATGTCAGTGTACCGAATTGTCTGCTTCCATTCAAACTGGATAAAGACCAACCCACATGTCCAACTTGTGACATGAAGTTTGTGTTCTTCGAATATCTTCTACGTCATGCCAACAAGCATCATCTTTCCCATCATTACATCTGCGATGTTTGCGGTACGAGCTTCCAAGGGGAGAATCATCTGAAAATGCATTACAGATATTATCATCGGGAGGGGGGGTATACGTGCGAATATTGCGGAATGAGCCTTGCGACCCTGTCCAAAAAGATTTTACACGAAAAGAACATACATTTGGTAAATTTGCTTACTTGTCCTCATTGTCCGGAAACATTTAAGAGCCCGTATATAAAGAAATTGCATTTAGCAAACGTTCATGGTGTTGAGGAGTTGAAGATAAAGTGTCCATACTGTCCGAAGGTGTACCCCCAAGAGAGTATAATGTCGAGGCACATGAGAAGAGTACATCTAAGAGAGAAGAATGTCGAATGCGAGATATGCGGTGACAAATTCTTCAGTCCGTATGATGTGAAGATGCACATGCTAAAGCACAACGGTGATAAAAAGTTCGTCTGCAACGTGTGTGGAAAGAAATTCTCGAAGAAGAGCAATTTGAATTCGCATTCCATTCTCCATACTGGGCAGAAGCAGTTTTCATGCATGATATGCGAGAAGGCATTCAGTCATCAGGCGAATCTGAAAATGCACCTGCGGAACCGGCATCCGCAGTACGGTTTGATTGAGCACACTGGTATTATAGAGGACATAGACACTGATATGGTAGTGGAGGTTATTCAGGATGGATTCCCAGAAGATATTATTCAATGACATGAAGTAATGAAGCGTACATTTTTCTTCGTTCAGGGGTGTAGTAAGAATAGTGACATAATAGTTCCTGTCGTCGTCGTTAGGGATCATACCCATACTACATGACCCGTTTATCTTCAAAATATCATGCTTGGTCACAGGCAGGAGGGGGTGGGTGATCACGTAGTCACTATCATCTAAAAGAAATCACGCGCTTTTTTTCTACCTATATTGACATATGACGCAGCGTTTAGCACTGTAACAATGAAGAGAAATATAAACAAATTTTTTAACCTTACGTTTGCAAAATAAATTATTAAAAACTGTATTTCTGTATTACTACGTTATACTACTCCTCATGTACTACGGATGGTCACCTCTTGGTCCCACCTCTTGGTGGGTTGGGTAGAAATTGATAAAAATAATTCACGTGGTATGGATACAATTCCTTACGTAACTAGCGAATAAATAAATCATCATCCCAGTGTTATGTCCCGGTTGCAACCCAAACTTTCGGTACGACTTTTTCTACTCTACTTCGCGCGATCTTCGGCATCCCTGGTAGTGAGTCCATTGGCACGCATATCACCCTTTACAACGTCAAGCCACCAGCACTTTGGGTCTACCCCTCCTGCCGGGGCCCGGCGGAGGTGGCATGGCCAGACATTTGTTTCCCACGTAAGCATCCGGTTGCCGTAAAACATGGCCGTACCAACGGAGCCGACACTCCTGCAATTTATCTGCAATGTCACGGACATGAAGACTGCGAATGCGGGCGTTCCTAACGCGGTCCTTCCGCGTCACTCCACACATCCACCGCAGCATATTCATCTCCGTGACATGCAGTTCTTGCTTGTGTTGCTCTAACACCGGCCACGCTTCACAGCCGTATAAAAGGACAGACCTAATGATGGTCTTATAGACCTGTCCCTTCAACTTTACCGGCATCTTGGGGTCACAAATGACACCAGTTACCTCACGCCATTTGGCCCACGTGGCAGCAATGCGTGCCTTGAATAAATAAATTTAAGTGACAATTCACACAGCGCCACCTAGTATCAGAGTAAGCAGTAGAGCGCTTGTATTACGAGTAACAGACGAGTGGTATAATTTTTATCCAAATTAATACGTATTATCTCTAACATAATATAAAATGAAGTCGTTTCCGCTGTCTATTCGCTTAGATCTTATAAAGTACTCAACGGATTTTAATGCAGTTTTCAGCAATAGATAAAGTAATTCAAGAGGAAGGTTTATATGTATAACTAGCTGACCCGGCAAACGTTGTTCTGCCATATAAATAATAAAATGTCAAAAAATTAAAAAACATTTTTTGGGGGTGGGTCACCCCTAACATTTAGGGGGATGAAAAATAGATGTTGGCCGATTCTCATAGATACCGGATAAGCACAAAAAATCACTAACTCAATTTAGTTATCTGCCTACTGCCTACCCCCTAAGAACGATGGCGTGATTATTTATAGCCTATGACCATTTCTAGGTTATCATCTATCACCATACCAAATTTCATCAAAATTCGTTCAGCCGTTTAGGCGTGAAAGAGGAACAGACAGACAGACAGACAGAGTTACTTTCGCATTTATAATATTAGTATGGATACATACATATTATTGTACAGCAAAGCCGAAAAATTTTAAAATTTGTAACGTGATGTCGTAACAAACATATATTTGTGCGCTTAAATCGCAAACGCTGGCTAAACCTTACGAGATAGATCAAATTAAAGTACTACGGAATTGTATATCTTAAAAAGACCGATAAAAAAGTCCGCTATGGCTGAACCATATTACATAGAGATATAACTCTATCTAAATAATGCGACTTTGCGTACGCAATAGGTGAAGTCAATTCGAGCACGAACTTTAATTAGGCTAAATTACAAAATATCTTAATACTTACACGGCCAGTTAGGCCAGGTCAATACTGCCGGGCCTATCAGAGGCAAGACGACTAAACATTTTGTTAAAGAAAAATTGTTATAACTTTTAAAAAAAAAAAGCTAAAAGTTTTTTAGCTTTTTGAAAAAAAAAATCATAACAATTAAAACATTTTGTATGTTTTTGTATGATAATTGGATATGGGGGTTAAAATTATCGCAAATACTAACACCTATCACCTACTAACGGGAATGCGTCGAATTACCAATAACCCTGTATAGACAACGCAATAAATAATATTTTTAGTATTTACCGCGTCTTTATTTAGTTTAATCGACAGCAGTTTTGAATATTTATTCAATACTAGCTGACCCGGCAAACGTTGTTCTGCCATAAAAATAATAAAATGTCAAAAAATAAAAAATAAAATTTAGGGGTGGACTACCCCTAACATTTAGGGGGATGAAAAATAGATGTTGGCCGATTCTCATAGATACCGGATAAGCACAAAAAATCACTAACTCAATTTAGTTATCTGTCTACTGCCTACCCCCTAAGAACGATGGCGTGATTATTTATAGCCTATGACCATTTCTAGGTTATCATCTATCACCATACCAAATTTCATCAAAATCCGTTCAGCCGTTTAGGCGTGAAAGAGGAACAGACAGACAGACAGAGTTACTTTCGCATTTATAATATTAGTATGGATTTAGTAATTTGTAACATAAACCGCTTTAGTTCGGGTCCCCTCCAACAGATGGCGCTTGACGAAAGTAAAAACGCGGTATCGTTTGACGCATAGAGTTAGTGTTTTGTTATTCAATCAGAATTTATTCCTAATTCACTACTAATTCACTCCGAATTCACACGACTTCGACAGTTGCCACTGGATGTACTAAGTAGTAAAGACTAGGTTTCCAGTAGCGTTTGGGTCAGGTCTCCTTACCAAATTATCTTCGTGCGGATTAAGAATACTGACCTCTGAGGCCCGAGTCGGCCTGTCGTAAAAGACGACAAAACAACCCTAACTACATATGTGGTAGGATCCATCTGGATGGCAACCACCCTTGGTGGATAAATATGCTGCCACAAAAACCTTGTGTTTTGTCCGGCATCAGTGACCCAGTTTCCTGTACCCCTATTGGACAGCAGCGTGTTTGCGGTGCCTCTAGCGTCGCAAATATCGATAGGCGACGGTAACTGCTTATTACTAGGTGGGCCGTCAGCCTGTCTGCCGTTTCTCACCAATAAAAAACAACACGTCACTTAAAGCTAAGTCTCACGATCGGTCTCGCCTCGTTACAATCCGATGCCCGACGTGGGCCGGTGGTCTGAATCATTTTACAATAAGAATTTTTATTTTCTACTAACTGTGCCCGCGACTCCGTCCGCGTGGAATAGTGACTATGGGCAGCATTTTATGGATATATAAAATATAAATAAATGAAATATACAAACTGCGTTCGAACCTACAAAACCAGCCTAAAGTGCTTATTACACTTGGCTAAATTTAGGAGACTGAATTCAGTCGCTACTGAATTCAGTGAAGTGTAATAGCATTTAGTAAGTTAGCATCCTAAATTCAGAAGCAAGGATGGTTTCTAACTGACTGAATCATTTAGAAGCCTAATTAGAAACGCATTTAGGAAGGTGTAATCGCATTTAGTTACTTACTCACTTACTCAGTCGCCCAATAGCCCTCCGTGCGTAAGGACGTTTTAGTTTGTTTTTTACTTCCGAATAAAAAAGTAAAGTCTGAGTGCCATACACAGTTACGAAATGTCAAACGAAAAAGAAGTTATGCTTAATATTTTAGGGCTGTATAAAGACATGCCCTATCTTTGGGACAAGAATGACAAAAATTGTATGAATAAAAATATTCGCAATAAAGGTTTCCAAGTATTACTGAATTTATACAAAAAAGTTGATGTTACGATTACGACAAAGACATTAAATAGAAGATTGATAATTTATATTTATTAGTCCGAATTGATATTTATATATAATAGCCCGACATGTTTCAGGGATAATTTTTGTTAGCAGGGGTTGGGATATTAAAGAACTAAATTTTAAATCTTGATACGAATTTCCTGTTGCGAGAAATCTTAATGTTACAACCAATCTTTCTTTTGGACTTATACTATCTCGTAGGATAGTATCCTGCTTTTGAATAAACGGTGTCACAAGATTTAATATTAGGTCAAACGATCTCGAATCCATTCGTAGATAATTTCTGAAGTCTGCTGGTTCTAAATCACTCATAATGTTCATATTTGATAACTTTCCGCGCAGCAATAAATATTTCTTCACCCATATTCTTCTTTTTCTTTTTTTTATTTAAATTGAGCCGACTTCGAGGGCTACGCCAAGACGGATTTTTTGTTGTTTAGACAATATGGGGGCCATTCTCGGACACACACGACACGTCCAACTTCGTCGCGCTTAAACTGGCAATTGAATTCAGTGACTGAATTTAGAACAGTGTAATCAGAAGCTTCTAACTCGCTTCTAAATTTGCTTCTGAATTCAGTCGACTAAATTTAGCCAAGTGTAATAAGCACTTTAGCTGAACCCTATTTTACATTATTAATGATATGAATCTGAGGTCAACTTAAATTGGATTTTAAAAATCCGAAACTAATCACTTAATAAATCTATTTTTTTTTTCTAAAATAAAAGTAGCCTAAGTTACTTCTTGTTACATTATCTATCTGCCAGTGAAAGTCCCGTCAAAATCGGTCTAGCCGTTTTAGAGATTAGCCGGAACAAAGAGACAGACAGACAAAAATTATAAAAAAATTTGTTTTGGTATACGTACCGTGTATACGTCCGAATGCACTTAGTAAAAAGCGGCTATTTTAATATTACAAACAGGCCCTCCAATTTTATTTATTTATATAGATTCATATGTCGATTTAATTTGGCAACCATTAAAAGTTTTCCTTAGTCCAAGTATTATTTACTGTTGATAAATTGCTGTGGACCCCAGCAGACAGGCTGACGGTCCACTTAGTGGTAAGCAGTTACCGTCGCCTATGAATGTTTATGTCGTCAAAGGTGTCTAACCTAACGCGTCGCGTAGAACTGAAAACTTATTGAAATACCGTACAAATACAGTACACAAAATAGTACAAATATAACATAATGAAACGTGTGTGTGTGTGTGTGTGTACTTATGTATGTACATAAGAAGTTATTTTTTATATTGCTGTAGGACATCAAACAGCCTAACGGCCGACTTATTAGAATTTAGCAGTTACCGTCGCCTATGGGTTGGTTGCAACGTCAGTGGCATCGCAAACACGCTGCTGACCCATGAGGGTACAGGAACTTGGTTCACTAATGCCGGAACACAACACAAGGTTATTATGGCGGCATACTTAAGTCCAAAGGTGGTCGCCATCCAGACGGGCTCGAGGCCCTACCACGTAGAAAATTTATACTTCTTTGGTGTAACAAAACAAAAATAGCTGAAGATTTCATTCCGTATGCAACAACTCTTTGTTTGTAAAAGAAATGATAAATTAATAAAATAAAAAGAATGCATACCGACAATTAATCTCAAATCTATAAATGCACTTTAAAAAGTTTTATATATAGATAAAATTTTTACAATGGCTTATCATTCTCTACTATATATAATTAAAAATCACATGCACCCTTGTATATTTATGAATAAATATAATATTATATAATGTTATATACGTTATATAATAACTAAAATTATTGTTGTTATATAATAACTGTGAATATAGTTACGAGTTTTCACGGAAACTTGAGAGAAAGTTGTCAGCTAACTTCACCATGTCGTTTTTTGGCTGTGTGGCTGGTGTGCGTGCAAATCGTAATAACATTACTTTCATAATTTTTGAATGAAAAAGCAGTACAATATAATTATTTAAAAATAGTTTTGTACAATATAAAAATAATTGAATTAATATTTGCCCGTGGAAGAGGCATAAGGGTGGTCACCGTCGCCTATGAACGTTTGCAACACCAGTGGCTTTACCAACGCGTTGCCGGCTTCGACGAAATTTTATAACGCCTTTTTTGAAGAACCCCATATCGTACCGCGCTGAGAAAACCTCAGCCGGAAGCTCATTCCTAATCCTGAGAGTACGCAACATGAACTTCCTTGAGAACCGTTTCGTACAAGTAAGAAGAGGTTCCAAGAAATGGGGATGAACACTCAGCCGATGACAAGCAGTGCGGTGGTTAAAAGACGACGAGGGTACGATTCTAAATAGCTCCTCAAAATACTGTGACGGCGGTAATTGCTAAATTCTAAGCGGGTCGTCAGCCTGTCTGCTGTCCTACAGCAATAAAAAAGAAATTTGAATTTAATGCTTCTAGTTCTGACACATGGTCTGAGGGTATATGGCTTGTTTATAGAAAATACCCTATTGATATGGCGTACATATAAGGCGGATTTCCACGCAAGCTTTTGCATTGATAGACCAATAATGGTCATCGCACAGAAGAAGATCGTAAAGTAACACCTTTTTTTACAGGACCGAGATATAAGATGACCGAAGACTCGAATCAGCTAAAGAGCATGCGTCATAATATCTACCTACTACTACAGTACGGGTCGGTTGTCCCTTTTCAATGGACGACAAAGGGCTTCAGATGTTTCTATTGCTCGAAACAGTTGAAAGACTGTGAAACAGTGAGAATCCATACCGTTGAAAAACATTCCAAAGTTGATCTCTTCGAATTTATTCATACGAAAATAATATCTAAAGACTTCCCTATTAAAATTGATATTACTGATATATCGTGCAATGAATGTGAATCAATATTTAATGATATAGAAAATCTTATAGCACATATAAAGGTAGTACATGAAGAAAATTTTGACACAGGCACTGAGAAATTTTATTTACCGTTTATGGTTTGTAAGAATGATATCAGTTGTGCACTTTGTGGATATAAATGTGATAATTTTACATCAATAGTCCACCATATGTATCAGAGTCATATGGATCGTTCAGTGATCTGTCAGAATTGTGGATTGAGCTTCACTAGTAAGGCACGACTCATGAGACACATGAAGAATACTCATAGAGATCACAAATGTAATATATGTTTAAAAGTCTTTGATATAAGATATAAATTGCAAAGACACAAGGAACGTTTTCACGGGAAAATGAAAAGTTTTGAATGTGATTTGTGCAGTGAGCGATTGGAGACAAGTTATTTGTTGAAAGTGCATTTAGGGAAGGTGCATAATGTGGAGAAATATCATATAACGTGTGAATTGTGTTCGAAAGTGTGTTCCACGAAGGGGGCCATGGTCTTCCACGTGCAATCAGTTCATTCACAGGTTAAATATAAATGCGATCAGTGCGAATACACTGCTAGTATTCAATGGAAACTAAAGTTGCATCAAAGGAAACATACGAAAACAAAAGATTATTCGTGTAGCGTTTGTGAGAAAATGTTCAGACGCTCGAGCAATTTGAGTACTCATATGAAATTACATTCCGGTACGCCGGGTCGCGTTTGTAGGTATTGTAGGAAAGGGTTCTTAAACGCGGATGCTTTAAAAGAACATGCGGATTCCCGTTGTTATCTCAAAAATGAGGATATAACATAATTTTATTTCAATCCGGCTCGAAGGACCATAGATATCGATGGTGTTCGCAATGGCGCTGTTTACATTATTCAAAGAAACTCTCAGTCTTGTACGTATAGTTGCTGAATCAACAAAATAAATGTAATTTAGTTTACACTGAGTTTGATTTTTACTCCAAAAATTATTGTATCATTTTGAAATTGTTCTTTCATAAAAGCAGTCACAAACAATGGTCGGTATACATTTTACTGACATGAAGGAGATTCTTCGCTGTATCATATTATCTGGTATTCAGATTTTATTCTATTGCACACAAACGATGAAGGAAAACTTATATGATCCGCCTATGCGTCTTGGACAAACGAGTATACGTTTTGTTTCTTCTTGGGTCTAAGCCGTTGAACTGGCTGTAACTGACGACGGCTGAGATGTCTGCGAGTACACCGAGCTTGTCCAAAGCGGCTGGCGATCTTGTTATGGGGGCGTTCAAGAATTACGTAACGCAATTTCGGGGGGGGGGGGGGCTGTTCTTGCAAAACATTACGATGCGTTACAAGGGCGGGACGGAGGTTCGAACAACGCGTTATGTAACACTTATTTTTATTTAAAGAAAAAACAAGGGAATAAAAATCTCCGCAGTTGGCAAGCCTTTCCGCTTATGTTTTAGGGATAGTAAAACAAAATCTATACAAATAAATAAAATTGGAGTGTCTGTTTGTAATATTAAAATAACCGCTTTTTACTAAGTGCATTCGGACGTATACACGGTACATATACCAAAACAACATTTTTTTACAATGTTTGTCTGTCTGTCTGTTTGTTCCGGCTAATCTCTGAAATGGCTGCACCGATTTTGACGGGACTTTCACTGGCAGATAGCTGATGTAACAAGGAGTATCTTAGGCTATTTTTATTTTAGAAAAAAAAAATAGTTTTTGTTAAAAATGATAAGTTTCGAAAATTTTATATTCCAATTTAAGTTGACCTCAGATTAATATCAACAATCATATGAAACAGGGTTTAGCTTAGGCTGGACTTTGTAGGTTCGAACGCACGTATTCCGGAGGCGCATGGCGTAACAGTTGCATTCGATAACACTGACTGTTTGCATATTTCATTTATTTATATTTTAGGGGTTTATAGGGTTTGTAATCCAAAATAAACCATAAGATTTATCCAAAAAATGCTGCCCAAAGTCACTATTCTACGCGGACGGAGTCGTGGACACAGCTAGTATATAATAAACTAGATGACCCGGCAAACGTTGTTCTGCCATATAAATAATAAAATGTCAAAAAATTAAAAAACATTTTTTGGGGGTGGGTCACCCCTAACATTTAGGGGGATGAAAAATAGATGTTGGCCGATTCTCATAGATACCGGATAAGCACAAAAAATCACTAACTCAATTTAGTTATCTGCCTACTGCCTACCCCCTAAGAACGATGGCGTGATTATTTATAGCCTATGACCATTTCTAGGTTATCATCTATCACCATACCAAATTTCATCAAAATCCGTTCAGCCGTTTAGGCGTGAAAGAGGAACAGACAGACAGACAGACAGAGTTACTTTCGCATTTATAATATTAGTATGGATACATACATATTATTGTACAGCAAAGCCGAAAAATTTTAAAATTTGTAACGTGATGTCATAACAAACATATATTTGTGCGCTTAAATCGCAAACGCTGGCTAAACCTTACGAGATAGATCAAATTAAAGTACTACGGAATTGTATATCTTAAAAAGATCGATAAAAAAGTCCGCTATGGCTGAACCATATTACATAGAGATATAACTCTATCTAAATAATGCGACTTTGCGTACGCAATAGGTGAAGTCAATTCGAGCACGAACTTTAATTAGGCTAAATTACAAAATATCTTAATACTTACACGGCCAGTTAGGCCAGGTCAATACTGCCGGGCCTATCAGAGGCAAGACGACTAAACATTTTGTTAAAGAAAAATTGTTATAACTTTTAAAAAAAAAAAGCTAAAAGTTTTTTAGCTTTTTGAAAAAAAAAATCATAACAATTAAAACATTTTGTATGTTTTTGTATGATAATTGGATATGGGGGTTAAAATTATCGCAAATACTAACACCTATCACCTACTAACGGGAATGCGTCGAATTACCAATAACCCTGTATAGACAACGCAATAAATAATATTTTTAGTATTTACCGCGTCTTTATTTAGTTTAATCGACAGCAGTTTTGAATATTTATTCAATACTAGCTGACCCGGCAAACGTTGTTCTGCCATAAAAATAATAAAATGTCAAAAAATAAAATGAAGCGTACATTTTTCTTCGTTCAGGGGTGTAGTAAGAATAGTGACATAATAGTTCCTGTCGTCGTCGTTAGGGATCATACCCATACTACATGACCCGTTTATCTTCAAAATATCATGCTTGGTCACAGGCAGGAGGGGGTGGGTGATCACGTAGTCACTATCATCTAAAAGAAATCACGCGCTTTTTTTCTACCTATATTGACATATGACGCAGCGTTTAGCACTGTAACAATGAAGAGAAATATAAACAATTTTTTTAACCTTACGTTTGCAAAATAAATTATTAAAAACTGTATTTCTGTATTACTACGTTATACTACTCCTCATGTACTACGGATGGTCACCTCTTGGTCCCACCTCTTGGTGGGTTGGGTAGAAATTGACAAAAATAATTCACGTGGTATGGATACAATTCCTTACGTAACTAGCGAATAAATAAATCATCATCCCAGTGTTATGTCCCGGTTGCAACCCAAACTTTCGGTACGACTTTTTCTACTCTACTTCGCGCGATCTTCGGCATCCCTGGTAGTGAGTCCATTGGCACGCATATCACCCTTTACAACGTCAAGCCACCAGCACTTTGGGTCTACCCCTCCTGCCGGGGCCCGGCGGAGGTGGCATGGCCAGACATTTGTTTCCCACGTAAGCATCCGGTTGCCGTAAAACATGGCCGTACCAACGGAGCCGACACTCCTGCAATTTATCTGCAATGTCACGGACATGAAGACTGCGAATGCGGGCGTTCCTAACGCGGTCCTTCCGCGTCACTCCACACATCCACCGCAGCATATTCATCTCCGTGACATGCAGTTCTTGCTTGTGTTGCTCTAACACCGGCCACGCTTCACAGCCGTATAAAAGGACAGACCTAATGATGGTCTTATAGACCTGTCCCTTCAACTTTACCGGCATCTTGGGGTCACAAATGACACCAGTTACCTCACGCCATTTGGCCCACGTGGCAGCAATGCGTGCCTTGAATAAATAAATTTAAGTGACAATTCACACAGCGCCACCTAGTATCAGAGTAAGCAGTAGAGCGCTTGTATTACGAGTAACAGACGAGTGGTATAATTTTTATCCAAATTAATACGTATTATCTCTAACATAATATAAAATGAAGTCGTTTCCGCTGTCTATTCGCTTAGATCTTTTAAAGTACTCAACGGATTTTAATGCAGTTTTCAGCAATAGATAAAGTAATTCAAGAGGAAGGTTTATATGTATAAGTAGCTGACCCGGCAAACGTTGTTCTGCCATATAAATAATAAAATGTCAAAAAATTAAAAAACATTTTTTGGGGGTGGGTCACCCCTAACATTTAGGGGGATGAAAAATAGATGTTGGCCGATTCTCATAGATACCGGATAAGCACAAAAAATCACTAACTCAATTTAGTTATCTGCCTACTGCCTACCCCCTAAGAACGATGGCGTGATTATTTATAGCCTATGACCATTTCTAGGTTATCATCTATCACCATACCAAATTTCATCAAAATCCGTTCAGCCGTTTAGGCGTGAAAGAGGAACAGACAGACAGAGTTACTTTCGCATTTATAATTAATATTACTTTGTTATCCATACTAATGTATGGATAACAAAGGTATTTTAGCAACTTTCCGGTAATTTCCGCGACATAAATGTGACTTTCTCTTTCAAGTTTACATGCCAATTAAGTTATATTATGCACATTAGGCGTATTAACGCATGAATCTGACCTCTGACCTGGTCTCCGACTAATTACTACTTGGCCACCACTTATTATTATTACAACATAATATTATAATTTACTCATATTTGTGTCAGTTTTTGATTGTTCATTATTGATCTATAAAAATGAGTTACTGACGTAAAAACCGTGAACTTTTGCTTTGTTATTGCACTCAGTACTGCTATGCAATGTTATACGGCTGTCAAACGTGGCCAGTGCTATAGAGCGGCAGATACTTCGTGTCACGGACTATGCTGCGGTGGATGTGTGAAGTGGCGGGAAAGGACCGCGTTAGGAACTTACGCATCCGCGGCAGCCTCCATTTCAGTGGCAATGCGGATAAATTGCAGGAGTGTCGCCTTCGCTGGTTTGGCCACGTTTTGCGGCGAACGGCTACTTACGTTGGGAACAAATGTCTAGCTATGCCATATCCGCCAAGTCCGGACGAAGGAGTAGACGCAAAAGTGCTGGCTTGACGTTTTAAAGAGTGATATGCATGCCTAACAGGAATGCTAAAGACTTCGCAAGTGAAGAAGAAAAAGCTGGAAAGTGAACTTCGGGCACCGAAGCGAAAGATTTGAAGCGATTGGATTGCAACCGAGACTTAACATTAAGATGATGATGACTGCAACTGATATGAACTTTATAATAATAAATCATTTATTTCAGATAAAGTCCATAGTTTGTTAATGGATTAGTAACAAATTTTCACTTACAAATATGTTAGTATTGTTAGTAACACTTTATAATAAAATTAAAATGTTCCAATTACTACCCCTACCCAGTGATTTAGAATGGGGCAGTCAAACCTGGCAGCAATGGCTTTCAGAAGGGCGTTGGTGCTGCCCCGCAGGCGCTGCAGTAGGGAGGTGGTCTTCTTGCGTATGATGGCCTTGAAACCATCTGTTTGCGCCTCCGCAAACATCCCGGACGCGCTGCAGCGCCGCGACAATGATGATTTACATAGTCTGATCAAAAAATAACCGTTATTTTCAATTTTTTCAAAAAGTATTTATTTATTCATCAATAACTATCTTCTCCCTTTCAAAGTAATCCCCCTCAGATATAATAATACACTTATGCCAGCGTTTTTTCCAATCCTCGAAACACTTCTGAAACGCGCTTTTTGGTATCGCCAACAGCTCCTGTTTCGATTTTTCTTTTATCTCCTCAATCGTAGCAAAACGCTTTCCTTTCATCGGTGTCTTCAGTTTTGGAAAGAGGAAAAAGTCAGCGGGGGCCAAGTCCGGTGAATACGGTGGCTGAGGCATGATAACGGTTTTATTTTTGGCCAAAAACTCACGCACAAACATCGATGTGTGAGCTGGTGCATTATCATGGTGCAAAATCCATTTTTCCACAATTTTTTCCACAATTTTGTGCGTTTCTGGCGAATGGCTTCGCGCAAACGGCGCATAACTTCAAGGTAGTATTCCTTATTCCGTACGACCTTGTGGCAAGAATTCATGATGCACCACGCCATTGCAGTCGAAGAAAACAGTGAGCAAAACCTTCACATTTGACCGAACTTGACGTGCTTTTTTCGGTCTTGGCTCTTCTGGACGCTTCCATTGGGATGATTGGGCTTTGGTTTCAATGTCATAGCCATACACCCATGATTCGTCACCAGTTATGACCTTTTTGAGGAAATCTTGATCGTCGTTGACGATGTTCAACAGCTCCTGAGCGATGTCCATGCGACGTTGTTTTTGCTCAAAATTGAGCCATTTTGGAACAATCTTTGCTGCCGTACGTTTCATGCCTAAAACATCCGTAAAAATTGCTTGGCATGAGCTGAACGATATGCCAACATCATCAGCAACCTCTCTGATAGTGATTCAACGATTATCCAAAATCATTTTCTTCACTGCATTAATGTTTTCATCGGTTGTTGACGTGCTCGGGCGACCAGGACGAGTATCGTCATTGATAGATACCAATGACGATGGCCTTGGCCTTCCTTAAACCGGTAATACCACAATTGAACTTGTGTTCTGCTCATAGTAGACTCGCCAAACGCCACAGTCAACATTTCAAATGTCCTTGCGCATTTAATTTCATTTTTTACACAAAACTTAATACAGTTTCTTTGATCCATTTTTTCGAATAGTAAAAAATCGAAGAGCACACCAAAACACGACTAACCTTTTTATCTGTCAAAAACAAACTGACAATCCAATATGGCTGATATTGCCAACATATATAACAGGCATGTGTACCAACATAACAGAAAAAAAATCAACTTATGCAATTTTTTATTTATTTTTTATTTATGCAGTATTTTTTTTTCTAAAGTATCGATGTTTTCTATCGATATTTTTTGAACAAGATATATCGATACTCGATAATAAAAAACTAAAACTATCGATGTTACGATATCGATGTTTTCATTATCGAGTATCGATATATATTGTCCAAAAAATATCGATAGAAAACATCGATACTTTAGAAAAAAACATCGATAGTTGAAATATCGATAGATATCACCCATCCCTATCACCACTCACCGCATGTGCGCCCCTTAAATATACATGTAGGTATATATGTATACATAAGTGTACATTAAAATAGTGTAACTTGAATTAATATCAAAGAAAATAGTTACTGCATAAATAAAAAAAAAATTATAATTGCATAAGTTGATTAAAATGTTTTTCAATATCACCCATCCCTACGTACAGTCGTACCATATACAATATACATACACATTAAGCGAACGCTCGGTCGAGCTATATGGTAGGCGGAGTGGGGGGTGTTAGGTTTTATTTTCGTTACGGAATTTCTTGATTTGGTCGCCGCGCTCAAAGCCCGCGATAAAAGCTATGCAATAGCTTAAAAATGAACGTTAAATATACACCTTTTACTTATTGAATTAAGGTCGTTGTTATGTATTATTAGACAAGTACAAGTACCCTTCTTACAGCCTACTATGGACTAGTTGAATCTGGACTAAGATATGGAATAATTTTCTGGGGAAACTCAACTAATGTTAATATGATTTTCTTAATGCAAAAACAGTGCATACGTGCAATGTTTCGATTAGAGACGAGAACGAGTTGCAAACCGTTTTTTATAAAGCATATGATACTGACTCTCCCGTCAATTTATATATTTGAAGTAGCTATGTTCGTTCGTAATAATCAGCATTTATTCGCACATACGTGTGATATTCTTGGAAGAAATAGGCGTGATAACGATAGGCTCTGTGCACCTGCACGTAAAACAGCATTGTTACATAAAGTATTATAGCCATGGCCCCAGAAATATATAATAAAATCCCAAAAAATATTATATTTGCTAACTACGAATGCATTTAAATGTCAATTTAAAAAGTACTTAGTGAACAAATGCTATTATAATGTAAAATACTAGTTAAACGACCGAGCAGAATACAAGAAACTATAAAAAATTATTTATTAATATACTGTATATGTGTCATTTCAATTGTTTTGCATGTTGTGTGTGGCATAACATGTCTACTTGTTGTTGCAAAAACTCTATGTATAATTAAAAAAAAATGTGTGATTATTGTACCTATTGTAAACTTGTAACACAACATGTTAAAGCAAATAAATATATTTTATCTTATCTTAGATAGAAATTAGTATCAAGTGCTCGAGTTTAGTATGCATGAAAATTCTGGCTACCTCTAGTAAAGACGGAATTAAAAAGAAAACTGTTTTCCTTGCAGGAGAACCTAGGGGTGGCCAGAAAAGAAAAAAAATCAGTCTTAAAGATGGAACGATAACTGAAGAAATTTTATCAAAGAAATTAGTAGCTAAGCCTACTAATAACAAACGTCTTAAAATGCGCAACAATATAATTGCAGTATTAAAAAACTCTACAGTCATGCCTTTTAGATGGCTGAAAAGTTCATATAGATGTTTCTATTGTTATGATATATTTCAAGAGGTTGCTGACTTGAAGAATCATCAGCAAAATCATCAAGGCGATGATGTTATTGTCAAAACAGTTAACAACTATTGGGAGACAAGTGTCTATGTTGACATTTCTAATACAGCCTGTAAGCTTTGTTCTGAAATTATTACGGATATTTACGAACTCACAGATCACTTAATACATAAACACGGTATTTCGTATAATAAAGAATATGATTGCATGCTCGCTTTCAAACTAGATAATACAAGTGTGATTTGCGTGAGTTGTGGAGCGAAATTTTATACATTCGGACCGCTTTTGCTTCACACGAATAAAGAGCACAAAGGTCCAGCGCCGACATTGTGCGATGTCTGTGGACAACATTGCAAAGATGCGAATGTGCTGAAGTTACATTTCAAGACTATACACGAAAATTTTGGGCTGCTGTGTACAGAGTGCGGGGAGAAGTTTGAAACGCGGGCAAAGTTGAAGACGCATCAGAAGAACCAGCATTACATAGACAAGAAGTTCAAGTGTTTGGTGTGCCCGGAGATGTTTCAGAGCCATTACAAGCGGTCGAGGCATATGGCAGCAGAACATAAGAATCGTCAGGAGATAAAATGCATGCACTGTCCTAAGACATTTGTGTTTCGGAGTATGATGATGGCACACGTAAGGGATACACATCTCAAGGTTAGGAATTACGTGTGTGGGGTTTGCGGATGGAAGGCGTTCAATAGCAATCGCCTGAAGAATCACATGTTCAAGCACAGCGGGGAGAAGAACTTCAAATGTGAAGGCTGCGATAAGGCGTTCACGACGAAGAAAATCATGAGGGCGCATTATTCTAGAATGCACAAAAATGTTCCCCAACCGATAATTCCATATGAGAATTTTGGCCATGCACACTAACGCTTCTATAGATTGTACACTGAACATATGAACAATTAGCCAACCGTTGTTCACTGCTGGACATATTGCCTTATTGCGCCACAAATTCAGATCTCTTGCTTTCCCATTCAAGCCTTGACTTGCAATCTTGTTCAGGTCATCGATCAGTTTCGGAGCGTCTCGACAAACGCAGTGACACCCCGTAGCGCAATGAAGACATGAATATTAGGGTCAAAGTTTTGACTAGTCAACGAGAAATTACTGTTTAGATATTTTAAAATGTGTAGTGGTTGTACCAGTGAACTGGTGAGGTTATTCACAATGATAACTAATTGTCCGTACAATTTTTATTAAAGTAAATAGTAAAAAGTATTAAAGTAAATAATAAGGATTAAATATTCAATAATATCACATAGATAACAGAATTGTACGCGTTTACAGGACTCGTAAACAAATTCGATGACTTGAATGCGGCCACGACAATCAAGTAATATTAAAAAACAATGACATCGATAAGAGGTGAACTCTATCAAAAATTATTTATTAACACATAAAAATTGTTATTCGGATAAAAAAAATCAACGAAAAATCCTTGGACCTCTGATTAATAGAAATATTATTTATATGTTCTTTCAGAAGGAAAAAAGAACATATAAATAATTAACTGAAAGAAAATGTAGTGACAAAAATTGAGAAAGGGATGCTGAGATGGTTTGGCCATGTCGAGAGAATGAATGAAGAACGAATGACCATAAAAGTGTATAAGGCGAGTGTGAATGAAAGTGTTGGAAGGGGTAGACCTGGGCGGACGTTTCGAGACCAAATCAGGGACGTCGAGAAAAAAGGCCAGGTCAAGAGTACCCTAAACCGAAGAGCATGTATGAAGGGAATAATGAAAGTGGACGAAGCTAAACAAGTATGTAAGGATTGTAGCAAGTGGAAAGAAGTGGTCTCTGCTTACCCCTACGAGAAAGAGACGTGATTATATGTATGTATGTATTTATTTATATGTTCCCTATAAACGATATTTATTGATTTATTTAAATTTTATTATAATAACTGAATAAATATTTTTAATTCTCAAAATTTGTGTACTATCATTTGAAATTTATCATACTGAGGGGGGAGGGGGGGAGAAGGGAGGAGAAAGAATACTAACCTCTGCTACCGGGGTCGACTTGTCGTAAAAGGCGACAAAAAAACCCACCCTAGCTACGTGGTAGGGCCCCAAGCCCGTCTGGATGGCGACCACCTTTGGTCTTAAGTATGCCGCCATAATAACCTTGTGTTGTGTTCCGGTATTAGTGACTCAAGTTCCTGTAACCCTTATGGGAAAGCAGCGTGTTCGCGAAGCCACTGACATTGCAAACATCCATAGGCGACGGTAACTGCTAAATTCTAAGTGGGCCGTCAGCCTGTCTGCTGTCCCATAGCAATAAAAAAATGTAAATAAATTTTACAAGTTTATGAAAATTTACGCACGTCTGATACGCTCGCGTATATTATTCGTTAAGTTGTACGTATCACCATCTAGCGATGAGAAGCGATACACGCATTATTGATAAGTACAATTTCGAGCAATATATTCTACTAGACACAGGCCAAGAAGTCGTGGTTCAGAACCAGATCATTTCACTTCTAAAGTAAAAATCATGTTGTCACTAGCTTATTTGAAATGTATAACGAAATTACTAGTTAGTGGGATCACTAGTTTGGGAGGAAGATTTAAAAGATATTCAACTTTATGAAGATGTGTAATTATTAGAGATATCGATTCTTCAGCATCTAAGAAGATAATTTTAATTTCAGAAAAGATGCCACCGCCCATAAAGAATAAGAAAAGTGAAGGATTGGAAGACGACAAATGCATGGAATCGCGTAAACAGCTAAATAAAATTGTTAAAACTCAAAAAATTACAATATTAAGAAGTAATGCTATAGCTGTTTTGAATAAATCGACCTTAATGCCTTTCAGATGGCTGAAGAATGTTTATAGATGCTTCTATTGTTATGATATGTTCAGTGAAGTGAAGGATTTGAAGGCTCACCAATTGGTACACGTCAATGATAATATATCAGGGATGATGAAGAATTATTGGGAACCGACTGTATATGTAGATACAAGTAATATATCCTGCAAAGTATGTCTCAGCCAATTCAAAGATTTAGATGAATTGATAGACCATCTTATAGAAAATCATGATATTGTATATAATAAAGATGTTAAGACGTTCATGCCGTTTCGTTTAGCGGATACACGTGTCTTTTGCTTGGAATGCACGCAACCATTTCGTACATTTAGCCGCTTACTTCTTCACACAAACAGATCTCATAAAGGACAGTCGGAATCCCTCTGTGATACATGCGGACAGTATTTCAAGACTAGCACAGAACTGAATCGACATAAGGAGAGCGTTCATGATAAGAAAGCTGTTCTTTGCCATTTGTGCGGGACGAATATAGGTAGCATCTCCCGAATGAGAACGCATTTGCAACGATATCATAATAAACAATACAAATGTTTCTACTGTACCGAATTGTTTCCGAATCACTACAAGCGTTCGAGACACATGCTAGAAGTGCACAATCTGAGGGAGAAGGTGAAATGCAGTGAATGCGACATGACATTTGTCTTCCGCAGTACGATGTTGAGGCACTTGAGGGAGAGTCATTTGAAAGAGAGGAATGTGGTATGTTCGTTGTGCGGTTTTCAGGCGTTCGGCAAGGGGCGACTCTCGGTCCATATGAGGAGGCATAGCGATGAGAGAAAGTTTTCATGTACCATATGTGATAAGGCGTTTAAAGCTCAGAAAAATTTGAAGCAACACATCAAGAATATACATGAGAAGAGTAGTGATGGGAAGAATTAATATATTAATTTTACTGAAACCAGCTAATGTTAGACTGTATTCTCACAGAGTAAACCCTACAATACCCCCCCTCTCCGAGCAGTATCTTGAACATTAGGTCTTTAGGGTACTTATATGTTAATTTAGGAAATTACATTAGAAATAAAAAAGCAATAGTTTCCTTAAATATTACGATATGATACATTTTTATTTGCATGTTTTTATTATTAGGGTATTTTTGTAAAAATTTGACGTACGTTCGGGCTTCGAATAAAAGTATTCCAACTCCTATATACTATTATTTTATTAATAAATACATCCTATAAATATATACATACATATAAACCTAAAGTGGTTGATAATCGAATTTATGACTCCGTCGTCGTTATGATGTTCAACTTCGCAGCGATTAGTATTCTTTCTCCGCCCCTGCGGATAAAAACGTAACGTAACGACGGCCTGTCGTAAAAGTCGACAATACAACCCACCCTGACTACGTGGTACGGCCCCAAGCCCGCCTGCATGGCGGTCACCTTTGGTCTTAAATATGCCCCCATAATAACTTTGTGTTATGTTCCGGCATTAGGGACCCAAATTCCTGTACCTTTATCGGACAGCAGCGTGTTCGCGATGCCACTGGCGTTGCAAACACCCATAGGCGACGGTAACTGCTAAATTCTAAGTGCGCCGACAGCCTGTCTGCTATCCTACAGCAATAAAAAAAACGATCTAGGATCGCGCTCTTTCATCATTATTTAGTCAGAGAGAGTATACATAGGACTAGCTGACTCGGCAAACGTCGTTTTGCTATATAAATAAAAAAAAAAGTTTTGGACAGGATTTCCGTAATATCTGTTCTACATAGCGGAATGAGCAACTTTGATAAATTTGAAGGTGTTATAGTTCTAAAGACTTTGTGATGAGTGCAATTTTGTTTTTATATTTCTGCCATGTAAATTAAAATTGATTGCAAAATTGAAGTGGCAGTGGGCTGGGCTCTTCATCAGCTCGAAGGACTGATGGCCGTTGGGGCAGAAAAGTCCTCGAATGGCGACCGCGTACCGGAAGATGCAATGTTGGTAGGCCCCCCACAAGATGGACCGATGATCTGGTCAAGATCGCCGGAATAGGTTGGATGAGGGCAGCGCAGGACCGATCATCGTGGAGATCTTTGGGGGAGGCCTTTGTCCAGCAGTGGGCGTCTTCCGGCTGAAATGATGAAATTAAAAAAACACACTGGATTAGGATTGGATAGGATTTTCATAAAATCTTTTCTTAATGAGCGCGTCTACATTGCAAAATCAGTCATCACCACCATCTTAGCGTTGAATCCCGGTTGCAGCCCAAACTCTCGCTTCGGCGCCTGGGGTCCTTTTTCCGACTTTTTCTTCTCCATTTCGCACGATCTTCGGCATCTCTGGTGGTCAGTCCATTAGCACGCATATTAACCCCTACCACGTCAAGCCAGCACTTTTTGGGTCTACCCCTCCTGCCGGGGCCCGACGGTGGCGGTATGGCCAGACATTTGTTCCCCACATAAGTAGTCGGTTGCCGTAAAACGTGGCCATACCAGCGACGGCGACATTCCTGCAATTTATCCGCTATGTTACGGACATGAAGGCTGCCGCGAATGCGGGAGTTCCTAACGCGGTCTCCGTCCGCGTTACTCCACACATCCACCACAGCATATTCATCTCCGTGACTAGCACTGCCTGCTTGTGTCGCTCCATCACCGGTCACGCTTCACATCCGTATAAAAGGACAGGCCTAATGATGGTCTTATAGACCTGTCCCTTTAATTTAACAGGTGACTTCCCCTATAACGTACACAAAGTAAATTTTTTTTTCGGAGTTGTATTATCCGTTATTGAATTATCCGATAAATGATAATATAATAAACATAAGGGTATCTGTCGTTCCTTGCATTGTTTTTCATTTGTAAATTTTTTCACATATGTCCATACCTCGATCGATGACATATTTTTTTATTGCTGTGGGTCAGCTGCAGGTTGACTGCCCACTTAATAGTTGAAATTAACGTCGCCTATGCATGTTTATGACGCCAGGGGCAACGCTAACATGCTGCCGTCTGCGTCGAAGTAGAATCTGGTCGCTTATGAGTAAACACAAGGTTATTTTGGTGGCAAATTTAGAAACTAGGACTGGTTACTATCCTGAGGGACTTGAAGCTCTACAACCTAGCTGGGATTTAGTCGCCTCTTACGACAGGCCGCCCTGGGGTCAGGGGTCTGTATTTTTGCTCCGCCCTTGCACGAAAGAAAATCTGTCCTTAAAAATCATCTATGTCCATCTACTCTCGTTAATTTTCCTTGTTATTTGCCATTTTCTTCGCAACATGGAGCCATACGTCGTTTAGTTCACGTCTTTTACTCTCTTTGAAGAAGTAAAAGAAATTCCAGTTACGGAGATTTGCTTCTCCAACACGGTCAATTTGAATCGATCATATTTTTATATAGAATTTAATTTTTTTATAGGTCTCCTGGATTCGGTAGGTTTCTACGAAACGATTGATTTTTACAATTATGAGATTGAAACAGAAGACAGTGGCAGTGAAGATAAGATTACAAGTAATCATAGAGTTGGACTCAATATAGTTTCTAAGAAATCGTCGAAGAAATTGATGCCACAGCAAGTGAGATGTGGGAAAATGAAAGTAATACATAATATCAACACACTCCTGTCGTATACGAATGCGACGCCTATAGGAAAACAAGACATAAGTCTGAGATATTCCTGTTATTTTTGCAAGGAATCCTTCGAGAATCCCGGTGATCTTAAAATTCATGTCTTAAAAAATCACTCTCGTATAGAGACGTACCGTTTCAGCGGTACAACTGAAGCTTTCGTATGCAAGCTGGATATCACATCGCTTAGTTGCCTCATGTGCAATGAGCCTATCACGAGCATCGACGACGCTGTTGATCATCTAAAGACGATCCACGATAAGAAATTTTACACCTATATCAACAATCAGATAATGCCATTTAGATTTGATAGCTCAGAATTCAAATGCGTCGTGTGTTCCAACAAATTTCACAATTTTAGCACGTTGCTAAAACATATGTATACGCACGGCAGTTTTGAATGTCCTAAATGCGAACAGTCTTTTGTTAACTTGTTGAAATTAAAACATCATCACGATACGCACGTGTTTAGGATAAGTAAAAGCGCGAAGGCGTCTTCATCGGGGCTGAGTAATCCAAATGACAGTGGCGGTTCTAAAAAATTGCACATTTGTCAGTATTGTGATGAATCGTTTGCAAATCATGATCTAGTACTTGCGCATATGGTGAAATTGCATAAAGTGCTCTTCGAATGTGAACGTTGTCGAAAGCGGTTTGAAAATCCAAAACATTTGGCAAACCATCGGATTGAGCATGTTAATTCTGTGACAACCACAAAGGAAATGCCCCCGGATGTAGAACATCAACTACCAAAGAGTCGAAGCGTGAAGGCGTATTCTCGTAGAAAGCAGAAAGCTGACGCCAATGCACCTGCTGACCTTCGGAAGTAGTCGCCTTACAAATCAAGATATTAAGATGCAACTAAATTCAATGTATCTGTTAGCACAGTGGTATTCCTTTCGGACACTAATCTAGAGGTTTGAATCTCTGGCATTCATCGCTTGCACAGTTTTTCTCGCTTAATGTGCATATTGTAGCATAATTGTCATATACCAACGGTAACGGAAAACATTGCGAGGAAACTTGCTAAACGGACTTGGACTTGTGTGGCGGGTATATTGACCGTAACCTGTATGGTGAAGTCAGAGTCCAGCTGTGGGACGCTGTGGGCTGTCATAATAATATATACCTAGTCAGGTCATAAGTATTGTCACACAGTAAAAACTTTTCTTTTAGAATGCTGGCCACAAAAAAGTTTATTGAATTCGAATTTCGAATTGTTCATGAAAATAAAAATGTATAACTTTTAGAATTTTACTCATTTTTAAATATGGAGTGGACGCTTAAAGAAGACCGTGTTGCAGTTATTGCGTTGCATCGTTGCGGTTACGCGCCAATTCAAATTTTTAACATACTGAAAAATTTGAATATTACCAAAAGATTCGTTTATCGTACCATCAAACGATACAATGAAGACTCTAGTGTAGATGACAGGTCAAGAAGTGGTCGCCCTCGGTCTGTTAGGACTCCAGCAGTGATAAAAGCTGTGAAGGCACGAATTCAAAGAAATCCCAAACGTAAGCAGAAACTGTTGGCCCTTCAGATGGGGTTAAGCAGAACCACGGTGAAAAGGGTGTTAAATGAAGACTTAGGGCTTCGGGCATATCGAAGAAAAACAGGACATCGTTTGAATGCTCGTCTAATGGACCTGAGACTGAAGAGATGCCGCGCTTTGTTGAAGCGGTACGCGGGAAAAAAATATCGGGAAATTCTTTTTTCGGATGAAAAAATGTTTACCGTAGAAGAGAGCTACAACAAACAAAATGATAAGGTGTACGCACACAGTAGTGAAGAAGCGAGCAACCGTATTCCGCGTGTCCAACGAGGTCATTTTCCATCTTCGCTCATGGTATGGTTGGGAGTTTCTTATTGGGGCTTAACAGAGGTACATTTTTGTGAGAAAGGTGTAAAAACGAATGCTGTTGTGTATCAAAATACAGTCCTGACGAACCTTGTGGAACCTGTTTCTCATACCATGTTCAATAACAGGCACTGGGTATTCCAACAAGATTCGGCGCCAGCTCATAGAGCGAAGAGCACACAAGACTGGCTGGCGGCGCGTGAAATCGACTTCATCCGGCACGAAGACTGGCCCTCCTCCAGTCCAGATTTGAATCCGTTAGATTACAAGATATGGCAACACTTGGAGGAAAAGGCGTGCTCAAAGCCTCATCCCAATTTGGAGTCACTCAAGACATCCTTGATTAAGGCAGCCGCCGATATTGACATGGACCTCGTTCGTGCTGCGATACACAACTGGCCGCGCAGATTGAAGGCTTGTATTCAAAATCACGGAGGTCATTTTGAATAAACTTTAATGTCATAAGAATCTATGTTTTGTTAAGTTCATTTTGGTATATGAATGGTTACATAATTAATAAACTTGTTACAATTATTTTACATTAAACATGTGACAGAATTTATGACCTGACTAGGTATTATAAAATAATATAAGATGCAAATTAGCTTGTAAGCTCAGAGTGGTCAGAGTCAATGTCGTCCATCGATCACGTTAATTTTAAACAAAAGAAAAAGTTAAAATAACGAAATAAATATAAATTGCATTTAATTTATCTGTTTACAATTAATTTCACTCAAACTAAATCACTGCACTTAAATGATTGCGCCGAATTTCGACGATTCATCATAAACGTGGTGCGGCGGCCATTCTCACTTCAAAAAGTGTCCATGCCTCGCCTCCAACGAATGACGTTCCGTGACAGTGACAGCTTGTCACTCTAATCTGACCCATGACGTTGACAGCGAATTTAATTAAAGATGGCGCCCTCAAGCTAGATATTGCACGGTGTTTTTCTTCGCGCTGTGTTAATTATACGCGCATATATTGTGTATATATATATATATGATTATAATAGTTACATACTTTATCTCGACGCATGATTATATATTATATACAATAGTAAATATTGAAATAGCAGTATAAATTAGCAGTTACCGTCGCCTATGGGTGATTGCAACGCTAGTAGAATCGCGTACACGCTGCTGTCCCATAAGGATACAGGAACTTGGGTCATTAATGCCGGAACACAACACAAGGTTATTATGGCGGCATACTTAAAGGTGGTCGCCATCCACACGGGTTTGAGGCCCTATCACGTAACTAGGATGGGTTGTTTTGTCGGCTTTTACGACAAACCGACACCGCCCGCAGATGTTAGTATTCTTTCTCCGCTCCTGCACGGATATTTTTTTGCCTAAAGCATTGGAGCCTTATAAAAAAAATGAAACATTAAAATTGTTTTTATTTGTATTTTGTGAAATATATCTTGTTCAAGCATAGAGAAAATGGTATAAATCAATTCAGATTGAATTGATTTACTCTTGCCTATTTGTGAGAATAGTGTTTACATATGGTTACGAAACGAATCTACTGCATAGTAGATCCGAGATTAGAGGTTAGAGGTTTAGCAATGCAAAAATATTTTGAAGTTTAACAGTGATGCTGTTCAAACTGAAGTAGAAAAGTGGCATATTAACCGAGTAAATATAATGAAACCTTGATTAAAGAGGTATTGCCTTGGGTATAGGCCTTTGTAAAAGAACCCTGATGAAGTTTAAACTTAATAATTCTATGAATTATGGTCGAATATCGACCCCTGGGCGACCACTAGTAATAAATAATTATATGTGTCAAACAGTTTTAATTTACACCCTGTATACGAAATTCCAATGGCGGTTCATATAATGAAACTTCTTGTGAGCTAAAATCTGTCTACAGTGGCAAGCAAAAATAATGATCTCTGTAGTCAAGTGGCCTTTCTTTAAACTGGTATAATCCTTAGCGCATACCTCGCCGCGGAGCGGTTCCCTGGTGGATAGCGCCTTAAAAAGGGCTCTAGTGCAATGCTGCCTGAGTCTACCTAAAAACCCAGTACTAATCTACGTCATCTATACAAATAAATAAAATTGGAGGGTCTGTTTGTAATATTAAAATAACCGCTTTTTACTAAGTGTATATGGATGTATACACGGTACATATACCAAAACAAAATTTTTTACAATTTATGTCTGTCTGTCTGTTTGTTCCGGCTAATCTCTGAAACGGCTGGAACGATTTTGACGGGACTTTCACTGGCAGATAGCTGATGTAACAAGGAGTAACTTAGGCTACTTTTATTTTAGAAAAAAAAAAATAGAGTTTGTTAAAAATTATAAGTATTGGAAATTAAAAAAACCAATTTAAGTTGACCTCAGATTTATATCATCAATCATATAAAATAGGGTTCAGCTTAGACTGGACTTCTAGGTTCGAACGCAGTTTGTATGTTTAATTTATTTATATTTTAGGGTTTATAGGGTTTGTAATCCAAAATAAAGCATAAGACATATCCAAAAAATGCTGCCCAAAGTCACTATTCCACGCGGACGGAGTCGCGGGCACAGCTAGTAGAAAAGTAAAGTTAGGGGGCATGGCAGGGTCAGTCTCGCGACTATTCACTCTTGTCCCTCCGTGGCGTTAATTCACAAGGTGGCTTCCCGTGAAACTGCAACTAAACAACCCTATTTAGGTTAGAGGGCTGTGGCCCGTCTAAATTGCAACCTCCCTTGATCTCTAAATGGTCTGCTATAATATTTTGTTGTATTCTGGTACAAGTGGACGGAAGCGTATTCGTGGTACCCCTAGTGTTGCAAACATCTATAGGCGACGGTAACTATTTCTTTTTTCTGTATGACAGCAGACAGGTTGACGACCCGCTTACAATTTAGCAGTTACTGTCGCCTATGGGTGTTTGCAATGCTAGTGGCATTGCGACCACGCTACTGTCGTATAAGGGTACTGGAATTTGCGTCACAAACAAGACAAAAGGTGGTCGCTATCTAGATGAGCTTGGGGCCCTACCACGTAGCTAAAGTGGTTAATGGCATTTACTATTTATTAATCGGGCCGTCCGCTTGTCTGTCGTTCTACAGCAATAAAAAAAGCAAAATACCACTCATCTCTACAACTACACACCAGATTGACCATTACAAAATATCCATAGGTATGTAACGGAAACACCTTACTTATATTAAATGTTAACACGTCAATTGTAAATATTAGATTATTGCTATAAATTAAACTCAGGCGCTACCGCTCGTCGTTAAATGTAAATATACTCGTGCGTAGAAAGAAAGAAAGAAAGAAAAAATGTTTATTTAGAGCACAAAATAATAACATGTTAAATAAAATCTCATTACAGATATAAGTGCCCTAGAAGGTCTTCTGCTCAGCATAGTTGGTTATAAGAAACCAACGCTGGTCTTCCGCAGAGGCCTTCAAGAATGACATGACTCATTAAGAAATGGAATATTTTATTGCTGCAGTTCACAACAAATGAACAATACATATTATATAACTACAAAAAACATACAATTTGTTATTCATAGACAACATATGCCCATTCACAGTAAATATACCGTATACCTGAACACCTCACATAACCTCATCTAGTCCCAACGTCAGTTAAATTCACTAGTGTAAACAAACACAAACCTTATCTGGATTGGGTTTATAAAATACTTGTATCACATGCCAATTTCTCCTGTCCCTTCTGATGTTGGAAAATGAATTTCTTTGGTTCGCGCTTGAAACTGTAAGAACTCTGCATGTTTCGAATGGGCGGAGGAATGTTATTCCAACATCTGGATGCAGCATAGCGGAAACTACCTCTAAATTTTGCCGTCTTATGTTTGTTTGTATACACACATAAGAAGTTATCTTCTTTGGCATAACAGAATAAAGTAGCTAAAGATTTCAAACTAAGTAGCATAGCACTTGTGTTATTGATACCTACTAGACAACTATTAGAATACCTATATACTTTTTTTTTATAAGCATAAACACCCAGACGCGGGACGGAATCGAACCCGAGCCCTCCGCAAGCGTACCGATATGCATTAGCCGTTCGTTATATTCGTCCTGTCGCCGGTCCTATCGTTTTACATCGCGCAATATTTTTCAAATTATGTTTGAATATTTGAGAGACTATTGTGAACATAGTTACAAGTGTACACAGTAACCTTATTGGAGTGTCCGTAGTGGGCACGCGGGCGGTTTCATATGTTTAAGTAGCCGCGCCGCGACCGCCCCGCGCCCGTGTCTGGCCAAACACATAAGTTCATTACGTTGATTCGTAAAAATTGACTCAAATTTTTTTCTATTCTAATTTTTTCTAAACGCCCCATATTAAGATAAGATATATTTATTTGCTTTAACATGTTGTGTTACAAGTTCACAATAGGTACAATAATCACACATTTTTTTTAAAAATTATACATGGAGATTTTGCAACAACAAGTAGACATGTTATGCCTCAAACAGCATGCAAAATAATTGAAATATTTAACTACTGCTCCCCTATAGTAAAGAGTAAAAATAAAATTCAAATTCGATAAGCTTGTTAGTAAAAATATAAAATTTCAATACCTATAAATTAATGAAAATACATATCATCAAGTCATGATGATAATAAGTCAAAAAACAAAATTAGTATACCTATTTTTAAATAATATTAACGTTAAACATGTCAAGACTAATATTACTATATAATTAAATTAAATCCGATTCTAATATTTTCATACATATATACAATATATTTACAAATTATTTTTTATAGTTTCTTTTATTCTGCTCAGTCGTTTAAATAGTCTTTTACATTATAATAGCATTTTTTTACTAAGTATTTTTTAAATTGATATTTAAATGTATTCGTAGTTAGTAATTTAATATTTTTTGGGATTTTATTATTATTAAGTATAACTTCAAAAATTAAGTAGCGTGGCATGACCTTATAATGCGAAAAATGCTAGAAATGAGAGTGGGATGGATATAGGAGAAGTAGAAAATGAGTAAAGGATGGATTGCGTTGCTTTGCAAGATGATATGAAAAGGTGTGGATCTTGAGATAAATGCTAACAGAGGAAAAAAGAAGGAGAAATTATGCCGACCTCTTATAATGTGCAATAAGGGGAGAAAGGCTGACAACTCGCACAGCGACATCTAGCCCCGAATAAGCAACATACCGGTTGTATTGCGGATACTTGACAACTTATGTACTTTTCTAAATTAATACATAAACACGCAGAAGGGAATCGAAGTCGTGATAAACGTGAAGCCACTATGGAGGCTGTATCATAAGTTTATTACATGAAGGCAATTTTCCGCTTTCAGGATCACCACCGAATTCTGAAGAGTGGAAACTTCGAGAAGCGCTCAAAACTATAATAGATACAACAACAGCGACACCTTTTAGACGACAAGGAATTTATCATACATGTTTCTTTTGTAATAACCGATTCCAGTGCGCCGTGGATTTGTTACATCATTCTAAAATACACGATTTTAATATAAATAACATAATAATTGAGGAAAAAGTACTAAAAATAGATGTAACAGACTTGATTTGTAAAATGTGTGCAAAGAAATTAGAATTTAATGAAATATTAGATCATATAGAAGAACATAATATCAAAATCAATAGAGACGTATGCAAAAGTTTCATATATTTCAAACTGAGTGACAGTGATTTTAAATGCTTGAATTGTAGGAGGGTATTTAAAATTTTTGGTGCATTATTACTCCATATACATAAAGAGCATTTCGAATACGATTTTAACTGTGAAGGATGCGGAGAACGTTTTTCAAATAATCAAAATTTGATTCAACATACAATGAAAAAACATTCTTTTGGTAAATATGAATGTAGATGCGGTAGAAAATTCATCAACAATCATCGTAGAGACGTTCATATAAAAAGAGAACACACGTTAAATTACAAATGCGAATATTGTGAGAAGCGTTTTAAGAGAGCGAGAGAAAGAAATAGACATACACTCCAAGAACATAGATTGCACAAATGTGATAACTGTGAAATGATGTTCAAAACGCAACGTACATTAAGCAACCATTTTAAAAAGGTACATCTGAAACAGAAGAATGTTACTTGCGAGGTGTGTGGTATGATGTTCTTCGATACTGGGTTGCTTAATCTTCATAAAGTCAGACATAGGGGTGAAAAACCGTTTGAATGTGACACCTGTCAGAAGAGGTTCGCAAGGAAAGCGGCCTTGAAACTTCATTTAAGGATTCATACAGATGATAGAAGATATGTGTGCAATGTTTGTGGTCGGGCATTCGTGCAATGGACGGGGTTACACGGGCATCTACACATTCACAGCGACGAGAGGAGTTTTAAGTGTCTGATCTGTGATAAGGCGTTCAAGTTGAAGAAATCGCTGAGGAAGCACTGCTTGAATGTGCACCAGAAGAAAACTCCAGTTTGTCAAGACATCTAAAACCTATAGGGCAAAAGAAATACAACAACAATCAAAATTGTTACTTTTTAATGTTCCATGGTGTTATAAACAAATTTGGGCCAACATGTCTTCTCATTCAAATGCAGCAGAAGAATGGAGTCTGGACTCCAAGATGCAAGCTTTAATGGGTTTACCAAATTGGACTAATATGAGGAAATAATTCGAAGAATTTTTACTACATACATTTCTATACGAAACAATTAAAACTATGTATAAAATAGTGTACAGAAATGACTGGCAACATTGCCATGGTAGATGGCAACACTTATTCAGTCCGCTAAATACATGTCATGTATAAAACATCAGAATGACAGGCAAACGACTTCGATCATATAGACTTGTCAAATATCAATTCTATTTACGATTTTTTTTCTTAATATTTTTAATATAGTATAAACATAAATAATATAAATAGACAATAAACAATGATATTATGGAATGTAGAAGCATGACAAAATAAAATTTTATTTCAATTATTTTAGATTATTATTTTTTATTTGCGACTAACGCACGTCGCGCGTCGGTACGATAGCAGAGGTCACGGATTCGATACCCGCCCGCATCTGGGTGCTAATGTATAACAATATATATTATATATACAAGAAAATATATAATATATATCTGAAAAAGCTAAAGTATGTAAATACAGGAGTCTAGGCTCCGAATATGATTTTGTCCCATTCGGTGTCGAGACCCTTGGTCCGTGGGGTCCTAGCGCTATATAAGGCTTTTTAAAGAAATACATAGCAAAAAGGTTAGTCGACATCACAGGAGACCGAAGAGCTGGCAGCTACTTCGGACAAAGAATTAGTCTAGCTATTCAAAGGGGGAACGCTGCCAGTGTCTTCGGAACCTTGCTTATAGGGACTCCTTTTAATTCCTTTTATTTTAGTTATTTTATTATATTTTTAAGGTTTTTAGGTTCATTGTTCTAGTATATATTTCATATTATGTATATTTTATCTCTCGTTGTATATTATTCATGTCTTGGGATACAGAGGACCGATGACAACACAATAAGTCGATAAGACTATCTTATTGGTAACGTTATACATATATATTACGCCTGATTAAATTTTGAAAGCAAATTGTAGAAAATATATACATGTAATATATTATATATTTTCTATATATTAATATATAGTTGTACATATACAATAAAGGAAAATGGTCTTTCACTTATTGATTTTATTTATTTCGACAAAATACATATGGTATATAAATCAAATAATTTTAACTCAGAAAAAATCGATTGAACGAATGTAAATAATTATTTCGTAGTATGATTATATGATATTCCAAATTTCCATGACGAAAAATGTCGTCATACCAAGCCACACCTGTTGTAAAATTCATACCTTTTTAGGCGACAAGCGTCTCGTCAAGTCGAAAACATGATTAATTCTCCAAGGTGGAAACGCTTAGGACAAGATGATCACGTACATAACGAGCATATTCTGTTGTTCCAGATAAACATACAGACCAACAAAGCCTCGCAACGAGAGCAAGGGACTCGCAAAAGAAATACGATCTGATCAGATTTTTAACGATTCTCATTGAGAATTCAACAATTAGCCCTTTTCGATGGTCGTCTACATTCATGTGCTTCTTTTGCAACTGCCCTTTTAACGAAGCGATGTATTTAAGGGAACACGTTAAAAAGGAACATGCGGACATTAAAATTACCCCCACATATCGAAGCTTGCTTGGGAATATGAAAATTAAATTGGATATCACAGAAATCAGGTGCAAAAGGTGGGTTTTTTTGTAAAAGTTGGAGAAGCCGGGTAGTCACTACACTTGTACGCACAAAACAAATTATATTTATTTTGCGTAACAGAACAAAAATAGCTGAAGATCTCATCCCGTATGACTCATTGTTTGTAAAATGAATAATAAATTAATAAAATAAAAGAATACATATCGACAATTAACCTCAAATCTAGAAATGCACTCGAAATAATTTTCTACTATTTGATATTAGATGGCAGCACTGTCGTTCTACATCGCGCAATAGTTTCCAAATAATGTTTCATACTTTATAGATTTATAACTATAAGATAGACTTGTGAATAGGGATAATCGATATTAGAAAAACATCGATGTTAGCATCAATCTAAAACCATAGATGTACGATAAACATCGATATCGATAGCAAAACATCGATGTCTTAAAACATCGATGTTTTTGGTAGGAATTTAGGAAATAAAACTGTCTATTTTATTTATTATACGTGTTTATTAATTAAAACTACGTTTTACGGATTATAAGCGGGCGCCTAATTATTGGAATTGACTCCGACATTTCGGTTGGTTGGTTGGTTTTCAGCAGTCATATTCACGGAATGACTCAGATTACAAATGTCAATAATAACATTACAGTTATTTACATCTACCCTCAACTTATTTAATTGCTATTTTAATTTATTTTGTTTATGGTTACATTTAACTCTATGGGGACCTAGTTGATTATATAGCCATCCTCATAGCGTATATTTGTATGATGTGGAGAAAAAGACTGGCAGAGAATCTCCACTACACGGTCCCTAAGCTAATATAATGTCAAGAGAGGGATCAAAATATTAAGTGAAAGGAAAAACTATTAAAAGGAAAAAACTAAGGTGTGTTCCGGCTCACGCAGAAGGCACCCACGATGTCTCTCGGCCTGGTACCTATTGTTCGCTAGGCTTGAGACTTAATAGTTTTGATTAGGGGACCCCAAACTTGAGGTACTTGTCAACCATCTTTTCGATAATTCGATATTTTATTCTCATAACATCGATATGTCGATGTTATCGAAACCAAAACATCGATGTTAAAACATCGATGTTTATTCAACACCGATGAATATCGAACATCCCTACTTGTGAATGTACTAGCCGTTAGCGGTGGGCTGTAGCAGCATTTTCGGTTAGCGAAACGAAAACGAAAATATCTTCTATCAAAATAGATGTCAATAGCGGTTTTTGAAACGCGCTATTTCAGTCAGTAGCGAGCAATAGCGGGTTTTGGGTTAAACGAATATTGTCGAACGTTGTGTGATATGTGTTCATGATCGGGAAGATGTGATTGAGGTAGTAGATGTTAGCAGGTTATTATTGCAGTACGGCGAAACCGGCTAACCGCTATTGTGCCTATAGATAGTTTCAATAACCATTTACGTTGCGCAACGACCACCGCTACTAGCCGTACAGTACAGATAAAAAATGGGATTAGAAATGGCGGCTAATATAACGGGTTAACGGGACTGTTACGAAATTACGAATACAAAAGACGGTCATCATAACGGTTTTTGTGTTGTTGTCCGTATCGGCAAGTGTGAGTATAGATAGCGACAGTGTGTGAGTAAGAGGTAAACTGAAGCGACGCCATTTTCAATCCCATTCTTTAGGTATACAGGCAGTAGTTACTTGTTTTCATTTCACGGAACACAGTCACATGTCAACACGGAATATTTTGGGACAGACAGTTAGGAGCAGCGTTGGATTTCGTAGTATAATTATACTATTCGTACCATATTTTCGTGATATGTAGTATCGTAATGCAAGTATACTACGCGAAAATACCATTATTTTATGTTCAGGCCAACAGGACTCCTTTTTTTGGTGGTGATTTTGCTTTTAAAAATGTACCCTACAATATAGGGATCTTCTGTACGTATGGCAACATTAAATCAGGCAACGACAAGCACTGGGGATTTCCCCAACGTATTAATGTTTTACTATACCGGTCGTTCTGACGGAATAGGATAGATGTTTTATATGCATAAGTGTGAGTAAGACGATGATATTACGACAAAATAATACTGTCCATTAGACCCATTAGTGTAAGTCGACAGTGAATATTTGAATTTGAAGAAGCTAATTTTAGAGTATTTATACATTGTTTCTTGCACACTCTTTCGAGCATAAATTTTTTGCCGTCTGACGACATGTTACATCGTGTCAATTCAAAGGATGACGTTCCAATTGACGAATTGACTGAGATAGACATTCAGTTGCCTTAATTTGATTAATTTGTAAAAATTATTAGTACCTATTAAAACAAAATGGCACAAAAAATGCTACCTATTTTATTTCCATTCAAAACAAAATCGACGAAAACAGAAACGTAGTATAATTTTAGTCAAGTAGAATATTTTTAATTTCCATATACAATAATTTTCCAAGGGTCCGAATCCAACCCTGGTTAGGAGGCCGCAGACCAGAGATACATTTGTATTAAAATAATTATGGCGCCACATTTGGAACGCAACACATTTATCGCCCCCGTATATTTGTATGTAAGCACGCACACCAAGGACACATTTGTAGTAGGTGCAGTTTGTGTCGAAACGCTTGTCACGCCACACGAATTCAAGATCGAACACGTTCGTTTTATGTAGCGCCGCGCTCTAGGAAAATGATAGACAACATTAATTTTATTGCAGAGGTTGAAAAAATCCCTATTTTATATAATCACTTGATTGAACTAAATTTAATAATAATTGATAAGTCTTTTCAGACATTCTATAAATAATGTAAATGAAACTTTTCTTCATCGGATCGTAATTCTTGCGAAATTTTGAAATTTCCGTAAACTGTACAATTTTTATTTAACGGATGAACCCAACAACGTCTTTTTTTCTCTCATTATCGGCACATCAAAAAATCGTCGTCGTCGGACGATGATGTCGACATTCTGTTGCTGGTGCCACGCTACAACTGTGCTTCCGATGTGAGCATACACGATACATTTGCTGTAAGCTGAATTGTAGCGTAGTAATTGTAGCGACGTAAATGTATGTTGTGTGTAGCGTGTGCGGCGGCCTGACTTAGTTGTCTTCTAACTTTATCATATCACATCGTAAAAAAATTACTCTTATAATTATTTTCACTTTAAGGAGTATAACTTCAAAAAATAAATTTTTAATAGGATTTACGTACAACCCATTCTTAGTGAGCGCCTACATCGCAAAATGAGTAACTAGATATGCTATATTTTAAGTCAATCGGGTGATTTTTTTTGTAAATTTCGTGATGAGTGGTATTTTGCGTATATGAGTATATAGTTACTTTTATTAGTACAAAAAAGGTTTTATGCATAAAGTTCGTAATACGAATGGTCTTGTTTTAGAATGATGCAAGGAAATCAATTTGACAGTTGTCAGATGGATGAGATACGATTAAATGCTCTCTATTAACGTCTACAAAGACGTCATCTACTGTGTAGATAATTACAATGCAGCTTTGTATATATTTTGCTCTATTATCCGGGTGTGGCATTCTGCTGATTTATAATTTGAGGGTTGTTATATAAATCAAATTGTAGGTAGTTCATTCAGCGTATATTCGAATATTACCGGGCAGTATTCGAGATTGGTTTTTGGAATAGATATCAGTATTGTCACTGATCTAAGTTCCTGTGCAAGGAGTCGGAAATAAATAACTATTATGGAGGGTAGAGGGGGAGCGGGTAGAGGTAGGAAGAACCATTTCATATGGGGAGAACTTGTAAAAGCATGCAGCTGTAATCTGTATGTTATATTTCAAAAACCCGCTAGAATGGCGCTAGTGTAGATACAGTATACTATGAATGTAGCTGTTGTAGAAGAATTAAAATATCCTGAATAAAAAATTCCCAATCACTCTTAATAACTTAAGGCGGTTTCTTCTAAAACTTACACTGATGCTATTGTCGCGCCATCTTAATTTAATGCATGTCGACGGACACTTTTTAAGCAGAGTTACCCTCATCTCTACCCTCAATAATATATATACAGGGTGACTTTGACAAACCCGTCCAAATTTTTTTACGCACTAAACATCATTTAAGGAACCCATTTTTGCAAAAAAAAATACAAAACTAAAATACATGTTTCTCATAACTTTTACTAAAGATCCTTCTGTGTGAATTTGGACGGGTTTGTCAAAGTCACACTGTATATATCATTTTACAACGCCATCTAGTCCTAAATTAAGTAGCAAAGCGATTGTGTTATGGATACTGGACATCTGATATAATACTTATACTTTTCCATTTTAAATATGTATTTATATTATTGTATTATACATAAATATCCAGACTCGGAACAGAAATGGAACCCGGGACCCTAGCGTACAAACCAACATAAGTCGCTTTTTTACTGCTGAGGAACAGCAGGCAGGAACCTGGATCACTAATGCCGGAACACAACACAAGGTTATTATGGCGGCATACTTATACACCAGGGCTGGTTGCCATCCAGACGGGCTTAGGGCCCTACCACGTAGCTAGGGTTGTTTTTTCGCCTTTTACGACATACCTTGCCCAGCCGCAGGAGTTAGTATTCTTACTCGGCCCCTGCACGGGGAAAAAGTCGCTTATTACAAATCCTAATTCCGTAACATTAAATTTCAACAGGTGCCACGAACACTTCGAAAATTTAGACACCTTCCTCACTCACGCGACGAATGTACACAAACTAGAATTCAACCGAGAAGCCGCGAACTGGTTGTTCGCGTTCAAACTCACAACGAACGACTGTCACGAATGTGGACAGAGTTTTATATGCTTCAGTTCCTTATTGAAACATTCACACAAATATCATAATAAATCTATGAGCTATGTTTGCGAGATATGTGGACAAGGGTTCGTCGCCAAATCGAATGTCGACGGCCATGTTAGAAATGTTCATCCAACCTACAATAAATGCAACATATGTAATGAAGAATTCTCATGTTACAACTCGTATAAAACACATTACGATAAAGAACATAGAAAATTTAAATGTCCGAAATGTCCAGAGATATTGGGGAGTTGGTATTTAAAAAGGAAACATATGGCGTATGTACATAATACGAAATCATTTCGATTCGAATGCGATCTTTGCGACAAAGTATTTCCGTATAGCAGTAAGTTGCAGCAGCACAAGTCCAATGTGCATTTCCGCGAGAAACCGTTAACGTGTGAAATTTGTGCGTTCAAGGCATACAGTCGGGAGTCGCTAAAGCGGCATATGGTAAGACATGACGATTCCAGGCCGTTTCAGTGTGGAATCTGCATGAAATCGTTTCAGAGGAAAAAGAATATGGACATCCACATACGCATTCATACGAATGACAGGAGGTATGTTTGTAATGTTTGCGGGAAGGCGTTTGTGCAGACGACGAGCTTGAAGCTGCATCTGAGGGTGCACCACCCCGAGGCTTCGTTAAAGAAATAAAAGCAATTAAAAAAAATATGTTTCGTTTTAATTATTCGAACCTTCTAGAAGGAAGAGTAGTTGTGGGTTGTGGGTACAACGCTTGGTTTTACTTCGTAAGTACATAACAATTATAAAAATAAATATACTCGGGCAACTCACAGCGACATCTAGTTCCAAAGTCAGCAGAGCATTGTGTTATGGATACTAGACAACTGGTACATTACTTACTTGTACGAAAAATTCCTTACGAAATTATCATTCATCGTCAAACGTGACAAACTTAAGTGTCCATGAGGAGCAATATCAATGTAATGAATGAATAAAACTAGTCCTGTGTCAATCGCGATTGACAGAATCTTTTACACCCAATCACGACCCATACGCGAATGACCGAGTCGCGGATCTCTGAAAGATTCGGTCGTCCATAGATTCAATCACCAGGTGACATCACAAACGAAATTAGACTTTATTTGTGGAGCATTACCGTAGCTTGTTGCTTATTTAATCGATTCGGTCTTCCATAGATTCGATCACCAGGTGACATCACAAACGAAATTGGACTTTATTTGTGGAGTATTACCGTAGCTTGTTGCTTATTTAATCGATTCGGTCTTCCATAGATTCGATCATAAAGTGACATCACAAACGAAATTGGACTTTATTTGTGGAGCATTACCGTAGCTTGTTGCTTATTTAATCGATTCGGTCTTCCATAGATTCGATCACCAAGTGACATCACAAACGAAATTGGACTTTATTTATGGAGCATCACCGTAGCATGTTGCTTATTTAATCGATTCGTTCTTCCATAGATTCGATCACCAGGTAATATCACAAACGAAATTGGACTTTATTTGTGGAGTATTACCGTAGCGTGTTGCTTATTTATTCGATTCGGTCTTCCATAGATTCGATCACCAGGTGACATCACAAACGAAATTGGACTTTATTTGTGGAGCATTACCGTAGCGTTTTGCTTATTTAATCGATGATTTCGTGCATTCAATCACGCAATGACGTAACTATTAAAATATCTTCTATCTCTTTCGTTTAAGTACATACATGCAATCCTAGTCACACAGTGCACTCTTTCTATCTTGTTGTTTGTTGTGCCTTGTATGATTGTATCAAAAATAAACCGGATTGCGCGGGGTCGCACGCAATTTGTTAATCGCGGGAGCGGATTTTGATTTTGAATTTTTGAGAATAAATCAATCAGTTGCATCGGTGACTCTGACTACTGACCTGTGACCACTGGTGCCAATTTAGCATATTTTCATGTTGTTTAGCTTAAAGCATATTTCTTTAGCATATAAATTATATAAATTTTTTTTAATACGTGTTTTTTTTTTAGTACAATAAAGAGTTATCTATCTATAAAATAATTATAAAATAAAAGTTTAATCATGAAAAATTACATTAATGCGTACGTCATTATTTTCATTTAGGATAAATCCCTTTGCTAGAGCAGAGGGTGACGTCACGGATATTATAAAGTGCTACACGCGTTGTGTAATTTGTCTTCTGTAAAAATAGTTAATAACTGTAAATTTTAGCACAGTGCTCATTATTCAATAGAGTAAATTCTAAAAATATATTGCAAGTGTTTGTGTGCTTTAAAACAAAAGGATTTGAGTTTGTTTTGGTGAAAATTTATATGAAAGATTTTTTGTTGTGATAACATAAATTCAGAGGGTACTCAGATTTTTTTTTTCTCGTAGTATTACAAAATAGCTTTTGCTTTTTAACATTAAATATAAACATTTGCCCAAGTTTTTACTAATAATAAAAATGGTAAAGTGCTCAGCTTGTGGCAAGTTTATCGGCTCGGTCGGCATCGCTACGTGCTCCGTATGCCCACTAGCTTTTCATAAGGTTTGTGTTGCGTTCTCGGATAGGGCAAATGTTCCAAAATCATGGGTTTGTCCCGAATGTCAAAAAAACATTCGTAAGGGTGACAATAGCATGACCCCGGTAAGGACCTTATCCGAAAATGACTCGTGTGTAATAACTGGGTCCACTTCAGATTCCTGTATGCCTACGGTCGGAATGTCTCCTTTAGTAGAAGAGGAGAACGAGATTCGAGCCATGAGGCGTGAGTTTGCGGAATATATGAAAGAAATTAGAGAGTTCCGTACTGAAATGGTGGAGCTTCGTACCACAATAACGGGGATGGGGCAGCGGTTAAATAATATTGAGTCTAGAGTAACTACACTTGAACAGAAGGAAAAGGAAATTGATCTTACTCACATCACGGAGTTAGAGAGTACGATAAATCAACTCAAGCTTGAATTAAATGACAGGGACCAGGATGCATTATTGACAGACTTGGACATTGGTTGTATCCCGGAGAATAGTGGAGAAAACACTTATAATATGGTATCTCTGTTAGCTTTTAAACTGGGCGTCAAATTAGAAGAAAGGGACATTGTTTTTGCGGAGCGTACGGGCAGGATTAGCCCGACGCCAAATTCGGTCCGAAGTGGCGAGAATATGGAGCGTACGCGCCGTATAGTCGTGCGACTAGCGCGTCGTAGCCTGCGCGACGAGCTACTGCATGCTGCCCGTGTACGTCGCAATCTGAACACCGTAGATATGGAGTTCACGGGGCCTAAACGTCGTATATACATTAATGAACGTCTAACACGTTCCAATCGTCTTCTTTTTTATAAAGTGCGCGAGGAATGTCGACGCAAAAATTGGCGATTCTCGTGGACTAAAAAAGGACGTATCTATGCTCGTCAAGGAGAAGGAAAACAAGTTTTCCTGATACGGTCTGAAGCGGATTTGGCTCGTGTTTTTACAGTGGAAAATGTTTGAATATTTAGAGTACAACTGCACCAAAGCACTATACCTGGTTTTGTTTATTAATATTTTTGTATATTTTTACGTTTTGTATATTTTTGTCTTGATTATCTGCAAATAATATACAGATATACCCCTCACTTAATAGAAAATACTTACATAGATAGTTTGAAAGTATATAGAAATTATATTTACTTGTATAAAATTCTGTTTGGAACTGTATTGAGTTTGAACCACATATCATTTCAGCCGGAAGACGCCCACTGCTGGACAAAGGCCTCCCCCAAAGATCTCCACGATGATCGGTCCTGCGCTGCCCTCATCCAACCTATCCCGGCGATCTTGACCAGATCATCGGTCCATCTTGTGGGGGGCCTACCAACACTGCGTCTTCCGGTACGCGGTCGCCATTCGAGGACTTTTCTGCCCCAACGGCCATCAGTCCTTCGAGCTATGTGCCCAGCCCACTGCCACTTCAGTTTTGCAATCATCCGGGCTATGTCGGTTACTTTGGTTCTCCTGCGAATCTCCTCATTTCTGATTCGATCTCGCAGGGAAACTCCGAGCATAGCCCTCTCCATTGCTCTCTGAGCGACCATGAGCTTTCTCATAAGGCCCATAGTTAGCGACCACGTCTGCGTTCCGTATGTCATCACTGGCAACACACATTGGTTAAAAACCTTCGTCTTGAGACACTGCGGTATTTGGGACGAAAAGATTTTACGGAGCTTCCCGAACGCTGCCCATCCGAGTTGGATTCGACGAGTGACCTCTTTCGCGAAATTGGACCTGCCTAACTGGATCGTTTGACCCAAGTAGACGTATTCGTCAACAATTTCGAAAGTACAGTTCCCAACTGTTACGGGGGTAGGTGCGACATGGACATTAGACATGATCTTCGTCTTGTCCATGTTCATTTTGAGACCTACTCCTTGGGAAGCTGTATTGAGGCCATCAAGCATATGGCTTAAGTCTTCCATGGTTTCAGCCATGATTACGATATCATCTGCGAATCTAAGGTGAGTGATGTACTCACCGTTAATGTTGATGCCCAGTCCGTTCCAGTCCAGAAGCTTGAAGACATCTTCCAACGCAGCAGTGAACAGCATCGGCGATATGACATCGCCTTGTCTGACTCCCCGCTGCAGTCGGATAGGCTTCGAGTTCTGATCCTGGAGACGGACTGACATGGTGGCGTTTTCATACAAACACTTCAACGCTTTGATGTATCGATAATCAATGTGGCACCTCTGGAGAGACTGAAGCACCGCCCAGGTCTCGATCGAATCAAAGGCTTTCTCATAGTCCACGAACGCCAAGCATAGTGGCTGGTTATACTCCTCCGTCTTCTGTATAACCTGCCGCAGCGTATGTATGTGGTCTATGGTGCTAAAACCTTTTCGGAATCCGGCTTGTTCGGGAGGCTGGAAGTCGTCAAATCTGCGCGCGAGACGATTCGTGATGACCCTTGAAAACAGCTTGTAAACATGGCTCAGAAGTGATATCGGTCTAAAGTTCTTCAAAAGGGTTTTGTCGCCCTTTTTGAAGAACAGCACCACTATACTTCCGTGCCAGGCCTGCGGCGTTTTGCCATCGAGGATGACGGAATTAAATAGCTTCTGGAGGATTTTAAGCACAGGAGTACCACCAGCTCTCAGAAGCTCGGCTGTAATTCCATCATCACCCGGCGCCTTGTTGTTTTTAAGCTGTTTAAGGGCCACACTAATCTCGTACAGACTGACGTCTGGGATATCTACGGTGTAGTGTCGGGTTAATTTGGCTCTTGGGTCTTTAGCCTTGTTGTTAACAGGTGCCCGTGTGGTCGTGTATAGCTGTCCGTAGAACTTCTCGACTTCCCTCAAAAGTTCGGGTTTAGACGAAACGACCCTGCCGTCGTCGGTCTTCAGCTTCGTCAGTTGGCTCTGCCCAATAGACAATTCTCGTGCGAATACTTTAGAGCCCTTGTTACGCTCTATAGCCGCCTTTACACAGTCTGTGTTATGGCGGCGGATATCGCGAGTCAAGGACTTGGAGATCTGTCTATTTAGCTGCCTATACTGGGAAGCATCGTCCGGGGACTGAAGGGTCATTTGACGTCTCACATCCATCAATTTGAGAGTAGAATCTGAGATTTTTCCGGTTCTTTTTGAACGGCTGGCCTTGAAGAATTTAGACCCGGCCGTTTGAACAGCTTCCACGAACCTGTTATTATACTCGTCCACGTCAACGCAGTCACCGAGGCATTCGAAGCGGTTTTGCAATTCGAGTTGAAAGTTTACCGGGTTTTGGATCTGTATGGGTGCAGGTCGGAGCGTAGACTTCACCAGTCGAGACCTCTCCAATTTTGGATTGATATTCAATGTGCCTCTTACTAAGCGGTGATCACTCCCAGTTTTCACCGAATTGATCACAGAGACATCATTGAATATCTGTCTTTTGGTCGACATAATGAAGTCAATCTCATTTTTGGTGGCACCATCGGGACTAATCCAAGTCCATTTGCGTTGTTCTGGCTTCATGAAGAAGGAGTTCATCATATACAGGTCCTCCTTCTCCATGAAGTCGGCCAGCATCTGGCCTCGGGTGTTCCGATTTCCGAACCCAAATTGCCCCACTCTCAACTCATCGCCGCTACGTTTCCCCAACTTTGCGTTGAAGTCTCCCATGACAACGTTAAAGTGGGTTTTAGAAGTGTGGATGGCTGTTGAGATGTCCTCATACATGGCTTCCACCTCTTCGTCAGGATGTGTCGAAGTCGGAGCGTAAACCTGAATGACCTTCAACGAATACCGTTTGGTAATTTTGAGTATTAGGTACGCTACCCTAGTCGAAACACTCCCCACCTCAGTAACGTTGTTCACAAGAGACTTGTGAACGAGAAACCCGACACCACCTTGGGACAGTTGGTCGCCCTCCCGGAAGTAGAGCAGATTTCCGGAATTTAGGATTATTGAGTCCTCTCCCTGTCTTCGGACTTCAGATAACCCCACAACATCCCATCGCAGTCTGCTCAAAACTTCCTCCAGTTCCTCCAACTTCTCGTTGGTCCGCAGTGTCTTGACATTGTATGTTGCCAGGGCCAAAGGTCGTCGTTCTTGGTAGCGAATCCGAACCCGGGGATTCTTCGCACCCCCTGCCCCGTCGCTTATGTGGCTGCTACCGTGACCACCACGAACGGGGCCGCCGGGGACTAGGGGCCGGGGCCTGTGTGTATCTGTCATTTTAGGGGGGGGTTTTGCCATAATCGCCACGCTTGGCAGGCGGGTTGGCGATCGCAGTATTCGCAGTTGGTGATGCTCTCACGGAAAGATGCTGCTGCCCATCCTCCGTTCTTTCTATCCCTTAGTCGTCTCTTACGACACCCAAGGGAGGAGATGGGGTGGTGCTATTCTGGTGCGACACCACACACTACAACAGTGACAATAAAAGGTAGTAATTAATGGGCAACTACAACATAGTTTACAAAGTATTCCAATTTCACACAACTATTTTTAAACTCTACACATATATATGAGCGACACCAATAAAAAATTCCAATAAACTAAAATAAACGATAATGATCCATTATAATACATGATAATGACAGTTGATTTGTATTATCTTTATAAACACTATTATTAATGGAGTATGTTTTATAATAACTTATCTAAATTGTAGTATAGTCTTGAAATGGGTTATATTTTCAGATTTCAAACGTTCAATCACACACATAATTATTAAAATAAGTAGTAAACGATGCGCTATTTTTTTTATATATAGCATAAAGATAAGATCTGCTGATCTCCATTTATGAAAATCTTCTTCCTCCTGCCCTTATCCTACATTATATAGGGTCAGCACAACATGTTGCATGTTGCAATAGTTATGGCTTAGTTTTTGAACCACATATATCGAGAGAATAAGCAGCTATCCAGATTTATTTTAAATTATTTATACATAAGCTACGAAGTAAGATTTAATTACGAATTAATAATTCTTTTCCTGCCCTATTTGGAGTATTTAAGTGAGTTTAGTTATTTTAATGTGATCAATGGTTAAAAACTTGCTTAAAGTTGGTTTATATAATGCGGGCTCGTTAGGAACAAACCATGATAACTTTATTTCGGCTGTGTTGAATTACGAACTTGATTTATTGGCAATAAATGAAACATGGCTCAGAGCGGGGGAAGAGGGTCGAGCTCCTACCATACCTGGATACAGATTGCGTCATATACCACGCCCACAAGAAGTACGGTCACGTGGCGGTGGAGTCGGTTTTTACATAAGACAAGGCTTGAACCCTCGCACATGGGCTCACCCTGCCGATCCACTTCACTCGTGTATTGAACAGATGTGGATCACTTTGACAACGAACGGAACGAAGCTCGCTGTCGGCACAGCATATCGACCCCCTTGGTTGGATGTTGATCTATTTTTCGATGCTTTAACTGACTCAACTAACTCATTATCTAATTATGATTATTTGATATTATTAGGAGATTTCAATATTAATTTATTCAATAAAACGGATGCAAAGACACTGAAATTCGACACATTTCTGACTAGTATTGACCTCAAACAAATTATCACATCACCTACACATTATACAAATGCCTCTCAGACTTTAATCGATTTAGTCTGTACAAATTTGATCTCAAATAAAATTAACTTTGATCATGTAGGCTCTCTATTCGGTCATTGCCTAGTTGTGTGCGAGTTTAACATAAAGCGAGCAAAACTAACTCCACGTACTGTAATATATCGTCCAATTAAAAATATATGCTTAGATGTATTTACTGTTCATTTGCAAAACCTGAGATGGGACTTACTGGCGATGCTGACTGATGTCAATCTAATTGTTAATGGTTTGAATGATTTTGTTTTGTATTTATTTGAATGTCATGCACCTTTAAGAACAAGTGTCATTAAAAAAGATTCTCATCCTTGGATTACTGATACTATTAAGTTAATGATAAAGCTACGCGATAAGGCATTGATTGAATATCACAAAACAAAATCTATTACAAAAAAGGATTATTATAAGAGTTTAAAGCAAACAGTACAACAAGCACTATTTAATGAAAAAACTGCTTATTTTAAGTATAACATTAATAACAAATTGCATAATCCACAACTTTTATGGAAAAACTTAAAAAATACTTTATTACCTAAATCAAATATAGAAATCTCATCGCATTTTGACAATCCAAATGCTATCAATGAGCATTTTTTAAATATTCCAAACACTTCAAACAATTGTTTATCTTCATTATCATTTTATAAAGACAATAAATTTGGTAATTCTATTTTTACTTTCAAATTGACCACTTCAACTGAAGTGAATAAAATAATTCGTAGTCTAAAATCCAATGCAATGGGCTGCGATGGTATAAGCTTAGCTATGATTTTGATGACTTTACCACATTCATTAGACACTATTACATCCATTATCAACAATTCAATGACGTCTGCTACGTTTCCTGAAAGTTGGAAAGTTGCAATAATTCACCCTATACCAAAAAAGCAAAACCCTACCTCACTTAAAGACCTCAGACCGATATCTATATTACCTTGCCTGTCAAAAATTCTGGAGAGGGTAGTTTGTTTACAAGTAACTGAATTCTTGGAATCAAATTGCATCTTGCCTGAATTCCAATCAGGGTTTAGGAAATTACGTGGCACAGTGACAGCCCTACTAGATGTAACAGATAATATATTACATGGTCAAAGTAACGGATTATGTACCTTTCTAGTGTTACTTGATTTCTCTAGAGCGTTTGAATCTATCAATCTTAACCTATTAATTTCAAAATTGAAATATTATGGATTTGATAACAAATCTTTAGACTGGTTTGCAAGTTACTTGAATAATCGTTCTCAATTTGTTAGGCTAGAACAAACCGATGGCACATCACTTGTGTCAGACAAGTTGAGCATGGATAGAGGAGTGCCTCAAGGATCTGTCCTTGGGCCACTCCTTTTTATCCTTTACACAGCCGATATTACAAAACAAATAAAATATTGCAAATTCCAGATATATGCTGACGATACACAAATTTACATCACATGCAAGCCTAATGAAGTTGACTCCGCTATAACTAAACTAAACGAAGACCTTTCAAGAATAACCTTATGGGCTGAACAGAACTTTCTATCACTTAATCCATCAAAAACCAAGTACCTTATCTTTGGCAGTAAAAACCTAATTTCGAATCTCAATCCAACTCTTACGGTTGAGCTCAGTGGAAACCCGATAGAAAGAGTATACGAAGCCCGTAATCTTGGTCTTTATATGGACAGTGAATTGAGGTTCGAAAGTCATGTTTTAAGGGCAGTTAAAACTTGTTTCTACAAATTAAAAATACTGTACAGAATTAGACCATACATAGATGAGAATCTTAGGATTCAGTTAGTCGAGTCGCTAGTACTTTCCCAGCTCAACTATTCTGATATAGTTTTTGGTCCTCGATTATTCAGCAGAACGCAAAGACTCATCCAACGGGTTCAGAATGCTTGTGCCCGATACTGCTTTAACATTCCGATCAGAAGTCATGTGACTCCATACTTGAATAGGTATTCGATACTGAAAATGAAGCATCGACGCAAACTCCATTTAGCTTGCTTACTTTTTGGTGTCATTAAAAATAAAAAGCCCTTATATCTTTACGAAAAGCTTACGTGGGCATGCTCAAAGAGATCACCTGGTCTTCGACGCCAATGTGCAATCCAACTTACGGCGCGGTATGGTGGAACAACCGCATTTAGGGGTAGTTTCCGCTATGCTGCGTCTAAGTGTTGGAATAACATTCCGCCTCCAATAAGAGATTCCAAAAGCATTAAGAGTTTTAAGGCACGATTGAAAACATTTTTGAATGAACATCAAAAGAGTCAGGGAGATTTGGCGTTTGAGACTAGTGTCTTATAGTCAGTAGTTTACTTGTTTGTTTTATTTCATTTTTAAATTATATTATAGATTATAGTTTCAATATATGTTAGTAGTTTTAAGTGTAATGTAATTGTTGTTTGATGATTTTTTTTTTTTTAAAGTGAAAACTTCTCTAGCATCATTGTGATCTGAATCTTAATGAAACCGAAAAATTCACATAATTTTTTTTTTTTTTTTTGTTTCGCTAATACCAACATTATTAATAATAGTTTATTATTTTATTTTATTGCATAAGGCTTAATAAATAATGTAATTTTTAAATGATTGCAATGCATTACTTATACATATCTATTCGCATTGCGACTTTATTACAATGAAATACAGTTGAGTGTTTTTGCTCCACTAATACCAACCTTATGAATAATAGCTTAAGGCTTATTCTATAGAGTAATTTTTAAATGATTGCATTGTATTACTCATATATCTATTTGAATTGCCACTTTATTACAATGAAATACAGTTGAGTTTTTTTTTCTCTCTTTATATGGAATCTACTTTGAGGAATGGTTTGATTTAATATAGTTTTGAAAGTTTTTTGGAAAAATTTGTAATTTGTAAACTTAAGTTAATTTTAACACTGATAATTTCACCTCAAAGTTCGAGCGATTTGTAGCTCTAAGTTGCATAACTCCATAAACTTTTACTTTTCTGTTTATGTTTTTATTACATTGAGGTTTACATTTTTCAGGGTTTCACTTCTATCATGTGTAAAGTGCACACGTGTTATTGTGGTTATTGTGTTATTGTGTATATAATGTTAGTGGTGTCACTTAATGGCCCCAGCGGAAGATCAGCGCTGGTAAATTCCATCAGCAAATGCTGAGCTGGGACCAATTTGGGACAAATATATAGTATATAATTATAAATTGTAAATAATAACTTTAAGTCCTAAATAAACATATTTTCTTTCTTCTTTCTTTCTTTCTTTCAATGGGTGGAATTGAAATTCCTGTTTGAAGTTGCCAGGCGCGATAAACACTGGTATATGGCAGAAACACTTTATACAATGATCCTGTAAATCATCTGTATTTATTGTATTTAAATCCTGTTTTGGAGGAAGTTCAGGCTGTAAACAAGTTATTTGAAAGCAGCAATGTTGAACCAACAAAACTTTACAAGGATTTGTGTGCCTTAGTTCAATCTACAAGTCGGCGTATTTTGAATCCAACTGCGAGAGTCGATATTTTTACACAAAATATAGAAAGTTATTTGGATCCTAAACCATACATGGGATACGTTTTTGAAACAAAATTACGTGAATATAAAATTCACTCTGAAATGAAAAATAATTTACGTCAACGTTGCCTGAATTTCACACTGAAACTTGTAACAGAGCTACGTTCTAGGTTACCAATTATTGAGAAAGTATCTATGTTTTCCATAACATCTTCGATCAACAATAGTAACTATTGTTGATCGAAGATGATTTCAGTAGAAGAAACTTTAAAAACAGTCAAGCCTTATATAATTGATATTGCCCAAGAATTCCGAGTGGATGCATCCACAATAGATAAACTCATGTCTCAATGGAGAAACATAGTTCACATTAAATGGGAATGTATATCTTCCACCATAGACTTCTGGAATGAAGTAGTTGATTATAAAGATGCAGCTGGTAATAACCCCTTTGCAGATTTATCTCAGTTAGCAATATCGTTATTAACACTACCACATTCAAACGCTGAAATTGAACGGGTTTTCAGTCAAAAGAATGTAGTAAAAACCAAGCTGCGCAATTGTTTGTCGGTAAAAACTTTAAATGCCATTTTATATATCAGATTCGGCCTAAAGAGGGCAGGGATATGCTGCTACTCTTGCACAGTTCCGGATAACGTACTGCGCTCTATAGGTACCAAGGAGAGTTACTACAGTCTGAGCAATGAGGCTTCATCGTCTTCAAGCACATTAGGTGTCGATGAAGACCAAGATATTATTATTTTATTTGATAACATAGTGGACTAAAACATATATTTTGTTAATTATTAAACATTTTAAAATTATATTATGTTTTATTTGACATTGAAAAATGTTAGCATCATTTTTAGCATATCTTTAAAGCATTTGGCATAATTTTGGCATAATTTTAACACCATCTTAGCAGATTCTTCGTTGGTCTTGTTGGCAACACTGCCTGCGACAGCGTTTCGGTATATTCCCGGTACCTAGTATATTGATTGCGTGTGTTATTGTTAGTAGTCATGAGCAAAATAACTCACCAAGAAGAAAAGAAAGACATATATCTTTTGGATATAAAGATATATATCATTCTTTTATATCTTTAACTCTTTATTTTACCGTGAATAATATCAATTGCAGACAAGATGAGTTAGTGATATTAACTCCTTTTTTAATTTAAATATTAAAACTGAAACAGCGGTCTGATTTTCCTTCATACTTGATAGGCTTAGGACTGTCAACCTACAAAAGTCAAGTACAAAAGTCCGAATAAGTCTAATAAATCTATTTTTTATTAATCTTTTGGAACTAGGCTGGCGTAACTAATACCGTAAACTAAATACAAATTTTAAGAATATACGAAACAATTACAATAATTTATCTATTGCAAAAAACAAGATGCTTTACTAAGCTGAAGCTGCCCAAAACTAAACCGAGTAAAGTATTAAAACAATATTTATTTATATTGGCTTGCTACTATACTCGAACTCATTCTATTATAAAAAATACGCGTTGCACCCAGATAATCATTCTGTCTCGTTTCTTCTCGATCTACTCAGTGTGAAGTGAGATATGTTATGAAATGTACCGAAATATGTACTGTAAAGATAAATATATAAAGATACAGTTTGAATACAAGAGATATAGAGATAAAATAACTCATCACTTGGGATATATATCTTTTGAGTTTATCCATCCTGAGTTACATACCTTTAATTGTTAGTAACTAGACCTGTGTCGGTCAATCATTTTCCATGACCCGGGTCGATCGTGACCGATTCGTATAGTGATCGGGTTAAAAAGATTCGGTCATTTCGGTCCCAGTTCGTATGTATCTGTATAATATAAATGACCGACGGATTGCGTGATCGATCTCGTTCTCACGTTAGAATTTCAATATTTTCAATCATTTCGGTTATTTCGATCACAGTTCGTATGTATCTATAAATGATCGAAGGATTGCGCGATCGATCTCGTTCTCACGTTAGAACGAGAACAGGGACGCAATAGGGACTATGCGTAAGACTAAGACTAAGCTGGATTAACAGATTTAAGCAAATGGCTACAGGGAAATCTTCTCACGTTAAATACAAAAAAAACAATGTATATGTGCTTTCACAAAACAGCTGTTTCTGCGCCTGTTTCTCCAACGGAAGTGAGAATTCATGAGCAATGTGATCTTGGCAATCCTTGTGGTTGTGAGCTCTTAAGTAGAACTAAATCTACAAAATATTTAGGGGTAATTATAGATGAAAAATTGAATTTCAAGGAACATATCGAATCCTTGTCGGTACGGGTTCGAAAAGTTGCTTATGTAATGAGAAATATGCGGGGTGTGGTAGGTTTCGATACACTTAAATCTATTTATTTTGCTTTGTGTCGATCCCTTATTACATACTGCATCTCTTGTTGGGGTGGTGCTGCTAAAACATATTTAATCCGAGTAGAGAGAGCTCAGCGATCAATTTTAAAGATAATGTTAAGCAAACCCTTTCGATATCCGACCACGCTACTGTACACCGAGAGTAAATTACTTAGTGTGAGACAGTTATTCGTTGTGAGCATTTCGTTGAAAATGCACAAGTCGGTGTTGGCATCAAAAGATTATAACATATTGGTGGCGAAAAGGGTATACAGATTGCCAAGGCCTGCAGCAAGCTGCTCACTTGCTAGACGTATAGGTGACCTGCTCGGAGTCCGTATATATAATGCAGTGACTAAATTTTGTGATATTAAGACTAAATCTGTTAAAGAGGCTAGAAAATGCATAGTTGATTGGTTGAGTACCCTAAATTATGAAAGTACAGGATATATATAAAGGATATATATTGAAACCACACACATGCACACACACAAAACACGCACACACCCGCATGCACACATCCACTCACACAAAACGCTAACTCGCTATCACATATACTTTATGACAGTAATGTGTGTATGTATTAATGTATTAGTATATATATATAATTATTATAATAGTATGTATATGTGTATGTATATATTTATAGTTATTATTTTGTAGGAAATTAATAGGACATGGTATAAGTTTTAAATATAATGTTACAATGACTAAAATAGAAAAATCATGTAGGTATAATTATAATGTGAATATTACAGTAGATAATTCGTATATTATTATGTATTACTACGTCTCCAAAATACAGGCCATGCCTAGTTTGGAGGCGCTAAGTTAATCAATTGTAAAAAGCACTTGAATAAATGATATTTGATTTGAAAAAAAATGAAAAAAATGATATTTGACTCCAAAAAAGGCAGATTTTTTTTCGTAATCTTTATTGATAAAAAAACGTAACTATACAATTATTTTTAAGATTTATTATCATTTAATAGTAAAATTTTATTATCAAAAAGTGGCTGTTTAAAATTTTTCGTGGAATATTTCCAAAACGCAACGTTATTCGTGGAACACCCGTGACATCACGTGACTACATTCGGTTCGGAAATATACATAACTATAGTTACAATGATATTTTATATATTTCTAAAAAGAGGCAGATATATTTCAATTCAAGCGCACGCCAAGTGAAGACTCGAAAACAGGCCAAAGTGTACTTATATTATAAAATCAGTCGGAAAATCTAATAAATATATTATTATATAAAAAAAACTTTAATGTTCCGAATTATTTACCAGCGTTTATTTATATCTTATATCTTTAAACGAGCAATTCTTGTATATATATAATTGGAATCTCGGAATCTGCTCCAACGATTTTCATGAAATTTAGTGTATGGGGGTTTCGGGGACGATAAATCGATCTAGCTAGGAATCATTTCTAGAAAATGTCATTTATTATTAGCATTCGATCTAACATGTCGTAAGTTGAATTCCATCTGGTGACTACGCTTTGTTTTAATTTAAGTGGAGGCAAATCCATTTGAAGTTGCATGGCTTGCAATCTGCTAGCTGCTGAGGAACTGTGTTTGAAATATTGTACTATTGCCTTTACGTTATCTAATTGGTCGTTTATTGTGTCCAAACTGTGTTGAACTACAAGATTCACGGTATGGGCGAAGCATGGAAAATGTCGTCAGGTTGTCAAGTGAACGGCTGCAACTATATTCGGCGCATTGTCAGTGATTATTCCAGATATTTTATGCGAAATACTCCAATCAGTCACCTCGTTTTGTAAGAAGTTGTATAAATTCTCAGATGTATGTCGCTCATAAAACTGAGTGCAGCCTAGGAGGACTGATTTAAGAGTAGTACCTTCACCTATAAAATGAGCTGTCAAGGCCATATAATTTACGTTAGCGATCGATGTCCAGCCGTCTGTAGTAAGACATATAGCATCTGCTTCAGCAATCAGCTTCAATACCTTTTCCTTTGTATTATGATATAGTCTATGTATTAAACTGGAAGATATTGTTTTTCGAGAAGGCAATGTGTATGTAGGCAATATGGACCTAAAGATATTTTTAAATTCCTCCTCTTCAACTATGGAAAATGAATGATAACCCTTGACTATAAATTTAATAATAAGTTCGTCAAGCTGTTTTGCCTTGTTGAGCGGCACTGGTCTCGTATCCACAGCGAAATTATGTATTTTTGTCTGTACCTGTGACTGCACGGTATGGCAAATAGTTGTGGCAGCTGGTGTAGTTTTGTCACACATGAAAGGCACTGATGTGGACATACTTGATGTACTAGGCATTATTCCTGCATCGTCGGATTGGGCGCTGTTTGATAGGCTGGTAGGCTGAATTTGGGAAATACCGGTTGGTACCGTTGGTAGGTGCAAATTGGAAGGTAAGTCAATAGGTACAGTCCCATGTAAATTTTTCATGTGCCTCGTCAAATTACCGGTGGCGCCTCCAGAAAAGCTAATGGTTTTAGAGCAGTACTCACACTTTGCCTTATCTTTATTTATTATGGAAAAATGATTCCATATTTTACTCCTTTTTTTAATTAGGTCCGACATTTTAAGTTAACCAAATAAACTTAAACCAATTAAATAGGCAGTTACTCGATAGCAAAATAATTACAAAACTAAAAAACAATAAATATCACAATTCAATTCAAATTAGGTAATTTAGCGACATGCAATTATATGGATTTTACTACCACCAACACAAACACACCCGTCACTTAAAATATTTTATAAAAAGTACTAAGTTACTAACAATTAAAGGTGTGTAACTCAGGATAGATAAACTCAAAAGATATATATCCCAAGTGATGAGTTATTTTATCTCTATATCTCTTGTATTCAAACTGTATCTTTATATATTTATCTTTACAGTACATATTTCGGTACATTTCATAACATATCTCACTTCACACTGAGTAGATCGAGAAGAATGATTATCTGGGTGCAACGCGTATTTTTTATAATAGAATGAGTTGAGTATAGTAGCAAGCCAATATAAATAAATATTGTTTTAATACTTTACTCGGTTTAGTTTTGAGCAGCTTCAGCTTAGTAAAGCATCTTGTTTTTTGCAATAGATAAATTATTGTAATTGTTTCGTATATTCTTAAAATTTGTATGTAGTTTACGGTATTAGTTACGCCAGCCTAGTTCCAAAAGATTAATAAAAAATAGATTTATTAGACTTATTCGGACTTTTGTACTTGACTTTTGTAGGTTGACAGTCCTAAGCCTATCAAGTATGAAGGAAAATCAGACCGCTGTTTCAGTTTTAATATTTAAATTAAAAAAGGAGTTAATATCACTAACTCATCTTGTCTGCAATTGATATTATTCACGGCAAAATAAAGAGTTAAAGATATAAAAGAATGATATATATCTTTATATCCAAAAGATATATGTCTTTCTTTTCTTCTTGGTGAGTTATTTTGCTCATGACTACTAACAATAACACACGCAATCAATATACTAGGTACCGGGAATATACCGAAATGCTGTCGCAGGCAGTGTTGCCAACAAGACCAACGAAGAATCTGCTAAAATGGTGTTAAAATTATGCCAAAATTATGCCAAATGCTTTATAGATACGCTAAAAATTATGCTAACATTTTTCAATGTCAAATAAAACATAATATAATTTTAAAATGTTTAATAATTAACAAAATATATGTTTTAGTCCACTATGTTATCAAATAAAATAATAATAATTTGGTCTTCATCGACACCTAATGTGCTTGAAGACGATGAAGCCTCATTGCTCAGACTGTAGTAACTCTCCTTGGTACCTATAGAGCGCAGTACGTTATCCGGAACTGTGCAAGAGTAGCAGCATATCCCTGCCCTCTTTAGGCCGAATCTGATGTATAAAATGGCATTTAAAGTTTTTACCGACAAACAATTGCGCAGCTTAGTTTTTACTACATTCTTTTGACTGAAAACCCGTTCAATTTCAGCGTTTGAATGTGGTAGTGTTAATAACGATATTGCTAACTGAGATAAATCTGCAAAGGGGTTATTACCAGCTGCATCTTTATAATCAACTACTTCATTCCAGAAGTCTATGGTGGAAGATATACATTCCCATTTAATGTGAACTATGTTTCTCCATTGAGACATGAGTCTATCTATTGTGGATGCATCCACTCGTAATTCTTGGGCAATATCAATTATAGAAGGCTTGACTGTTTTTAAAGTTTCTTTTACTGAAATCATCTTCGATCAACAATAGTTACTATTGTTGATCGAAGATGTTAAGGAAAACATAGATACTTTCTCAATAATTGGTAACCTAGAACGTAGCTCTGTTACAAGTTTCAGTGTGAAATTCAGGCAACGTTGACGTAAATTATTTTTCATTTCAGAGTGAATTTTATATTCACGTAATTTTGTTTCAAAAACGTATCCCATGTACGGTTTAGGATCCAAATAACTTTCTATATTTTGTGTAAAAATATCGACTCTCGCAGTTGGATTCAAAATACGCCGACTTGTAGATTGAACTAAGGCACACAAATCCTTGTAAAGTTTTGTTGGGTCAACATTGCTGCTTTCAAATAACTTGTTTACAGCCTGAACTTCCTCCAAAACAGGATTTAAATACAATAAATACAGATGATTTACAGGATCATTGTACATGGTATAAAGTGTTTCTGCCATATACCAGTGTTTATCGCGTCTGGCAACTTCAAACAGGAATTTCAATTCCACCCATTGCTCTAGCAAAGGGATTTATCCTAAATGAAAATAATGACGTACGCATTAATGTAATTTTTCATGATTAAACTTTTATTTTATAATTATTTTATAGATAGATAACTCTTTATTGTACTAAAAAAAATCACGTATTAAAAAAAACTTATATAATTTATATGCTAAAGAAATATTCTATATGCTAAACAACATGAAAATATGCTAAATTGGCACCAGTGATCACAGGTCAGTAGTCAGAGTCACCGATGCAACTGATTGATTTATTCTCAAAAATTCAAAATCAAAATCCGCTCCCGCGATTGACAAATTGCGTGCGACCCGAGAGATCCCGCGCAATCCGGTTTATTTTTGATACAATCATACAAGGCACAACAAACAACAAGATAGAAAGAGTGCACTGTGTGACTAGGATTGCATGTATGTACTTAAACGAAAGAGATAGAAGATATTTTAATAGTTACGTCATTGCGTGATTGAATGCACGAAATCATCGATTAAATAAGCAAAACGCTACGGTAATGCTCCACAAATAAAGTCCAATTTCGTTTGTGATATTACCTGGTGATCGAATCTATGGAAGAACGAATCGATTAAATAAGCAACATGCTACGGTAATGCTCCATAAATAAAGTCCAATTTCGTTTGTGATTGTTAAAATAATTAGGCCCGTTCATGGTTTTATACTTTTATTCTTTAATCTTAACATTATCACACAAGTAAAACGCAACTATCCTTTCGCCATCTTGTTTGGAAGAGGAAGAGGTTTCAATTAGTGTTGCCAATATAAATGTATATAAATCAACACGCCTCCTTACATTTATATTGTAAAACACTGTTACAACAATCATTATTTTATTTCAAATTTAACATTTCTCTAAATTTATATATCTGCAACATTATTTTCTGACTCTATTTTTACAACTTCAATATTTCCTAGCTTAACATTTTCATGTATAAAATGATAGTGAACTTCAATATGCTTAGAATTCTTAGTAAAGTTTCCATATTTAGAAATAGCTACGGCTCCTGAATTATCTTCATAAATTTTGACTGGTTTACAAACTTTATCGAATACATCATCCATTAGACACATAAGAAAATTTAACTCTGTTACTGCTTCTGATAAAGCTACATATTCAGCAAATGTTGAGGACTTTGTTACACTACTTTGTTTCTTTGATTTCCAGTAAATAATATTTCCAAACAATCTAATGACAAATCCTGTAGTAGATTTCCTATCTAAAATATCTCCTGCCCAATCAGCATCCACAAAACAATCTAGAATATCAGCGTTACTATTATTACAATATGTTAATTTAAGATCTTTTGTCAAATACAAATACTTTAAAACTCTCAATGCATACTTAAAATGTGTCTCATTATAACAGTTTTGAAATCTACTTAAGTAATTTACACTGTAAGATATATCAGGTCTAGTACCTGAACTAATATACAAAAGAGCACCAATCAAATTTCTATATTTTACATCCTCATTAATATCAGATTGTTCCAATTTTAAATTTATTTCCATAGGAGTCTTATACATTTTTGCATTCTCAATATTATACCTTTTAGCTAAAGACTCAATATAATATTTCTGACTCAAAGTTAAGACATTGTTTTGATTATACATATATTCAATCTCAATACCAATATAATTTTTTACTTTACCAATATCTTTCATTTTAAACCTTTCAGACAATTTAGTTTTTATATCAGCAATAACTTCTACATTTTCACAACAAATTAATAAATCATCCACAAATAAAAGAATATAAACAATTAAGCTGTTCTCTTTTCTAACATATAAACAATAGTCATATTTACTCCTGCGAAAACCAAAATTAATCAAAAAATCATTAAAACATTCATACCATGCCCTGGGGCTTTCTTTTAGACCATACAATGATTTATTTAATTTATAAACTTTATCAGTTCCATTTTCATAACCGATTGGTTGCTTTACATAAACTTCAGATAATACTCTACCATTTAGAAATGCTGTTTCAACATCCATTTGATGAATAGCTAAATTATTTTGACAACAATAAGATAATAGTAGCTTAAGTGTAGGCATTTTAGCAACAGGTGAGTAAGTATCATCAATACAATTTGTTTGCTGAAAACCTCTTACTACTAACCTTGCTTTGTATTCATTTTCACTCTTCCTTTTATACACCCATTTCACATCAATTACCTTTTTTTCCTTGGAGGGTCTGTCAACTAGAGTCCAGGTATTATTTTTTATTAAACTTTCCATCTCGCTATTCATTGCTCCTTTCCATTTCATTGCCTCATCACATGTAATCGCCTCCTGAAAATCAATTGGAGCTGACGCATCACAGTAGTTACAGTATATGCAATAATAACCAAATTCTTCATCAAAACGAAGTGGAGGTTTGATTTGTTTTCTTAATCTTCTATTTAGATTCTCATCTTCACTTTCTCCTACATTCTCTTTATCATTTTCTGAGTATTTTAACATATTTCTTTCCTCTTGGATCCTTTTATCTTCCTTTTCCTTTTCTTTTATTTTATATTCACTATTTTCTTCCTCATCTTTAAAACCACATAATTTAACATCTTCCTCAATTATATCACAATTTCTAGCAATAACAACTCTGTTGTTAATTAACACTCTGTATCCAATATCAGTATAACCAAGCAAAATTCCAGCTTCTGCTTTCTTATCCCATTTAGACCTTCTTCGTTCTTCAGGAATTCTTACAAAAACTCTACTTCCATATAATTTTAGATTTTGCATAGATGGCTTCCTTTTAAAAAATATTTCATACGGGGTTTTCCTCTCAATAGTATTAGTTAAGGTTCTGTTTTTAAGATATGCAGCTGTTTTAGTTGCCTCAGGCCAAAATCTTCTTTCTACCTTTGCTTCTGATAAAAGACATCTACCCATATCCATCAACGTACGATTATATCTCTCTGCTGTTCCATTTAATTGATGAACATATGCTGGACAGGGTTTTATCACTATTCCTTTCTCTTTTGCAAACTGAAAAACTCTTGCATTCATATATTCCTTCCCATTGTCACATCGCAGTTCCTTTATCATTTTCCCTGTCAAGTTCTGTACTTCATTAACATACTGCACCAAGTAATCATATACCTCATCCTTTGATCTGATACAATAAACTTTGACTAATTTGCTGTAGTCATCAATAAAACTCAAAAAAAATTTTTCTCCATTATATCCTGTAGTCTGATGTGGCCCATTTAAATCTGTATGAACTATCTCTAATATCTCTTTTGCTTTTCTTCGATTATTAGCAAATGGTAAATTATGCATTTTATTTTCAATACATATTGCACACTTTAAATATTCATATTCAATCTCTTTAGGTAATCCTTCTAATGATTCATTTTTACACATTAAATCCAATTTTTTAAAGTTAATATGGCCCAGAGTACGATGTAGTTTTTCCTTTACAGTCATATTTGTTTTACTAATATTTGCTTCCAATATTTCTTCACACATGTAACTTTTCATCTTATACAGTCTTTCATCCTTAATTGCAATTGCTATAATCTTTCTATATTCATTGTAAATTTTTGCAAATTTCCCTTTTGAGACAATTGAACAATTATCAGTAATTTTCGAATAACTTAATAAATTTGCTTTCATTTCTTTTACAAAGAAAACATTTTTCAGTGTGACTTCAGATTTTTGTCCATAGACTAAGAAATAAGCTTTTATATTACCAATTTTTGTAGCTTCTAATATTGTTCCGTTACCAATTTTGACTTTAATAGGTTTGTCCAATATCTCATAAGTATTGAAGTATTTATCAGTGTTAATAATGTGGTCAGTACATCCACTATCTAGTAACCAATTTATTTGACCCTTTGGCTTATCATTCTCTTGCGTTGTGTATGTATTGTTTGCAATACTAATATGATAACTGTTACCTTGACTCCCTTGATTATTATGGTAGTAATTTCTTGAACCTTGTCCTCTGTTATTGTATGAACCACGTCCTCGTCTTGGCAAACTATGTCCTCTATAACTTGGTAAACTATTTCCTCTATAATTTTGTATACTATTTCCTCTATAATTTGAAAGACCATGTCCTCGACCACGGTTTACATTTTCTGCCTTACAATCTCTTCTTAGGTGACCAGGTTTACCACAACAAAAACAATTATATGATCGGTTAGTATCTGCTTTAAAAACATTTGATGTGTCTTCTGACATTTCACTCATATTTCCTGTACTTTTCAATTTTATTTTGCTTTTTAAATAGTCCACTGTTCTTTCACCCTCTGGTAAGACATCTATTAAATCACCTATGTAGTTGTAACTCACTGGTAGTGCTTTTAACATGTAGTTTAGTTTTTCTGTTTCTGATACCGTTGCACCGGCTTGTTTCAACTCATTTACAGCTTTTTCAAAGTCATCGAAAAATAAAGACACTTCAGAATAATTTTTCAATTTGACACTTTCGAGTTTATGTCGACATACTATTTGCAACGCCGTTGATTTCTTTAGGTACATCTCATCAAATTTCTGTATTATTTCGTATGCTGTATTTAATTCACCTATATATTCCAACTGCTTGTTTGTTATAGCACTGTAAATATAGTTTGTTGCTTGTATATCTCTATCGTCCCATTCATCTTTGTCGGTTTCAATTTTCGCTCTCATTACTACATCCTTGCACTTTTTGAACTGTAGAAACTTAATTATCCGTATTTTCCAATTACTGTAATCTGTGCCATCGAAAATTGGAATATTTATATTATCACTATTTTTTGACGCCATTTTTTTCTTCTTCTTTTTTCTATCACATTTATTCTTTAAACCATTGTACCAACTAACCACTGTTCTGCTACCATGTTAAAATAATTAGGCCCGTTCATGGTTTTATACTTTTATTCTTTAATCTTAACATTATCACACAAGTAAAACGCAACTATCCTTTCGCCATCTTGTTTGGAAGAGGAAGAGGTTTCAATTAGTGTTGCCAATATAAATGTATATAAATCAACAGTGATGTCACTTGGTGATCGAATCTATGGAAGACCGAATCGATTAAATAAGCAACAAGCTACGGTAATGCTCCACAAATAAAGTCCAATTTCGTTTGTGATGTCACTTGGTGATCGAATCTATGAAAGACCGAATCGATTAAATAAGCAACAAGCTACGGTAATGCTCCACAAATAAAGTCCAATTTCGTTTGTGATGTCACTTGGTGATCGAATCTATGAAAGACCGAATCGATTAAATAAGCAACAAGCTACGGTAATACTCCACAAATAAAGTCCAATTTCGTTTGTGATGTCACCTGGTGATTGAATCTATGGACGACCGAATCTTTCAGAGATCCGCGACTCGGTCATTCGCGTATGGGTCGTGATTGGGTGTAAAAGATTCTGTCAATCGCGATCGACACAGGACTATTTATAAAACCATTGACCCCGCGACTTTCTGAAAGTCTGATAATGCGTTTTGTGGGCCGATCCCGGCGGCACTGCAATGCCGGGCCGACCCGTGACGGGAGTGGAGCGAGCCCCGAACATCCCGTCGGTATACAAAAATCAGTTTAATATACTGGTCCCGCGGTGCGGGAACTTTCAGATATTAAGCTGAAAAGAACAGATACTACACTTTGATCTTAGCCAAAAGGCCGAGAAGCGATAACAAAAAATATTCGTTCAATGGACGTGATTCCACACATTCGGGACTCGTTAGCGCGATTATGAGTTTTGACAAAAATGCACAACGCCATCTAGTTTCGTTTACGACAAACTATAAATTTACGTCATTTATCAAACAATGTGACATGAATACATTCAAACAAGTTGAACTAATTATTTTACCGAGAAATTAATGAAATTTTCATGTATTTACTTAAAAGTTAATTAACAATAGGATAACAAACAAATAAATTTAAGCTATTAATTTGTGTAATTAAAGTGATACGAGGTTTGCAGTTGTCCGCGCATCACGGCAAAACTACTTGATAGATTTCAATTAAATTTACTAAGTTTTATTTCTTAGACACTTGGTGGTCCTTATAAAAAATTATTGCGATGTCTTCATTTAATATAAAGTTATTAAAGTTTTAAGAAAATGTGTTTCACACGGTGTAGCGCGCATGCGTACGAAGTCGCGGGCATCAGCTAGTATTTTAATAAAATATTGATATTTGAGAATAGATCCTGAAAATTTCATTAATTCATCTTAGACGGTTGATTTGAATTTTATTTTTTTAAATAAATAAAAATGCCGATACAATTCACACAACGCCATCTAGTCACAACGTAAGTAGCACTTGTGTTATGGCACTACATAAACACTTTTTTTGGTAATAAATTCATGTTATGCTGTTACGTCGTAACAAGATTCTAATAATTTAATCCCTTATATTTAATACTAATATCTAATTAGTTCCAATATCTAATATTAAAAATAATTACAACAAAAACCAGTTAAATGATTGTTTCGATCGCGCGCGCTTTAACTATTAGTAATAACATTAAAAGACCTTAAAAGGCAATGCGGCTGCCGGGAAGCCAACCTTCGAGAACACCATTCAGTAAATTAGGAGCCTAGAAATTCGTGAACGAATGATCGGAATGAATGGTAAGACAATGGGTTCTTTCCAGCTCAGGCTCATTGCTCTGTCACTGTCAGCCGGTTTTTTTTGAGTAGCTGATAAGGGGTCTTACGTCATATGATAGTTCATCTCGCTCAGGCTCATTGCTCTGTCACTGTTCCGCCATTTTTTTTGAGTAGCTGGTCCAAAGGTCGGGCGCCTTCCAGTTCTTTCCATGCCGCAGTAGCGTTAACCAAATTCTAGAAATTCGATCAGTGGTCATTGTCCTCTCGGAGTGGGAGTACGTCGTTCCGCGATCAATATAAAAAGGCAAGGTCGCGGAAGACGCCAAGAATTCCGACACCAGAAGAGCTACACTCAGCCACAATGGTGGTCCGTGATTGTGTTAAATTAATTTGTGTGTTATTTAAATAATGTAGTCAAATCGTGTTCAAACCCCCTGGAATCTGGGGGTCCACCGTTCGGGTTGAGAGCTGCCCTTCCACAGTCCGAGTTGAGTGCTGCCCATCCACGTTCCGGTTTAAAAACCCCGTCCGGATCGGAAATTGAGAGCCGCCGCCCACTGTCCTGATTGGGGGTACGAGCTGGCCGTCCACCGCACGGGCTGGTGAACCACCACCTTGAGCCGCAGGGTACATCGGGACCCCGCGAAGCCTATGAAGGCCAACCAGACGACCCTCCAGTCGCAGAACGAAAACCAGTTGTCACCAGCGCACCAATAGGTTTATGGTGACCGGTAAACTTAGGGCTTACGCAGACCAGGACGGCATGGCAAAGGATTTTGCCGTCAGTCAGCGCACATTAGCCGCTTAGATACCGCGGCATTCCAGCGCCTTGCCACGGCACGACAAAGCACGCCTCGGCAGCTCCTGCTGCCCGATACACTTTTAGTCTTCAGTTGCGTTTGATCAAGTTAAAACGAACGCCGGAGTCCTTGGCATGCCGTTGCCTACCCCCAGTACGCCACGGCATCCCGCCGCGGGAGCCTGTGGCGCGTCTTTCAATGCCGTGCAATGAAATCGCTTTCGATGCCACGGCATCATTTTAAAGCTTAGCAATTTATGTAGTATTTCTATATAGATACATTTGAATGTCCATTAGTAAAAAATTAAATCCCTTGCCATGCCGTCCCGGTCTGCGTAGGCCCTTACCTGTGCCGCGAACCCACGCCCCGGGTGTAGTCATATAGACTAACGTATTTGCTGTTTTTTTTTAATTTACTTAATTTATACAATTTAATTCGTTTCGTTATATAAATTATTTCATAGTAGTTAAGTTTTCTTTTAATAAACAATTATACTAAATAGTTCTCTTTATTTGTACGCGCCGTCAGGTAGCCGTAACAATGCACATACATACACACCAACCCAGACGAGACGGGCATCGAACCCATGACCTCCGCAAGTGTACCGAAGTGCGTTAACCGCTACACTGCGGAGGTCGTCATATCGTATATATCTCGACTGCATGACAACCCTGGTCTCTAATCATAATAGGGTCTTGTTCCGGTTGTCATCCAGGTCCCAGTATCCATACATAGACGGCAGCGTGTTGGATTGGCGTCGCAGACGTAGGCAACGATAATTAAGTGAGCTTGTCCGCTGTTCCACAGCAATAAAAAAATCATTGCATAATAATTTTTATTATTGAATATCATACAATTCATTCACAACATAAATTTTACAATGTACCTACATTATTGCTCACACGCAATACGTAAAATCAGATACATCATTTCAATAATATTCTTAAAATAAAAACTATTCCTAGGGTAGTTTAAACAAATCTTAAATCATATTACAGTGCAAACTCTTTATAACGTCACTCGATTTAACGACCAACTCCTTAAAACGTTGCTTGTTGTTTACCTTGTCTTTATACAACAATGCACTTAAGCATAGCACTATCGAGTCAAGAAGAAAAAATATTTATCGAAGAGGGGTGGTGTGGTCATAGCTGTCACAATCTTTTTGGTCTCTTGTTGACTCGATAGTGCTATGCCACACAATCTATATAGCGTCACACTCACTATTTAACGATACGGTATTATAAATCATTACGGAACAGCAAATGAATGAAGAAGATGAAACAGACGATTTTGTTCCTCCGCCAAGCATCAAACTTATTGATGCAGCAGCAAACCTTTTTTCTTCTTCATGCCGTTATCGTATTAGAAACTAATTAGAAAAATAATTTTATATAATCAAGTTGATTATGTAGTATCTCAAGATATGAGTAAAATGCATAAAGAAATACAAATAAAATATTGGACTGTTGTTATGTGTATAAATAATAATGTTCGTGGAAAAAAGGTGTGCTATACATGTAAATATTATTATAGAATAGGAAAACCTATTTTTATTCTCTCTATAACGCCGCAAAATGATGTCCGTTAACACTTTGTTGACCGGGGATTTTACACAGAAACTATGTCATGTCACCGGCTATTATTTTGTAATTGAATATGGAAGTAAATCGTTCTAAATAAACTTAAATACATTTTATTTATACTGAATGAAATGAAATTAAACTTTGGACATATTTTTTTTATAAAACTTTTTAATATTTTTTGTATGATAAACTTTATTTTTTGTATGGCAATCACCTGCGTGTAATGGCGTATAATTCATTGAAAAGTTATTCGACGATACGTTCCCCTCATCGTGGTTGAAATTTTTGGAATTATATAAAATTGTGGTAAATACCTAATTACCAAGAAAAATATTTTTTTTGTTATGTCCGCTTTATAACCTGAACACGCCCTGGGTGTCATAAATTAAAATAGACAATGCAAGTGTAATGACGAGTTAACTCGTCACCGAGCAACAAAGTGTTGTGTCGTTATGTAGAGTTTATACTGTATTTTGAAGTTCACCGCTAATCCATAAATAAAAATAAGTTTCACCAATTTTAAACGCGTTCATCTAATCATTGTACTGAGATTTTAAATTTTTTCAAACAGCTGATTTATCACAAACATAAAATTACTTCAAAGTACCCTCAAACATTATTTCATTAGTGATCAAATTAAACACGCTTGAAATTCGGTGAAAACTAGTTTAAGTGATGTACAAAATGCCGTCAAAATTGACATTGACAGTCCGTGGAATTATTACGAATGCCAAACAGACAATATTTTTCCCAAACATTGTCACCATATAAAAAAAATGTTCTCATCAAATGAGGCTGTATCTTTATCGACAATATTACAATATAAAGCCATATTGCGTTAATTGCACATTAAATCCAAATTTATATAAATAAAATGATAAGAGTTGAATTCTTTTGATTTTATTTTTCTAGTTTCCACATAGCAGTTTGCTTTCCATGATAATGTCATATTGATGCAGAATGTCGGTTATTGCGTATACCGTAATCCCACAACTGGGTTCTGGTCTACACCTAGAGAGAATGAACAGTTTCCAAACAACCCTTCTCTTCACCGTCTATAGATATAGATGTCAAATATGTCATGCACATTAAGTTATAAGAACTGCCAAAACTGCGGACGCTATCATGGTATTTGAATACATGACCTCCATTGATTTCTGAGGTAGGCATGGCTATGTTAATGACTTGAAATATATGAAACTAACGAAATAGAACTCATTATTTATGAGAATTTCATTGAAACAACATACACAGGACGACAACACCATCTCAACAATCATCTACTTTATTAATAATTATATTTACAGTGTATTCCCTAAACCCACTAAAGTAGGGGGCGTATAAGGGAATAGCTAGGAAAGTCACAATAGCGTGAATCAAGATATTCATTTTCATATTTGAAAGGTGAAAAGATTTCATAAGGAACAACTTTTTTAATTGCTTGTCAAATGATCTCAGTATCCAGGCGTTATAGAATTTCTTAGAGGCTGCCAACGTGTTGGCAATGCTTCTGGTGTTGCAAGTCACGACGGTGACCACCTGCTATCGGACGAGCTTTTTGCCTGTCTGTTATAAACTTCAGCTATCAAATACATGCTTCTTCAAAATGTTTTTCTTCAACACCAGTAAATAGCATTACGTTGTCTCCATTAATGAAATTTTTTATTTATTAGCTGTCCTGTTGCTCCTTCGATCAACATTGTTGATCGAGTGTTTGTCATTTAACTTGCAGGCAAAACATGTTTATGTAATTCATTTTGAATAAAATGAGAGCACTGACCACTTGGGTCTTGATACAACCAAGCGACTCACATTTAGGGGGGGTTATGGGAGCGCACAGTAAATACGGTGTTATTCGCTAAATATTGTTTTATTTGAAGTAATTGTTTTCACATTTATTTTGCACTGTTATTTTAGCGTTAATTCCCGGTTCCAACACAAACCACCGGTTTGTGTTGGAACCGGTAATTAACTACTGGTAGACTTGTGGAGAATTACTTCCCACATTATAGAGAGTAAGGATAAACCTGCAACTATAGTTTCTAAGACAAAGTGCATAGTAATTCCTGTGTTCTAGTATTACCTGGAGGAGCGGGTCCGTCGTACTTATCTACGCCGTGGACCGTCTACCATCTCGACATATTATGGAGGGTGGATTCAGGTGCATTTCCCCCGCTGCCACCGTGGGGAGAACAGACTGTCATGGCTCCCCAACCTCTCCAGGAGGCATGGTCGGTGGTGACCGAAAGAAGAAAAACGATCGAGGAACTTGGGTTAGGTTGGTAGTAAGAACAAGTTTTGCATTAGTTTTTTAAACTGACTGGTAGTGAGGTAAGCAAGCCACCTTTTCACCACAATAGTATCACTCGCAATATTTATTGTGCCCTCCCCCCCCCCCTGTTTCACAAAATTATTACTAATTATCACGTGTGAATCACGCGCAAGTGTTCTTATGACGTCACTCAACATATTTAAAACGCTAACGTCACGCTTAGGAAGTCATCATATCGTTTACTGACGTCGCATTGTTCACTGACGCGCCCTTTAGCAGATCGTTTATGTCGCGTCGGAACATTGAGAGGTTTTGGGTGAACCTGAAATTGATGATTAATATTGTTAGGGAGATCTTTGTGAAAATCTACGACAACCAATGTCCAAATTAATTGATTCTTCTGAATGTTTTAAAATTAAATCTCGATTATTGGAAAGCAAAATGAGTTCTTCGAAGAGAGCACTAAGAAAAAACGCGTTGCAAAGCAAATAATAAAATAATTTATTTTTTTGTGGATTTAAATATATATTCATGTTAAAAATATTTTTCTTTTTAAATGATATAATTTAATAATATTAACATTATTATATATTTGCAAAATTTGGCGGCACACAAAAGTGCCGCGGCACAGTGGTTGAGAATCACTGGTCTAAGGGTTAGGGCGCCGCCGCATAACGGCGCGCAAGAGCTTCACCCGGTTCTTGTGAGAAGTGGACAAGGGCTACCGCGTCATGGGCGGGCACGACTAACGACGTTAGCCCTAACTCACGCAGCGAAGCGGATCTCGCTTCGCAACATGGAAACACAGGTGACATTTATTGCGACGTTAAGGCACGCATTGCTGCCGCGTGGGCCAAATGGCGTGAGGTGACTAGTGTCACCTGTGACCTCAAAATACCGGTTAAACTGCAGGAACAGATCTATAAGACCATCATTAGGCCTGTCCTTTTATACGGATGTGAAGCGTGGTCGGTGCTGGAGCAACACAAGCCGGCACTGCGAGTCACGGAGATGAATATTCTACGGTGGATGTGTGGAGTAACGCGGAAGGACCGCATTAGGAACCCTCGCATTCGCGGCAGCCTTCATGTCCTCGGCATTGCGGATAAATTGTAGGAGTGTCGCCTTCGCTGGTATGGCCACGTTTTACGGCAACCGGCTACTTACGTGGGGAACAAATGTCTGGCTACGCCACCACCGCCGGGCCCCGGCAAGAGGGGTAAACCCAAAAAGTGCTGGCTTGACGTCGTAGGGTTTGATATGCGTGCCAATGAACTGACTACCAGAGATGCCGAAGATCGTGCGAAGTGGAGAAGAAAAAGTCAGAAAGTGGACTCCGGGCGCCGAAGCGAGTTTGGGATTCTACGTTAAGATGATCTAGATTCTTGTACATATATGAGACAGCAACGTATTCGCGATGCCCCTAATGTCGCAAACATCTATAGGCGACGAGAACTACTTACTATTAAGTGGGCTGTTAGCCTGTCTGCTGTCTTACAGCAATAAAAAAATATCAGACCATACTCCATCCAGAACCGTGGAAGTTGGAAATGAACCCACCTATCGCGATTCTTGGTGAGCAGGTTCGGTTCGATGCCGGCCATGAGGGCGCTGAACCACTGCGCCAGCTGGGGCTGCTTGTCGCGCGGCTGCTGCGCTATCATCTCGGCGCGGATCCGCGAGAATTGCTCCTCGTTGAGGAGGATAAGGCCCAACAGGGGCCGGGACATGGACCATTGGTTGCAGCAGTCTTCGAACATTATCACATTCAACACCTGCACAAGATTGTATAGATTAGAGCATTCGTCGATAATAAATAAATTATAATAACTCATGCGCGCGCGCATACGCATACACACACACACACACAGAATAGCTAATCTTTTTTTGTATTTTAAGTTATAATTCTTATTAAGATAAACATTTGCCTTGTTCTTTGTACATCCACATTAATATTATAAATGTGACAATAATTCAGTCCATTTATCTGTTACGTTATCACGTCTAAATCGCTGAACCAATTTTGATGAATTTCGATGTATGGATAGATTGGAGCTTGGAGAAGGATTTACTTTTATAGAATATAAACTATAAAAGTAGGCTACTTTTTTCCATTTATTTGGCAGAAGTTAGGTTTATATAATGAATTTTTGAAATATAATTCATTCAAAACATGTTCATGTGGACGCTATAGTAGGAATCGATTCTATGACCACAAGCAAATCTGCGAAAACCGCTCCTCCTAAAGGTTAAGATACTCACCGTTGCCAACAGCTGTTGCATAATCTCCGGCCTCCGTTGCAACACCTCTATGAACATGTTGCTCGTCTCCGGTGGAGGAGCCCGCGGGGGGCCCACCTTGTTACTAGCTGCAAACAAGACAGGATTATCTCGAAAAATACTTAAGGTGTTTTTTTTATAGATCAGAACCCACTTTTTTCAGATATTTTATTATTATTATTATAATTTTATATCCGTGAACGGGTGGAGAAAGAATACTGACCTCTGCGACTGAGGTCGGCCTGTCGTAAAAAGCGATAAAACAAACCACCCTAGCTACACGTAGCTAGGGTGGTTTGTTTTATCGCTTATCGGTATACCACGGCATAGCTCACCTATGGTCGCTAGTACAGCAGACAGGCTAACGGCTCGCTTAGAATTTAGCAGTTATCGTCGCCTATGGGTGTTTGCAACGCCAGTGACATCGCGAACACGCTGCTGTCCCATAAAGGTACAGGAACTTGGGCCACTAATGCCGGAACACAACACAAGGTTATTACGGCGGCATACTTAAGACCAAAGGTGGTCGCCATCCAGACGGGCTTGAGGCCCCAACCACGTAGCAAAGAAAAACGTATCTTAGATCCACTGCAATCCCGTCAAAATTCAGCTACCGTCACGCCACGTCAGCACCAAACGCCATCTAAGTGGTGGAAACAGGTCCAACGGTTGCAAGGTCTTGGGTATTTACAAGACGGCGTTGGCTGATGCTAGGGTTGCTTCGGCGACATATCCGTTCGCAACCAGAGTACAAAAACACCATAGATACTCACTTTTCTGTACTAATTGCTTAAAAAGATATGTGACTATGTGATCTAGGGTCGCGCAGCATCCCGTGCACACGCTTGTATCTGGAAAGGAGACGGAGATACTATAAATAACGATATGTGTGTACACATACAACTGTGTATGCGAGTCTCCCTCGTCAGCTGTCTGTTCATGTGCACGCATGCGCATGCTTTTGTCAGTACGTGCGCGCGCACGCGCATTTGTATATGTGCGTGTTTTTCTGTGCATGCATGTGTTTAATAAGTAAAGCAGCATGATTTCTGACATCACCTCTCGACAGTGGTAAATGTAACTCAGCCGATAGGGGTCATAGATTTGAAACCTACCCAGTAGAAGGACTTCAACCAACCTTTGATATGACATAAAACCTTCATGCAGGTGAAATCCGCCTCTACTACTGCAATTATTATACTGTGAACGAAGTCTACTTTCCTACTTCTCCATTTCGTATTGTTTCGGCATTCCTATTAAGTGAGTCCATTACTAATTGAACACCTTTTGGGGTCTACCCCTCCTGCTGGAGCCTAGTGGAGTTGGAATGGCTAGACATTTGTTCCTCACGTAAATAACCGATAAAAACGTGGCCATACTAATGAAGGTTACCACCTGCAATAGTTTCAAATTATGTTTCATACTATACACTATAAAATTATGAATAGTTTTAAAACTACTGTGAATCATCATCATCATCATCATCTTTGCGTTGTATCCCGGTTGCAGCCCAAACTCTCGCTTCGGCGCCCGGGGTCCGCTTTCCGACTTTTTCTTCTCCACTTCGCACGATCTTCAGCATCCCTGGTAGTGAGCCCATTGGCACGCATATCACCCTTTACAACGTCAAGCCAGCACTTTTTGGGTCTACCCCTCCTGCCGGGGCCCGGCGGAGGCGGCATGGCCAGACATTTGTTACCCACGTAAGCATCCGGTTTTAAAACTACTGTGAATATAGTAACGATTTTCACGGAAACTTGAGTCAGTTATCAGCCAACTTCACCCTGTCGCATCGTATAATACCAACGTTTGACGAACCCCCCCCCCCCCATATAGTACTCACCCAAAGCCGTGAGCCCCTCCGATATGGAGCACAATATGTACAAAGTCGCGTCCGGTTGCAGCGACGCCAGGAAAGGCATGTGGTCCTGCGCCAACCTTTCCAATAGAACGTAATACGTCTGCGATAGTTTTGGATAGTCCTGAAACGAAATCATTGTAATATACTTTCCATCGTGCAGGGGCGGAATATGAATATTGATCTCTGCGGCCGGGGTCGGCCTGTCGTAAAACCCGACAAAACAACCCATAGCTACGTGGTAGGGCTCCAAGCCCGTCTTGATGGCGACCACTTTTGGTCTTAAGTATGCCGCCATAATAACCTTGTGTTGTGTTCCGGCATTAGTGACCCAAGTTCCTGTACCCTTATGGGATAGTGCAAACACCCATAGGCGACGGTAACTGCTAAATTGTAAGCGGGCCGTCAGCCTGTCTGCTGTCGTACAGCAGGATGAACTTTCATTAACGACGACCCCCGCACGGGACAGGGCGCTTGTGTTGTGTTCCGGCATTAGTAATCCAGGTTCCTGTACCCTTATAGGATAGTAGCGGCCGCAACTGCTTACGATTAAGTATGTCGTCGGCTTATCTGCTGTTCTTCAGCAATAAAAAAAAAACTATTAAACATTATCTCTATTTCAAAAGCTAGCAACAGAGCGTTGTATTAAGTCAACGGATACACTACTAATATTAGAGATTCTCTTTAGTTTACATTGAATACATGACCACCCCTCATTCCGCATGACCAAGCGTGGTATTTTGAAGTCAAACCCCCCCCCCCCTCCGAGAACGGGTTACGTTAAATCTATACATTCCCTTAGTTTCTATAATTGCAACCCCCCCCCCCCCTCCTCCAGTAGCGGAGGCACTTGGAAATAAATACTTAAATATATTGGGACGCTATCTAGTGACAAAGTAAGTAAGTAAGCACATGTGGTATGGGTTCTCTCATAGCATAGCTAAGGGTTACGATACGAGCAAATACTCACCAATAGATCACTTTGCGGTATACTTAACAGTAGCTTGACGAACATGTTCAGAGCGTTGTCCAAAGCCTCGTCGCCGTATAACCTGAAAATAATCACTGATTTATTACACATTCCACTGCCGGACAACGAGACTACGATCCGGTTTATCCGGCCAACTTAATAGCAGTTATCGTAGTCTATGGACGCCGCGTACACGCTGCTGTCCCATAGGGGTATAGGGGAGAGAGGGGGAGAGGGAGAGAGGGGTGAGGGGGAGAGGGGGAGAGAGGGAGAGATACGCACACACACACACGCACGCACACATACACACACGCACGCACGCATACACACACGCACGCATACATACACGCACGCATACATACACGCACGCATACATACACGCACGCATACATACACGCACGCATACATACACGCACGCATACATACACGCACGCATACATACACACACGCATACATACACACACGCATACATACACACACGCATACATACACACACGCATACATACAAACACGCATACATACACACGCATACATAAACGCATGCGCGCGCGCAACTTTGTTATTAACTCTAAGTTTGCCTTGTCACAAAATATGATTTCAAAATTTGGTAGTTTTTATCCGTACAAGGGTGGTAAAATAATACTCAATTCTGCAGCCGGGGTCGACCTGTCGCAAGAGGAAACTAAATAACCCAAGCCAGGTGGTAGGACTCTAAGCCCGTCTGGATGGCAACCACCATAATAACCTAAATATACCGCCATAATAACCTTTTATTGTGTTCCGGCATAAGTGACCACGTTCCAATACCATTACGCGGATAGCAGCGTGTTAGCAGTCGCCTATAGGTGTTTGCAACGTCAGTGGCATCGCGGACACGCTGCTGTCCCATAAGAGTACAGGAACTTGGGTCACTAATGCCGTAACAATTTATGTTCTTCTTACAACTTTTTTCGTAAAATCAATAGTTGCGGCTTTTTTCACAAAATCAAAGAACGGATAAAAAAAATTCCTACAAGTTATGTTCTTCTTACAACTTTTTTCGTAAAATCAATAGTTGCGGCTTTTTTCACAAAATCAAAGAACGGATAAAAAAAAATCCTACAAGTTATGTTCTTCTTACAACTTTTTTCGTAAAATCAATAGTTGCGGCTTCTTTCACAAAATCAAAGAACGGATAAAAAAATTTCCTACAATTTATGTTCTTCTTACAACTTTTTTCGTAAAATCAATAGTTGCGGCTTTTTTCACAAAATCAAAGAACGGATAAAAAAAATTCCTACAAGTTATGTTCTTCTTACAACTTTTTTTCGTAAAATCAATAGTTGCGGCTTTTTTCACAAAATCAAAGAACGGATAAAAAAAATTCCTACAAGTTATGTTCTTCTTACAACTTTTTTCGTAAAATCAATAGTTGCGGCTTTTTTCACAAAATCAAAGAACGGATAAAAAAAATTCCTACAATTTATGTACTTCTTACAACTTTTTTCGTAAAATCAATAGTTGCGGCTTTTTTCACAAAATCAAAGAACGGATAAAAAAAATTCCTACAGTTATGTACTTCTTACAACTTTTTTCGTAAAATCAATAGTTGCGGTTTTTTTCGTAAAATCAAAGATACGAGATGGCAGAGTTGAAATTCGAAAAGAGCACATTTTTATGTTCTTCTATAAAATTACCCATTTTCAAAACTCCCAGAAAACTTTCCAGGTAACCCCCTTTATTGAACCAAATGACTACTAAAATGTATTTTCATGGCGAGTGAATTATTGATGATGTACAAAAAGTTTTAATACATTTTGGTAGGCTTGGCTCTGGCTTCCTCCTAGATAGAACGGACTGTACGCCTAGCTTCGATTATCTAAAGAGTATAAATGTATAATAAACTTGTTTGAAAAAATTCCTTACGAAATTTTCCTTCACGTGAGTCCAAGAAGAACAATATTATTGTAATGATGAACCTGCAACCTTCTGATAATGCGTTCTGTGGGCCGATCCCGGCGGCACTGCAATGCCGGGCCGACCCGTGACGGGAGTGGAGCGAGCCCCGAACATCCCGTCGGTATACAAAAATCAGTTTAATATACTGGTCCCGCGGTGCGGGAACTTTCAGATATTAAGCTGAAAAGAACAGATACTACACTTTGATCTTAGCCAAAAGGCCGAGAAGCGATACCAAAGAACGTTCGCTAATGGACCTGATTCCATACGTTCGGGACTCGTTAGCGCGATTATGAGTTTCGACAAAAATGCACAACGCCATCTAGTTTCGTTTACGACAAACTATAAATTTACGTCATTTATCAAACAATGTGACATGAATACATTCAAACAAGTTGAACTAATTATTTTACCGAGAAATTAATGAAATTTTCATGTATTTACTTAAAAGTTAATTAACAATAGGATAACAAACAAATAAATTTAAGCTATTAATTTGTGTAATTAAAGTGATACGAGGTTTGCAGTTGTCCGCGCATCACGGCAAAACTACTTGATAGATTTCAATTAAATTTACTAAGTTTTATTTCTTAGACACTTGGTGGTCCTTATAAAAAATTATTGCGATGTCTTCATTTAATATAAAGTTATTAAAGTTTTAAGAAAATGTGTTTCACACGGTGTAGCGCGCATGCGTACGAAGTCGCGGGCATCAGCTAGTATTTTAATAAAATATTGATATTTGAGAATAGATCCTGAAAATTTCATTAATTCATCTTAGACGGTTGATTTGAATTTTATTTTTTTAAATAAATAAAAATGCCGATACAATTCACACAACGCCATCTAGTCACAACGTAAGTAGCACTTGTGTTATGGCACTACATAAACACTTTTTTTGGTAATAAATTCATGTTATGCTGTTACGTCGTAACAAGATTCTAATAATTTAATCCCTTATATTTAATACTAATATCTAATTAGTTCCAATATCTAATATTAAAAATAATTACAACAAAAACCAGTTAAATGATTGTTTCGATCGCGCGCGCTTTAACTATTAGTAATAACATTAAAAGACCTTAAAAGGCAATGCGGCTGCCGGGAAGCCAACCTTCGAGAACACCATTCAGTAAATTAGGAGCCTAGAAATTCGTGAACGAATGATCGGAATGAATGGTAAGACAATGGGTTCTTTCCAGCTCAGGCTCATTGCTCTGTCACTGTCAGCCGGTTTTTTTTGAGTAGCTGATAAGGGGTCTTACGTCATATGATAGTTCATCTCGCTCAGGCTCATTGCTCTGTCACTGTTCCGCCATTTTTTTTGAGTAGCTGGTCCAAAGGTCGGGCGCCTTCCAGTTCTTTCCATGCCGCAGTAGCGTTAACCAAATTCTAGAAATTCGATCAGTGGTCATTGTCCTCTCGGAGTGGGAGTACGTCGTTCCGCGATCAATATAAAAAGGCAAGGTCGCGGAAGACGCCAAGAATTCCGACACCAGAAGAGCTACACTCAGCCACAATGGTGGTCCGTGATTGTGTTAAATTAATTTGTGTGTTATTTAAATAATGTAGTCAAATCGTGTTCAAACCCCCTGGAATCTGGGGGTCCACCGTTCGGGTTGAGAGCTGCCCTTCCACAGTCCGAGTTGAGTGCTGCCCATCCACGTTCCGGTTTAAAAACCCCGTCCGGATCGGAAATTGAGAGCCGCCGCCCACTGTCCTGATTGGGGGTACGAGCTGGCCGTCCACCGCACGGGCTGGTGAACCACCACCTTGAGCCGCAGGGTACATCGGGACCCCGCGAAGCCTATGAAGGCCAACCAGACGACCCTCCAGTCGCAGAACGAAAACCAGTTGTCACCAGCGCACCAATAGGTTTATGGTGACCGGTAAACTTAGGGCTTACGCAGACCAGGACGGCATGGCAAAGGATTTTGCCGTCAGTCAGCGCACATTAGCCGCTTAGATACCGCGGCATTCCAGCGCCTTGCCACGGCACGACAAAGCACGCCTCGGCAGCTCCTGCTGCCCGATACACTTTTAGTCTTCAGTTGCGTTTGATCAAGTTAAAACGAACGCCGGAGTCCTTGGCATGCCGTTGCCTACCCCCAGTACGCCACGGCATCCCGCCGCGGGAGCCTGTGGCGCGTCTTTCAATGCCGTGCAATGAAATCGCTTTCGATGCCACGGCATCATTTTAAAGCTTAGCAATTTATGTAGTATTTCTATATAGATACATTTGAATGTCCATTAGTAAAAAATTAAATCCCTTGCCATGCCGTCCCGGTCTGCGTAGGCCCTTACCTGTGCCGCGAACCCACGCCCCGGGTGTAGTCATATAGACTAACGTATTTGCTGTTTTTTTTTAATTTACTTAATTTATACAATTTAATTCGTTTCGTTATATAAATTATTTCATAGTAGTTAAGTTTTCTTTTAATAAACAATTATACTAAATAGTTCTCTTTATTTGTACGCGCCGTCAGGTAGCCGTAACAATGCACATACATACACACCAACCCAGACGAGACGGGCATCGAACCCATGACCTCCGCAAGTGTACCGAAGTGCGTTAACCGCTACACTGCGGAGGTCGTCATATCGTATATATCTCGACTGCATGACAACCCTGGTCTCTAATCATAATAGGGTCTTGTTCCGGTTGTCATCCAGGTCCCAGTATCCATACATAGACGGCAGCGTGTTGGATTGGCGTCGCAGACGTAGGCAACGATAATTAAGTGAGCTTGTCCGCTGTTCCACAGCAATAAAAAAATCATTGCATAATAATTTTTATTATTGAATATCATACAATTCATTCACAACATAAATTTTACAATGTACCTACATTATTGCTCACACGCAATACGTAAAATCAGATACATCATTTCAATAATATTCTTAAAATAAAAACTATTCCTAGGGTAGTTTAAACAAATCTTAAATCATATTACAGTGCAAACTCTTTATAACGTCACTCGATTTAACGACCAACTCCTTAAAACGTTGCTTGTTGTTTACCTTGTCTTTATACAACAATGCACTTAAGCATAGCACTATCGAGTCAAGAAGAAAAAATATTTATCGAAGAGGGGTGGTGTGGTCATAGCTGTCACAATCTTTTTGGTCTCTTGTTGACTCGATAGTGCTATGCCACACAATCTATATAGCGTCACACTCACTATTTAACGATACGGTATTATAAATCATTACGGAACAGCAAATGAATGAAGAAGATGAAACAGACGATTTTGTTCCTCCGCCAAGCATCAAACTTATTGATGCAGCAGCAAACCTTTTTTCTTCTTCATGCCGTTATCGTATTAGAAACTAATTAGAAAAATAATTTTATATAATCAAGTTGATTATGTAGTATCTCAAGATATGAGTAAAATGCATAAAGAAATACAAATAAAATATTGGACTGTTGTTATGTGTATAAATAATAATGTTCGTGGAAAAAAGGTGTGCTATACATGTAAATATTATTATAGAATAGGAAAACCTATTTTTATTTCTCTCTATAACGCCGCAAAATGATGTCCGTTAACACTTTGTTGACCGGGGATTTTACACAGAAACTATGTCATGTCACCGGCTATTATTTTGTAATTGAATATGGAAGTAAATCGTTCTAAATAAACTTAAATACATTTTATTTATACTGAATGAAATGAAATTAAACTTTGGACATATTTTTTTTATAAAACTTTTTAATATTTTTTGTATGATAAACTTTATTTTTTGTATGGCAATCACCTGCGTGTAATGGCGTATAATTCATTGAAAAGTTATTCGACGATACGTTCCCCTCATCGTGGTTGAAATTTTTGGAATTATATAAAATTGTGGTAAATACCTAATTACCAAGAAAAATATTTTTTTTGTTATGTCCGCTTTATAACCTGAACACGCCCTGGGTGTCATAAATTAAAATAGACAATGCAAGTGTAATGACGAGTTAACTCGTCACCGAGCAACAAAGTGTTGTGTCGTTATGTAGAGTTTATACTGTATTTTGAAGTTCACCGCTAATCCATAAATAAAAATAAGTTTCACCAATTTTAAACGCGTTCATCTAATCATTGTACTGAGATTTTAAATTTTTTCAAACAGCTGATTTATCACAAACATAAAATTACTTCAAAGTACCCTCAAACATTATTTCATTAGTGATCAAATTAAACACGCTTGAAATTCGGTGAAAACTAGTTTAAGTGATGTACAAAATGCCGTCAAAATTGACATTGACAGTCCGTGGAATTATTACGAATGCCAAACAGACAATATTTTTCCCAAACATTGTCACCATATAAAAAAAATGTTCTCATCAAATGAGGCTGTATCTTTATCGACAATATTACAATATAAAGCCATATTGCGTTAATTGCACATTAAATCCAAATTTATATAAATAAAATGATAAGAGTTGAATTCTTTTGATTTTATTTTTCTAGTTTCCACATAGCAGTTTGCTTTCCATGATAATGTCATATTGATGCAGAATGTCGGTTATTGCGTATACCGTAATCCCACAACTGGGTTCTGGTCTACACCTAGAGAGAATGAACAGTTTCCAAACAACCCTTCTCTTCACCGTCTATAGATATAGATGTCAAATATGTCATGCACATTAAGTCATAAGAACTGCCAAAACTGCGGACGCTATCATGGTATTTGAATACATGACCTCCATTGATTTCTGAGGTAGGCATGGCTATGTTAATGACTTGAAATATATGAAACTAACGAAATAGAACTCATTATTTATGAGAATTTCATTGAAACAACATACACAGGACGACAACACCATCTCAACAATCATCTACTTTATTAATAATTATATTTACAGTGTATTCCCTAAACCCACTAAAGTAGGGGGCGTATAAGGGAATAGCTAGGAAAGTCACAATAGCGTGAATCAAGATATTCATTTTCATATTTGAAAGGTGAAAAGATTTCTTATGGAACAACTTTTTTAATTGCTTGTCAAATGATCTCAGTATCCAGGCGTTATAGAATTTCTTAGAGGCTGCCAACGTGTTGGCAATGCTTCTGGTGTTGCAAGTCACGACGGTGACCACCTGCTATCGGACGAGCTTTTTGCCTGTCTGTTATAAACTTCAGCTATCAAATACATGCTTCTTCAAAATGTTTTTCTTCAACACCAGTAAATAGCATTACGTTGTCTCCATTAATGAAATTTTTTATTTATTAGCTGTCCTGTTGCTCCTTCGATCAACATTGTTGATCGAGTGTTTGTCATTTAACTTGCAGGCAAAACATGTTTATGTAATTCATTTTGAATAAAATGAGAGCACTGACCACTTGGGTCTTGATACAACCAAGCGACTCACATTTAGGGGGGGTTATGGGAGCGCACAGTAAATACGGTGTTATTCGCTAAATATTGTTTTATTTGAAGTAATTGTTTTCACATTTATTTTGCACTGTTATTTTAGCGTTAATTCCCGGTTCCAACACAAACCACCGGTTTGTGTTGGAACCGGTAATTAACTACTGGTAGACTTGTGGAGAATTACTTCCCACATTATAGAGAGTAAGGATAAACCTGCAACTATAGTTTCTAAGACAAAGTGCATAGTAATTCCTGTGTTCTAGTATTACCTGGAGGAGCGGGTCCGTCGTACTTATCTACGCCGTGGACCGTCTACCATCTCGACATATTATGGAGGGTGGATTCAGGTGCATTTCCCCCGCTGCCACCGTGGGGAGAACAGACTGTCATGGCTCCCCAACCTCTCCAGGAGGCATGGTCGGTGGTGACCGAAAGAAGAAAAACGATCGAGGAACTTGGGTTAGGTTGGTAGTAAGAACAAGTTTTGCATTAGTTTTTTAAACTGACTGGTAGTGAGGTAAGCAAGCCACCTTTTCACCACAATAGTATCACTCGCAATATTTATTGTGCCCTCCCCCCCCCCCCTGTTTCACAAAATTATTACTAATTATCACGTGTGAATCACGCGCAAGTGTTCTTATGACGTCACTCAACATATTTAAAACGCTAACGTCACGCTTAGGAAGTCATCATATCGTTTACTGACGTCGCATTGTTCACTGACGCGCCCTTTAGCAGATCGTTTATGTCGCGTCGGAACATTGAGAGGTTTTGGGTGAACCTGAAATTGATGATTAATATTGTTAGGGAGATCTTTGTGAAAATCTACGACAACCAATGTCCAAATTAATTGATTCTTCTGAATGTTTTAAAATTAAATCTCGATTATTGGAAAGCAAAATGAGTTCTTCGAAGAGAGCACTAAGAAAAAACGCGTTGCAAAGCAAATAATAAAATAATTTATTTTTTTGTGGATTTAAATATATATTCATGTTAAAAATATTTTTCTTTTTAAATGATATAATTTAATAATATTAACATTATTATATATTTGCAAAATTTGGCGGCACACAAAAGTGCCGCGGCACAGTGGTTGAGAATCACTGGTCTAAGGGTTAGGGCGCCGCCGCATAACGGCGCGCAAGAGCTTCACCCGGTTCTTGTGAGAAGTGGACAAGGGCTACCGCGTCATGGGCGGGCACGACTAACGACGTTAGCCCTAACTCACGCAGCGAAGCGGATCTCGCTTCGCAACATGGAAACACAGGTGACATTTATTGCGACGTTAAGGCACGCATTGCTGCCGCGTGGGCCAAATGGCGTGAGGTGACTAGTGTCACCTGTGACCTCAAAATACCGGTTAAACTGCAGGAACAGATCTATAAGACCATCATTAGGCCTGTCCTTTTATACGGATGTGAAGCGTGGTCGGTGCTGGAGCAACACAAGCCGGCACTGCGAGTCACGGAGATGAATATTCTACGGTGGATGTGTGGAGTAACGCGGAAGGACCGCATTAGGAACCCTCGCATTCGCGGCAGCCTTCATGTCCTCGGCATTGCGGATAAATTGTAGGAGTGTCGCCTTCGCTGGTATGGCCACGTTTTACGGCAACCGGCTACTTACGTGGGGAACAAATGTCTGGCTACGCCACCACCGCCGGGCCCCGGCAAGAGGGGTAAACCCAAAAAGTGCTGGCTTGACGTCGTAGGGTTTGATATGCGTGCCAATGAACTGACTACCAGAGATGCCGAAGATCGTGCGAAGTGGAGAAGAAAAAGTCAGAAAGTGGACTCCGGGCGCCGAAGCGAGTTTGGGATTCTACGTTAAGATGATCTAGATTCTTGTACATATATGAGACAGCAACGTATTCGCGATGCCCCTAATGTCGCAAACATCTATAGGCGACGAGAACTACTTACTATTAAGTGGGCTGTTAGCCTGTCTGCTGTCTTACAGCAATAAAAAAATATCAGACCATACTCCATCCAGAACCGTGGAAGTTGGAAATGAACCCACCTATCGCGATTCTTGGTGAGCAGGTTCGGTTCGATGCCGGCCATGAGGGCGCTGAACCACTGCGCCAGCTGGGGCTGCTTGTCGCGCGGCTGCTGCGCTATCATCTCGGCGCGGATCCGCGAGAATTGCTCCTCGTTGAGGAGGATAAGGCCCAACAGGGGCCGGGACATGGACCATTGGTTGCAGCAGTCTTCGAACATTATCACATTCAACACCTGCACAAGATTGTATAGATTAGAGCATTCGTCGATAATAAATAAATTATAATAACTCATGCGCGCGCGCATACGCATACACACACACACACACAGAATAGCTAATCTTTTTTTGTATTTTAAGTTATAATTCTTATTAAGATAAACATTTGCCTTGTTCTTTGTACATCCACATTAATATTATAAATGTGACAATAATTCAGTCCATTTATCTGTTACGTTATCACGTCTAAATCGCTGAACCAATTTTGATGAATTTCGATGTATGGATAGATTGGAGCTTGGAGAAGGATTTACTTTTATAGAATATAAACTATAAAAGTAGGCTACTTTTTTCCATTTATTTGGCAGAAGTTAGGTTTATATAATGAATTTTTGAAATATAATTCATTCAAAACATGTTCATGTGGACGCTATAGTAGGAATCGATTCTATGACCACAAGCAAATCTGCGAAAACCGCTCCTCCTAAAGGTTAAGATACTCACCGTTGCCAACAGCTGTTGCATAATCTCCGGCCTCCGTTGCAACACCTCTATGAACATGTTGCTCGTCTCCGGTGGAGGAGCCCGCGGGGGGCCCACTTTATTACTAGCTGCAAACAAGACAGGATTATCTCGAAAAATACTTAAGGTGTTTTTTTTATAGATCAGAACCCACTTTTTTCAGATATTTTATTATTATTATTATAATTTTATATCCGTGAACGGGTGGAGAAAGAATACTGACCTCTGCGACTGAGGTCGGCCTGTCGTAAAAAGCGATAAAACAAACCACCCTAGCTACACGTAGCTAGGGTGGTTTGTTTTATCGCTTATCGGTATACCACGGCATAGCTCACCTATGGTCGCTAGTACAGCAGACAGGCTAACGGCTCGCTTAGAATTTAGCAGTTATCGTCGCCTATGGGTGTTTGCAACGCCAGTGACATCGCGAACACGCTGCTGTCCCATAAAGGTACAGGAACTTGGGCCACTAATGCCGGAACACAACACAAGGTTATTACGGCGGCATACTTAAGACCAAAGGTGGTCGCCATCCAGACGGGCTTGAGGCCCCAACCACGTAGCAAAGAAAAACGTATCTTAGATCCACTGCAATCCCGTCAAAATTCAGCTACCGTCACGCCACGTCAGCACCAAACGCCATCTAAGTGGTGGAAACAGGTCCAACGGTTGCAAGGTCTTGGGTATTTACAAGACGGCGTTGGCTGATGCTAGGGTTGCTTCGGCGACATATCCGTTCGCAACCAGAGTACAAAAACACCATAGATACTCACTTTTCTGTACTAATTGCTTAAAAAGATATGTGACTATGTGATCTAGGGTCGCGCAGCATCCCGTGCACACGCTTGTATCTGGAAAGGAGACGGAGATACTATAAATAACGATATGTGTGTACACATACAACTGTGTATGCGAGTCTCCCTCGTCAGCTGTCTGTTCATGTGCACGCATGCGCATGCTTTTGTCAGTACGTGCGCGCGCACGCGCATTTGTATATGTGCGTGTTTTTCTGTGCATGCATGTGTTTAATAAGTAAAGCAGCATGATTTCTGACATCACCTCTCGACAGTGGTAAATGTAACTCAGCCGATAGGGGTCATAGATTTGAAACCTACCCAGTAGAAGGACTTCAACCAACCTTTGATATGACATAAAACCTTCATGCAGGTGAAATCCGCCTCTACTACTGCAATTATTATACTGTGAACGAAGTCTACTTTCCTACTTCTCCATTTCGTATTGTTTCGGCATTCCTATTAAGTGAGTCCATTACTAATTGAACACCTTTTGGGGTCTACCCCTCCTGCTGGAGCCTAGTGGAGTTGGAATGGCTAGACATTTGTTCCTCACGTAAATAACCGATAAAAACGTGGCCATACTAATGAAGGTTACCACCTGCAATAGTTTCAAATTATGTTTCATACTATACACTATAAAATTATGAATAGTTTTAAAACTACTGTGAATCATCATCATCATCATCATCTTTGCGTTGTATCCCGGTTGCAGCCCAAACTCTCGCTTCGGCGCCCGGGGTCCGCTTTCCGACTTTTTCTTCTCCACTTCGCACGATCTTCAGCATCCCTGGTAGTGAGCCCATTGGCACGCATATCACCCTTTACAACGTCAAGCCAGCACTTTTTGGGTCTACCCCTCCTGCCGGGGCCCGGCGGAGGCGGCATGGCCAGACATTTGTTACCCACGTAAGCATCCGGTTTTAAAACTACTGTGAATATAGTAACGATTTTCACGGAAACTTGAGTCAGTTATCAGCCAACTTCACCCTGTCGCATCGTATAATACCAACGTTTGACGAACCCCCCCCCCCATATAGTACTCACCCAAAGCCGTGAGCCCCTCCGATATGGAGCACAATATGTACAAAGTCGCGTCCGGTTGCAGCGACGCCAGGAAAGGCATGTGGTCCTGCGCCAACCTTTCCAATAGAACGTAATACGTCTGCGATAGTTTTGGATAGTCCTGAAACGAAATCATTGTAATATACTTTCCATCGTGCAGGGGCGGAATATGAATATTGATCTCTGCGGCCGGGGTCGGCCTGTCGTAAAACCCGACAAAACAACCCATAGCTACGTGGTAGGGCTCCAAGCCCGTCTTGATGGCGACCACTTTTGGTCTTAAGTATGCCGCCATAATAACCTTGTGTTGTGTTCCGGCATTAGTGACCCAAGTTCCTGTACCCTTATGGGATAGTGCAAACACCCATAGGCGACGGTAACTGCTAAATTGTAAGCGGGCCGTCAGCCTGTCTGCTGTCGTACAGCAGGATGAACTTTCATTAACGACGACCCCCGCACGGGACAGGGCGCTTGTGTTGTGTTCCGGCATTAGTAATCCAGGTTCCTGTACCCTTATAGGATAGTAGCGGCCGCAACTGCTTACGATTAAGTATGTCGTCGGCTTATCTGCTGTTCTTCAGCAATAAAAAAAAAACTATTAAACATTATCTCTATTTCAAAAGCTAGCAACAGAGCGTTGTATTAAGTCAACGGATACACTACTAATATTAGAGATTCTCTTTAGTTTACATTGAATACATGACCACCCCTCATTCCGCATGACCAAGCGTGGTATTTTGAAGTCAAACCCCCCCCCCCCCTCCGAGAACGGGTTACGTTAAATCTATACATTCCCTTAGTTTCTATAATTGCAACCCCCCCCCCCCTCCTCCAGTAGCGGAGGCACTTGGAAATAAATACTTAAATATATTGGGACGCTATCTAGTGACAAAGTAAGTAAGTAAGCACATGTGGTATGGGTTCTCTCATAGCATAGCTAAGGGTTACGATACGAGCAAATACTCACCAATAGATCACTTTGCGGTATACTTAACAGTAGCTTGACGAACATGTTCAGAGCGTTGTCCAAAGCCTCGTCGCCGTATAACCTGAAAATAATCACTGATTTATTACACATTCCACTGCCGGACAACGAGACTACGATCCGGTTTATCCGGCCAACTTAATAGCAGTAATCGTAGTCTATGGACGCCGCGTACACGCTGCTGTCCCATAGGGGTATAGGGGAGAGAGGGGGAGAGGGAGAGAGGGGTGAGGGGGAGAGGGGGAGAGAGGGAGAGATACGCACACACACACACGCACGCACACATACACACACGCACGCACGCATACACACACGCACGCATACATACACGCACGCATACATACACGCACGCATACATACACGCACGCATACATACACGCACGCATACATACACGCACGCATACATACACGCACGCATACATACACACACGCATACATACACACACGCATACATACACACACGCATACATACACACACGCATACATACAAACACGCATACATACACACGCATACATAAACGCATGCGCGCGCGCAACTTTGTTATTAACTCTAAGTTTGCCTTGTCACAAAATATGATTTCAAAATTTGGTAGTTTTTATCCGTACAAGGGTGGTAAAATAATACTCAATTCTGCAGCCGGGGTCGACCTGTCGCAAGAGGAAACTAAATAACCCAAGCCAGGTGGTAGGACTCTAAGCCCGTCTGGATGGCAACCACCATAATAACCTAAATATACCGCCATAATAACCTTTTATTGTGTTCCGGCATAAGTGACCACGTTCCAATACCATTACGCGGATAGCAGCGTGTTAGCAGTCGCCTATAGGTGTTTGCAACGTCAGTGGCATCGCGGACACGCTGCTGTCCCATAAGAGTACAGGAACTTGGGTCACTAATGCCGTAACAATTTATGTTCTTCTTACAACTTTTTTCGTAAAATCAATAGTTGCGGCTTTTTTCACAAAATCAAAGAACGGATAAAAAAAATTCCTACAAGTTATGTTCTTCTTACAACTTTTTTCGTAAAATCAATAGTTGCGGCTTTTTTCACAAAATCAAAGAACGGATAAAAAAAATTCCTACAAGTTATGTTCTTCTTACAACTTTTTTCGTAAAATCAATAGTTGCGGCTTCTTTCACAAAATCAAAGAACGGATAAAAAAATTTCCTACAATTTATGTTCTTCTTACAACTTTTTTCGTAAAATCAATAGTTGCGGCTTTTTTCACAAAATCAAAGAACGGATAAAAAAATTCCTACAAGTTATGTTCTTCTTACAACTTTTTTTCGTAAAATCAATAGTTGCGGCTTTTTTCACAAAATCAAAGAACGGATAAAAAAAATTCCTACAAGTTATGTTCTTCTTACAACTTTTTTCGTAAAATCAATAGTTGCGGCTTTTTTCACAAAATCAAAGAACGGATAAAAAAAATTCCTACAATTTATGTACTTCTTACAACTTTTTTCGTAAAATCAATAGTTGCGGCTTTTTTCACAAAATCAAAGAACGGATAAAAAAAATTCCTACAGTTATGTACTTCTTACAACTTTTTTCGTAAAATCAATAGTTGCGGTTTTTTTCGTAAAATCAAAGATACGAGATGGCAGAGTTGAAATTCGAAAAGAGCACATTTTTATGTTCTTCTATAAAATTACCCATTTTCAAAACTCCCAGAAAACTTTCCAGGTAACCCCCTTTATTGAACCAAATGACTACTAAAATGTATTTTCATGGCGAGTGAATTATTGATGATGTACAAAAAGTTTTAATACATTTTGGTAGGCTTGGCTCTGGCTTCCTCCTAGATAGAACGGACTGTACGCCTAGCTTCGATTATCTAAAGAGTATAAATGTATAATAAACTTGTTTGAAAAAATTCCTTACGAAATTTTCCTTCACGTGAGTCCAAGAAGAGCATTATTATTGTAATGATGAACCTGCAACCTTCTGATAATGCGTTCTGTGGGCCGATCCCGGCGGCACTGCAATGCCGGGCCGACCCGTGACGGGAGTGGAGCGAGCCCCGAACATCCCGTCGGTATACAAAAATCAGTTTAATATACTGGTCCCGCGGTGCGGGAACTTTCAGATATTAAGCTGAAAAGAACAGATACTACACTTTGATCTTAGCCAAAAGGCCGAGAAGCGATACCAAAGAACGTTCGCTAATGGACCTGATTCCATACGTTCGGGACTCGTTAGCGCGATTATGAGTTTCGACAAAAATGCACAACGCCATCTAGTTTCGTTTGCGACAAACTAAAATTTTACGTCATATACAATATGCGACATGAATACAGTAAAAGCTCTATAATCGTGGGGTATACGTATTCCGTAAATATGTCGCGAATACGGAAACCGTGAATATGGAAGGGGTATTATAGGGGATACGTTCCTGGGTGACAAAATAAAATAATATATTACTTTGAGGTACGTTTGTAGAGAGGTTAATTAACGGAATATATATTTATTTATATCATAAACTAAAACAAATTTTTTCTACAAACGTAGGATAACGCGAAGGATAACATTTTTAGATACATTTTAGAATGATTGTTATCTCGTTACGCCAAAGAAGTAAAACTTCTTACGTGCGTACATAAGTAGTACACACATACTTTTTTTATAGCTTTGTACAAAAAGACTGACGGATGTTTGTATCACCAGATGCAATTCCAACGCACCGGCTTCGAAGGCATCTGGAATCTGGGTTACTTATGCCAAATGTAGTTGAAATGAAAACTTTGAAAAACTGTTTTAGGATTTAATTGTTGTTACAGACTTTTTACCTCACAAAATATATAAACCTGAATTCCACGATCAAGTGGAAAATTGGGGGTTTGATTCACTTTAAGTGCAGAGGCCGCGGGACGCGACGGTTAGTTAAGTCGCGACCCGAACCGAAGGGCGCGGGCTCGCTTTCACGGGCCTCTTCAAAGCGATATTTCCCCCTTTTATTTTGGTCTCGGGGAAAACCCTCTCTTGACGGATTCCCCCGGCCCGGGGGGACCGAGGGATATGTGGGACTCCGGAAAAGGTGGTTGGCATCCGACTATCCACTAGAAACCCCGCTGTTCTCCTATCGCCTCTGCCTGGGCCCACGGATAGATGGCCTACCGATCTCATGGCCCAGGCCGGCGCCGGCCCGCCGTTTGTTGCTCATACCCCACTGTTATCCCATCGTCTACGCACGGGCCCAAGGATATGTGGCCTGCCGAACTCGTGGCTCGTGCCGGCGCCAGCCCGCCCTTTGTATAGCAGCGCACAAAGTTGTGTATAACACGAGCCTCAAGGCCCCATGGTGAGGATCCAGCCAGCAGGGAGACCGCTTGGAAGGACACCATGCGGTATCCTCTTATCGCCCTAACGGCCAAGACGCGCTGCGGCCTGCGTAGCAGCGCCGTCATTTTGGCGATGATTATGGCGGGAGGCGAGTGCTCAGGTCTCATGGCGGAACAGAGCGTCAACAAAACCGTCGTCCACCTGGCACGGGGAGAGACTATCGATCAGCGGGGGCGCCCGCGGGCGGAGCTTGACCCACACCGCCTTGTGGGTTCACCCCCAAGGATCATGGTCTAAACTGGCCAAGAGCTCCTCCCACGCCGCCACCTTCGCCTCGCGGATGGCGAGGTCTCTGTCCGCATCGCAGCGATTCCTTTTTCGAACCGTCTTTGTTGCTCATCGTGGGCTTCTTCCAATGTATTTAACTTTGTAGCAGCACCACGATTTGCTGTTCAGTCTTCACTCTTACAAGCAAGCGAGACAAATGCGTCTACGCAACGTTTTATATTTACAGTGTGGGACACGATACGCAGATATCTTCCATCTCGCTCACACAGTTACATTTTATACTTGTATATTGTTTCGTTTTAACTTAGCATATTTAATATTATATCGTTGTAACATAGCATCTATGCACGTACCATTTCTGTAAATATATATAGCGCATTTTGTCAATAAATCATGGAATCCTGGAAGTGACTTTATTTGGAAAACTACTCCTAAGAAGACCTCCGAAGAAGAACTCTGCCTCAACAATAAACCTACTGGAGGGCAGGAACCCCTGCACCTCCAAAACTTTAACTTTTTATATTATTGGCAATTAGGTATTTGAACAAATTTTTTTTTGTGATAAATGAAAAGATCATATATAAGTTTTATAGCAAAACTATTTTTATTTTATTTTTTTTCGCAATAATTCCAAAGTTATTTCAAAATAAAAATTAATTTTTGAATTTAGTCCCAGAAATACCGAAGACACGCCGACAACTCCCGAACAAACCCGAGCGCGTGTGACGTCACAATGTTTTCACTCATCGCAGTTGATAGAAAAATAATAAATACAGCGTTTTGATCTATTTAATTTTGTTGTCATTGTTAAATATTTAAATTTATATTAAAAATGTCGAACCTAAAAAGTTATCGTTCTTGTTTGGTACCATTATGTACGAATACTACAAAATCAACTCCTTACAAAATCTTTTTAAATGTTCCCCAAGATGACAATTAATGTCGAAATAAATGGTTTCAAGCAGTGCACTGTGATAATCCCAAAACAAAATAATATAATAAATACTTTAATATTTTCATTTATTACATTATTTTATAACAGACTTACCTTGGCACCTCGAACTTCAGCAGAATTAAACCGAACGTCATTTTTTTATTAATTGGTAATAAATATATCAACATCAGGAATATTATCAGACTTTGCTTAATAAATCCTTTATCACACATAGCTAATCGGAACTAACAACTCGTATTTTAGCAATAAATTTTCAATAATATGGTCGCATTTAATGCTGTACTGTTATTGACGTTATTGAATAGCTATTAGTGGTGTGAACCGGTTTTTTAAAAACCTAAAATAAACCGGTTTTGATAGAAACCGATAAATATCGGTTTTTTATTTAGGAAACCGATTACGATCCCAAAATAAATTTTCGAGCATTTGATATGTGTTCGAACATGGGCGTCACTAGTGTTGTCTAGTGTCTTTGGTAGGAGGAATCTCCGAATATCTCGCTTTGATACTTGACTAACTTCACGTTACCAAAACATTTTAGTTTTGCTTGCTTTTTTTTATTGTGTGGATTTTTCTCGTCATATTTTTTGATAATGGCAGCAACACGGTAAACATGTGTAACTTGCTGGGAATACGGCACATGCCGTGTTTTGCCCATACTCTTAATTTAACTTTAGACGATTCTTTGAAGCTTCCTTTGGTGGAGGGCATAATTAACAAATGTAAAGTTATTGTGAAATTTTTCAAAAAATCTACAGCGGGATGGCAAGCTCTTAAAATAGCTCAGAAAGAAAGAAATCCCGATTCTACACCATTGAGATTAATACAAGAGATATCTACACGGTGGAATAGTACGTTCTACACGATGGAAAGATTACTACAGTTATCTGACATTCTTGCATTGGTATGCAGGAAATTAGCTCAGCCTGCACCTGACTACTTATCTGCCCCCGAAGAAGAAGCCGGTTTAGAAATTATTAAAATTTTGGAAATATTTTAGGAAACTACAAAACTTACTAACGCTGCTCAGTATCCGACTAGTTCATTAGTCATTCCTATAATATGTGGATTATTTGAAAAGCTGAATGTTACTGAAATTTCCCTGGCAACAGATATAGGCAAGATGTTTCACTCATCAGTGAGGTAAAATATGACTAGTAGACTTCTCTCATATGAGACAAGAACTGTGTCCCAAATATCTACATTCTTACATCCCTCATTAAGAACTGCATTTCGTCACCCGGAAAACATGCAGTCTGCAAAAGAGCTAGTAAGAAAAGAATTAGCCCATAACATTAAAGATTCTGACAGGTTTCTAACGTCTACTTCAGAACAAGCAAGTAACACGTCAAGTGACGGAACAATTGAAGAGAAAAAATCGGAATTGCTAGATTTTTTAAAACAAAGAAGCCCCTTTACGAATCCAACTGCTTCTGCAGTTAATATATTACATATGTATATTGAGACAAATCCACAAGAGGAAGAAGCAGATATCACAAAAGCATAACTGCTTTCCTTCGTTGCGAAGTGCGGATGCTTTTGGTTCACCAACAAACATTTAGCACCATTAAATATAATAACGCTAAAGTATTTGGCTATATCAGCGACATCGGTACCTTCAGAGAGAATGTTTTCCAAAACTGAATATGTAATATCATCTAGAAGGAGCAGGATACAAGCAGATGCTGACTAAATTTGTTTTGTAAATCAGAATTATGATTTATTAGCAAAAGATGCAAAATAAAAATAGATTTTTATGGTTACATATTGTGTCCGTTTGATGATTATTTCTTATGTACAATTAATGCGATTATTTTAAGAAAAATAAACAACACCCTTATGATTATTAATATTATTTTAGTGTATTTTTTGTTTAAAAAAAAAAACTTAAAAACCGGTTTAGTTTTCAAAGTATATACCGGTGTTGAAAATCGTAATCGGTTCACATCACTAACAGCTATTACATTATGACGTCACAATTATGTTGACCAATCATGGCGCGTTTATAGTCACGTGATTTTTATTTAAATTTCATCAATTTTTAATTGTTTATAATTAATTGAAAAAAACTTTTTTTAAAGTTTTTGCATTAAATATCAATATTATTAATATTAAAGTTTTAAAATACATAAAAAAAAATCAATATTTTTTTTTTCAAATACCCAATTTTGTAATTTTTATTATGACCCTAATTTTAAACTAATTAAATCCCGGTAACAACAGAAAATTTCCACATAGGTGCGGCAGCCAGAATATTGACTTCCATCAGGGGTGGCCTATTGTAAAAAAGCGACAAAACAGCCCTAGCTTAGTGGGGGCTTGAAGTCCGTCTGAATGGCTACCAGGATGGTGACTAATAATTATGGTTCCAGTTCCCATACACGGACGGGAGCGTGTTGGATGTCCCTAGCGTCGCAAACATCCACAGGCATTTCCATCCATAGGCCTGTCTGTCAACAATATAAAAAAAAACCTCACCTGAAAACACCGAAATTAGCATAATTCCCGCACAACGCCGCCTTTAATATGGAAAAACACAATGATATCCCCTTCAGCTTCCTCGGATACATCTGTTTCTTGTTCACTTCGACCGTTAATATTCTACTGCCTGAAAATTAAAATATATATATATATATATATATATATATATATATATATATATATATATATATATATATATATATATATATATATATATATATATATATATATATATATATATATATATATATATATATATATATATATATATATATATATATATATATATATATATATATATATATTAGAATTGAATTTTGGACGAAAAATATTAACAAGTCGAATTTTCCATCTAAATGTGGCAATTATTAAAAAACTTTAAAGTAAATAGACTAGCATGGTTTGGTCATGTAATGACAAAATGAAAGAATGCCATATAACAAGAACCGGAGTAGACCAAAAAAAAAAGATGGATGGATGGATTGTCTAATAGAAAAATATGGTAAAAAAAAGGTGTGATTGTTGGGATGACGGTTAACAGAGGAGTGTGGAAGGATAGAACATGTTGTGCCGACCCCATATAGCAGCGGTTCTTAACCTTTTTGACTGACGACCCAAAGATTAAACATATTTAATGCTCGCGACCCTAATGTTTTATTTTCCTTCCAGTGATAATAAAAAATAGGATCGAATAAAAGCCCGTGGTTTGTTAAAATTGATGTCATTATGAAATATCAAAAAAAATTACATTATTAATTTTTTTCTCAAATTAAAGTGAAACATTCATACATCGGCAATATTAGTGACTACCCTGATGTTGTATTTTTGAGCAAAGAAGATTTATACGTGGAGTTAAGTTTATGGAAAGTGCACACCGCATATCATGCTGAGGATGCAGTCTATTTCTGTACTTGATTTTTAAGACAACAAGGCACGAAAATCCTGCTTCACACAAATAAGTAGTTGGAAATGGTAGCAGAGCCTTTTCAGCTTCACTACCCGCATAGTAGTTAACCTATGGTGCGTTCCGAGTCAGGACTCAAGGTGTCACTGATTACGGCGTTCATAACGTAATTTAAAAAATTTTCGCGACCCATCCCAATACCGCCCGCGACCCGGGGTTAAGAAACGCTGCCATATAGTGTGGGATAAGAGCAGGAGGAGGGAAGCTTTTTTTCACCACGCTTTTATTAACTTTTTTTTTGTCTCACAGTCCTTATGAGGGTCATCAGTATTAAGGTTTACTTTTCCTTCCGCCGGAAGGTGGCGTTAAATAAATAAAAATATTTACCAATTGGGAATTAACAACGTTTTTAGAACAGTGACATTATTTTCTAGTCAGTAATTTTATTCTTATCTTAAAAATTATTTTTTTTTACTATAATTTGTTTGTTGTTAATTCCCAATCCGTTAATATTTTTATTAATTTGGCAACGACAGTGGCATCGCGAACACGTTGCTGTCCCATAAGGGTACAGGAACTTGGGTCACTAATGCCGGAACACAACACAAGGTTATTATGGCGGCATACTTAAGACCAAAGGTGGTCGCCATCCAGACGGGCTTGGTCTTTTACTACAGGCCGACCCAGGCCGCAGAGGTCTGTATTCTTTCTCCGTCCCTGCACGGATAGAATGTGTCTCGTACACCTGTTGTCATAAATCTAATTACTTGCCACTTTTACCCTTTTCCTTATCGTAATATTACAGTGCCAATCCTATAAATGGCGCTAGTATTCCATCGTCATACATAAATCTCGTAAATAACCACTCAAACCCGCGGCAGACAGGTTGACCACCCACTTAATAATAAGCAGTCACCGTCGCCTATGGATGCTTGCGACGTTAGGGGCACCGCGAAATAAAAATCCACCATGGAAACAGCGGGTAACAATCTAAAATACTTACCATAGGCACATATGATATTCGAAAGTTCCCTGAAGAGCAAGATCCCATTCGGCGATCCCACGTCGAAGTGCAGCCTTTGATTCCTGTTCTGGGCCAACTCAGCGGTCAGCTTCAACACGGGCACCGTGAGGGCGGGCTCCGCGAACCAAATCTCTATGCCGCGGAGGAGCACCTTCATGTACATGGGGTATCTACGGACAATTTTTTTTAATGATGTAGGACAGTAGACAGGCTGACGGCCCGCTTAGAATTTAGCAGTTACCGTCGCCTATGGGTGTTTACAATGCCAGTGGCATCGCAAACATACTGCTGTCCCATAAGGGTACAGGAACTTGGGTCACTAATGCCGGAACACAACACAAGGTTATTATGGCGGAATACTTAAGACCAAAGGTGGTCGCCGTCCAGACGGGCTTGGGGCCTACCACGTAGTTAGGGTGGGTTGTTTTGTCGCCTTTTACAACAGGCTGACTCCGGCCGCAGAGGTTAGTATTCTTTCTCCACCCCTGCACGGATCAAAATTATGGTGTGCAATGTACATACTAATAAATGTATATCAAGAAGCATATTTTGAACGATTTGTTGAATATGGTCTCTCTAGATGAGGACGAGGAAGAAAGCGAAGAAGAACAACCGCCAATTGCAGTCATTTTGAGTGAGGCAAGGAAATGTCTTACTACCCTAAGCTTCTACTTCCTCGGAACCCAGACAAATGATGATTTTTTTTTATAAGCAGTAACCGTCGCCTATGGATGTTTGTGACGCTAGGTGCAACGCGAATACGCTGCTGTCTGCGTAGGTGGTACAGGAACCTGAGTCACTAATGCCGGAATACAAAACAAGGTTATTAGTACTTACTGCATACTTAAGACCAAGAGTGGTCGCTTGGAGCCCTACCACATAGAAAACACAAATCTCACCACTATCGAAAATACTTTGGACAATGATAGACCGAAGTCACACAAATTTGTGAATTGTATTTAATTTCTAAATATAATTTACGAATTATGATGATCACTTATTTACTTGAATTTACTTAATTTTATCTTTTTTTTAATTTAATTTAATTATTTACCTGTGGCTTTTCGATTGCCAAAGGTTATCGACCGCTAGCCTATTAATAGCCTTTTAGCTAAAGACGGTTTATTATTGCCTTGAATGTATGTTATGAATGTTAGTTTGTAAGGTTTTAACGCCCTTTTATATATAATAAATGCAAAATAAAGTATAAATATCAATAAAATTGCATTCCTTTGAAAGAAAAGGAAAAAGGACAACATAATGACCAGTATTGGTACTAAGCCGGTACTTGGAAAGGGGCAGACTCAAAAACGACCACTCGATAGTGTTAATATTGTTGATATCAAAAAATTGTTAGAGCGCCATCGTTTAACAGATCAAACACTGATTATAAAAATAATATTATAGATGGCGTTCTTATTTTATTTCAACGTTGCAATTTTTTTTTATTGCTATTCCTCAACAATAAACTAACCCTTGCGGCCCGGGTCGTGTTGTAAAAGGGGATAAAATAACCCTAGCTATGTGGTAGGGCCCCAAGCCCGTCTGGACGGCAATCATCTTTGGTTATTAAATATGCCGCCATATTGTGCGTGTTGTGATTCAAGTAACAAACACTACGCGGTTAGCAGCGTGTCAGCGATGCCACTGGCATTGCAAACACCCACAGGCGACGGTGACTGCTGAATCCCAAGCGGGCCGTCAGCCTGTCTGCTGTCCTACAGCAATAAAAAAATTGATGAATTTAGAACGGCATGGAGATAGATTACACCATGGAGGACATGAGCTACTTTTTTTAATTTTTCAAGTCTATAAGATATACTTGCTGAGATGGTTTGGCCATATCGAGAGAATGAATGAAGAACGATTGACGAAAAAAGTGTATAAGGCGAGTGTGAATGGAAGTGTTGGAAGGGGTAGACCTAGGCAGACGTTTCGAGACCAGATCATGGACGTCTTGAAAAAAGGCCAGGTCAAGAGTTCCCTAAACCGAAGGGCATGTATGAAGGGAATAATGAAAGTGGACGAAGCGAAACAAGTATGTAAGGATCGTAGCAAGTGGAAAGAAGTGGTCTCTGCCTACCCCTACGGGAAAGAGGCGTGATTATATGTATGTATGTATGATATACTTACATCCAATCAAACAACATCATGTAAGTAGTTTTCGTGTTGAAGGCGAAAGCCAACCCGCGTAGATCCCTCGCCAGGCCTATTAGCGTCTTCTTCGCCTCTTCGGAGGCGAACAGGGGACTCTCGGGGGGGCCCAGCAGGCCTATTATCGATTCGAATGCAGCTGAAAACATAAAACGTACTCTGTCAATTCATACAGCGACATCTAGTACCAAAAGCAAGCAACAGTATTTGTGTCATGCGTACTAGGAGAACTACTCGTATATACTTTGTTTTTCTGGCGAGTCTTTGAACTGTAATTTACTAGTGGACAATTTTTCAACTACATAAAAAACATTAAAAAAAAACTTATATTTAGTATTGGGGAAGCTATTTTTTTGGGAGGTTGGAATTCATGACACACAACCCGTCGCGTTTAAAAATATAAAAATAAATATTTAATTAATTTATTATTATTATACATAATAAAAGAACAGGAAAAAAAATTAATTACAGAAGAAGTGCATTTTCGGAGTGAGCAGTGCAAATCTTATTTAATCTGTTTCAGAGAAAGAGAAATACGAATCATTTAGCTGCTAAACTACAGACGCCGAGCAGGAAGAATTTCGTACGTTGCCCTGTTATTATCTGTCTCTGTCACTCCCGCGTAAATATAATGAGTCCTCGCTCGCACAGAGCAATGACCGCCGTCCGTCATTGCTCTGTGCGAGCGAGGACTCATTATATTTACGCGGGAGTGACAGAGACAGATAATACCAGGTCAACGTACGAAATTCTTCCTGCTCAGCGTCCGGACTTTACCAACGCTACATCTACATTCAATTTCAACAAACATATATTTTTTAATATTAGATAATAAAAAACAATAAGTAAACAACAAGTGAATATATCTCACAAGTGGATTATTAATATGCTCCAGCGGTGGAGATCCTAGAATCCAATACTAATATTATATTTTTCGAGTCAGATAGTGTAAAAAAATGTCCATACCCGTCAGTGGCATCATGAACGCGTGGAACCTCTCCTCGTCCTCGCCGAGTTCCACCATCAGAAGCCGCCCCAAGGCTGTGTACAGCATAGTCCTGCATCGCATCTCCGACGTGCCCACACCCGTGATGCCGAGGAACGGGAAGTGCTCTGCCTGATCAAAGAATGGGGGGGGGGGGGGATGAATGACAGTAAGATGACTACATTCGCGGCGTAAGGCCCTTCGCAAGCCCAAACGCCCAAGTCTTTGTGTTTAGAGGTCTGCAGTTGTGCGCGCATCACGGCAAAACTTTTTTTTTCATCCGTGCAGGGACGGAGAAAGAATACTGACCTCTGCGGCCGGAGTCGGCCAGTCGTAAAAGGCGACAAAATAAACCACCCTGGCTGCGTGGTAGCCCATCTATGATCTTAAATATGCCGCCGTAATAACCTTGTGTTGTGTTCCGGCATTAGTGACCCAAGTTCCTGTACCCTTATGGGACAGCAGCGTGTTCGCGATGCCACTGGCGTTGCAAACACCCATAGGCGATGGTAACTGCTAAATTCTAAGTTAAAAGAAGGTCCCATGCCACCTGAAAACCACCCGTTCCCGCCTTCCCCTTGCTTGAGCCTCATAATTGATAAATAAGATGCATCAAACTATAATACGATTTGGGTTCTTAGTGGGACCCCATACATGATAAAAGGAAACGCTGTACACTTACTGTGTGATGGGTCAACATGAACTGGACTTCTTCCAACTTGACCAGTTTCCTGACGCACGAGTAGCCACCGCTGAGATCGCTCAGCAGGCCGAGCGTCTTCGCTATAATCTGCTCGGAACCACCCCAATATTTCAGGTTCGTTATGCTGAAACCAAATTGTGATTGCCAATATATTTGGTTTTTATACGTTTTTTAAATACTTTTTTACATACCCGTGTGTTTTATCGTGCGAGTGCGCATTAATGCGAAAGCGTGTTTGTGCGTGTGCGTGTTTGTTCGTGCGAGAGCGTGTTTGTGCGAGTGCGTGTTTGTTCGTGCGAGAGCGTGTTTGTGCGAGTGCGAGTGCGTGCTCTTACGAGTGCATGTTCTTACGAGTGCATGTTCATGCGAGAGCGTGTTTGTGTAATTGCGAGTGCGCATTAATGCGACAGCGTGTTTGTGCGAGTGCGTGTTTGTTCGTGCGAGAGCGTGTTTGTGTAATTGCGAGTGCGCATTAATGCGAGAGCGTGTTTGTTCGTGCGAGAGCGTGTTTGTGTAATTGCGAGTGCGCATTAATGCGAGAGCGTGTTTGTGCGAGTGCGTGTTTGTTCGTGCGAGAGCGTGTTTGTGTAATTGCGAGTGCGCATTAATGCGAGAGCGTGTTTGTGCGAGTGCGTGTTTGTTCGTGCGAGAGCGTGTTTGTGCGAGTGCGAGTGCGTGCTCTTACGAGTGCATGTTCATGCGAGAGCGTGTTTGTGTAATTGTGAGTGCGCATTAATGCGACAGCGTGTTTGTGCGAGTGCGTGTTTGTTCGTGCGAGAGCGTGTTTGTGTAATTGCGAGTGCGCATTAATGCGAGAGCGTGTTTGTGCGAGTGCGTGTTTGTTCGTGCGAGAGCGTGTTTGTGTAATTGCGAGTGCGCATTAATGCGAGAGCGTGTTTGTGCGAGTGCGTGTTTGTTCGTGCGAGAGCGTGTTTGTGCGAGTGCGTGCTCTTACGAGTGCATGTTCATGCGAGAGCGTGTTTGTGTAATTGCGAGTGCGCATTAATGCGACAGCGTGTTTGTGCGAGTGCGTGTTTGTTCGTGCGAGAGCGTGTTTGTGTAATTGCGAGTGCGCATTAATGCGAGAGCGTGTTTGTGCGAGTGCGTGTTTGTTCGTGCGAGAGCGTGTTTGTGTAATTGCGAGTGCGCATTAATGCGAGAGCGTGTTTGTGCGAGTGCGTGTTTGTTCGTGCGAGAGCGTGTTTGTGCGAGTGCGTGCTCTTACGAGTGCATGTTCATGCGAGAGCCTGTTTGTGTAATTGCGAGTGCGCATTAATGCGACAGCGTGTTTGTGCGAGTGCGTGTTTGTTCGTGCGAGAGCGTGTTTGTGTAATTGCGAGTGCGCATTAATGCGAGAGCGTGTTTGTGCGAGTGCGTGTTTGTTCGTGCGAGAGCGTGTTTGTGCGAGTGCGAGTGCGTGCTCTTACGAGTGCATGTTCATGCGAGAGCGTGTTTGTGTAATTGCGAGTGCGCATTAATGCGACAGCGTGTTTGTGCGAGTGCGTGTTTGTTCGTGCGAGAGCGTGTTTGTGTAATTGCGAGTGCGCATTAATGCGAGAGCGTGTTTGTGCGAGTGCGTGTTTGTTCGTGCGAGAGCGTGTTTGTGCGAGTGCGTGCTCTTACGAGTGCATGTTCATGCGAGAGCGTGTTTGTGTAATTGCGAGTGCGCATTAATGCGACAGCGTGTTTGTGCGAGTGCGTGTTTGTTCGTGCGAGAGCGTGTTTGTGTAATTGCGAGTGCGCATTAATGCGAGAGCGTGTTTGTGCGAGTGCGTGTTTGTTCGTGCGAGAGCGTGTTTGTGCGAGTGCGAGTGCGTGCTCTTACGAGTGCATGTTCATGCGAGAGCGTGTTTGTGTAATTGCGAGTGCGCATTAATGCGACAGCGTGTTTGTGCGAGTGCGTGTTTGTTCGTGCGAGAGCGTGTTTGTGCGAGTGCGTGTTTGTTCGTGCGAGAGCGTGTTTGTGCGAGTGCGAGTGCGTGCTCTTACGAGTGCATGTTCTTACGAGTGCATGTTCATGCGAGAGCGTGTTTGTGTAATTGCGAGTGCGCATTAATGCGAGAGCGTGTTTGTGCGAGTGCGTGTTTGTTCGTGCGAGAGCGTGTTTGTGCGAGTGCGAGTGCGTGCTCTTACGAGTGCATGTTCATGCGAGAGCGTGTTTGTGTAATTGCGAGTGCGCATTAATGCGAAAGCGTGTTTGTGCGTGTGCGTGTTTGTTCGTGCGAGAGCGTGTTTGTGCGAGTGCGTGTTTGTTCGTGCGAGAGCGTGTTTGTGCGAGTGCGAGTGCGTGCTCTTACGAGTGCATGTTCTTACGAGTGCATGTTCATGCGAGAGCGTGTTTGTGTAATTGCGAGTGCGCATTAATGCGACAGCGTGTTTGTGCGAGTGCGTGTTTGTTCGTGCGAGAGCGTGTTTGTGTAATTGCGAGTGCGCATTAATGCGAGAGCGTGTTTGTTCGTGCGAGAGCGTGTTTGTGTAATTGCGAGTGCGCATTAATGCGAGAGCGTGTTTGTGCGAGTGCGTGTTTGTTCGTGCGAGAGCGTGTTTGTGTAATTGCGAGTGCGCATTAATGCGAGAGCGTGTTTGTGCGAGTGCGTGTTTGTTCGTGCGAGAGCGTGTTTGTGCGAGTGCGAGTGCGTGCTCTTACGAGTGCATGTTCATGCGAGAGCGTGTTTGTGTAATTGCGAGTGCGCATTAATGCGACAGCGTGTTTGTGCGAGTGCGTGTTTGTTCGTGCGAGAGCGTGTTTGTGTAATTGCGAGTGCGCATTAATGCGAGAGCGTGTTTGTGCGAGTGCGTGTTTGTTCGTGCGAGAGCGTGTTTGTGTAATTGCGAGTGCGCATTAATGCGAGAGCGTGTTTGTGCGAGTGCGTGTTTGTTCGTGCGAGAGCGTGTTTGTGCGAGTGCGTGCTCTTACGAGTGCATGTTCTTACGAGTGCATGTTCATGCGAGAGCGTGTTTGTGTAATTGCGAGTGCGCATTAATGCGACAGCGTGTTTGTGCGAGTGCGTGTTTGTTCGTGCGAGAGCGTGTTTGTGTAATTGCGAGTGCGCATTAATGCGAGAGCGTGTTTGTGCGAGTGCGTGTTTGTTCGTGCGAGAGCGTGTTTGTGTAATTGCGAGTGCGCATTAATGCGAGAGCGTGTTTGTGCGAGTGCGTGTTTGTTCGTGCGAGAGCGTGTTTGTGCGAGTGCGTGCTCTTACGAGTGCATGTTCATGCGAGAGCGTGTTTGTGTAATTGCGAGTGCGCATTAATGCGACAGCGTGTTTGTGCGAGTGCGTGTTTGTTCGTGCGAGAGCGTGTTTGTGTAATTGCGAGTGCGCATTAATGCGAGAGCGTGTTTGTGCGAGTGCGTGTTTGTTCGTGCGAGAGCGTGTTTGTGCGAGTGCGAGTGCGTGCTCTTACGAGTGCATGTTCATGCGAGAGCGTGTTTGTGTAATTGCGAGTGCGCATTAATGCGACAGCGTGTTTGTGCGAGTGCGTGTTTGTTCGTGCGAGAGCGTGTTTGTGTAATTGCGAGTGCGCATTAATGCGAGAGCGTGTTTGTGCGAGTGCGTGTTTGTTCGTGCGAGAGCGTGTTTGTGTAATTGCGAGTGCGCATTAATGCGAGAGCGTGTTTGTGCGAGTGCGTGTTTGTTCGTGCGAGAGCGTGTTTGTGCGAGTGCGAGTGCGTGCTCTTACGAGTGCATGTTCATGCGAGAGCGTGTTTGTGTAATTGCGAGTGCGCATTAATGCGACAGCGTGTTTGTGCGAGTGCGTGTTTGTTCGTGCGAGAGCGTGTTTGTGTAATTGCGAGTGCGCATTAATGCGAGAGCGTGTTTGTGCGAGTGCGTGTTTGTTCGTGCGAGAGCGTGTTTGTGTAATTGCGAGTGCGCATTAATGCGAGAGCGTGTATGTGCTAGTGCGTGTTATCTACTACACCAAGTTATCGTTGTCATTCACTAAATCCAGCGTGATAACGGTACGGTAACTGATTACAGTAGTATTATGCTTACTTAGTAAAGTGGGCCGTCTGGCTGTCTGGTGTTCCATAGCGAATAAAAATCAGCTTCAACCTAGATTTATTCTTTCTTTTTTGTCTTTCTAATCTTAATATTACATGCACTTATCCGTGCAGGACGGAGAAAGAATACTGACCTCTGCGGTATGGGTCGGCCTGTTGTGAAAGGCGACAAAACAACCCACCCTAGCTACGTGGTAGGGCCTCAAGCCCGTCTGGATGGCGACCACCTTTGGTCTTAAGTATGCCGCCATAATAACCTTGTGTTGTGTTCCGGCATTAGTGACCCAAGTTCCTGTACCCTTATGGGACAGCAGCGTGTTCGCGATGCCACTGGCGTTGCAAACACATATAGGCGACGGTAACTGCTAAATTCTAAGTGGGCCGTCAGCCTGTCTACTGTCCTACAGCAATAAAAAATATATATTATATAATGCTGTAACAGTACCATACGAGTGCGTTAGTTTGCCTGATACTCACATCTTCCTCATGAGCACGCTCAGCAGTTGGCTCTCGTCGCTCAGTCCCAGCACTTCACTGAGCCGCCTATACACTTTGCTGTTCTTCTGCACCTGCTCGCCCACGTATATCTTGCGAAACTGCTCGAAGAACGACATCATGGCTAACTCTAACTTCTCGCAGCCACCCTGAAAGAGAGGACTTATGGTCAATGACTTCCACACGTCGTATATATAAATATTATACATATATGTGAAATTTTATATTGATGAATGAAATTTCGTATCTATTTTATCCGTACAGAGACGGAGAAAGAATACTAACCTCTGTGGCTGGGGTCGGCCTGTCGTAAAAGGCGACAAAACAACCCACCCTAACTACGTGGAGGGCTCCAAGCCCGTCTGGATGGCGACCACCTTTGGTCTTAAGCATGCCGCCATAATAACCTTGTGTTGTGTTCCGGCATTGGTGACCCAAGTTCCTGTACCCTTATGGGACAGCAGCGTGTTCGCGATGCCACTGGCGTTGCAAACACCCACAGGCGACTGTAACTGCTTAATTCTAAGCGGACCGTCAGCCTGTCTGCTGTCCTACAGCAATAAAAAAAAACTATTGTGACCGACAGGTTACTACTGTTTATCGCAGAGAAGTCAAATCAAGTCGCGGGAAACAGTCAATCGTATATGTAATAATAATTTCCGAACTTCAATTAATTTATATAACATCTTACATTCTCCGTGCAGGGACGGGGACGTGTTGGGGAGGGGGGGGCGGGGGTGTAGATAATGCTGGCCCCTGCGATCAGAGTCGACCTGTCGTAAAAAGCAATAAAACAACCCTAGCTACGTAAATTGCACGCCCGTCTGGAACGTCTGGCAACCACCGCATTTATTGTGTTCCGGCATTGGTGACCCAGGTTCTTGTACCCCCATGATAGCAGCGTGTTCGCAGTGCCCCTAGCGTCGTAACCATCCATTGGCGACTGTCTGTGTTTCCACATAAATATGCCCGCTTATATGTCAAATCTGTAAATATGCAGCCATAATGACCTGTTGTGTTCCGGGATAAGTGATCCAGATTCCAGTTCCCCAACGTGGACTCCAGCGGGTTAGCAGTGCTTCTGGCGTCGCAAACATCCATAGGCGACGGTAACTGTTTATTATGAAGTGGGTCGTAAGCCTATCTGCTATTCCACAGCAATAAAAAAAAATGCGTATAATCCCGCTTTGATACGAATCTTTCATTTAAGAGCCTTATGGGTTAATTCCTGCGTATAATTGTCACTTTATTTATCTCGAAAAAAGCAAATTAATGCCGGCCTCTGGGATATATGTGTGTTATGTGTGTATCAATATATACACACAAGGTTTTTAGGCATTTGTTGTTACAATTTTTCTGTATGCACCTGTTTTGAATTGCAATCCAGATTGTTATGTTGAATATCTAAACTTATAATTTCTTTGGTTGTAATTTGTTTTGTGCATCAATAAAATAAAATAAAAATAAAAAATATACTGGTGAGGTTTATGTGCTTCTGGCTGAAGTATATAAAGTAAATTCCTGGTCACCATTCCAAGCTTTACGTGGGAGGCTCGAAGGACCGACCCCAAATTTAATCATTTTTTTAGAAAATAAAAAGGTTAGGAGTAAGGGAGAATGAGAGTCACCCTGGCCAACCGCGAATCAGTCATGTCCATCAGCTGGAGCACCCTGCAGACCAGTTCACCGTCCATCGCGTCGTTCTCCTCGCATATGTTGACGGAAGCGCGACCGCCGATGGCAGAGCCGATTATGTACACAAGCCACGTCAATTGACCTGTGGGAATTTTTTTTAATATTTCATAATATACACGATATAAGTAGATAAGAAGAGGTTCGGAATTTAAATTTAGATTGTGGCCATTTTGAAAATTCGCCATCGTACTTTCTTATTGGTTGTTATATTCTAATTTATATATTTTATGCTTTACATTGTATACAGACCAATCTAGAGGTTCCGGGCTCGATTCCCAAGATAGCATGTATCAATTAGGCAGTTTTTCCCGTCTAATATGCGTATTATAACCACTCGGGGCAAGAGAGGAGTGGAGGCACCCTGACCTCAAATTATTTTCCCCAAAAAAATTAACAATTTTTTTCAGTCGAGTTTTTCAATAATAATAATTTATTGTGAAACCAAGTAGATTCTTTTAGTATTTGAAAGAAAGAAAGAAAACATTTTATTGAGGACACCATAATACACACACATACATTAATAATCCACTTAGAAATCTGTCCTAAATTGGGACTAGCATATCGACTGTTAAGAATCAATAATGTCTATCTCAATTTTTGGCTATGTTTACTATTTTAAGTCAATAGATTTAAATTCCAATTTGGCATAGATTGTTCAAGCAGTTATCTCAATATTCACAGTACTTCCTAAGTTATTAGCCCTCTTTAGCGATTTAAAATTTTCTTGTAGCTTATTAGCTGAAGCGAAGAAATGTTTTTTTTTATCTACTGTAAAGTTGACTTTTTTGAGATAGACACTATTGATTCTTAACCGTCGATATGCTGATTATAGATATAAAATCAGCGCTGGTCTTCCGCTAGCCCCGTAAAGTAATGTCACTGACAAACGTGAAACTTTTAAAAGTTCAATAACAATATGGCATAGAAAAGTCAACATAACACATGATTAAACAGAAATATATTAAAGATATTAATTGCATTTTAAACTTCACTCCTAAAAATAACTATTTAAACATAATATTATCTTGAAAAACATATATAACAATAAAAAAAAAATATATATTTAACAAACATAGAAATATAATCGGAAACAAGAATTATCTGAATATTATCCGAAGTCTCTATTTTGGGGGTGTTTGTTCCTCTTTTGTGGAGGCCCCGGGGCTGTCGGCTGTAGCCGCGGTAGCCCTCCCCTAAATCCGGCCCTGATTATAATTGTCATGTACCTCGTGAGGAACCCGCCTTGGACAAGCGTGGCGGGTATACTATTCTCTCCCTCTGAGGGGAGGCGTGAGCCTTGGTGTGCACCTTGCCAACATGATCAGGGCTACTCCGATAAATAATTAATACACGTACCTTGCAAAATGAGCATCTGCTGCGGCTGAGTGTCGACACTGTAAGCCGAGGCGGCTCTGTCGAAGTGCGCCACCAGCAACTGACAGGTCTTCCCGTACTCGCACCTGCCAATCACCGACAGCTGTTCCAACTGCTGCTGCACCGTTCCCACATCGTCCAGCGGGTCCTCCACACCTTCGCTGAACGGAATATATCAAAAGGACCATCTTATACCAAAACTATATTAAACCTATAAAGTATATTCGAAAGGATGATAATAAAAAAGTAGTAGTGTAGTATATCAGTTGTCTAAAGTCCGGACGCGGAGCAGGAAGAATTTCTTACGTTAACCTGTTATTACCTGTCTCTGTCACTCCCGCGTAAATATAATGAGTCCTCGCTCGCACAGAGCAATGACCGCCTTCCTCGGGGATTGTAAACAATTGTAAAGCAATTTTGTACACCGACTTTAGAATGGAATAAATGTTATAATAACTGGTTTGAGCGAATGAAAAAGTGTATTAAGCTACGTGGTGAATACTTTGAAAAACAATAAAAAGTACTAAAGGTTTTAGTTGTGTTTTTTCTTCAAACGCAAAACTTAAAAGGCATGCCTCGTAGTAATTGTAACTCGGTTTTTATAACTGTTATAATATAAAATCTAAATAAATAATTTATTATAATAACAATAATTTATTTAATAATTTAGTAAATTTTTTTCTCCTTCAAACATTTTACGTAAACCGCACTTAATACAAAAATGTTTGTGACCACTGTCAGTAGGTAAAGAGGTCATTGTACGAAGTTCTTCCTGCTCCGCGTTCGTAGTATAGTATCCATAACACAAATGTTATGCTACTTAGATTGGGACTAGATGGTGTTGTGTGAAATGTCCCTATATATTTATTAAATGATAAAGTAAATGTACGTTATTAACCGACGAAAAATACGGAGGAGGTTCTCAATTCGACGCGTATATATTTTTATCTTTTTCTTATGTATGACCACGCATAACTTTTTACATAGACCGATTTAAAAAAAATTATTGGAAAGCGTATACCCCGAAGTTGGTCCCATTTAAATTTGTAAAAAAAATTCCAACCCTAAAGGTACGAAAACAGAGAATGATTGATTGTTCACTCACTGATTATGTCTATGACCACGCATAACTTTTGACAGAAGTGATTTATTTAAGCATGTAGTAATTAATAGATTATAGGCACAAAAATTATAAAATAAAAACTTTTTAACAAAAAAATTAAACCACCGAAAAAACTGAAAAGCAAAAAATAATAACGTAAAGTGGTCCGGTCATAGTGTCCCTCCTCCTCCAACGTAATATTAACAACCGTTTTTTATTAACCTTAATAACTAAGTTCTTAAACTAATGTAAGTATACCTAAGCAATTTTATGTCGGCGGTGATTATTGTACCTATTGTAAACTTGTAACAACACAACATGTTAAAGCAAATAAATATATCGTATCTTATTATCATTCTAATTAATGAGCAAGAATGATAAAGTAAATTTTTTAGAACATCATACTATAATATTATAAATATGAAAGTAAGTTTGTTTGTTACGCTTTCACACGAAAACTAGTTAACCGATCATCATGAAACTTTGTATACATATTCTTGGAGGTATTAGAAGTAACATAGGAACGTTTTATTGTAAAAAAAAATTTTTACGAAGTTTTTTTTTCCTTCCCTTTCTCATTTTTTTCCCTTTTTTTCGATTTAATTTTGCCTGTTCATAAAAAGGTTATTGTACCATAACTATAAATAATCTATGAATATACATAAATAAATATACAATGTTAGTTGACACTGTGTCAATTAGTCTCAAAGTAGAAGAAAACGATTTTCTTATTATACTTGATGAAGAATATTTTTTTTAAAGACGCACCTGACCACATATGTGACGGAGTCGAGTCTAGATTCGATGTAAGCGGCGGCCACGCCCGGCGCGTACGTCTCGAGCAGGTGGGGCTCCGTCGCCTTCACGTACGGCACCGACGCCACCATCCGTTGCCACAGGGACAGCAGGTAGTGGACAGAGTTGGGCGCGAACTGCCACAGCTGGACCTCAATATCACTCTCATTACTCTACCATCTCCCACTTTTTTTTTGACGAGGAACAGCAGACAGACTGACGACCTCCTTAATAGTAAGCAGTTACCGTCGCCTATGGATGTTTGCGACGTTATAGGCACCGCAAACACTACCCTCCGTATATGGATGCTGGAACCTGGTCTCTATAGAAATCAGGGGTGGTTACTATCCAGACGGGCTTGGAGCCCTACCACCTAGCTAGGGTTGTTTTGCCGCCATTTACGACAGACCGCCCCCGGCTGCGGGGATCAGAATTCTTACTACACCCCTGAACGGACAAAATATTTCATTCAAATTCCTTATGAGTACCGTTGTTTGGAAAAAATCACCAAAAAAAACAGATTTTGATGATATAATAATGAATTTTAGCTTCAATGTCTGTGGTAAACAAACTCCAAACTTTCTGCTTCAATGGCTGAGGTCTGCTATCAAACGTTTTCTTCACCGCTTCGCACTGGTCTTCGATATTGTTGATAGTGAGTCCAATTTCATGCCTATTACCCTTTACGACGTCAAGTCAGCACTTTTTAGTTTTACCCTCCCTTACCAGGGTCCGGCGGAGGCTGCATAGCTATACCTTATCCGTTTTACCAAAAAATAAAATGTAAAGAAATCGTAAAAAGGGTTTTGTGGATGTCGATTTTACAATAATCAACGTGATATAAAATTTATCATAGCAAATTTTAATTATTTATTAGAAATATCTCCTATATTCTTATTTTTTATATTACTTTTCCTTACTTTTAGAAAAAAAAACATAAAATAATTTTATTTATACAATAAAATTATGAATGATAAATATAATGCTTTTGTAAGCAAGCTTTTGTAATTTACATATTTACAACATTAATTGTAATAACTAACTTACATTATAAAGAAACTAAAAAGACAATGTTTCCAAATCTCTTACTGGTTTTATATGCTGGTAATTATAAGTGTACAGGTTCAACGTACTATTGTCGATTGGAAGGAGTGTTTTATTATTACGGTCGCATTATACCCGCCATGTTGTTTTTATTCTAGCTTTGTTTGAGAAACATTGGTTTGTTTGTTTGTTTACATTTTATTTTTTGGTAAAGTGGATAGAGTACCTATAGACATTTGTTCCCCACGTAAATAACCGGTTGCCGTAAAACGTGGCCAAACCAACGAAGGCTACACTCCTACAATTGATAATGCCATCGTATAAAATATATCGTATATACGCTGACAGCAGCATGTTGGATGTCCCTGGCGTTGCAAACATCCATAGGTGACAGTACTATTAACACATCTAAAGCGGGAAACGAGTTTACTCGTTCTGTTGCGCGAAGTGGTAAGGCACAGGAAACTTGTAAACAAGGGGCTCTAAACGGGTGGAGGGTCGTGCGCTATCTATTGCCGACGGTACCCGATCTATCTATCTACCTGCTGATACATTGAGTTTGAGATGGAACATGGAGACGGAAAATGCCCAACTACATAGTCCCATTTATAGTCCACAGCATTAAAAAGCGGCACGTAACAGTGTTAGAGTTGAATTGTGATTAAAACTTCCCTCGTGTTTCGCTTACCTGTAAACTCTGAACAGTGAACTTGGCGATGAGCTCAATGAGCCTGGGATAATTGTCCACCATGACCAGCTCGCCGAGTTGATAGTTCGACTTGAGCCGAGCCAGAAGCCGACAGAACTCATGGTAATTCGTGGGGTCCAAGAGCCCCTAGAAAGAAACAATTTAAAGAATCGCAGGAAATTTTTTTTACTTTCTTCCAGGTTGCAAGCAAGTCACAAAGACACACACACACACACACGCACGCAAGTACACGCGCACACACACGCACGCAAGTACGCGCACACACACACGCACGCAAGTACGCGCACACACACACACACGCAAGTACGCGCACACACACACGCACGCAAGTACGCGCAAACACACACGCACGCAAGTATGCACACACACGCACGCAAGTACGCACAAACGCAAGCACAAAAAAACACACCAAATTTAGCCATCACTTCACTGATTTTAAGTTGTGCCTGTTAGGTTGTGATAATATTCAACGTCGGGATCCAAAGTGAAGTCCAACCAGGATATAATGCTAATAAAAACGAAGTTGTGGACCGTCAGTATTTCTGCTGTTCGACAATAATAATAAAAAAATTCTACATCTTCCCCCTATCTACTCCAAGAACCTTCTCCGTACTGGGGGTGAAATGATAATATTAATCTCTGCGGCTGGGGTTGGCTTGTCGTACAAGGTGAAAAAAACAACCCTTGCTACGTGGTAGACCCCAGCCCATCTGGATGGCAACCAGCGTTAATTTATAAGTATAAACCTTGTGTTGTGTTCATCATCCCGCTAACATCAATAGGCGACAGTTCTTCAGCACTACAAAAACTCCCCAACCAAATGCATACCTGCGTATTCTCCAATATCCTCAACACGCCAGCAGCGAGCCTATTCAGGAACTTCGCCCTCTCGTTATTACTGAACAGCGACCTCCTGACCGACGCCAACTGCACCAGACAGGCTAGGGCAAGACTGGCCAGGCCACCACCGAGGAGGTGGTACAGGTCGAAGAACAGGTCAAGCGTGCTAGATTCCAGGAATGTGGGGCGCCACGACGTTGGAATCTACGAGTTTAAAAATTAAAAGGGGCATATATATATTATCCGTGCAGGGGCGGAGAAAGAATACTAACCTCCGCGGCCGGGGTCGGTCTGTCGTAAAAGACGACAAAACAACCCATCCTAGCGTGGGGGCCTCAAGCCCATCTGGATGACGACCAGCTTTGGTCTTATGTATGCCGCCATAATAACCTCGTGTTGTGACCAAAGTTCCTGTATCCATATGCGACAGCAGCGTGTTCGCGATGCCACTAGCGTTGCAAACACCCATAGGCGATGGTAACTGCTAAATTCTAAACGGGCCGTCAGCCTGTCCTACAGCAATAATAAAAACTACCCAAGTTACATTAAAAATCCTGTAATGAAACCTGGATGCAAACATTGCATCCAAAGATGAAAAAAACAACTCACTTGAACTGTGCACAAATCATCAGACGACTCGTCGTTGGTCGTACCAATGAAGTCGAACGTGAGACAGTTGTGTGCGAGACGGAGCAACGATGCTACTAATGTGTGTTCCCGTTCGTCGTTGAGGTCTATCGTCTTCCCTCTCACCGAGCCCAAGAGGGAGCAGGACAGACGAAACATCTCAAACAATTGTGTATCTCTGAAACAAGTGAAAATTTGGTATCGATTGTGATGACAAAGCATTTAAATCTAACGTTTGAGCTAGATGCCGTGTGTTCGTCATGTGTGAAGTGTGTCTTGTGTGACGTATGTGTTATGTGTGTCATGTGTCTTGTGTGTGACGTGTCATATTTGATGTGTCTTGTGTGACTCAAAATTAGATTTACCGAAATGAAGATGCGATCTTTCTGTGTTTAGCTAGGGATCTGCTAGCATCCGCTTCGGACACTTGATTCATTTCCACCACCAGCTGCGAGAGTAGCTGGACCCCGATTGTGCATAACTCTTGACTCTGGAAGGAAACGTTAAGAGGAAATATAATTTAATTATGCTAATTTTTTCAATTATTATAAAGTCGAGCCCACTAAAGAGAGATACATATAAACATAGTAGAAAATATTATAAAAAAATATCCATAACTTATTTCACCCTCACCGGGTCCATATCCAAGTTGCTATGCAGAAGCTACCGTCTTCATCCGACCCTTTAACCAAGGATCAAGCGAGAGCTTTACGAGATGTTGGACAAGGCTCTTCGCGTTCCGTTCACCAACATAACTATCAGTACTATGATTGTACTATCTACACTTTGGTCTATATTGAAATTTTTAGAAGTGAACCTTCATTAGCACTATTGTGATTTGCAAATTCGACGAAACGATAAATCGGCACCACAAGACAAACATATTAATAAATAGGATTTAGCCTGCGAGAGAATGACATAGAATACAAGTGTACAGTATTTCCTGTAATTTTTGTCTGTTTGTTTGGGCTTTCGTTGCTTTTATATACTAACTAGCTGACCTGGCAGACGTTGTTCTGCCATACAAATTTTAAAAAACAGCGCCCTCTATTGGATATTTACTCAAATCAGTTCAAATCAACTAATTACTTTATACCGCCATCTGTTAGAATCTTATCGAACTAACATATAATTATGACTCAGTCACATAATAAACAAATAATAATTCGCAATAAAATAATACTGCAATTATAAATTGAGATATAAACAAACTATCCTATCTTTCAAGTTGGATAAAACTGCACACAGTGTGCAAAATTTTATTAAAATCGATTCAGTACTTTAGGAGTCCATAGCGGACAAACAATGTGACACGTAATTTATATATATTAAGATATATGAAATGTCTACTTTTCTGCAGTTTTACTTCTACTGTATATTTGTTGAAATGGTCTCATCGAGTTTCGTCACAGAGCGCTGGCTCCATAAAGGGTAGACTGTATAAATTTTATATTGTATATGTCCCCACATTAGGTAAGGTATTAAAACTCCAACAACTTCGCAACCTCCTCAGTCTTGATCGGCTCAGGTGCAGCTCGCAGTGGAATAACGCACGGCACCACTCTAATGTTGCACTTTTCGGTTGGGTAAGGATTCAAGTTTGGCACAGATATAAGGAATCTAACAATTTCAAGCACACGAAGTTTGCACACAGTGCAAAGAAGTGTTTCTCTCTGTCAAACGTAATGTAGGACGCCCAGCGGCGAGGTGGGGTGACGATCTGCGTAAACTGGCTGGCAAGGACTGCATGCAACAGGGCCGGGCTCTATGGCATTATGTGCCTGAGGAGAGGCCTATGTCATGAGATGGATTTTAATTTTACTGAATTACCCTCACTTCAAACAGACATGAAGGTAGTCGCCGCCGGTAATTGACAGAGATAACTTTATACCTACATCTATCTAGGCAATGACCGAATAGTCTTTATTTAAAATATACTCACTCTGAGAAAATTTGTGATGTCATTAATAACGTTGTGAAATACGAATTCTTCTTTCACCAAATCGAACCAACTCAGCTTTGTTATTCGCGCGAACAACGACACTAGTGCCTGCAATGTAAAAATGTGTTTCATTAATAGAAAACACTTTAATGTAATATGTATTTTTAATTCTTAACCTTTTTTAATTTATCTGAGAAATAAACATCAATACATCTGTACAAATAAATAAAATTGGAGGATCTGTTTGTAATATTAAAATAACCGCTTTTTACTAAGTGCATTCGGGCATATACACGATACATATACCAAAACAACATTTTTTACAATTTTTGTCTGTATGTCTGTATGTTCCGGCTAATTTCTGAAACGGTTGGACCCATTTTGCCGGGACTTTCACTGGCAGATAGCTGATGTAACAAGGAGTAACTTAGGCTACTTTTATTTTAGAAAAAAAAATCGTTTTAGTTAAAAGTGATCAGTTTCAGATTTTTTAAATCCAATTTAAGTTGACCTCAGATCAATCATATAAAATAGAGTTCAGCTTAGGCTGGTTTTGTAGGTTCGAACGCAGTTTGTATATTTCATTTATTTATATTTTAGGGTTTATAGGGTTTGTAATCCAAAATAAACCATAAGATATATTAAAAAATGCTGCCCAAAGTCACTATTCCACGCGGACGGAGTCACGGGCACAGCTAGTGTATTAATAATAATAAATCACACAGCGCCATCTAGTCCCAAACCAAGTAGCCATAGCACTTGTGTTATGGCTACTAGACAGTTCTTTTTTATAAATAAATACATGTTATACATAAACACCCAGACTCGAGACGGGAATAGAACCCGTAATCTCCGCAGGCGTACCGAAGCGTGTTCTCCGTTACGCTACAGAGGTCGTCAGCGTACTCGGTATTCAGTCGAGAGGTCCTCTTCTCTAAAATGGACCTGCGGTTTTCTTTATATCATCCTCCCGCCTTTTCAATTGTCTCCCTATTATTCGTTTGCCGTCCTTGGGGTACCAATTTGTTACAATTGTGCTCCATTTTTATTTTTTATTGCATAACATATAGTCCGGAGAGGACTATATTTGTTACAATTGTGCTCCATTTTTATTTTTTATTGCATAACATATAGTCCGGAGAGGACTATATGTTTTTTTGTCCCTCCTTCTAAAACTTAACACACTGCTTTCCATTGCTCGTTGACAACTTTGTAGTCTTAATATATGTGTTATAAAGTGCCCAAGTTTCGCATTCATATGTCAAGCCAGGGAGAATACAAGTGTTGAAAACGTTTTATATGTAAGCTTACTGTTTTATTTTTCATTACTTCTTTCAGACTCCAGAACTTTCCACAACCTGTTGATATTCTTTATTTATTAGTGTGTATGCGCCGGGTGTTGAGCATGCACCGGTCTTCTCCTTCCTGCTCCCACATCCCGCTTACCATACTATCCATCCCTCACCAACACACCCGCTATGAAAGGGGCGGATACCATGCCGCTGGCGAGGAGAGCGACTATCGCTATCGACTATCGACGATCGTCCCCTCGCGGCACAGTCCAATTCTAACCGCGCGTAGAGGCACGCTACCCCCCGGCCTTGACCAAAACCAAAAAGGGGAGCAAAATCGCGTACCACTTCCGATACGAACCAGCGCACGGGTTTCCATTGGCGAGCGAGTAATCCATTAATTTCCCGTACAACCAGTGCTTTGATCTGGCATGGAATTTTTTTTTGACTGACGGCCCGCTTATAATTTAGCAGTTATCGTCGCCTATGGGTGTTTGCAATTCCAGTGGCATCGCGAACACGCAGCTGTCCCATAAGGGTACAGGAACTTGGGTCACTAATGCCGGAACACAACACAAGGTTATTATGGCGACATACTTAAGACCAAAGGTGGTCGCCATCCAGACGGGCTTGTGGCCCTACCACGTAGCTGGGGTTGTTTTGTCGCCTTTTACGACAGGCCAACCCCGACAACAGAGGTCAGTATTATTTCTCCGCCCCTGCATGGATAAAGATCTGACCTAAATATGTATATATTTGTATTCTAGTGGTTCTTTAATTTTTATTTCTATTTTTTTTAATATTAGTCATCAGTTTTTTTCTGTATGTATTTATTTCCAAACCTACCTCATTTATTTACTAACTGCAATAAAATTCTTAATAAATTATACTTAAATACATTTTTTTTATAGCTAGAGATCAGCATACAGGCAAACGGCCCACCCTGGCAGGTGGTTACCGTCGCCTATGGAGTTTGCAACACCAGAGGCATTACCAACACGCTGCCGGCCTCGAAGAAACTTTATAACACCCTTTTTGAAGAACCCCATATCGTACCGCGCTGAGAAAACTATAGCCGGAAGCTCATTCCAAATCCTGAGAGTACACCACATGAATGCTCTTGAGAACCGTTTCGTACAAGATACATATAAAAACTTGGTCAGTCCATCAAAGCACCTGGCAGCCTTATCCCCCCCCCCCCCCCTTCCAACCCTTTAGAATATTCAAAGATGTTACCTGTACAACAAATGTGGCAAGCTTCGGCCTGGTTGCGAGATAGTTCAAGACATAGTTCCTTATATCTAATCTCTGTTGCACGGATAGACTTGCAGTCGACCTGTAATAGAAAGACGGGTGAAGTGTGAGTCTCGCTCAAGGAAAGGATTCCAAATTTAAATTTACTGCGGCTATTTTGAAAATAATCGGCCATCTTGCTTTCTTATTGGTTGACACATTATAATTGTATATTTTATGCTATGAACTGTAGAAGATTTTCTCCGTGCAGGGGCAGAATGAAAGTAACCCTTGTAACACGGGGCGGCCTATCACAAAGGCAAGACAATCCTAAATAGGTAGTAGCGCCCCAAGCCCCCCTGGATAGCTACCACTCCTAGTTTTTTTATAGGCGGATGTCTTTATGGGATTCTATTCTGGTAATAAAATTAAAAAAGTAGATTATGTATGCATATGGTAGCCAAGCATTAGACTCAAAGGTATCAGAGGTCACAAGTTCAATTTACACCACTGTCCCAAATGCCACCCACCCATGTTTTAGGCAGCAATAGTAGGTGTAATCAGATGCGACAACCGGCTACTGCATGGGTAAGAAAGGTTGTCATGCCGCCTACGCAGCGCCCTGACAGAAGTAGACCCAAAAAGTGCTGGTTTAGCATGGTAAAAGGTAATATGCGTCCTAACGGACTATTTTTATCCGGGCAGGGGCGGAGAAAGAATACTGACCTCTACAGATGGGGTTGGCCTGTCATAAAAGGCAACAAAACAACCCACCCTAGCTACGTGGTAGGGCCCCAAGCCTGTCTGGATACCAACCACTTTTGGTCTTAAGTATGCTGCCATAATAATTTTGTGTTGTGATCCGGCGTTAGTAACCCAAGTTCCTGTACCCTTATGGGACAGCAGCGTATTCGCAATGCCATTGGCGTTGCATACTGGCGTTGCAAACACCCATAGGAGACGGTAACTGCTAAATTCTAAGTGGACCCCGTTAGTCTGTCTGCTGTACCTACAGCAATAAAAAATTACTAGCAGGGATGTCGAAGACCGTGCGAAGTGGAGAAGAAACAGTCGGTAGCGGAACCCGGGCACCAAAGCAAAGGTTTTTTGCTCGCAACTGAGATTTAAAGGTGATGATGATGATGAATGGAATTACCTGCTCAGGAGTTTGGCGAGCGTGGTTGCGGCTAGCAACTGGGAATAACTGGAGTCCGCACGCTCTAAAAGAGCTTGGCATTTGCTTAGGGTATCTGGTAATTCCTGAAAAAAAAATGGTATCAAATGTTTATTTCTTTATATATACATATACTGTGATGACTATACACACACAGCGCCATCAGTTGTCTAGTACCCATAACATAACGTTACATACTTTGGGCCTAGACGGCGCTGTGTGAATACTGGCAATATTTTATTTGTTTATTTTGCCAATGTCAGATTGTAAAGTGACAGGTGAGTTTTAATATATAAACATAATTTATGAATGGTAAATTAATTTTTCAAAACACTTAAGGGCTAAGCAAAAATTAAACTAACCTACATTATATAAAAAAAATTACTCAAAATAAAAAAAATTTAAAAAAAATAGATTGAGAAGATAGTTGATAGTTGTTTTATAGGTCCCTAGACCCTAGGACGTATTTATAATAATTAATACATTTCTGAATGTTAAGAAGAAAGAACTGTTCAAATTTTCTTCGAACTTAAATCATTTGCATACTTAATTTTGACTTAGACATCTTAAGGATACTCATATTACGGTACCTATTTTTGCGAATATTTCACCCCTCTCCCTCCCTATGATGACCAATCAGGTTAGATTATTTTTTGCTTATTATTAATTATATCCGGGCCGCACGCGAGACAGAGTAAGGGAGCATATCTGTGTGGGGGGAGGAAGGGTTGAAATGCACCAAAACCCAAAACGGGCGTCCGTGCGTTCCGTCACAGACCTCTTTTAGGTTACCGTTGTTTTTTTTATGATCACCTATATCTGTGTGGCTATTCGCGCAATCTGAATAATTTTATCTATATACAGGGTGACTTTGACAAACCCGTCCAAATTCACACAGAAGAATCTTTAGTAAAAGTTATGAGAAACATGTATTTTAGTTTTGTATCACATAGTACAAAAATGTTGAGTAATCAGCATCACAGTCATTCAAAGAACTCGCAATTTACATAATACGGCGCTAGAGAGTCAATGACCTCTCCATCTGACCTAGTAAAATGCCGAGGACGGCGGCATTGAACCGGGCGAGCGAATACGCACTACTCATTTACGCGGGTGTGACAGAGACAGGTAATAACAGGTTAACGTACGCTGTTTGCACCATATGATTATTCTGTAAGATTGAAATAATGATCCTATATGAAATATTTTATGGTGAAAATTTGACATACAATTTTTTTTGCAAAAATGGATTCCTTAAAAGATGTTTAGTGCGTAAAAAAAATTTGGACAGGTTTGTCAGTCACCCTGTACATATGAGATTTCCATGTATATAGTCCCTCATCACGATATCTCTGGAACCATTAGAGCTAAAGACTTGAAATTTGGTAGGAATATTCTTTTCACCGAGTAGAGGTCAGCTAAGAACGTATTTTACGAAATTCCACCCCCAAGAGGGGTTGCGGGGGCGTTAATTATTTATATGGCAGAACAACGTTTGCCGGGTCAGCTAGTTAATAGTAAAATATAAACAAATATTAATTAATAGTAAGCAAAAAAATAATCTAATCTAACCTACCCTTTGCGTCAGGCTAACATAAGGGTACAATTTTTTGGAGACAGAAAGTAAAAAACAATTTTATTAGGCTCATATATGTGTCTTTATTATTACAACGTTGCTCTACAAGTAAAAACTAAATGCGCCATTTTTTAATATAGCTCAAAAGGGTGATCCCAAAGCATGGTATTTTGAAGACCTGATCCCCACTGAACGGGTTCCGTACGTGATGAGGGACAAACTCGAAAAACAGCTTTTTAAAGGGGATAATGGGGTGCTTACCTGGAATGCAACAACTGCCTTCTCTGCTTGCTCCCTTATTAACGGATCCTGGGACTCATACAGCTGCTTGCACAGCACCTCTATTTGAATCACCTCCTATAAAAAAAAGTATGTACAGTAAAAACTTGTTACAACCCTAGCTACCTGGTAGGGCCCCAAGCCCGTCTGGATGTCGACCACCTTTGGTCTTAAGTATGCCGCACTAATAACCTTATGTTGTGTTTCGGCATTTGTGACCCAAGTTCCTGTACCCTTTTGGGACAGCAGCGTGTTTACAGGTGACAGTAACTGCTAAATTCTAAGTGGGCCGTCAGCCTGTCTGTTGTTCTATAGCAATAAAAAATAGGTTGAAATTAAGAACACTGCAAGTCTGTTTTGTAGCTATAGGCCCCATTGGGATAATTGCTCGCTCTGATAATATTAAAGATCTAATTTAGATTTAATTATCTATATACTAAAGGTGACACAAAACCTTTAAAAAAAGTTTCAAGAATTTTTTTATTACTGAACAATAGGGAGATGGCAATAGTAAGCAAATACCATCACCAATGGATCTTTAAAACGCTAGGGGCATTGCGAACACACTGCTGTCCCATAGGGGTACTCAAACCTGGGTTACTTATACATACACCTACCTATGCATAACACAGAGTTTGCAGGCTTGCCACTTAAGTAGGGTTGTTTTGTGTAGAAAATTATAAGATATCAACAGTTCTGCTCTCCCCAAGAGAATGAGAATTACTGTATCTGTGCCATTATAAATAGAGGCCACTTCATCACTAGGGTCGAGACCCTAATAAGTCCTTGACAAGTCAAAGACCAATTACTTTGCTTGCAGCAAGCAGCAAAAGGTAGTCTGGTATATATTTCGGTGCTGAAATAAATTTAACTTCTAAATTAAGTATAGTCACACCTTATTTTACTTAGTCATAGAAATCCAAATAGCAGTTTCATCCTTTTTTATATTGAGGAAACACAATATAAGGTACCACACCACCAGAGGGAAGCTGGCGAGGTTATGTCTGCGTAACCATCTTTCTGCAGCCGTGTGGCTAGCATACGATAGCCAGTGGTGGGCCACCGGCATATCCACTAAAACCCCGGTCGCTACCCAGAACCATGAGGATCTTAGGGTCGAATTTTGGTCATTACTCTGTGACACCCCCGGACACTGCTTTACCACTAAACACAACCAATTTTACTGCTATTTAAAGATGTGCCATAGCCAAGTGGGATCACACTTGAAAACTAACCTAGACATCACAGGTTTGAATCCTATGATTATGAACACTGTTTAAAGTTTTTCTTGCTTCATATGCATATTATAATAAAATTAACACAATAAATATGACAATCACAAGGAAACCAGCATGTCCAGATCACTGTATGTGTAACTGGAGTGATCCAAGTTGGACAAGCGTAGATACAATCCATTCAGCCTATACATGGAGGCTTCAGTCCTGGAGTGAGATGTTGACGATGATAGGGCTGTAGTATTAAAGTCATTTATATGTCTTAAGTTTTAATTAATAATACTAAGAGTATGTGTTTGAGAAAATGAAAAGTCTTAGTCTAGCCTTGTATGGCTATATAATGCGAAGAGAATGTCAACGTAACAAGGAAAATGCTAGAAATGAGAGTGGATGGATAATAAAGAAAAGATGATATAGAAAAATGATGTGATCAACATTCAACAATGACAACTAATAGAGAAGAGTACATGTTGTGCCGACCACATAGTTTGGGATAACGGCAGGAAGATAAAATAAGGAGTATAGTTCTATAGGTACATACATTAATCAGGTTAATTTGCTGAAGGATATTCAATCCAGACTATCGGTTAGGGCAACAAGGATTCACGAATTTGACAACGGAACAAACATCAAAATATAACATATATATATATAACATATATATATATATAACATATATATATATATAACATATATATATAAAAAGCCGGCGAAGCACACAAACACACATATAAGCTACTCAATACTAATAATATAGGTCAATTATATCTAATTAACAATTAGAAAGGAGCTAATTTACCTGAAATCGTTCTACTGCGCAAACTTTGACCGATATTTCAAACGTAAATTTCTTAAGAATTTAAGCATGTCGACAAATAACTATTGGACTAAAACTTCCAATAACTTATTAAACTTCGTTTATTTGTCACTTGTTATGAGAATTCATTTAAAATTATATAAAAATAATAATATTATGATACTCACCTGTTCTTCAGCCATCTTTGTTATTCTCTTGCATTTGCAATTATGTTTCGTTCAACCGATTGACGTTGTGATATCGAATCACGCTAAATTTAATTTTAGTGTAAATTATATATTATTTGAATGATAAAAAAACATTAAATTTATAACTAATAATTAATATACTAAAAATAAGAAAATATGAATTATGTATTTTTTATCAGGAAATATGATCAATTTTATCAAGATACATAAGGATTTATTTGTAAAGGAGTGTATATGAAATGCGTTCAAGCTTAGACTATCGTTCAAGTTATTTCTTTCATTTGAGAGTACGAAAAAGATATAGGTACATAGTAGATACTGGCTGACTGAATGTTTTCAGAGTGAAATAAATTGCCAATTTTTTGAAAGACTTAAAATGACAAGAAAAATTTTAAACCACTTTTGCATACAACACAAAATCTATTATTATAAAAAAAATGCAGTTTGTTAAATTACATTAAACACAATATTTTAAATTATGAAGTTAGAAATCCTGAAAGCCACCATTGGAATTAAACAAATATGCACTCATGTATTTACATCCCGCATTGGGCGGGGAAATATAAATTATCCCAGCAGAATTGATAAAGGTAAGGTTACTATTTATAGCAATCTTATCCTATTACCAGGACCTAATTACTATTTATTTTAAGTTGAAATTTGTTGTATTATATGTGTATGGTTGCATGGGTGTGTGTGTGGATGTATATACATATCGCATGCTTAATCATAAACTGACCGATTACGATTTAGGTCTAAAGTGAGATATTATAACGGGCAGCATTGTATCGACGCCCTCTATCGGCCAAACTAAGATTTATTTCGATATCTCTTTCCCACACTGAGTTACCGCTATTTAGTTTTATGTCAATATATGGGATAAGTAGTAAATGACAAAACGTTTTTTGCGATTTCCCAAAAAACAGGTTTTTTGAGTTGGTCAGTTTATGATTAAGCATGCGATATGTGAACTGTGTGTATTATTACTTGTAATTATCGGTTTATAATGGGTTGTGCTAGTTATGTTTTATTTTGTAATTAATGTAAAAAATAAAGCATTCTATCTTATCATATATCTACTATTTAGTACACAATTATATTATGCGTACTACACGAGATTGTGTCGATTCTACATAGTCTTACTGTATAATACTAATTCAACCATTTCTAACATTTATAGTAGGTAAATCTAACCGGTAAAATTATGTAAAATCTCTGTCTCAAGTCTGGTAAATTTAGGGTCTACCAAATGTTTTTCAAGGCGTTCCAAACTCCATGTCTGGAATACCCTGTTGTATACTGATAAATAAATTACACATATTGCATCAGCATCTTGGGTCTCAGAACAGGAGATAAAGATAAGATGACATCTTTAACTATTCTTTATATTAATATAATCTGTATAAAAAAAAAAGTCATAAATGTATTCTTAGGATGCATTCATTTTAGATAGCTTTTTTCTTTTAAATAAAACATGCCGACTGTACATTTTGAACATTTCAGAATGTTCAATGGGTACCTAAAATTAAACTTCTGGCCAGTCGAATAGGTCAAAGGGTTTAGTCAATATTTTCAGTCATTATTAGACTAATATAATAATTCTACTGGTTCAATGTTTGCTACCCATTGTCTAGTACCCATAATACAAGTGCTAACCTACTTTGGGACTAGATGGCGCTGTGTGAAAAATACCAACTTAAATTTAATGTTTACAACATATATTTCATGGTATAAAATAAAACTAACAAAAATTATATATTTCTTGCTCCTATTTCAGTAAGCCTGTCACCAATACAGAAGTTGAGTAAAAGTACGAAATCCGGGTCAAAACGAATAGATGGCAACAGTCAATGTGAGACATGCAGGAGGATAATTGAATTTATTTTTGGACCAAGCCAAAATGCAGATGTTGCTATAAAGGGAAAACCAGCAGATATAGAAAATGCAAACCAAAATCATCCGAAAGACACACATAAAACTAATGAGACAATTGCACAAGAACGTCAATATGAAGTAGGTAACAAAAATCTTGTTCATACAAATATTTGTATTAATAGAGAAGCTAAGTTAGTAGATAATATCCTGTTAGCAACAACTGCAAAAGAGAATAAAGAGAAATTAACACAAAAGGTAGAGAAAATCGAAGAAACTCCATTAGTTGAAGCTGAAAAGCCAAAACTGGAAGGTTTTAATATAGAACCAAGAGTTTTAGGCGAATCTTTTAATTTCGCAAGTCCTGAGCAATCACAAAATATAGGTGTGGTTTATGGTTATAGGCAGGACGATATTGCTGATGAAAAATATAATTTGATACCTGAATGTAGATACGCATTAAATTTGCAGACGAGGTTGAATATAGAATTCAAATACGATCTGAATACTGAAGATGAAGTTTTAGATAAAGAATCAATTTATCAATCTAATATGGAAAAAGTATGTATTGTTCCCATTGGTATTGACCAAAAAAATCATACTGTCAAATGTACTGTATGTTCTAATAATACCAAACCAGACTCGATGAATACTGAATCAATTGATACAAATAAACATCTCAAGTTACCTAATAAATTATTTGATGAGGTGGAATCCAAAGAAATGGAAAGATTTGTTCCACAAGCTAAAAGAGAAACTGCTAATATAATACTAGTTGATGAAAAGTATAAAACTTTACATAAAAGTTCTGATATAGTGTTAAAAACAGAAGTAATAGAAACAAATGTAAAGATAGATCCTAATACACAACATGATGACGAAATATATTCTGCTTATACAACAAAACGCTCGGAAAAAGAAATTATACAACAAGATATCAATATCACTGAATTGAAACATGAAAAAATTGAGCATTTGAATGATAAATTGTTAGACAATGAGGTAACCGAGGATAAAGATTTATCTGCAGCTAGAAGAAATTTAATGAGTTTTCGAAATATTAGAAATGATCACAAATCAGACAATAATTCATCTAATACTAAATCAGGTGGGGCTAAAAAGCCCAAATATTCAATATTAAATGAAAATGATATGATATTAGACAATACAAAGACACATTATGAGAAAGTCATGCAAATAATATCGACAAGAAGAACAATGGACGATCCGTTACATGAGAACTCATTTAAAAAGAAAAGTATTTCTCACGGTGAAGATGTTAAGAGTATTTTTAATAATACAAAAATAAAGGAAAATATATTTACACATAAAACAAATGAAAACAACAAATCTCAATATTATATTCATAAAACTGATGAAAGAAATACACGACTTTCTAAAGTTGGTCCACCTCTCGAAAGCCCTTTAACTTTGAACAAAAAATCTAATAATTATGACATGTCTTCTACACTACAAAGAATATCAGAACGTGAAGATAAAACAATTCATCATCCAGAAAAAGATCAAACATCTTCAACTAAAAATATTAAAATGGTATATGGCTTGAATGATAAATTACCTAGTGCAAGCTTACTATCAAAAGCTGGATGTAATCGAGAACTAAAAACAAATACTCCTGATATTATTAAAGATGGTAAACAAACAACAATACAAAAGTATTTAGAAGCTACTAAAGATTCAGAAATTAATCCAGCAATATCTTCCAAAGATGAAAAAAGTTACAAATCAAAGCAAGGAGTGATTTATGATAAAATCCATGGAGATGGAAATAAGAAAGAAATTGCCAATACTGCAGAAGATGTTAGAAAAGATGATAAAGCGTCCTATGCGATTAAAGATGTTCAAAGTAATATAAAGTCTACACAATTTATTGCAATGAACTGTCCAGCAAAATCAGAACGTAAAAGTGACGAAAATATTTTGTCTAACGTAAATACTTTAACAAATCAAAGAACTAATCCGCAAATAGATACAATTGGTACTGAAGAAGTAACAATTAAGGATCAGTCACTCAATATTCAAACCGATGTTAAAGCCAAATTGACGGAAAATAAAATTGATGCAAAAAAATGTTTAAAAGCCGATCTGTCCTGCTTGGGACCAATACCAAAGGTGAAAGAAGAACCCTTATCTGAAATGCTCCGGAAAGTGAGAGAGCGTAACAAAGTCGAAGAAGAACAGAATAATGATATTATCGAAAAAATATGCGGGAAGAAGTATAAACAATCAAAGATGGAGTGCCCTCCAAAGAAAGCGTGCCCACCACCACCTCCAGCATGTCCCAAGCCGTGTCCACCGACCCCTCCTCCTCCTCCACCTAAACCATGTCCTGATCCATGCAAGCCTAGTCCTCCTCGATGCCCCCCAACCAAGCCGAAATGTTGTGACAAATTTCAAAGTTGTGAAACTGTAAACAGCATCTTCAACCTGCACAGCAAGAGCTCAGGGGTCGAATCTTTAACAAATATAAGTCATGTAGTGTTAGTAAGAGACTTCGAGCCCTGGACACCGATCCCAAGCTGGCCCATACCGAAGAAAGAGAAAAAAAGGCCTCTCATTTGTCCGAAAGATGGATGCAAAGTATTTCCTCCAGTGACTCCAGATGTGAAGCCATGGAAACCTAAACATTGTCCAGGTTTCCCGACACGTTACTGGTCTGTGCCAATTTTTTTGTCCTAATCTTATATAACTGCAATGTTTGGCAAATGAACAATATAATTTCGCACTTACTTTAGTATTTTTTGTAAGAGGCCTTACCAAAACTTATATGCCCACCATCATCTGGCATCTTCGTAAATTAAGGAGAACATTCAGAAGTTATACTGTATGGCGTATGCTATCCGTTCTCTCAAAGGGTAGGTCCGAGCAATGGGACGTTATAGAGTTAAGAAAAATATTTTGACCAAGCTCAAAAACTATTTTATATTTTAATGCAAAATATTACAATTTATATATTAGTGTAGTTATAAAAGCTACGAAAGTCTGAAACTCTAAACAAAGAGACGAAGATTTTAGGAAACACTGTATACTTGTATTCTATTTTATTCTCTCGCAGGGTAAATCCTATCTATCTATATAAATAAAACTTCGCTGGGCGAATAACAGGCAAAAGTAAGTCTGGAAAAAAAAACTGAAAAGCAAAAATAATAAACCGTCTTTTTATTAACCATAATAACTAAGTTCTTAAACTAATGTAAGTATACCTAAGCAATTTTGAGTCGGCGCCAGTGCCCTCACGTGTGTGTCCGTTTGGGTTGCTGTCTCGTTGATATTAAGACGACACTAAGTGCTAGCGACCTTGAGCGAGTGGGAGGAGTTTGAGCTAGTGAGAGTAGCACGCGCGGGGCCCCCCCGCAACCCGCATTGAAAATTCGCAGGCGACGTAATTGTATATTTTAGAGAAGTTCGTTGGGTAACCATACGTTACAGATTATGAAGACTATCTAATAATCATGAAATTTTTAACCGCTTATTTAATATTAGTTAGGATTATTGTTTCATGTTCTGTATCTTATATCATTCCCTGTGGTAGGATATAATATAATATAGGTATTTCAATAAACGGAAAATATAATTATATCAAACGAACACAGGTTTTCTGTCTACAGGTTTTGTAACTATAAATAAAAAAGTGAATTAGGTATTTATAGGATTTTATTTAAAACTCCTCGAAATTTAATACTTTCACAGCAACTATACTGTCTTCTTTTTCAGCCGTCACTGCTCGTTTTTTTATTAGTTTGTTTTTATTTTCTTTTTCCTCATCCTTTTTCCTTTTGCGTCCGTGTATGGCACTAACTATATAAGAGGGGTCCCTAATTACCATATTCCTCGTATATCTAGGATCAACCAGTTCGGGAAGCATACAATCTGTATAAAACTTAATTAAATTATTTTTCATTTTAGTGTCCCAAAAAGCGTCATCCTTGTAAATTAGTTCAATTTTTACAGGAAAGTTTTCACCAGACCAAATACCAAGCATACATTTATCTTTTCCTGTTATATGCAGCTGTCCCTGTATTTGATACCACCAATTATGTTCTTTGTTTATTATGTAATTACCGTTTACCAGTTTTTTATAAAACAATATTTTTTTTTCATGGATGGCTTTATCTAGTCCTAGTTTGTAAGCTGTGAGTGGACATTTTATTTCTAAAATGGTGTTTTTATTAATAATACCGTCTGGTGATGCGCCGAGGAAGGGTATTTCTTCATCAAGAAAAAGTCCACACGGTTCTATTTTAATATTTTCTTGTTTCGACAATTGTTCTTTCGCAAAATTTTCGTTGTCTTGTCCATGTTTTATAGACTTAATGTGTCCTATAGACTCTTTATATAAAAGATCTTTAACTAAATTGCAGCAACTTATGTCATTGCGTCTTTTTATAACACGTCCAAAGTTGGAAGCGGTCAAAATCCGTCTTCGTAGTTCTAGCCACTCACTAGAACCACTTTGTAATATAGTCTTCCTTTCTATTTGTTCTCTTTGTTTGGCAGTTTCGGCCAAATTTGCTAAAAATATTTTTTTTGATTCCTCTAATATATCATCATCCATATCCGGTCTTGAACATTGCTCACCATAGTTTTTATTACTTTCTGTGTAGTGTTCATGTAATCTCTTCTTTATTCTATGATAATTTTTTGTTAAATGTAGGCGTTTTTGTTTACGTATTTCCATCTTTTTTAATTCACCATTTGGACTCCTGCCCGTGATTGATTTTTGCAACAACGATAAAGGTTTATGGGTATTAAATGATAAAGCAGCTGCATTACAACGCATATGGTATTGGTTCTTCTGGGAAAAATTTACCCGCTTACCCCCTACAAATTTTGCAACAATACTATGGAAGCGCTCCACAGTGTTGCTGTCAACGTCTTCAATCAAGCTTCTTGCATGAGCAGCTTTATGTGTCAATACAAATTTTATTCTATGCCACAAACTGTTTGTGAAAATATCTCTGTCTATGTTGTCATCTTCTCCCATTTTCGAGCAAAAATATGTCTTACAATTAGTATGAACTCCAAATGCATGTTCTGCGGCTAACATGATATCATTATGTAAACTAGTGACATTGCCAGAATTTTTATAATTTCTTATAGCGGTTACTATTACCTTTCTTATTGACAGTATTCTTTGTTTTGTTATATATTTTCTGTATTTAATTAAATATTTCGTGTCAGTGATAAAAGCTTGTAACTTATTGCAAAGGTTTCTTAACAGGTGGTTGCGGCATTCGATTTTTTCAATTGTTATATTTTCATACGGTCTTGACTGTAACAATTTTGCATAAGTATTTGCATCACCATCTGATATTAACCTTGAATATATTAAATTATGCATTTCTATGCTGTTCTTGAATCCTTCTACCAAGATCGTGGATTCCATTCCAGTTGAAGGACCTGAAAATAAAGTAATAATTATTCCAACCATAAAATTTTAGTTTCTTTATTATTATTACAACATATTTAATATTATGAATTTACCAGAATAATTTTTATAGCAAGCATGCTCCTTAGGTGTGACATTTTTCTTGGCAGCTTGGGCGCATATGCAGCAGTATTTATTCTCGTTCTCAATATCTATTTGAAAGCTTTCTTCCTGCTCAGCAAATATCGTTTCGGTTACTTGAGAACTGTAACAGTTATAGTAATTAATATAAGTTAATAGAATTAGGTTTCAAATATGCTAAAATCAGAATATTGAATTAGATATGCATTTACTTGTCAACAATCTTGTTCTCATTTTCATTGTCAATATGGGAAGATCCTTTAATCACTCCAAGCGTTTCCGTAAATTCAGACCTACAATATAAATGTATTTATATTTAGTTATACAGTGACAATAGTAATAGCATTCAAGTATTTTTAAAACTCGAATCCGGACTGTCCCGACTACGATGTAGTATTGTCATACTACACTACAATACACACCTCGTCTCTGTCTCCTCATTTACGTCGCGATTATCTTTGTTATTATGTAATCTCCTAAAAAGAAAATAATGTCACTTAGTAAAATAAAAAATAATAATATATGTAACAATTAAATGTTATGATTAATTTATCTTTTTTTTTTTTTTTTTTTTTTTGGTCTCGGGGAAAAACCTCTCTTGACGGGTTCCCCCGGCCCGGGGGGACCGAGGGATATGTGGGACTCCGGGATTTTTCCGACTACCCACTAAAAAACCCCGCTGTTCTCCTATCGCCTACGCCCGGGCCCACGGATATATGGCCTGCCGATCTCGTGGCCCGGGCCGGCGCCGGCCCGCCCTTTGTCTTGAGGCGGGCCCCTTCTAAAGTGTTGGCGCCAGGGGGTCAGGGTTTCGTCCCCCCGGCGCTCTCCTAACAACTCTAGGAGTTGAGGGGGCCGCGGAACAGCACGCAGCCCTCACCCTCGCGGCAATAGTGCGGGCGGCGGGTCCTCCCCCGAGGGGCCGCCCGCGGCCGCTTTTTACGGCGGCCGGAGGTCGTTACTGGCCCTCCGGCGCCGCCGGCGTGGCCTGCGTTGGCGGGAGGGGAGTGTGGTGGTCGACTCCCGCTCCCGCTCCGCCGCCTCCTTTGCGGACATGACTGCCTCGCAGAAGGAGGCGACGGCCGTCCATCCAAGATCGCCCCCGACCATGGACAGAACCAGGGCCGGGAGCGACATGATTAATTTATCTGGTCCAATTTACATCAATGTGCTAAAATACACAAATGATAATTATGATTGAGAACACGTTACTTACCTTAGTAATCTATTTTTTGCGAGCGTTTGGCGTTTCTTTTTTAGTAATCTAGATTTACCAGCCATTTTAGCGCGAAACTTATAATAGAGTTAAATCGTTTAGTGATTGCTCCGAGCGTCAACGTCTACCCGTGACAGTGGTCAGCGATGCACTGCCGCCCGTCGCCCGCAAGGGCCCCTGCTAACCCGAGCATAAAGATTATTCGAAAAAGCATAATTGTATATTATCCTTTTACTTTGAAATAAAAAGTCGTATATTAAAAGATGGGTAATTAAATTGTGTTTAAGATGGTGAAGGTTTCATAAAAATACGCTTGATAGTTTTTACGTGATTCTCAGATTTTTATCTGCGTTAGACCTAACTTTACAAATTAATTACACTATGTAATATAAACATAATCTAAAATATTCACATATTAAGTTATTGAGAAAATGCTCAAATTTAACATATATTTTTTCCAGTTCATTAACACCACTCGTTTAGATGTGATCTTCAGAATAAAATCATTAAAAGTCTCTTGTCGTCGCCTTAACTTGGTAAACGATCGGCATTTTCCGGCGAAGGGGCGGGTCACGCTGCGCCGCCGCCGCGCATCACGCTTTACGTAATAATTAATTTGCTTGTTTGGCGCCGACTCAAAATTATTTAGGTATACTTACATTAGTTTAGGAACTTAGTTATTAAGGTTAATAAGAATAAGGTTAATTATTTTTTGCTTTTCAGTTATTTCGGCGGTTTAATTTTTTTTTTAAAGGTTTATAATTTTTTTGTGGCTATAATCTACTAATTAGGTACTATACATGCTTAAATAAATCAATTCTGTCAAATGTTATGCGTAGTCATAGATATAATCAGTGAGTGAACAATCAATCATTCTCTGTTTTCATACCCTTAGGGTTGGAATTTTTTTCTCAAATTTATATAGGAACAACTTCGGGGTATACCTTTTCCAATAAAATTAAATAATTTTAAAATAACTCATATCCTTTCACTCGTTTACAAATTTATATTTTTTCCTAACGCCCCTATTTACATAAGGAATCAATTCGAGTTTCTTAACTCGTCTGGCCTCCGAAATTTGCGTACATCTACTGAACTATCTCTTAAAACTCCTGTTCATACTTCTTCTTTTTATAATAACTCCTTCATTGTTAATGCTATCAAACTTTGGAATGCACTGTCTATTGCTATAAGACAAGCTAAGTCACTACCAACTTTTAAACAATTGGTTAAAAATCACTACTTATCTTTAGTGTAACAACAAAACATATATTTATTTATGTATTCTACAAATATAGATATTTAAGTATGTTTATCTATTTATTATGTAAATAAAATATAATTATTATTTATTACCATACCTCCCTTCCACATCAATATAACACCAATAATGTTCTATAGCCCGGGTTGCCTGGAAGAGATCGCTCTGTAGCGATAAGGCCGCCCATTGTAAGTCAAATACATATTGATGGTGTAAATAAGTTTAATTGTTTTTGTAAGATTGGTTTACAATACAAGTGTTATCTATCTATCTATAATTTTTAAAATCGGACTACTCTGTAAAAAGTCATTCGTGGCTTCGTGGTCATACATAAAAAAAAGAAAAAATATATACGCGTCGCCTTATGAACCAGGGATGTTATGTATATGATATTTACCAGATCTGGATACGGATATGGATATAGGAATAAAATTATATCAGTTTCGGATAAGGTTACGGATATGCAATTATTTCGGATTATCCGTTAGTTTCGGATAGTTTCGGTTACGGATATTAGATTGAAGTAAAATATAAATACAAAATGACACAAATATATCGAAACATGTCGTTTTATTTAGACTCCGCCCTTATACGAAACTATCCGAAACTTGTGAAACGGATACGGTTACGGATACGGATATAATTTTATTTCGGATATTCGATAGTTTCGGTTACGGTTACGGAGCTCCATAACATCTCTGTTATGAACCTCCTCCGTTTTTTTCGTCGGTTAAAAAATGAGAGAGAGTCGATGGAACCCAAAAAATAAATATCTGCCTATAAATATCTACGAAAACTTCCGTGTCGAAAGGTAGTAGTCCCATCCTGATATGTTGAATGAATGAATGAAAACTCTTTATTGTTCACCTTAAATATATATACAAGAAAATGAAATAAACTTACAAGCTACGGAACAATGGGTGGCCTTATCGCTTAGAGCAATTTCTTCCAGGCAACCCTGATATGTTGTGTTATACATAGTTATGTACTTTAAAGATTTCAATTAAATAAAGAGCAGCGTGCATCAGCCCCTAGCGTCGTACAGCGTACATTAAATAGGCGACAGTAACGACCTAAATGGACCGCAAGCAGAGGCTTGCGGCCCATTTAAGTCGTTACTGTACTACGTCTGCTATTCGTCAGAAATAAAAAAACCCATAATCGAAAATAGATGCAAAATACTTATGACAATATGTGAAAGTCAAAACTATGACAATATGTATCATCAACAAGAAGTTTTAATTCAAAAAGTGACAAATTCAACATAATAGTTTTTGGTGGGTCCTCTTACAGCCCTGTATGTATATGTATACATATTATGCATTTATTAGTAATTGTTTATTATATGAATGAATTGATTTTACCACAAAATACTGTAGAGAACAGAAACAGAAGAACAGAAAGAAAAGAAGATTTATTGTTAGTTAACTTAAAATATTATGGTACGTAGTATAGTTATGGACAAGGTTATAGAATTCTTGGGTAGTTTATGCTTGAGCGGCAAGTATGACGAATCCCATTCTGTTCTCTACAATCATCATCATCATCTAAGCGGTTGCAACCTAAACTTCCGTTGTCCGGGGTCCGCTTTCTGACTTTTTTTACTCCACTTCGTACGGTCTTCAGCATCCCTGGTAGTGAGCCCATTGGCACGCATATCACCCTTTACGACGTCAAGCCAGCACTTTTTGGGTATACCCTCCTGCCGGGGTCCGGCGGAGGCGACATGGCCAGACATTTGTTTGCCACGTAAACATCCGGTTGCCGTAAAACATGACCGTACCAACGAAGCCGATACTCCTGCAATTTATCAGCAATGTCATGGACATGAAGACTGCCGTGAATGCGGGAGTTCCTAACGTGGTCCTTCCACGTCACTCCACACATCTACCGCAGCATATTCATCTCCGTGACACGCAGTTCTTGCTTATGTCGCTCTAACACCGGCCACGCTTCACAGCCGTATAAAAGAAAAGCCCTAATGATGGTCTTCAACTTTACCGGCATCTTGGGGTCACAAATGACACCAGTTACCTCACTCCATTTGGCCCACGCGGCAGTAATGCGGGCCTTGAGGTCGCAATCGATGTCACCAGACGCATGAAATACAGATCCCAAGTATTTCACTTGGTCCGTGCGCTCAACCGTGTCGCCGCCTATGCATACGGGTGTGGGATCTGTGGAGTTACAGGCCAAGTACTCGGCCGTCAGCCTGTCTGTTGTTTCTGAGTAATAAAAAAAGACAATACAAGAAATTAAATATACAATTTAACTTCTGTACTTTAAAGATTTTATGGCTAATCCAATTTATTGACAAAGAGGAAAACTGAATCAAAACATTATTAAGAAATTTTCTGATGATTAATGCCGCCATCTTGTCCTTATCAGATATGTGGACAGACAAAGGAAAAATATTGTTGTGAACCACAGAGTACGTTGCCGCGGCTGATCGGCCCCACTCCCAGGATTCGAAATGCATTCGTCCGTTGTCGCTATAAATTTGTTCGTCCGTTCCTTCCTTATTTTGTGCAGGCATATACAAGAAGGAACATTTTAGATAGAGTACTTTCTTCGTTTGAAACAAAACAAACAGGAAACTTAGTCTTTGATCAGGGTAGAGCGAAATTGTCTTTCAGCGTCCTTTAGTCGGTGTTCTTAGTATAAATTATACTTTGGCTTTATACCAAGTCAAGTGTTAAATATATCCACAATCATAAGTCTAGTGATTTCGTTGAAAATTGATCGTAAAACATAACGAAATGTTTTGTTTGTTTATAATCGTGCAGGGGAAAAAGAATACTGACCTCTGCTGCCGGGATCGGCCTGTCGTAAAAAACGACAAAACAATCCACTCTAGCTACGTGGTATGGTCTTACGTATGCCGCCATAATAACTTTGTGTTGTGTTCATAAGTGACCCAAGTTGCAAACACCCATAAGCGACGGTAACTGCTAAATTCTAAGAAGGCCGTCAGCCTGTCTGCTGCCCTACAGCAATAAAAAAATGTTATAGAACACTTTATAACGCTATTTTTCAAAAAGGAAGAGTTGCTTCCAGCTGTTCACGAAAGAGCTATTACCGTGTAGTTTAAATGAATGAAACAGATCTAGCAGCACTGACCCGCGTCTTTCATAAGGCGCCATCAGAATTTTATGTGAAAATTGCTTTAGCATTTGATTTTTTAGCGGTCCTTGCTAGCTGGTGCTTATTACCTCTACCCGGTACTAAGGGCCGTAATTAAATATCAATCGTAGTTTAAACTAGAGAACAGAGTTTAATCTTTCCTATTCGTTTCTTTTGTAATATCAATGACAGATCATCGACCCAAAACAGTTTAAACTATCAATAAGTTTAAACCTTCCCAGAGGGGCGTTTAAATCTTCCTTCATGGATTAGATGTCAATTGTCATAACGTTAAGATTTTGTATTTGGGTGTTTTTGATATTACTTCATCTTTCACCAATTGAACAACAACAAAATCAAACTGGCTTTTATTCTATTGCTAGATTTCCTTGTGTATATGGTGCTCTAGACTGTACACATATTCGTTTACAATCTCCAGGAGGGCAAAATTAACATAGCTTAAGGACAAAGTCGTTTTTATACCTAGTACTTTACAATTAGAATGGTTCCTCCTCCTTCTCCACTTATAACCTTCTCCGTGCAAGGTGGAGTAAGAATACTAACCCTTGTGGCCATGGTCGGCCTTTTTTTTATTGCGTAGCCTGCAGGCTGACAGCCCGCTTAGTATTTAGCAGTTACCGTCGCCTATGGGTGTTTGCAACGCCAGTGGCATCGCAATCACGCTGCTGTCCCATAAGGGTAGAGGAACTTGGGTCACTAATGCCGGAATACAACACAAGGTAACACAAACCTTGTGTTGTGTTATAATGACCCAGGTTCCTATACCCCTATGGACAGCAGCATGTTCGCGTTGCCCCCAGCGTTGCAAACAACCATAGGCGACGGTAACTGCTTAGTGCTTACTATTAAGTGGGCCGTTAGTCTGTCTGCTGTCTCTCAGCAGTAAAAAAAATATGCACATTTGTCCTTCAGGAAGTGCTGGATTACACTTTTAGTACTTCTAATATTTACAAGGAAATAACATTTGAGTACTTTGACAATGTGTCAGTGCCAATTAATTGCAAAACACTTAGCGGGTAAAACCCCCCGGCGATTGATCTAGTGTTGAAATTAGTAATTAATTTCAAGTGACTAATGAGTTGAGAATGCTCAATGATTCAAATGTATTGTTTACTTAACTAGTAATAATCTTCAGATTTCTTTGAACCTGAATCGATTGTGCATTATCTATTCTTTTTTTAATTTCCTTTTTTTACATATAATTTTAAAAGTGTTTTAATTATTAGCAGTTACATTAATTTTTATACTGTATTTCTTTGTTTTACAAATTTCGTATATTTTTATAAAATACCACAGCCACAGATAATTTTTTTATGAAAACAATACACAAATATTATTTTTATAAAAATATTAAAAAAACCCGTCATTAGATTATTGTTAATTATTTGGCAAAATGCACAAGTTGTGCCATGCCATCTCTTAAAAGAAGAAAAATTCCTAGACTATGCATGATTGCGAGAGTTCGTATCTAATATAACAAATATTTATTAATTTCTAAATATTATTACCAATCTTATAACTATTTATTTGTATTGTCCTCAGGATTATAGATAGCTTTCGAACCCATCACCGCGTTTGACCCCCCTTTTTTTTCGCCATTAAACCTGTCACTTTTATATTCTACTCGGACATTGGCAAAATCAATGCCAAGGGCGTTGGAGCCACACCTTCAATAACTCAACTGAACTGAGAGTTCGTATTGCTTTTGTTTCTCTCTCAACTATAAATGCGAAATAATACTACGACAATATTATGGTACATCATCATTTCAGCTGGAAGACGCCCACTGCTGGACAAAGGCATCCCCCAAAGATCTCCACGATGATGAAAGGCCTCATGAAAGACGCGTGTCAGTGCTGCTAGGTCTGTTTCATTCATTTAAATTACACGGTGATTTTTAGTGCAAAGCTGGAAGCAGATCTTCCTTTTTGAAAAATAGCGTTAAAAAGTGTTCTATAACATTTTTTTTATTGCTGTATAACAGCAAACAGGCTGACGGCCCACTTAGATTTTAGCAGTAACCGTCACTTATGGGTGCTTGTAATTGGGTCACTAATGCCGGAACACAACACAAAGTGTCACAAAGTTATTATGGCGGCCTACATAAGACCATAGGTGGTTGCCATCCAGACGGGCTTGACCCTACCACGTAGCTAGGGTTGTTTTAGGGCTGCATGGAGAACGTAATTATGTTTTTTTTTATTTAAAGCGAGAACAATGTTTGCCGGGTCGGCTAGTGTAGGTTACCTACAATTAGCTATCGAAACGTAGTTCTTATCAGTACCACTTGGCTCAGCTATGCACATAAACCTAACTAAATAATTATTTAACAGGAAAACTAGATACAAAACAGAACATAGAAAAGTCCCCATCGACAATTACGTCGTCTTCCTTAATAATATTAGATCATCAACCATTGATATGTTTAACTCGTTTTTTTTATTGTTGCTGGGGAACAGCAGACATGCTGACGGCATATACCATGGGTGGTTGCCATTCAGGCAGGCTGGGGGGCCCTACCATAGCTAGGGTTGTTTTGTCGCCTTTTACGATAGGCCGACCCCGCCATCAGGGGTCAGTATTCTTACTCCACCCCTGCATGGACAGAATTTATTTTTTATTTTAAACTAGCTGTGCCCGCGACTCCGTCCGCGCGGAATAGTGACTTTGGGCAGAATTTTTTGGATATATCTTATGGTTTATTTTGGATTACAAACCCTATAAAGCCTAAAATATAAATGAAATATGCAAACAGTCAGTATTATCGACTGCAACTGTTCCGCCATGCGCCTCCGGAATACGTACGTTCGAACCTACAAAGTCCAGCCTAAGCTAAACCCTATTTCATATGATTGATAACGTAAATCTGAGTTTAACTTAAATTGGAATTTAAATTTTCGAAACTTATCATTTTTAACAAAAACTATTTTTATTTTCTAAAATAAAAATAGCCTAAGTTACTCCTTGTTACATCAGCTATCTGCCAGTGAAAGTCCTGTCAAAATCGGTGCAGCCATTTCAGAGATTAGCCGGAACAAACAGACAGAGAGACAGACAAAAATTGTAAAAAATGTTGTTTTGGTATATGTACCGTGTATACGTACGAATGCACTTAGTAAAAATAGGTTATTTTAATATTACAAACAGATCCTCCAATTTTATTTATTTGTATAGATTAAATATGTCTTTATTATTGGAAAATAGTTACAGGTTATGGGACAGTCCACACAGCGCCATCTAGTCCCAAAGTAAGTAGCATAGCACTTGTGTTATGGGCACTAGATAACTAATATACTACATATATACTATTGTTTTGTAAATAAATACATATTACACACCCGGAAGCGAACCCGCGACACCCGTAAGGTTACTGCGAAAGCCACAGACGTAGTCTTAAATTTTCAGCAATCTATCTATACGAAATACCACGAGACGATCACGAGATCTCTAAAACTGTACCTACCCTCGATTGACTTGAAATTATTACTCATTCCGCGATGTAGTAGACAGACGCTCACTAAGAACGGATTTTATGGAAATCCTATCCAAAATGTAATTTTTTTTTAAATTTATATGACCTAACGACGTTTGCCAGCTAGATTTCGAACAGAAATAGAATAATAATAAAAATGGAGGGGTAGATTAAAGAAAAGAAGGATTGCAGAAGGATTAATTATGTCAATAAAAGATGTTGTTTGTATGTTTGTTGTGATGACGACAAATCTCCATTTGTCACTCGCCTCTGGTGAGTGAGTGGAAGGAGAGAATATGTTGTGCCGACCCCACATAGTTGGGATAGCAGGCAGAAGATTTCATATTGACATAGCAGGAAGAAGATTTCTCCTAATAAGAATAATTAATAAAACATTTTATTGAAAAAAAAATTGGGGAGTGCTTTTTTTACTATGAAATTACGTATTGGTATGAACTATTTTTAAAAGTTTCGTATATTTTTTATTACATTATAAGCTATTTTTTTCGTTTTGAAAAGACTATTTACTCTTCTTAAGACTTAATATACCTGATCCTGAATATATAATAAAACAAGTTACAAAAAAATCACAAGCTGGTTTAAAACCTCTTTCGTACACCTGCAGGCAAATGATATTTGCGCGTGAATTTTTCCTTATTGATCCGCGGTGAACCCCGGCAGATGCGGGCGATGAGTCTTATATGGATGTCACATATATGATTTTATGCATCTATACAAATAAATAAAATTGGAATGTCTGTTTGTAATATTAAAATAACCGCTTTTTACTAAGTGCATTTGGATATATACACGGTACATACACCAAAACAATATTTTTTTAAAATTTTGTCTGTCTGTTTGTTTCGCCTAATCTCTGAAATAGCTGGACTGATTTTGACGGGACTTTCACTGGCAGATAGCTGATGTAACAAGGAGTAACTTAGACAATTTAAAAAAAAATAGGATTTCCCGAACAAAAATTTTTTCTGTTATTCGACCAGCGTAGCGGGTGGGAACGGCTTGTTGTTTATATATTTTCATACTACTTGAGAGAAAGAAGAAATTTAAACATTGGGATGATGCGCCGACCCAGAACTACTTATTGTAAAGAATCTAAAAAAAATTAAAGACTTGAAAGACTGAACATCAACTTTGAAAGACAAGCTGTTGTAGAGGATATGTAACGATTATCGAGAAAAAAGATAGTTTTTATTTATATTTTCTTTAAAAAAATACAAACTGTTGTTAAAAAAACGGCAATAATAGCTCTTTCAACCCGCGTCGGTTTGGTGACAAAGGCGCGTTGAAATGAGCTGCTTACACCCCTACAACCAGGGTCCGACTATCGTAAAAGACGACAAAACAACCAGCTACGTGGTAGGGCCCCAAGCCCGTCTGGATGGCGACCACCATTGATATAGACTTATATAGTTATAGGAGTATGCCGCTTTAATACCCCCCCAACGGAGGTTAGTATGAAAAATTCTTATAGCTAAATAGTATTATATAGATGATTGAGGATAGAGATCAAATAGGGGAGAAGTTGAAATATTGTCCAATGTTGTAAATTTAGTTCAAAAATCAGTCAAAATGGCGCTATATGCACGTACAATATATATAGACAAATTGAAGTATGCAGAGTGAAAAATTCGGTACATTTCCGTTAGCCGGGCGCAAAGGGTAGGTTAGATTTTTTCCTTAGTATTAATAAATATTTGTTTATATTTTAATATTATTAAAATTATTCTAATTGCGCGAATAGCCACACATATTACGGGTGGTCATAAAAAAAAACAACCGTAACCTACAAGCAGCCTGTGTCGGAACGCACGGACGCCCTTTTCGATATATTTCAATTCAACCCTCCCTGCCCCCCTTCCCCCACACTCACAGATATGCTCCCTTGCTCTGTCTCCTGTGCGGCCCGGAAATATTAATTATTATTAAGCATAAAATAATCTAACCTAACTTACTAAACTAAAATTCTCTCCCGTTAAAAAACACGTTTTAACGGACATTTTTCTAGCAGAGAGACAGTTTTTACCTCCAATCTCTAGAACAGCAAACAAGCGGCCATGGTAAGCAGTTACCGTCGCATATGGACGTTTGTGTCCTTTTGGATAACCGGGATCATCGTTCTAAAATTGAGTAACAGGTCCCAGAACCATCAAGCCACAGACGGGTCAACGTATTGTGGTGAGCCACGTCACCGGGGAATCGTTGCACCCTGAGTTTATGCCGGGGTAGAATACTAACTCGAGTCCCCAAACATCCCCCCGGAAATGTATTGGAGAAGACCCATGCGTTCTAAAATCGAACAAGAGATATCTACATGGAATATTCGTAGTCGCTGAAACAATTAATCAATAAAAAATTCTCATAAGGAAAAATAATAAATGAATAAGAAATGCATATTATACGTACTGTGATCGGTACATTACATAATACAAACACGTAGGCCATGCCGGTATAAAATACAAAGGTACGCCGCCATTTTTCACAGTCCATCGTTTCCCGCGCAAGGACTAAGGTACGTTCGGAAAGTTATAATTTATAGTAAATAAATATAAATAAATATAATAAATATATTCTTTGTTAGATAAGCAGTTACCGTCGCCTATGGATATTTGCGACGCTAAATGTACCGTGACCACGCTGCTGTCCCATACGGTTACAGGAACCTAGGTCCACTAATGCCGAAACACAACACAAGGTTATTATGGCGGCATACTTATAGACCATGGGTGGTTGTCATCCAGACGGGCTTGGGGCCCTACCACGTAGCTAGGGTTGTTTTGTCGCCTATTACAACAAGTCGACCCTGGCCACAGGGGTTAGTATTCTTACTCCACTGCAGGGAAAAAATGATCATTCTTCCTTAATATGACCTTCCTTATTAACCCCTTCGGCTTAGCGACCTGTCCTAAAATACAACAGCCCCAGCTAGGTGGCTCCATACTAGACTATATGTCGCCATGATAACCTTGTGTTCCGGAATGAGTAAGTTTCCAGTTCCCCTACGCGGACGGCAACGTGTTGGTGAATGCTCCTGGCGTTGCAAACATCCATAGGCGACGGTAACTATTTATTATTAAGTGAGCCGTCGCCCTGTCTGCTGTGTCATAACAATGAATAAATTGTTTTTTGCGTATTTGGTTTTTTTGTTTCTTCTACGGGTTCTATTCCCGTCTCGCGTTTTTTTTTATTGATGTGCTTGAATGATTTGATCGATTGCACTATGGAGATCGCATAATTTTATTATTTGTTCACAGATTTAACAATGTTACAGACAGCGAGCATCTTTGGTTTAGCGGCATGCGTTGTACTATGTAAGTACCTGAATGATCTAGGATATATATTTTTTTGGTTCCGGAGGAGGAGCGACGTATTCCTCAGACTAGGGAAGGGAGGAATTGTACGGGAGGCCCCAGACTACCCCACCACACCTTTCCACCATCACTAAAATAGGCTTAAAAACTTCTCCTAAGTACTCTGGTCCCCTAAGTTTGGGGTGTCGTGAAGTACGGTAAGCGCGGATCTCAATATTTTGCGGAAATAATCCCCCAGCAACCGGGGAAATGATAACCCCTAGAATCTTCTTTTTATTAGGCTCATCACTTTTCACTCGGGTTCGATTCCCGTCTCGCGTCTGGGTGTTTATGTATAATATGTATTTATTAACAAAAAAAAAAGTATATAAGTAGTATATCAGTTGTCTAGTACCCATAACACAAGTGCTATGGTACTTAGTTTAGGACTAGATGGCGCTGTGTGAATTGTCACAAAATATTATTATTATTATTGACTTAAATGAAATGCGTTCCTTTGGGTTCTTTTTTCTGCCATATAAATTAAAAAAAAACCAGAACTTAATTATGTTCACCTTTATTAACCCACTTGAAGTTTCATTTTCGCAAAGAGTAGCCTCTAATAATAAAAAAAGCTTTATTTTATTACTCTTAGCATATTCTACCGTCTCTACAACGGGGAGTATTCTGAGGAGCTATTTAGAATGGTGCCCTCGTCGTCTTTTTACCACCTTACTGTCCGCCATCGGCTGGATGTTCATCCCTATTTTTTGGAGCTTCTTCTTTCATGTACGAAATGGTTCTCAAGAACGTTCATGTTGCCTACTCTCAGGATCTGGAATGAACTTCCGGCTGAGGTTTTCTCAGCGCAGTACGATATGGGGTTCTTCAAAAAAGGCGTTATAAAATTTATTCGAAGCCGGCAGCCCGTTGGTAATGCGTCTTGCAATGGTAATGCATCAAACTATTATTAAGTGCGGTTGTTACTGGTCTCCAAAAGATAGAGGGCTGTGTGCTGTTCTGCGGCCCCCCTCAACTGTTGATCCAGGAGAGCGCCGGGGGACGAAATCCTGACCCCCGGCGCCAACAATTTAGAAGGGGCCCGCCTTAAGACAAAGGGCGGGCCGGCGCCGGCCCGGGCCACGAGATCGGCAGGCCATATATCCGTGGGCCCGGGCGTAGGCGATAGGAGAACAGCAGGGTTTTTTAGTGGGTAGTCGGATGGTCGAACATCTTTCCCGGAGTCCCACATATCCCTCGGTCCCCCCGGGTCGGGGGAACCCGTCAAGAGAGGTTTTTCCCCGAGACCAAAAAAAAAAAATGGTCTCCAAAAGATGCTGTTAGTGGTTTTCAGCTAGAGCTGTTCTTCCGCGGTATTCTCGTTGGGTCTGTTTGCTATGAAAGCCAGATTCAGATTCTGGTATACCATTATTTTATCTCGGACGACTTGACAGCGACTACGAACGTTAAGGCATTTCAACCCCGTGGGAGCGGGGTCCATTAGCCGTGGCAGCGTGCTCGGAGCCGTGCCTCCTGTGAGGTGCGTTTCCGGCTCGACCGCTGCATGGGGACAATTGAGAACTGTCACGAATGGCAGTTTTTTAATTGGAGTCTTTCAGCTTCACCGGTGAAGCCGATCCTATTCTAATCTACTACCGTTTCTGAGTGCTTATAGCTGGGGGAGAAGAAACGACGAAAGAATCTCCCCCGCAACATATCTATTCTACGTTGGTATCCCATTATTTATGGTCATTATAGCTATATTATCGTGGAGATCTTTGGGGGAGGCCTTTGTCCAGCAGTGGGCGTCTTCCGGCTGAAATGATGATGATGATAGCTATATTTACAAAATGATGTATAAAAAGATGAGAGAAAATGTGCTCGTTGTGCGCCGTTTTAGAAAAGCGCTGTGCTACTACAATTACATAAATAATTGCTGAAATTCTCGTCCAGGCGCTGGCCAGCCCATAAATCAGGCGCCAGTTCTGAAGGAGCAGCCAGCTGAAGTATTGTTCAAGGTTGGAGACCAGCCGGCTGTGATCGAGTGCGCCCTTGAAGGACAAGCCAAGAATGTCAAGTAAGGATACACTTCTAAAGATTTCCTTCCACATCCTTTTGTTTCATTGCTGAGAAATAGCAGACAAGGCTCTACCTAATAGTTAGCAGTCACCGTCGCCTATGGAATGTTTGCGATGCAACTGGAACATGGGTACGGTAGTACGAGGTAGAGGCGGAGTAAAATACTGAACCCTACGGCCGGGGGCTTGTTGTAAACGTCCACAAAACAACCCTAGCTAGGCAACTACCCCTGGTCCCTAAATATTTCAATTCCCCCCTAGGTTAGGGTTGCCAACCTTCCTGTTTTCCTAGGACATGTCCTAGTTTCTGTAGTGCCCTGGGATGTCCTGGAAAGTTTTTAAGCAGTGTCCTGTCTTTTTTAATATTCAAATACTTGTTACATTAATTCAAATACTCATATTATTTAAAACAATACGATTAATATCATTACTTGAATTTCATTTAACCTATTTTTACTACTGCAACTCTGTTATATTAGTTTAACTATTGAAACTCTGTTACTGCGTCCTGATTTTAAACTGAATTGCCCTGGTTTTACTAACTTCAAATCCTAGTTTTTTTTAAATTTGGGGTTGGCAAACCTACCCTTGGTCATCATGTTAACGATGCTTCTCGCATTATAATTCGTTTCAGATAAGAATAGGATCGACTTTACGCCATGTTGTGACGTCATAGCATAGGTTTTTATTATTTATTCCACTAACTGTTGTTTAAAATAAAATTAGGTAAATTTCACTAATCATTATTGATACGCAAATAACGTTTCGTTCTTAACCAAACTGTATGTCTAGTGACATACACACATTTGACAGATAGAGGTCTTATTTGAATCGCATTAAACAAACATCTATAGACAACAGTTACTGCTTTCTATTTAGTGAGCCGTTTGCTTAGCTGCTGTTCTACTGCAATAAACAACTCACATAAGGCAGGAGTAAAACTTTAGAAAAGTAGATTACCTTTCATGTATTAAAAGCTTCGAAAGCCCGTTCAAGGATACGAACCTTATAGGAAACACTGTATACTTGTCTATCTCATTCTGTCGCAGGCTAAATCCGATTTATGAATATGTTTGTCTCTTTTTGGTGTCGATTTTTCGTTTATTCGAATTTTCAAATCACAACGGTAATAAAGAAGTCCCACTTCGGAAATAGTGTATTCAAACCGCTTTTCAGATACTCCTGGCATAAAGATGGCAAGGAGCTGACACTGAGTGAAAACATAGTCCAACGCAGCGAAGGATCTCTTACATTCACGAAACCCAGCGCCAGTGATGAGGGCGTATACCAATGCTTCGCTGAGACACCATCAGGCGTCGCCAGCACACGACGCATCCACTTCAAAAGATCTTTCATCGACCACCCAGCGGTGAAACTCGTGGAACATTCCCCAGTCGAAGGCAGACCCTACAAACTGGACTGCAAGATCCCGAACAGCTACCCAGCGCCGAAGATTGTGTGGAAGATCCAGCCGATCGACAACCCTGATAAGGCTGAGGTCATCTTGGATAGGAAGATCACCCTCTCCCCAGATGGAAATCTCTGGTTCTCGGAAGTCTTGCCAAAGGACGCGAGTACAAAGTAAGTTCCTTAACGCGTATGATGGTGGACACCATGTGTCCGACATACTTTTCCCTCAGGCCACACCAATATACCAAGAATCGTACAAAATCGTTGCAAATGTTTTCAGAAAATAACTTATAAATAATGGACAACTTGCGGATACAGCTATGTACTCATTATTTTCTGAGATGCCACAGGCAGACATTTTTAAAAACACCTTGTAGAAAAGGCCATAAATTCCTTTCAAATTATGTTTACTAAGTGGCCAGGATGTACTGTTGGGCTGCGTTAATCGGTGTCCGTCAGCTGCCTAGAGGCTTCTCTACTGATCTATGGCATGTGGATTCAGGTGTCTGATACGGCCTTCTAGATCCAATGAATTGGCGGTGACAAGGTGTCCGACATTACCCACTGGGCTAAACATGATAATTCTTCTTGTCCGTGATCTCTTTTCTGGTGCATAGACGAAATAGCGTTATAGCAAGTGATATCTCACTCGGAGACTGACTCGTCCTGGGTTCGAATGACATGCATCGCTGAGGCAGTTTTTCTCGCCTGAATATCATAATTATTATATATTGGAAATCTTTGGATAAGCGTAGTGGGTATACTGTCTGTTCTCTTTAAGAGGGGGGGGGGGGGGGGGTCCGAGCCTGAGAACTACACCTGATCGGTCTTCCAGGGGACATTTGATGCGGTATGTGGTATTCTACAACTGCGACCAATCAGCTGGCTAGTAAACAATAGCTAGAATGGTCACGGCAAAATATCCACAAAAATCCTGGTCTTCACCTAGAGCCTTTGAGGGAGTTTACAGAATCTACATTTATCAATACGGGAGATCCTACAATTCTCAAGTAGTCCGCATCTCTCAGCTTTGATTCTATTTTAGAAGCAAATACGTCTGCGTCGCTGAAACTCCCGCAGAAGATAAGCCTGTAGTCCTCGCTGAACACATCATCAAGGACCTGGCCAAGGACACGAAAAAGAAGGACGGCGAACTCACTCCTCAGTACGTGAGCAATGATATGATGGCGAAGGCTGGTGATGTCACTATGATCTACTGCATTTATGGTGGAACGTAAGTATAACATTCTTTCTAGAATATTAAAATTCTCATACGCATAAACTAGTGTAAGATTTCAACGAACATTGTATTTAATTATTGTTTTTTAGGAATTTTTACCCACTAGAAACTTCTTCCACATTCCTCTCTAATACATATGCTTGTCGTGCCGGGATTAGTGCAGCCAAATCATGGGTAAAATACCCTTTTTTTTTTTTACGGGGTGGGGAAATCCTCATGGACTACCTCCGCCTGGGGAAAGGCGGAGGGGCGTGCCGGATTCTTACCGGCTAAAACCACCACCCCGGTGTCTCCTCACACGTGCGCGGGGGGCCGCGGGAATCCAAATTCTTCCGCAGCCCCACACTAGTGCTGGCCCGGTGTGTCCGGGCCTCGTCTCCTGCACGGGGTAGTGAGGTGTTTAACTACCCCGTGCATCGCCTCAGAGGCGCGCGCCGACACCCGCGCGCGCCTCCACCTCGGGATGGGTAAAATACCCTCACACAACCTTGTGCACGTCGTTCTTGCTAGCACAGCTAACGATAGCAATTTAATAGCAGTATTCTTCTTTAGTGAGCGGCTAGATTCGATTTCCCTCGGCAACTTTCGGCTTCTTGACATACCGACATGGTCGCTTACGTTACGTGATCCTAGAATGGTGGTCATTTTACCCTGGCTGCACTGGCCGGGACGCCCAAACCGGCTTCTGCAATTTTGAACTGATCAACACACACTGTGAAATAAGCCCGCGACTTTTGGTCCATACAGTATTCTTTAATTCAAAGTAACTTTAAAATAAACCTAAACCGAAGGGCATGTAGGAACTAGGAAGGGAATAATGAAAGTGGACGAAGCGAAACATGTATGTAAGGATCGTAGCAAGTGGAAAGAAGTGGTCTCTGTCTACCCCTACGGGGAAGAGGCGTGATTATATGTATGCATGTATGTAACTTTAAAATAAACCCTCATTGTTCTTCTATCGCCTCTATCTGGGCCCACAGATAAATAAGACCTACCGATCGTGTAGCAAAGACTCGCCCCTTGCGTCAGGGTAAGCCTCTTCCACAGTAGGTTCTGGGGGGTCAGGATTTTGTCCCCCTGACGCTCTCATTCGGGGTGGCGCGCGGGACAGCACATGACCCTAACCCTCGCGGCTCCTGTCTACGGCGTTCGGAGGTGTTGACGCCCTTCGGCGCCGTCGAATCGAAAGTAACCCTTTTTTTTTGAAGCAACCTACATAGATCTTTCATTTGTTCTATATGTTGTAGTTTTCAGAGATTTTAGTGATAATTATATTATTTAATGTGTTGATTTTTTTATTTCAGTCCACTAGCTTACCCAGATTGGTTCACAAACGGCAAAAATGTTAACGGTAAGCCACAGGACCGCATTACCAGGCATAACCGTACCTCGGGCAAACGGTTGTTAATCAAAGAGACACTATTAGAAGATGAGGGTATCTTCAAATGCGTCGCCGATAATGGAGTCGGGAAGGCTCTCGAACATTCCATTAAATTGACCGTTGTCAGTAAGTAGAGTCAATTTAAAAATTCAAATTAAGTCATAATACTGACGCTAATTTTGACACACGCTTAACGTAACATTGGTTTATTTCGACACAAATATTTTGGCCATCATTTAATAAACCACACCCACTCATCATCATTTTATTGATGAATCACGGTTGCAGTCCAAACTCTTGCTTCGGCGCCCGGGGTCCGCTTTCCGACTTTTTCTTCCCCACTTCACACGATCTTCGGCATCTCTGGTGGTTAGTTCATTGGCGCGCATATCAACCCCTACGACGTCAAGTCAGCAATTTAGGTCTACCCCTCCTGCCGGGGCCCGGAAGTGGCGGCATCGTCAGACATTTGTTCACATAACTAGCCGGTTGCCGTAAAAAATGGCCATACCAGCGTAGGCGACACTCCTGTAATTTATCCGCTATATCACGGACATGATGGCTGCCGCGAATGCGGGAGTTCCTAACACGGTCCTTCCACGTTACTCCACATATCCACCGCAGCATATTCATCTCCGTGACTCGCAGTGCCTGCTTGTGTCGCTCCAGCATCACTCCCACAACAACACCCATTCAATCTATTAATTTTTTCTCATAGCGACAGACGATCTCTTTACACTGCCGCATCAAGCAAAAGCGGGGCCTGCAGCAAATTCTTTCGAATGAACCTTGATCTGCTATGGATTTTTAAGTTAAAAGTTGTAAAAAATAATTCAGTACTCAATATCTCAATACGTTTATTTGCCGTCTTTAGGTTACAGTGTTGCGGGTGCTTAACCGTACAGTATATACTCAGACAGAGATGAGCGGGTTCAAATATGAGGGGTCCCTTTTGAGCGGGGCCCATAGCAATTGCTACTCTTGTGGATAATCCGGCACTGTCTCTTTATATTGAAAACATATAACTCCTGGTTAGAAATGAACGAAGAGTGAAGAATGGCTAGTGATAGAATTTTATTAACAACAACAGTCTTACGATACCCACAGCTGGATAGAACAAAACCCGATCTCTGCTTTTCTCATCCAGTTACTACCGGTTACCTTTTTAATGTCATCAGTACACTGGGCAGCGTGTCTACACAAGACGTGGTCTCCGCTAGCTTAATACAACAGCTGCCTAGTCATAATCTTAGCAAGCGATAAATGGATTGTTTAGATTGACAGACTATCAGAGATGTTTTTATGATTGATAAACGTTTCGGATGCAATTTAAATGAAAAGCTTGAAAGAGGAATCAAAGTAAACTGACAGTTCATTTATATGAAATAGTCGTATTTAAAAAAAAAAACTCATTTTTGTTCACAGGCGCTCCCAAATACGTCAAACGACCAGAAAAGCAATTATCTGCTAAGGAAGGTCAAGATCTGACCATCCCTTGTCAGGTAACAGGACTTCCAGCACCAAAGGTAACCTGGACCTTCAATTCCAAGCCTTTGAGCAACCCTAGGGCTTCGGTCAACGATAAAGGATTAGTTATCAGCAAAGTCCAAAAATCTGATCAAGGTTATTACGGCTGTGCTGCTGTTAATGAGCACGGAGAAGAATATGCTGAGACCCTTGTCCAAGTTTAAAAAAGTAAACAAAATATCAAAACTGTTGTATACGTTTTTTTTTTTACTTTGACAAATATCCACGCGAATGTAATGGGGACCATTTTGAACAAGGAATATATTACTCTTACGAGAGTTTTGAATCAAGAACCTATTGTCGAATTACATTTTGTCTTAATATATTACCCAATACCCAAGCTAAAATCATAAACTATTGTCTTCATCCTATTACTTCCTGCTAATGTATTTTTAGGTTTTGTAATTAAAATTGGTAATAAATAATTATTTTCTTATGATATTTTTTTTTATTTCAACCAAATAAATGCGACACGGATATTTATGGATACAAAGTTGCTTAAAACTTGCTTGTCTTCTTCTTATTCCTACCAAGATTTATGTGGGGTCAGCACAACATGTTCCACTCTCCTCTGTTAGCCGTTATCTCAATATTCACACCTTTTTCCGCCCTAATATCTTTTATGCAATATATGGATGGATTTTAGATGGATGGATGGATTTTCTTTTCTCTAGTTTACCTCTTCTTCATTATAAGTGATTAATAGATATGTCGGATTCAATTTGTCATATAAAATGAAATATTTTTATTATCTCTTCGACTGACTTCATACTAAAAAATTGTCCACCTTGTGGAAGAATATGAAAACGGTATATTATATATTTTGAATAACGTTAATGTATTTTTCTTATATTCTTGTTTAGAACAAGAACAATGAACCTTCAACTGTGAACAATTCGTTTGCTGTAAGTTTCCAGTGATTTTCTTATAAATAGTTTGTCAGCTTAAATTTGATCTAAAATAAATATTTCTTTCACAAAGCTTGGTTAAAAATAGGTATTACAAGTAAGTAGTAATACACATTATAATTGTGGGGTCGTGATGGAAATTTAAGTCTGGATCATCCCCAAATACCAAAGTAACATCGGGGTGAAAGCTGACTAAAGGATCAACTTTTAGCTACTACTCTAAAACTTTTTGTATGGCTGCAATGCTTGTTCTACATCTTTTCGTGACGTCTTTTTTAATAAAACACAAAATGTGTGTGTGCTATTCACATACGGCAGATGTGAAACTTCAGAAAAATAGTCTACGAGAGAACACTGTATACTTGTATTCCATCTAATTCTCTTGCAGGATGAATTCTATTTAAGTATTTATGAATATGTTTGTCTCTTTTTGGAGTCTCTTTTTTGTTTCCTCAAATTTACAATTCACAAAACTACTAAAAAAATGTTACTTCAAAAATAACGAAGCTGTATGGTCTATGATCTTGGCCTACTCCTCCCGACTCTAGTTAAATACTAGATTATGGTTAAATTTACTATGTCAATGTCATTGCCAACGCGTATAACCTCAAAAATGAAAATAAATAATGCAGTGTTGGGGGCCAATTAAATAAAAGAAACAAAGGGATAAATTTATAAATGCAATATGTTATTCCTTTATATATTAAGTATTATATCTGTGATAGTGCAAGCAGTATTTACTACCTTAGCTATAGGTAGGTAATGTTATTTTTGACACTTTTATTGATTTTATTATTTAATGTAAATAGATATACTAGTGTAATAGTCAAATAAGATAGTTAAACTAAAGTGAAAAACAGAAGAAAATAGTTATAAAAATATCTATAAAGTACTTAAATTCCATATAATTAAATTATTCAAACTTATCGAATAATACCTTAAAGTTATAACAACATCGAATTATGGGAAATGTAAAGTATGTTGTTTTATGAACTTTAAATTTACATCTTCCTGGAGGGTACACAAAATATAAGTATAATTATTAATATAATTGTAATGAGCACTTGGAGTTAATAATACTGGCCCACTGAGATACAGTATTGATCCTTTGCCTGCCAGATTGGCAAATTAAAACAACAACAATACAGTATTGACTAGTTCAGGGGCCAGTGTCATCTTCTATATACAAGTAAGTTGTTTGTACATGAACGGTTGTGCTATGTCTTTTATGTTTAAAGTTTGTATTTGTTATTACGAGGAAATCACTTTAATTCTTATAATCAAGTGAATTATGAAATTAAATGATTTAAATTCTATAAAATACTAAAAATTATGTAAGTTACTATAAGTTTATATTTAAAAAAAAAACTATAGTTAAAGTAAAAATGTTTTTACAGCGGCTGGATTATACTATTTAGCGGAATTAGTTGAAGAATACACAGTTTTGGCCAAGCAAGTAATATCATGGATAATTATTGTAAGTATATTTTGTAAAACATAATAATCTCTTGTCAAAGTAAGCAATTCTTCTTCTTCTTTTAATTTTTTGGCTCCAACGCTTTTGGTATTGATTTTGCACTGGCAAAATGTTAGAATGTGATGGGTTGTTGGATGTTAGAATGTAGATTTATATATACAAATGAAAATTTTGTTAGTACATTGTCACTATAAATTCATTTTTCCTTGGATGGCAGCGTGTTAGCTGTGCACGTTACATCGCAAACATCAATAGGCAATACTAACAGTTTACTATTATATGGGACATCAGCCTGTTTGCTGTTTTACAGTATTAATTAAAAAATGCATGGAAATATTTAGGGACAAGGATTAGATTAGAAACATTTTTTTATTGATGTCAGATGGCTGACGGCCCACTTATTAGTTGCAGTTATGTCCAGGGCACTGCTAACACTGTGTGTGTAATGTTAGTGGACCTGGTCATTTATAAACACAATATAAGGTTATTATGGTGGAATATTTAAAAACCAGGAGTTGTTGCCATTCTGACGGGGTTTGAGCCGTACCACCTGACTTGGGTTGTTTAGTCACCTTTTACAATAGGTCGACCCCGGCCATAGAGGTCAGTATTCTTTCTCCACTCCTGCATGGATAAATAATTGATGTGTGTCAGCTCCAATGCATGACTAGAGTTTACTCCTTAAGAACTATTAATGTGTAGATTATGTAAAATACGAAAATCGTTTCTTAAGGAGTAAACTCCAAAAACACATGATTGTGACTGCGAAATCAGGTTATCCTGCTGTCAAAAGCTCTGCCTTCCTCATCACATATCCACTACTGATCATTTGTTTCTCCAATTTTCAGGCGACAACAGCCATACACATCGGTCTCATAATATTTGAAGACTTCCCAATCTACCTGAACATATTAGGAATAGTCCAACAGTTGCTCTATGGAATACTTATCAAAGATTTTCCAGTCGTAAGGGTCACAAGCGTGACATTTATAACTGCATTACTTATACTAGTGTTCCACCATTACCTGGCTTTTAAGTATTTTGGAGAGGTTTATTATACTTTTTCAGAGGTATGTATATATTACATAAGGGTGATTTTTTTATAGTATACTATAAAAAACGGTAACTGCTTACTATAGTAAGCAGTTACCGTCGCCTATGGATGTTTGTGATGCTAACCGCACCACGAATATGCTGCTGTCCCATAAGTGTACCTGGGTTACTAATGACGTAACACAACACAAGGTTATTATTGTGACATACTTATAGATCAGGGATGTTTGCCATCTGGATTTGGGACCTCAGGGTTGTTTTGTCGCCTTTTACGACAGTCTAGCTCAAGCCAAAGGGGTTAGTATTCTTTCTCCTCCCCTGTATGGAATTTATTGATTGAATTTTTTTATAGCTCTTAGCATTTCATGGTATGTTGCCCAAAGATAGATTTACATCAGAATTAAATGGTCTTCGAAAGTACAACATTTTAAAAACTAGGGTTTAGAGTAATTTTACAGGCAAATTTACTTCCGTTTTGTGTTGGTGCCCTTCCGATTTGAAGAAAAAAGAAAAACACATGGTAGGACCCCAAGGCCGTCTGGATGGCGACCACCTTTGGTCTTATAAGTATATGCCGCCATAATAACCTTGTGTTGTGTTCCGGCATTAGTGACCCAAGTTCCTGTACCCTTATGGCACAGCATGTTCGCGATGCCACTAGCATTGCAAACACCCATAGATGACGGTAACTACTAAATTCTAAGTGGGCCGTCAGCCTGTCTTCTGTCCTACAGCAATAAAATAAAAAAAAGTTGTCTTAGATATAATTGTAAAGTTCTCTTCTTCTTCCTGCCCATATTCCACATTATATGGGGTCGGCACAACATGTTCACTCCACTATTAGCTGTCATCGTACACACTCTTTTTCGTCAAATACCTATCTAGTATCCGTTCACTGTCATTTCTATAATTTTTCTATTTATATGACATTTTTATCTTCACATTAAAGTTCTAAATTTATTAATATTTCAGGTGCTGGCATATTTCACAATATGCCTGTGGATTGTGCCTTTCGCTCTCTTCGTGTCACTTTCAGCGAATGACTATGTCCTGCCCACTACGGGGGAACGACAGCCTTTACTGGGTATGCTATTTTTTACCATGCTCTTATTAACTTGACCTCTATGTATCTATGTAATGGAATTTTCGAACTTGATTTTACCCACTGAACGATAAAAAAAAATTCAAAATTTTGCACACATGTCAAGACCTGATGACAATATACAAATTTAATAATTTTGTCCCATAGTCCTTATCAGGATTAACGCTTTATTTTCCTTCTGATGAAATGGCATTTGGCGTTTTATTAATAGTACCCGGATGACCGAGCTTTGTTCGGTATTTTTTTTTGTTTTTTTTTTATAAATTGTGTTTTTTGGAAATTAACAATTGATTTTCTTAGTCTAACCTCAAAGCAAACACTCATTGACTTCGTGTTACTTAACAACGCCATCTGCTGGAATAGCTTTAGTGTTGTTGTGTCGTTAAAGCAATTTAAAAAAAATAGTATTATTATTCGCCGATAGATGTCGGGAAGAGTCATTTTTCAGTTTAAATTGGGACTACTCAAACGCCACCTTTTGACATTTTCTAGAAATGATTCCTAGTTAGATCGATTTATCGCCCCCGAAACCCCCCGTATACTAAATTTCATGAAAATTGTTGGAGCCGATTCCGAGATTCCAATTATATATATATATATATATATATATATATATATATATATATCATCATCATCATCATCATCTAAGCGTTATCCCGGTTGCATCCTAAACTTTCGTTTCGGTGCCCGGGGTCCGCTTTCCGACTTTTTCTACTCCACTTCGCACGGTCTTCAGCATCCCTGGTATTGAGCCCATTGGCACGCATATCACCCCTTACGACGTCAAGCCAGCACTTTTTGGGTCTACCCCTCCTGCCGGGGCCCGGCGGAGGCGGCATGGCCAGACATTTGTTTCCCACGTAATCATCCGGTTGCCGTAAAACGTGGCCGTACCAACGGAGCCGACACTCCTGCAGTTTATCCGCAATGTCACGGACATGAAGACTGCCGCGAATGCGGGAGTTCCTAACGCGGTCCTTCCGCGTCACTCCACACATCCACCGCAGCATATTCATCTCCGTGACACGCAGTTCTTGCCTGTGTCGCTCTAGCACCGGCCACGCTTCACATCCGTATAAAAGGACAGGCCTAATGATGGTCTTATAGACCTGTCCCTTCAACTTTACCGGCATCTTGGGGTCACAAATGACACCAGTTACCTCACGCCATTTGGCCCACGCGGCAGCAATGCGTGCCTTGACGTCACAATCGATGTCACCAGACGCATGAAACACAGATCCCAGGTATTTCACTTGGTCCGTGCGCTCGACCGTGTCGCCGCCTATGCGTACGGGTGTGGGATCTGTGGAGTTACAGGCCAAGTACTCGGTCTTCGCGACATTGAGCTTCAGACCACCGTTCTCAAGCGACTCCTTCCACGCCTTCACACGTCGCACCAGCCTACCCCTGTCTGAGTCTGCCAGCGCGATATCATCAGCATACATAAGCAGCCACGGGGGCTGCTCATGTGAGTTTATATATATATATATATTTGCTATATATAAAATATATATAAAATATATATATATATATATTTGTTTATATATATATTTGCTCGTTTAAAGATATAAGATATAAAAACATTTACGGATTGGGAATAGACAACAAATAAATTATAGTTTAGAAAACTAAACACCACGCTTTTATTTTAATTATTTAAATTAAAAAGTAAAAAAAAAATTCTTAACATAAGAATAAAATTAATTTCACTGTTTTAAAAGCGTGGGGTGCTTTGTACGATATTTTTAAACCAACTCTGCATTTCTGACTGCTTTTTAAAACTAGTAATAGAATATTATAAAGATTAATATTGAGCACCCCACGCTTTTTAGAACAGTAACATTAATTTTCTCTTCAGTCATTATAATGTTATAATAAAAGTGTTTTATAGTTTTTTTATTGACTTCTTTTTCACTTATGTCAGACTGCTGTAGAGGTCATGTGTTGAATTCCCATCTCGGGTCTGTGTATAATATGTATTTATGTACAAAAGTATATAAGCGGTACACCAGTTGCCGGCTATGTATTTTTTTATTGCTTTGGGACAGCAGACAGGCTGACGGCCCGCTTAGAATTAAAGCAGTTATATCGCCTATAGGTTTTTGCAATGCCAGTGGCATCGCGAACACGCTGCTGTCCCATAAGGGCTCAGGAACCTGGGTCACTAATGCCGGAACACAATACTAGGTTATTATTGCGTCATACTTATGGGTTGTTATTCAAATAGACTTGAGGCCCTACCACTAGCCAGGCTTGTTTTGTCGGTCGGATTAAAATGCATGAAGAAACCTATAGATTTTTTAAAAACTATTATTTCTTTTTAGCCGACAACAACGTCCTCAGTGACTACCTATCCAGGAAATCGAAGAAATACAGCCTCCTATCGTTCTTCAGTTTCGCTAAGGAGTCTATATTACCACAGCGTAATAAAAAAGCCTTCTGAAGCTATGTGTTTAGTTGGGTCCGTTGTTAAGACATGCTTGATGTACAGGATCTTAGTTTTTTTACCATGACGACCTCTACCGGTTAGAGTATTGAAAAATAAATATAGGATTAAATTAATATTTATCTCATTGTCAAATTTAACCAAATTAAGCCATTCGCTTTAGAATATAAACCAAATGGCTTAAAGTGCTTTTGATTGAAACAAATCGGCTCAAGCGCTTTTGATATTGTACTTGTATTTACTTCAAGCGTTTTCGATAACTAATGAAATCGCTTTAAGCGCTTTAGAAATATAACTAAATTATTTCTAACACTCGAAATTGAGGCTAAGTTCAGATGAACGCGCGCCGAGCCAACCACATTGATTTCAATGTTGTCGTGTACATGATCGCGCGTCACCGCGCGGCGCCGCGCGGTTTGAGATCTACAATCCTGTATCAACCTGTTCAGTTGAACCGCGCGGTTCGAGGGCGACGGACGCACGGAGCCACGAAAATGGAGGACGAGATATCTATTGATTTACTTCTACTACCTATTGATTTTCTGATCGATCTTCGTGTAGTCTTAGTGTGAGATATAAAGTCACAAACAGGCATAAAGAAAGTCTTTGACTCAAAATAGGGTGCACCCAGTATCGTGTTTGCTTTCGACGAGGACGAGGTATAAAACCCACAACCAAGTAGCCTCCTCCACGTCCATTCTCACTGAATGTTCACGCTAGATTGCCGCGCGCAAGCCGCCGCCATCTGAATTCAGCCTACAGCAAGTCGCTTTGAAACGCCTTTGAAATTGAATTTTCAAATCGTTCCAAAAATAATTTCAAGTACTTTGGAAATAAAACCGATTTAAATGTAGCGCTTTTCAAATTTAAGTAATTTCGCCAAGCGCGTTCTAAATTGAAGCAAATGGGTTAAAGCGCTTTGGTTATAAATATTTTTTTTTTTTAATAAAGCATGTCGTGATCAACGGGCATTAAGTTTGAATCTAGTCATATAAAAGACATTTCTTTGTAATCATTTACAGTGTTTTTAAATCGCCTCATATTAATTTTTTTTTATTTAAATTATGCCAATTTAAATCCCGTTTGTGTGTTAGTACACGAATGAATCGTACGGAAGCTTTATTAGCTTAAGAATACAATAATACGTCCCACTTCTGGGGTTGCGCTTCCCTTAGAGGGAACCCTTAGAGGACAGTCAAATGTGTTTCATGATTTTCTCAACAGTGCCTATACATGTCATTGTGTGAATCGAACACGTGACTTCTTGATCTAAGGCTAACACTTGGCTACCACGCATCTAAGAATATAGCTTATACGTTCGTATGAAAGCAGACAAGTTGATAAGTATTAGTTGAATGTTTTTTTGTAAAATTATTCTTTTTAATAAATAAATTAAAAAAACAAGACAGCGCCCCTACTATACCGGCACGCTATGATGGCCGTTTTGTGTGTTGTAAGTATTAATTAGTAATTATTACATTTGAAAGAGCAAATTGCTGTTCTTTATTGTCAATAGCGACGTGCAGTTATTAATAATAAAGAATAGCAATTTGCTCCTTCAAATGTAATTACTAATTAATACGAAACTTCATGGAGTGGACAAACATCAAAACGGCCATCATAGCGTGCCGGTAGCATGGTGGCGATAAAAAATGTTACTTAATACGTAAATTGCGATTCGTGAGAACAGACCTAGTTAATAATAATATATTTGTTAGCCTTGAAAAAAAAAACTAATATAACTAAAAATATGCTTCTGGTTATAACTGAGTCCAAAAGTAAGTGATCCCTGACTCAAACTAGGAACTGACCTATATTTTGAGTCGTAAAAAGGTAACTCGCACTGATTGGAGCAAAAAAACAAATAATACAAACACCTTAATTAAGTTGTGTGTATTTATTTTATCCGTGCAAGGGCAGAGAACGAATGCTGACCTCTGCGGCCGGGGTCGGCCTGTCGTAAAAGGCGACAAAACAATCCACCCCAGGTGGTAGGGCCCCAAGCCCGTCTGGATGGGACCACCTTTGGTCTTAAGTATGCCGCCATAATAACTTTGTGTTGTGTTACGGCATTAGTGACCCAAGTTCCTGTACCCTTATGGGACAGTAGCGTGTTGGAGATGCCACTGGCGTTGCGAACACCCCGTAAATCTAGTACTTTCTAGTTTTACTATTCTTTTTTTAAGTGGAAACTTATTTAGCGGCGTTGTGCTGTTTTTTGTGATGGGTAAAAAAATGTTCTCGCGTCAGGTGTCACGTGTCCTGATCGAAAATTCGTAAGACGGAGTTTTGCTCCAGTAATACTAACCTTATTAATAATGATTAAAGGTTTATTTTATAATGTAACTTTTAAATGATTGCGTTGTATTATATATATCTATTTGAATTGCGACTTTATTGCAATGAAATACAGTTGAGTTTTTGAAGTGAAAACTTCTTTAGGCGCGTTAAGCACTGCGACTGCTTCGCTAGTTTTTTATTTATTTATTATTGTCATTAAAAGTACTAAAATATTCTATAACCTGTATATCTTATCTGTGTATATCTTCAATTTCCGATGACACTATTGTTAGTATTATAAAAAAAAGTCGATAACTATCGATAGTATCCGACCACTAGCGCATAGTGCTGTCCCCTCCCAGTGCTGCTGCGCCAGTTGACTGACCATCGTCTCTCGCTGCATCGACTCGTGACCCCCGACTCTAACTAAATTAGTAACTAACCAAACTGTTATAATCGAGATTTCTCGAGACATCTTCTTAATCGAACTATTTCATTGGTATATCTCATAATCGCCCACCGCTAATATATTTATGAGGCACATTTTGTAAATCATCCAATGTTTTATAAAAATGTTTCCAGTACGTAGATTTAAAAACAATAAAAAAGTTTGTTAATTTTTTTTCTTTTTTTTTAATTGCTGTAGGACAGCAGACAGATTGACGGCCCACTTAGAATTTAGCAGTTACCCATAAGGGTACAGGAACTTGAGTCACTAATGCCGGAACACAACACAAAGTTATTATGGCGGCATACTTAAGACCAAAGGTGGTCGCTATCCAGACTGGCTTGGGGCCCTACCACGTAGCCAGGGTGGGTTGTTTTGTCCGCCTTTTACGACAGGTTGACCCCAGAGGTCAGTATTCTTTCTCCACCCCTGCACGGATAAAAATGCCATATGTGTAATACACATATTTATTTCATTGTTTTTTTAGCTTACGAATTAATATTGTTTAATCTGTGTATTGCCCTACACAAACCCCTATTTGGGGACTAGACACCTTTGTGAGACAATTTCCACTACTGCTTGGGAGGAAAGTGGATAGGGCTGGAATATTGACTTCGGTACCTTCGCATCGTAGAAGGAATGAGCCCTGTACGTATCCGTATTTTATTTTTGACAGTAATAAAACATTGAATGCAAATATGGTTATTTTTCTAGAACATTCTACCTCCTATCATTGAATTTTAGCATCACGACTGTGAAACGTGACCTGTACTGGAGGAGCGACACAAATTTCATGTTACTCGGCGAGCTATGTTGGTCGTTTCTCTTGTGGGCATAATCCGAAAAAGAGAGTCAAAGTAACCGATATAGCTCACAAAATATGCAAACTGAAGTGGCAATGGGCCGATCACGTTTGTCGCTGGACCCATGGGCGTTGGAGCAAACGTGTACTGGAGTGGAGACGCTATCTATGCAAACGTAGCGTAGGACATGTCCCAACCCGATGGAGAAGGTTGTCGAAAGGGAAGAAGCAACGGAATGGATTCTGTCGCGCAAACTTGGGGAGGCCTACGTCCAGCTGTGGACAACGAAGGGCTGACGACGAAATTAAAGAAAACATTACTATTTTAAACTTTAATACTATTAAACATTTTTCTTAAACGTTTAAACGCTAGTGATGTTCCTCAGCGGTAGACAGAGGCTTGCCATTCGGATCATCGAATCGATCATTTGAATCACAACTGTAGAGGGTGGCAACACCGTACGCGAGAATGGCTAAACATATGAAAGTCACCATCAGACACATCAAGATATGTGAACTGAAATACGGACCACAGTTGACTGGCTCGCCGAATGACGTGATGTTGCCGTCCGAGTCGTTCCCTGATAGGGGTTGGATCTGAAATAATAATTGCTATAAAAACTTGGTCCTCTCATATATGCCGTCCATAATTACGTCACACGAAATTTAGAACTTTTAACCCGTCCTTGTCACATTTATAGAACCCTCTTTCCCCATGATGTGACATCACACATTTTTCAATTTTATGCATGTATTTAAAAATAATCAAAAGAAAAACGTTATTTTAATTTTTTTCTTATTATTATTAAATAATCTTCAATAAAATCAACATAAAGTAAAATATTTTAGATAACAGAAAGCAAACGACCAGATAAGAATCAATAAACTACTAATTGTGTTAATTAAAGATACAACACTTAATCATCTTGTGTTTGTCTGTATTTTCTTATTGTAAAGTTGATCGTAATGAGTGCAATAAAGTATATTATTATTACATTCATAAAATTGAAAAATGTCTGACGTCACATTAGGAAGGGTGTTCTAAAAATGTGACAACCTGTGTCAAGGACGGGAGGAGGGGTTTTCGTGTGACGTAATAATTACGTCACACGAAACCCCTCCCTTATTTATGGATCGCCCTTTAATAATATTCTTCGTTCTCTGAAGGAGCGGAGTAAGGATACTGACCCCCAGTCGCCGGGGCCCGACCATCGTAAAAGGCGAAAAAACCTAGGTAAATGGTAGGGTTCCAACCCTAACTGGATGACAAGCAACCTTGTTTTATAGCCAAAATAATACCACCATATTAACCATGAGTTAAGTTCCGGCATTCGTGACATCGTGTTTGTGGTGCCCGAGTACAAACATCCATAGACGGTAACTGCGTGCTAATTAAGTGGACCGTCAGCATGTCCGTTGTTCCACAGTAGAGTTAGTTCTCTTATTATTGAACGAGACACGCCCCGATTAGATCTAACTGCACAATAATATTATAAGTGTGACAGTGTGTCTGTCTGTTACGTTTTCACGCTTAAACCTATGTGGCGTCTATGGATCGCACATAAACCGGTTTCGGAACATCACTAGTTTTGGAGTGAAATGTTCCCCCTCACTAGTGTGCTCCGATCCCGCCATTATTCTTACACACAGAGAAAACTTTACTCGCGGCATGTATTTCCCGAACACTTATACCTATTATTATTCCGTATATAGATTGGTCCTTGGAGAAGAACATAGGCTACTTTTTTAATTTATATGGCAGAAGAACGTTTGCCGGGTCAACTAGTAGCTCATAATCATTAATAGAAAAGAGTGATTGATCCAAACGATACCTGGTACTGGGATAGAGTTACGAGACTACCATCCCTAGTGTTAACAATGGTTAGGGGTTCCCCACAAACAAACGACTGCTGCGCTCGTAAGACAATATCCGTCTGCGTTCTACCAACTTCTTCGCCCCCCTCGTATAATGCCACGGAATCTAAAACACAACTAGTTATTACCCGGTTTTATTCGCATGGAAATTGTCCATTTTTCGCTACGTATTATATCATACTAGTCGATCACGCCCGCTCCGCTGGGTGAATAACAGGCAAGAAAAAAAAATGAGAAGGGGTCAATTGAATCTAAACAAAATAGCCTATAACCATCTACGAAAAATTCCGCGTCGAATTGTAGTAGTTCCATCCCTACGGAACACAACACAAAAGATTATTAAGGCCCAGGTTCAGTAGTTAGTTTTATTGTGATGATGCATCAAATAACCCTATTTTCCTTATATACTACATTGATCAAAAAGTTCCCGGACTGACATATAAATGGAGCCCCATATGCATCATAATCTAATAAGGCATTCATAGTATGTGTTAAAATTTCATGACAATTGGACCACGTGTTCTCAAGTTATTGTTGTTTGTGTCAAAAAACATTGGTGTCTTTGTCAAAAGATGGATAAGAAGAATTTCGTGTATTGGTCAATCATTGTTTTTAATCGGAAAAATGTGAAAGACGCGAAAGAGTGGCTTGATAAGCATTATTCGAAATATGCTCCATAAAATCAACCGTTTGAATGGTATGAATAATGAATTTAAACGTGGTCGTAGCAACGTCAACGATGCTCAACGCAGTGGTCGCCCAAATACGGCTGTTAACGAAGAAACGTCATAAAAAATCCGCAGAATTGTTTTCACTAAAGATGAGGCGTATTTACGGTACCAGGTTTTAAAACCAGGTTTTTACTTTGAAGTACGGCGCCCTGGTACGAGCAAAAAATACTTGCAACTTCAAAGTATTTTTTTATTTATACGATTTCGCTCCTTATTCGTCACGAAATACGGGTTGAATTCATATGCAAGTATTTTACTTTGAACTTCAAACTATTTTTTTATTTATACGATTTTGCTCCTTATTCGTCATAGAATACGGGTTGAATTCCTATGCAAGTATTTTCAAATTTGAACACCGTGGCGTCTCAAGCAGTACGTACGGCTCGGCGCGTTGAGATCAAGTATTTTTAAAACCTGGTTTTTGACACTGGTATTTTTCCGTACCCGTACTTAGAAGCCCTGGTATTCAATTTTGCAAGTATGTCTCATCGCTAGTTTTCACCAACCACAAAATGGAAATCAGGGAGATGGCTGGGGTTTCAGTTATCATATGGCAGCGTGTTTACTATTTTACACGACAATTTGGGTATGAAAAAGGTCAACTCAAAGTGCGTGCCGCGATTTTTAACACTGGATCGAAAACAACAATGAATCGACGATTCGGAGGCCTGTCTGAAGTTTTTCAACCATAACAAAGCAGATTTTTTGCGTCGGTATGTGACCATGGATGAAACCTGGATTCACTATTACACTCCAGAGTCAAAGCGCTCGTCAGCTGAGTGGCTTGAGGCAGGTAGAAGCATTTCAAAGCGACCAAAGACAACAATCAGCAGACAAGGTTATGGCATCAGTATTCTGAGATGCTCATGATATTTTGTTTGTCGACAATTCTGAATACTACACAACGTTATTGGACCAATTGAGCGAAGAAATAAAGAACAAACGGCCCCACATGGATAAGAAAAAACCACTGTTCCACCAAGTCAATGCAACATGTCACAAATCAATAGCCACGATGGACAAATTGCATGAATTGCACTTCGAATTGCTAACCCACCCCCCGTATTTGCCAGATTTAACACGATTTAACTGCTGCACTTTTACACGCGGCAGCTTGTACTCTAAGTATTAAACATAAAAAAAATGCTGGCGATAAAACCAAATAAGGAGCATCATCTTATATGGGGGAGAAGTTGAAAGATTCCAGCTTTATGCTATATTGTTCAAAAACCCGCCAGAATGTAGCGACTAGACCAGATACAATGTATGAGCTGCAAGTGACGAACTGAAATATGCAAAGTTAAAAATTCTCTAAAAAGCCGTTTTCCTCTAAAATTTACAGTAACACGATTGTGACACCACTTTAATTTAATGCATTTTCACGGACACTTTTAAAACAGATTCTTCTTACCCTAGGGTAGAACCCTCCATACCAGGGTTAAGGCTGCCATAGCTTACCGAGCATCCATTTTCCAGGTTCAAATTCAAAATTGAATTCCAACTCAAACTCGGAGTACGCCATCTTAGTGGAGAGTCTAGTGTTGTCCCAATATTCTTCAGCAACTACTGGGACCTGCCTGAATGACGAACGACGACTTGGGGATAGAGTGTAGACATCTATGGAAGATTAATTAGTCTATAACCTAGTAACAACATATTTTTGTTTTAATGACATGATACTAGGCCATAAAATCTAAAAAAATCTTTTATTTTCATAGACTAGTATGAAGACATGCCGGGGCGGAGTAAGAATACTAACCTCTGCGGCTGGGATCGGCCTGTCGGAAAAGGTGTCAAAACATCCCCAGCTACGTAGTAAAGCCCCAAGCCCGTCTGAATGGCAACCACCAACCTGGGCCTTAATAATCTTTTGTGTTGTGTTCCGGCATTAGTGACCAAGGTTCCCGTACCCAGGGACAGCAGCGTGTTCGCGGTGCCCCTAGCGTCGCAAACATCCATAGGCGACAGTCTGTCTGCTGTTCCCCAGCAATAAAAAAGAATATTTTAACTGGAATTTACATCCTACAGTTGGACCTTACTACTTCTCCCCCATAGTACTTCTTACATAATTATATCCTCCATACGTCAACGGGAGTAATATGTTATCCGTGCCTGTCCAATAAGACGAACTTTTGTTTTAAACAATACTTACCGCGAAATCTGAAAAGCGCGCGTTCGGATCGGACGACTACACTCCGATCTACAGGCTCTATGATTGAATCTATGGTTATTAAATCCAGTTTATTCACATCTACCGGGTTATATTTTCCCGTATAAAAGGCAACGATCGGCCCATGAATAAACTTTTTAACTCCTAAAAATACTTGATTAATTATCAAATCATGACGTCTCAACGCTTGAGTTCGTGTCTCGTTTCGGCCATCTTGAAAATAAACATATATATATTTGAAATTCGGACGCAATTCCAATTTCGAACCGATATTTAAAAAATATACGTTAGATAAATGAGGTTGGAATATTTGATTCAAAGTTTGATACGGAATTGAGATTTTTGGGAAGTATTTAATACTTTTAGCCAGCAATCCTTCGCGTAAATTAAAATATGGTGTTCCCAGTTTATCTCTTGCGCTGATATCTTCTGTACAAAAAAAGTCTTCAACGAATATAATGATCGCCTCGCTTCGTTTGATCGTCTCGTGGATGATGTCAGCGAAATCGGTGGAAGACATTTTGACGAAGGGATTAGCTTCATATTGCACATTTTCCATTACCCGGTCATAGTCAATCAAGAATGTCGGTACTACATCCTTATTAGCTATAATACTTCTAAAATACACAATTAAAATCAGATATTTATGCATTTTGCTCATAATATTAACTTACAATGAAAATATTTCATGACAATAAAATTACAAATACAGATGGGTGAAGGAAACAAAAAAATAAAGTTTGCCAGTAATATAGTGTCTAAAAGAAGTTTTATATACATTAAAACTGTTGTATTTCGACCGGTAAAGTTATTATTACTAACCTACGATAAAGTTAATATGGACCAATGTTGAATATGTTTTATAGGTTGAAACCGCGCGGCATTTCGTGTTATTGCCCATTTATGAAATTTCCAATAATCGTACCGTTAAAGTATGAGAAAACAAATTTGTTTTTATAGGGGCAGCTACCGTGTTACCCTAACCTAACGTGACCATACGACCCGCTTTGAGCGGGATTGTCCCGCTTTCAGGCTGTCTGTCCCGCTGTCCCCAACGAGAACAAAAATGTCCCACTTTTACGAATAAACCTTTATACCTACTTGCCTACATTAATATCGTGAAAGACGGAAGCGCAGCGTAGACGCGGGTTGACAGTCAGGAACAAGCGAGAGCGAGCGACTGACATGCGAGAACGGGATAGACGAAAAATGATAGTTCATTTATCTGTTGTGCATGTGTTTATTAGAAACTTGCCATTTTTTTTTGGCCTCGGGGAAAAACCTCTTGACGGGTTTCCCCGGCCTGGGGGGACCGAGGGAAATGTGCGACTCCGGCAAAGATGTTCGACCATCCGACTACCCACTAAAAAACCCCGCTGTTCTCCTATCGCCTATGCCCGGGCCTACGGATATGTAGCCTGCCGCTTTCGTGGCCTGGGCCGGCGCCGGCCCGTCCTTTGTCTTAAGGCAGGCCTCTTCTAAAGTGTTGGCGCCAGAGGTTCAGTGTTTCGTCCCCCGGCGCTCTCCTGTATTGTAGAAGTTGAGGGGGGCCGCGGAACAGCACGCGACCCTCTCCCTCGCGGCAATAGTGCGGGCGGCGGATCCTTCCCCGAGGGGCCACCCGCGGCCGCTTTCTACGGTGGCCGGAAGTCATTGCTTGCCCTCCGACGCCGACGACGTGGCCTGCGTTGGCGGGAGGGGAGTGTGGTGGTGGACTCCCGCTCCCGCTCCGTCGCCTCCTTTGCGGATATGACGCAGAAGGAGGCGACGGCCGTCCATCCAGGATCGCCCCCGACCATGGACAGAACCAGGGCCGGGATCGACAGATCCGCGTCGATTTGGGTGACGAGGGCGCGGCGCTCCTCGCGCCACGCAGGGCACACGGCGACAGTGTGCTCCACCGTGTCCTCCTCGTCGCCCGCGTCACAGTGTTGGCACCCCGACGTCATCTCCCGCCCTATGCGACACAGGTACCTCCCGAAGCAACCGTGCCCCGAGAGGACCTGCGTTAGGTGGAAGGTCAGGGCGCCGTGGCGCCTTTCCACCCATTCCACCAGGACGGGCCTCACCGCTTCGATGGTGTCGAGGCCTGCGCTGGGGTGCGCGAGGCGCTCCTTCTACTCCACCATGAGCACCTCGTCGCGCAGCGCCGCCCGCTTTACTTCCACTTCGCGAGGCGCGGGGCGAAAGCCGCGTTCGGCCGCATCCCGGCGCCACTGGTACAATAGCGCCAGGACTCGGGCCTCGAGGTCCCACGGTGGGAACTTATCTTATACTTATCCCAACTCCTTATTGTATTACAAAATACATACTAAAGTAACTCTAATTTTGCTGTAGCAAAGTAGTTTTTTGTTGCGAAATTATTTATAAATATTATTTTTAGGGCAAGTTGGTGTAGGAATTATGATGTCAGTGAGGGTAAGATACCCTATTAAATTATTTCAAGTCATTTTTTAAACCATAATTTTTATTTTGCACTTAAACATACATCTTACACTGACGTATCCTATAAATGTATTTAATTATATACGAAATTACGTAGGCGTCCCGCTTTGACAAGAAAAAAAAATGGTCACGTTGCCCTAACCAAATCTGTACCAAAATGCTTTAACGCAATTGCTTTAGCCCGACCACCATCTTGGCGGTCTCTTGGGTAATATTAAAATTTTGAGTGAATCAAAAACAATGAGAATGAGAACACAATTAGAATTGGTGTATGAGTAACCTTTACTTAGTATTTTGCTTAAAATTAAAAGTTTAATTAAACGCATTATCCATAGACAATAAATTTGACATTTAACAATCAATAACATTGAAAACTTGCCATTTTGAATATAAAAGTAGGGTAATTTTTAATCTAGAATGTATTTAAAAAAATGATATTTCATTTGAAAGTAATTATGATAATGTTAATTACATGTATATATATGTGTTATATTAATGTTTTTTTAACATATCATATTTTTAAAATAATGTTTTGTTGGTCTTTATTTTATGTAGATTTTAATTATTTGGCAATACTGTTTACCATAGACGCGTCACATAATCATATGATCACTTTGGAATTGGATTGCTTTTTCACATGACTGATGTTCAATCGTCATCGTCCATTTATATTTTTACAAAAACCGGACCTTTAACTTGTATAACTTAATCAGAAAACGTCCACTAGTTTTTTAATAAAATGGCGTATAGCCGTGTAGTTTTACTTTTAATAGTAAGTGTTAGTTGTTACGCCAGCAATGTTCCTGTGTTTATATGGGGGAATGGTGTGTCAAAGGTATCTCAGAAATCTAATCCATTAACAACGTTTAGTACTCCAGAATTTACTTCAATCTTGAAAGAGGAGTTAGCTGATGATCAGTTCTTGGTCGTTTTCGTCGAAGAGACTCTTTCCGTTGAGGATTTCTCACGGAAGAATGCTGAAGGCGAAACAGCCTTCCCGTATCTCCACGCGAACATCGGTGAGTCTTTATATCTCCCTAACGTAGAAAATGCATTAGATGGGTTAAACAAACTCGCTGATCCGGGGAAAACTGAGAATGTGAAGCTTACTGAGAATGGATTATCAGCTGAAATAACGCAAGATGACAGTAGAGTCCTGTTCATCAACCTCAAGGACGCGAAGGAAGGCGAGTCCAGATGGGAGCTGCTGCGTCGTCATAACGAATTCATGATGGAAATGATGTCGAATCTAGAGAAGTACTACAAAGTGGTTGCATGTTATACTTCTCATTACCCGTCGTGGACTGTTACGAATGCTCATTCGAGGACCCGTCGTCAAGCTGCAGTTACAGCTGAACCCGGTGATTATTCGTTTGATGGACTCCGTTTGTACGTTGCCAACTTCTTATTGAACGATGGAGCGAATGTATCGAACCTTGGTGTGCCCACTGCAACAACAGAGTTTGGAGAGAAAGTTCAGAATACAACATTAAATTTTGAAACAGCAAAGCTTACACTCAACTTCCACGAAGATAGAGGATATTGGTTCTTTGGTAAGATTTTTAATCACATACTAGCTGTTTCCGCCTGCTTCCCTGGTCGAATAACAAAGTTTTCATACAATGCATGCTACACCATTTGCCCCACTACTAGGCTGCAAGAAAACACATGTTTCTTAAAACTTGAATAACTTTATAAAATAAGTGTAAGAAATAAAACTTTAAATATAAAATTTAATTGAAATCTATACAGTAGTTTGCTATGATGTGTGCACAACTGCATAACTATTATCATGCACAACTATTATAATTTTATTTATATATATTTTGTTGTATGCGATTAAGCCATTGTTCTACTCCAGTCTTTTTGCCGAAAATAAGGGTACAAGACCATTGTCTTTGTGAATGTGGATTAGCTGAAGGAACAATAGACACATCTTCTTTTGTCCCAATACTACACAACAGTTATAGTTATAAAATAATTACATATAAGGAGAGAAATAATTTAATTAAAAATAATGACAGGTTTTCCTCAAAAAGGGGTTAACTTAAGCAGGCCGATTGTAAAAACTAAGCCACAACTATTACCATATGTATTATGTTGTGCCGATCCCATATAATGTGCAATAAGGGCAGGAGGAAGATGTATTTATTTATAAAAGTAAAGTATAATAGTAAATTAGCATTCTAGTACCATGATGCAAGTGCTCTAATGCTTAATTTGGGACTATATGCTGCTGTTTGATTTGTTACTGTATATTTATTTCTGTGGGACAACAAATAACCTAACAACCAGCTTTAAGTAAGCAGTTACCATCGCCTGTGGTTGTTTGCTATGCAAGTTGTACCACTAACAGGAGTAGTACTCCTACTATTAGTGTAAGGGAACGGGAATATGGGTCACTTGTGCCTGAACAAAACACAAGGTTGCTGCATAATTATAGATCAGGGATAGTTGCCAATCACACAGGCCTGGAACGCTACCACCTAACTAGAGTTGTTGGATCGCTTTTTACAACAGCCTGTCCCCAAAATCTGGGGGTCATTGTTCTTACTTTGCCCCTCTATGAAGAAAAATGTTCAGTTTTTTTGGGTGTGCCAATGCTCAAGTGAGATATAAAAGTGACAGGTGCAATAGAGTTTTATTAAAGTCTAGAGAGAAAAGAGTTTTAATATGCTTTCATTGAAAGCTCTCATTTTGAAATTCTAGATACACTGCTGAGATTTTCACAGCCTGAATACTTTAGAATTGTGCCCAAGGAGCTAGTTAAAGAAGAAAGATAAAACATTATTTCAGTTATATTAATATGTTTATGCTATGTTTCGTTTATCTAATAATAATAAGCCTTAGGTATTCTAAATAACGTAGTTTCCCTCTTGTATTATTTAGATTGTCTCTAATTTCGGAGTGCCTATTGGCAAAAGCCTCCTTAATAAGCTCATTTCAGTGTAATTTATCCAGAGCTGCTCGTCTCCAAGGGACCAGCTTTCAGCTCATCCATCTGAAGCTTATCTTGCTTAAACCTGCTCCTTTTGACATTTCTAGGGTATCCATGGGTCACTCTTTAAATGCTAGCTCCGTTTTAAATGTTTGATTCTGAGCATGTGGTCAGTCCACCTCCATTTCTGTCTCTCTGTCTCATGTATTTGTGACAAAATATCTCTTAGCTTAGTGTTTTCTTATATTTTTTTTCTTGTTTATTTATCAACTACTAATCTAGACCATTTTTTGTAGACACTGTGACAATATCTGTAACAAGCCCTGAGGCTATCACGGAGACTCTGTTCGGCGATCAAGAGATATACGCTCTGAATGGCTTCTCGTACCGATGTCTGCAGAATGTCTCCTTCACCAGCATGAATGATACCAAAATGTACAATGTCATCTTTGAAAATAATAAGGTAAGGAACTACTTTTTTTTAAATACTTTTTTAATTTTTTTATCCATGCAGGGGCGGAGAAAGAATACGAACCTCTACGGCCGGGGTCGGCCTGTCGTAAAAGCCGACAAAACAATCCAACCTAGCTACGTGGTAGGGCCACATGCCCGTCTGGATGGCAACCGCCTTTGGTCTTAAGTATGCCGCCACAATAACCTTGTGTCTTCCGGCATTAATGACCAAAGTTCCTGTACCCTTATGGGACAGCAGCATGTTCGAGATGCTACTGGCGTTGCAAACACCCATAGGCGACGGTAACTGCTAAATTCTAAGCGGGCCGTCAGCCTGTTTGCTGTCCTACAGCAATAAAAAAAAAAGAACCTTAGTTGCTGCTAATAAATAATACCTACAATTTTGATCAAAAGCCGAAATATGTATTCATCTCTGTCAATCTCTTACAAGTACCTAAGATAATCATTCTGCACTAGAGAGAGATATAGGTTTCATAGGGTTACAATCATAAGCACTGCGGCGGGCTGATATGTGCCTGTTTCACACTGAATGTGTCATATTTCTAGTAATCATATAATCTAGTTGATTGCTCAGAATGCACTTGGCTGATGGACTATTTAACAGTAAGCAGTTATCGTTGTCCATGGATGTTTGCAATGCTATTGCAAACACCAGAAATTCCGCCTTGGCCGGAAGCGCATGCTTGCTGTGATTTTAGAGATGTTTGACACCTCTGGTTAGAGGTATTCCTGAGATTTGACTCAACCATCCCCTATCTTTATCCACATGTGAGATTTATCAAAATGCATGTATCTCACAAATGCATGGGATTTATTCTAAAAATAAAATAATAATTGCTGTGTTAGAAAAATTTCGTTAAGTAATATTGAATAGGATTTGACCATATCTATTTAGTAAATCTTTTATAATAATTAATTAATTACTATTTTCTCGCAATTTGACTTGGTTTTTTTGGAAAAAATACGTGTTATTTGCCTAGACCCCCCTTCCCCAAAGAAAGATTGGATGAGATTCGTCTCGACCCCCCTCCCCCCCGCCCCCGGAATACCTCACGTAATTAATGGACGCACCCATATTGACTATGTGATTAAAACCTAAGCCCACTGGAAAAAGGGGGGCTTAGATTTTCATTTGTTGCCGAACCAAGCCGGTATATTGAAGACCTCCCTCCCCCAACGGATCACATAATATGGGTGTGTTCCCTTATATGCATAGTGAGGAGATTCCTGTCTCTGTAGCTTGGGCCCTTGGCCTCGCTCCCAGCGACGACAGTTTTTTATATTTTTTATTTTAATTTCTTTGTAAGTGTTTTATAAAATAAAGCATTTTTTTACATTAAAATTTTATAAAAAGATATGTAATTATATTAAAAAATATAAATAACGAAAATAAAATGAAATAATAATAAATAGCTTTTATTCTGATACTTGTACAAGTTTGCTAATACTAATTATTTGAGTCCTTGACAATATCTGTTTGTCTTCTAGCAAAGGCCTCCCCCAATGTATAGTAAATTATAATAATTTAATTAACCTTGTATTAATTTCAGATCCAACCATTCTTCAAAACAACGAACACCACCCAAGAGTTTGGCGACTCATTCAACTGTGTCGGTTTCTTCACAGCTCCCATATGGTCGGGTCTCTTCGTTGTCTTCATTCTCCTCGCCATCACGTTCTACGGTATCATGATGATGATGGACATCCGGACCATGGATCGTTTCGATGATCCCAAGGGTAAAACTATTACGATTAACTCTGTTGAGTAAATTAATCATTTTTCGCTATGTGGCCACCCTTACCTTTTCAACAGAAATTGTCTCAAAATCTTTGTCACATTTATTTGTGAGAATAATTATAGACAGATAGGGCTAAATATCACTTTTGACACTAACTGTACAAAAACAACATCAATATGTCAAATCTTGTTTCTGTCTTGAACAATGCAAAAAAAATTACACTATATACTGGTCATTCCTTAAATTTATGTATGTCTTCATACTGTATGTCTTTATATTAACAATTTTATTTTAAATATTATACATAAAAAAAATAAAATATGCCATGCCACATAGCGAAACTAAACAAAATATTTATTCAATATATGGTGCAGTGTTCAGACCTTAATAGCTCAAATATGTTCCAAAAATTGCTAATTTATTAAAAAAAACAATATGTATAGTTGACGTCAAAGTATATGAAAGTAATGAATTTATGCAATAATGATATGATTAAAATACCTTGATGCCAGGCCAATAATTATGATGCTTTCGATTTGACGTCACAACATGCCTATTAATTGGTGCCTGACAAAATACAATAATGTTTGAAGCATAGGATATAAGGAATTACATTCGAAATATTAAATACACCTTCAAAGGCAGTCCTTATGAATTAAGTATTGCCGCACTCATAGTCAGATGATGTCTGTTAATACTGGTGTTTAATCCATAACTAATTGTCTTCAGTATTCATTATAGATTGATATGGATACTTAAAGGAGGTTTGATTAAATCTTATAAATATATTTTTAGTACATAAATATTTCTCAGTGTGGTTAAAACTTTAAAGTAAACATGACTGTTCTTTGAAGACGATAAAGCTGTTGATAAAACTAGTGGACGTTTGTTATAAATTAAACAGTATATAATTCGCTTTAAAATATATATTAAAAATGCTTCCTATATTTGATGTATATAGTTTTTAGAATCATTTAGAAAAAAAATTAGCCATAATGTTAATACATATACGACCCATAGGAGTTAATAACCAAGTCATATTTAAAAATATAAATATTACTCTATGGACGCAAATTTGTCAATATATTCTATTCTAGTTATTTTTGGCGCCAACACTCTGGACATGATTTTGCCAATGTTGTAGTAAGAGATGATTTGACCGGTGTTTTGTTGCAAATCAAATGAAGGTTTAACATACTTTGACATTGGAAAATTAGTGCCTAAAGCATTAAAGCCATATAACAAGAAAAAAAGCTTCATATTATGGCTAAATTTAGTTTTTAAATGATTGTTTTTAGTATTAAAAGATCATACAAAACCAATAATGTGCCTAAGGTCTTCAATTTGATAATAAAGGTATGTTGTATAGTATGTTAGAGATTTTAGAATGTGTATACTGTTAAACATAATTTAAGATTAAATGTTCCATTTTTGGTTTCTCTATTTTTTTTTACCCACTTTTTCCTTTTTTTTATTAATCTTTTTTATATTAATTTCTCTTTACACGTCTGTAAAAAGCACTGTCATATTGTATGGATCGGAATGCTGAGCTACAAAGGGGACGGATGAAAGGGTGTTCATGCTGCGAAGATTCGAATGCTGAGATAGATGTATGAAGTTACGTAAATGGATATAATTTAAAATGAGTATATTGTAGCACCAGTGGTTGAAAAACTTAAAAGTAACAGACTAGAGTGGTTTGGCCATGTAATGAGAATGGATGGAAACAAACGGAATGGTAGACCAAGGAAAAGATGGATGGATTATTATTAAATGATGATATGGCGAAAAGGGTGTGAATGTTGAGATAACGGCTACGAAAGGAGAGTGGTAGGAGAGAACGTGCCGACCTATATAATGTGGGAAAAAGGCAGGAAGATATTTCGATTTCTTAAAGATTTTACGGAAGTGGTGTGCATGTAAGTGACAGATTACTACGAACTGTAATTATTTACTCTATGGGCTATTTATTTTTAAGAAACTAACTTGTCAAATTTATAGATTGACATTTAAAATGGTGGCGTACTGTCAACAAACTTGTCAATATTTAAAGAGGGTAGGAATAAGGATTTAAATGGTGAAGTTGAAAGCGTACTGTACGCTGTAAATTATAATTCAAAACCCGCCAGGATGCCGCTAATACAGCTACAGTATGCTATGAATGTATAGATGAAGCATGCTGAGTTAAGAATTCACTATCCCACGCTAATAACGCTTTCGTCTGAAATTTGCGCTAACAATTCAAGCACGGATGATTCTCCTTTCTACCCTGTTAGAATATGGTGCAAGGCACACGCAGTAGAAGTAGAAGCGAAGCATCGGTCAGGTTTTCTTTTGAAGTTAATTCTCTTATAAGAGCTGCTCGAGTATAGAACTTAGGGAGCCGCAGAATTTAAGCCTTGTGACGATGTTCAGCATTGTAAGATTTGTAAGTATAAGCTATGACAACCAGAATAACGCGTGCAAGAAAAGAAAAGATTCTGATGTACTCGAACAAAGTTCTATCTCAAGATGTACTCTGACGTGTGTCAAAACAGACCGTATGCAATGTACTTAAAATATTGGAGCATTTGACGATATTTTGAAATTATCTAGCATATAGTTTAGCGGAAAGGTTATAATTTTTTCCGTCACCCATGCTAATTGTTTTTAAATGTTATTTAAACACAAACAAGTAATAGAAAATTTTTATATTAATGGTATTTACTTTTGGCTAATAAGTAATCATTCTTACAATGTGTTTAAAAGAGTTTTAGTATAATAGGGCGCGTTATGACCGAGGTAGTAAGTTTGGGTCTGGGTACTAGTTAGTAAATCACAATCGTGTTTTAACGTGTCTGACTATATTTTAAGTGTCTAATTGGGTTGTTTACATTATTTTGGGAATATTTTAAACAATACTTTCAATAAATATTACTCTTTTCACTTTAAACGGAAAACAATCCGATTATTTGCATATTGGATTTCTTTCACAATATAAAATAGTAATAAGATCAATATTTTTTTAAATGGTATACACATGTAAAATCTAGAATATTGGTTTGTAGTCGCTTTCTAGAATGTTCTAAGGCCTACATAGAAAAGTCTGAATGTACTACAATTGAATATCGTCTAAATGTCTGGGAACTATATATAGATGGTCTTGCAAAACAAACGGTATTTTTAACGCTATCGATGAAATATCTGCGCCATTACATTGGTGACCACCATCTTGTAAGCTATTTTGGGCACGTTTTTAAGAAGAAAAATACAGATGTCATTGATTTGATTCGTACATTGAAAGAAATAAAATATTCGATTATTTAATATATATTTTAAAATTCACATGGTTTGGGAGAAAACTCAAAATATAATGCTAAACAGCGCCATCTATCCAATATTAATAAGTAAATATAGTAATATTCTTAAAATAGGACATCAGGTAATCAGCGTTACATAGTTATAGGTACACAATACACTCTAAAAAGGCGTGGACCACCGGCGTTTACACTGTATTTGAGTACTTTACATTTATTACATACATTTTTAAATGAGACAAAGAGTATTAAAAATAGCAAGTTAAGCATTTACAGCACTTACGCACACGTGCTGAAAGAGCTATTAGACACGATGTCCCAAAACTCAACGATAAGTTGAGTAAAGGCTGTAGGCCCGATTATGAGACCATAAAAAAGAAAAAAAATTAGTCTCATAGTTTTTGCAACAAATAATTCGTTTTATACAGGATATAGCGATCGAATTTAGTAATTGACAAAAGTCAAGCCCAAGGCTTATTGAAAAATAGGACGATATTCAATTGTATTAAAATATAACAACGATATAACAGTGAGCTTCATATATGTGCATAGATTAGTGTCCATCGAATTGTGAGATTTCGTTCAAACATTATAAAGCTTGATTTTAATCCATTTGACGCCACGTCGGTCACTGTTGACCGACTCTTTGTGGCAATTCTATAGATACTGTGCTATTACGGCACAATATCTCACCTCTACACAACCGGTCGTTTTATGTCGAAATAGACCGTCTTTAAGGCCCTTTAGCTCAAAGAGTAAAAATAAATTACGACTGTAAACGTGATAAAATTATGTACAATACACGGCTGTCTCACAATTCGTGTAATACAATAGTTAACTAAACAGAAAATAAGTTCCCTCCATGCTAGTGCCAATTCGGTGTTTATAGTACTTATATAAATTAAAAAAGTGTGCTTATCACAGTGCAGAAGAAAACTTTTTCAAGGCGTTAACACAAAATAAAACTATTTTTTATTCATAAACTAACAACATAATTTAAAAAAAATATATCACGAGAAAATAATTTATAGCAAATTTTTAATTGTGTAGGTATAAGAAGAAGACTTCTTCTGGTAATTTTTGCTCTGATTGACAGCCGGTTGCAGAAACGAATTTTATTGGCGACTATAAATCCTATTTTTCCAATAAACCGTTTTATGGTTAAAGCTGTTCGTCTCCGATGACGTAAGACGGACAAAAGCATTCCGAACCCGTGGCAGCGTGCTCGGGGGGTCGAGGGAAATTAGGGAACTTATTGACTTCACCGGTGAAGTCGATCCAAATAATCTATTCCGTTTCGGAATGTGTTTAACTAGGGGAGAAGCTTGTCCCTAATCCCATTTCGTCTGGCTGGTAAAATTTTATATTTGTTTGTTAAACTGGCTTTTAGTATAACGTATTTTAAAAATATAACAATATTTTTTATCATAACTGCAATGGCAATTACTTTTGTTTGGATATATCCTAAATATTTAAAAAAATAACTTCAATCGTGGCTAAGCCGACTGGAGCTAACTTTACCAGAACAAGAATTACATAGCCGAAGGTGACGGCGCGGTCTGATTTGAATCAGATTTTTTCATACCCTTAAAATAATTCTCAGCGCGCTTGAAGAAGTTTTCATTTCAAACGACGCAATGGCGATTTCCATAATTTTCAGATATATGGAGTAAAAATTTGACGATGTATATAAAAAATACAATATTCAAGAGTAGTAAAATATATCAAATATTTTACTATTTTTACTTGATGTATAACTTTTTTTTTTAATTTGTGTGTGTTTACTTTTATACGCATGTAAGAAGTTAAACTTCTTTGGCATAACTAAACAAAAATAGCTAAAGATTACCTCCCGTTTGCCACAACTCGTTGTTTGTAAAAGAAATGATAATTTAATAAAAAATTAAATTAATAATGCAATCAAATGAAAAGAATATATTTATATAATACCAACAGTTGCCTCAAATCCAAAATGTACGTAAAATAGTTTCGTACATTTTGATACTAGATGGTAGCACTGTCGCTTTTAGCTGTAGTTTATTCATACTACTCATTTTGTAGATCTATGATTGGGAGACAACCGCGCCAAAAGAAGTATACTTAACTTCAGTTGAAAAAACGCTTAAATAAACGTAAATGACTATTTATAATACTCATAAAAACAAAAACAAAAAACTTACAATTAGTATTTGGGAGGTCTAATTGTTGTGTATTTTTTTTTCAAATAAGATACGAATAATTCTTTATGATAAAAACGATATTTATGAAAAAAAATTAAGATTTTTTTTATCGGGGACTAATTTTGGTGACTTCCTTCATAAAGCGATATTAATAATAGTGTCATTGAATTATTTTTTAATGTTGCAATTGGAACGTGACGTATATGTAAGCCATTTTTTGTTAATTTGAATGTTCGTCCATTTCAGCTATTTTTTAAAATTAATTTCGGTTCGCCGTTTGCGTCGTTTATTTAATTATAAGAAATAAAAATATATATTTAAAAATGTATTAGATAAAAATGTACGTTATGTAAGTGACCTTCACAATAAATATGTTTATTGAAATTGCATTTTTGAAGATTTTAGATTATATTAGCTATGCCCGCGACTCCGTCCGCGTGGAATAGTGACTGGCCAGTATTTTTTGGATAAATCTTATGGTTTATTTCGCATTACAAACCCTCTATATCCTAAAATATAAATTAATGAAATATGCAAACAGTCAGTGTTATTGAATGCAACTGTTACGCCATGCGCCTCCGAAATACGTGCGTTCAAACCTACTAAGTCCAGCATAAGCTAAGCCTTATTTCATATGATTGATGGTGTAAATTTGAGTTCAACTTAAATCTATACATCTATACAAATAAATAAAATTGGAGTGTCTGTTTGTAATATTAAAATAACCGCTTTTTACTAAGTGCATTTGGATGTATACACGGTACATGTACCAAAACAACATTTTTTACAATTTTTGTCTGTCTGTCTATTTGTTCTGGCTAATTTCTGAAATGGCTGTACCAATTTTGACGGGAATTTTACTGGCAGATAGCTGATGTAACAAGGAGTAACTTAGGCTATATTTATTTTAGAAAAAAAAATTGTTTTTGTTGAAAATGATCAGTTTCAGAAATTTTATATTCCAATTTAAGTTGACCTCAGATTTATATCATTAATCATATGAAATAAGGTTTAGCTTAGGCTGAACTGTGTAGGTTTTATTTCTAACTAGCTGCGCCCGCGACTCCGTCCGCGTGGAATAGTTCCATCGTTAGTGAGTAGTTCCATCGTCTATGTTTGCGACACTAGGGGCACAACGAACACGCTGCTGTCCCATATAGGTACAGCAATCTAGGTTACTAATGCCGGAACACAGCACAAGGCTATCATGGCGGCATACTTACAGGGGTACCCCTAGTGGTACCAACCCTAGTAATAGGGTTCCAAGCCCGTCTGGATAGCAACCACCCTTTTAAATATGCCGCTATAATAATCTTGTGTTGTGTTCCGGGATTAGTGATCCAGCCTGTACCACTAAGACAGCAGCGTGTCCGCGGTGCCTCTAGCGTTGCAAATGTTCATAGGCGACGGTAACTGCTTACTGTCGCCTGAGAGTAAAAATCAAAATAAACGAATTAAATTACAAAATCTTTTGCATCCTTCGCTACTATTACATCTCAGTCGTATGTCAGTCCTTATAACTAAAACCTAAAATAACAAAATGCATTGAAGGTTGAGCTGTTTTGAACAAATCATCATGGCCCATATCTTTTATGAAACAATAATCAATTCGATCCAGTGAAGTACAATGTCTTATTAGCTGGACTGCATAACTGCAGAACAAACAGTTGTTGCAAACAAATTATCGAAAACAAAATAATACAAGATAGGATTTTTTATTCTAACTAATGAACTAGATAACTTACTTAGTGGGCTGTCAGCCTGCTTGCTGTTCCTCCGCAATAAAAAGAAATTACGATTCCCCGGCAGGAGGGGTAGACCCAAAAAGTGCTGGCTTGACGTCGTAAAGGGTGATATGCGTGCCAATGGGCTCACTACCAGGGAAGCTGAAGACCGTGCGAAGTGGAGAAGAAGAAGTCGGAAAGCGGACCCCGGGCGCCGAAGCGAGAGTTTGGGCTGCAACCGGGATACAACACTAAGATGATGATGAAAAAGAAATTACGATTCGAAGTGAGTCTGCCGCTGATGGATTGAAATGATCCATTATTTAGGTGAGTTATAATTTTTTTTTCTAAATATTTGACCTCCAAATCACTTTCGTGGAAAGTTCATAAATTTTTTTGTAAATAAAAAACTATTTCATAATATATTATATTTAATAAAAAAACAACATTTAGAATGTGTATGTGCTGGATTCGTAGCCCTTTCCGGTTACCTTACTGTGGATCCAGTTGCGTAGGTTAGCGACGTTCACGTATACGCCTGGGGTGCCATCTGCTCCACAGCCGATGCCCCAAGCCACTATGCCTGACTGCATGTACCTGCCAGGTTCATCCTGGAGGAATTTGGAAGTTGTTTAGACCAGTACGAACGTCAATTTTTATTAAATTGTTCATTATTAGACGACTTCCATGGTGTATCGGCCAACGAATAATGGTACGCTCACAGAGATCACGGGTGGGTACGTATATATGTATTTATTTAAAACGAAAAGTATGTAGTATATTAGTTGTTTAGTACCTATGGTGTACATACTCTCGCCGGTGTTGGGCCACTCGGTACCCGAGTGACAACACTAACGAGAGGCTTCCCTGCATCGGCAAGCTCCGACAGTACGCACACTATACTACCGGCACGCTATGATGGCCGTTTTGACGTTTGTCCACTCCATGAAGTTTTGTATTAATTAGTAATTACATTTGAAGGGGCAAATTGCTGTTCTTTATTGTCAAAAACTGCATGTCGCTATTGACAATAAAGAACAGCAATTTGTTCCTTCAAATGTAATTACTAATTAATACGAAACTTCATGAGTGGACAAACGTCAAAACGGCCATCATAGCGTGCCGGTTAGTAGTGGTTTCGAAACTACCGGTTTTTCGGTAATTCTACCGATATGGCGCCTTTTCTACCGACGTACCGAAATAAAGCAATATTTCAACAATCTTTATGAATGCAAGAAAATTATCACGATTTTATATCAAATTACAACAATTTCAAGTTGGTTGGCATCCGGTGATTTCGCCTAAGGGGGTATTTATTTAATTCGCGATTGTGTTACAATACACATTATTTGATATGTATAATTGTTACATCGAATTTTCTGTCCTAGACGGCTGTGAAGAGTGGCCGGTGTTAGAGCGACACAAGCAAGGACTGCGTGTCACGGAGATGAATATGCTGCGGTGGATGTGTGAAGTGACACGGAAGGACCGCGTTAGGAACTCTCGTGTTCGCGGCAGCCTTCATGTCCGTGACATTGCGGATAAATTGCAGGAGTGTCGGTTCTGATGGTACGGCCACGTTTTACGCCAACCGGATGCTTACGTGGGAAACCAATGCCCACTTCGCCGGGCCCCGGCTGGAGGGGTAGACCCAAAAAGTGCTGGCTTGACGTCGTAAAGGGTGATATGCGTGCCAATGGGCTCACTACCAGGGATGCTGAAGACCGTGCGAAGTGGAGAAGAAAACGTCGGAAAGCGGACCCCGGGCACCGAAACGGAACTTTGGGTTGCAACCGGGATACAACGCTGGGATGAGGATGAGGAGGAATTGTTACATCGAATTGTATTACTTATATTGTATATTTGAAAAAATATACGACCGATTTTTGGTCCAAATATACCGATTTTGTCGGTAGATCTACCGATTTAGCATTTTATCTTTCGAGACCACTGACGCACACGCATTTCGCACTTAGTTTAGTTTAAGTTATAACCAAGTAACACGTTTAATATATAGAAATGGGATACCATGACTTTCATTCACACCACCGCCGCATGCACCAAAACTTATAACACAAGTGTACAAACCACTTTTGTTGTGTGCCGGTGTAATTAGTGACAAAATAAAATAAATAATAGATAAATAAATTTAATGGAATATTGCACACAACACCATCTAGTCCCAAAGTAGGTAGCATAGCACTTATATTATGCGTACTAGACAACTAATGTACTAAGTACATATATACTTTTCTAAATATATACATATTACTAGCTGACCCGGCAAACGTTGTTCTGCCATATAAATAATAAAATGTCAAAAAATTAAAAAAACATTTAGGGGTGGACTACCCCTAACATTTAGGGGGATGAAAAATAGATGTTGGCTGATTCTCATAGATACCGGATAAGCACAAAAAATTTCATCAAAATCCGTTCAAGCCGTTTCGGAGGAGTATGGCAACGAAAACTGTGACACGAGAATTTTATATATTAGATACATAAACCAGACGTGAGACGGGAATCGAACCCGTAACCTACGCAAGCGTACCGAAGTACGTTATCCGTACGCCACGGTGGTCCTCATTTCTCTCAAATGTGATTCTTTTTGTTAATTATTTTTCCAATATAAGTTTCTGAACTGTATAAATTATATTTCTTTCCTTCAATAACAACAACGTCTATACACTGGGGGATGTCCTGCTGATGCTGTTAGGAATAGTGCCTTCGTCTTTTCACCACCGCACTGCCCGTCAGCGGCGCGGCGTTTATCCCCATTTCCTGAAGCCTCTTCTCATACGAGATGGTTGGAACTCAAGAACATTCATGTTGCATACTCTCCGAATTTGACATTAGGTTTTCTTATGGCAGTATGATGTGGGGTTTTAAAAAAGGAGTTTTAAAATTCCGACTATGGCAGCGCGTTGGCATTGGCGTTGCAAATGTCCGTATGCGACGGTGACTTGCTATCGGGTACGGGTCTGCGGACCTCCATAAAAATATACCACTTTCCGTTCAGGATCGGAATAAGGATACTGACCCTTGCGGCCGGGGTCGACGACAATACAAGCCTGGCTAGGTAGTGCTGCAAGCCCGTCTGGATGGCAACCTCTGGTCTCCAAGTATGCCACCATAATAACCATGTGTTGTGTTCTGGCATTAGTGACCCCTAAGCCGTTGGCAGCGTGTTGTATGCTCCTAGCGTCGCAATCCATAGGCAACGATGGCTTACTTTTAAGTGGACCAAGTGGGCAATAAACCTGGATCTAGAAGTAGATGAGCAGGTGATTAGCTCTCACCGGTATAGGACAAGCTAATGGAGATCCTCCATCTCCCTTGCAGGTGTCTTGTCCAGGTTCTCCTCCCGCGCACATGAAAGAGCTGTGCAGCTGGAAGTGCCTCCCAAGCCTTGTTTGACGGAGCTTAGCTTGACAGGTGTTATGATCCACTACTGGAACTTCTACCTGGAATATGAAGAAGTAAAATGAAATATGTTAATATAGCTGAACCAGCAACGATTCTTCTACCATATAAATAAAAAAAATTGCTTCCCCAAGGTCCAATTTATTTTATACCGAATTTCATTAAAATTGGTTCAGCGGTTTAATAGTGAAAACGTAATAGACAGAGAGTTACTTTCACAATTATGATATTAGTATGGATCTCACCTTCTTCAATATGACTTGGTAACGGCCTTCCTTCTCGAACTTGTCCTTCCCCCATCCTGCAGCGAAGCAGCGGGTGCCAGAAGGCGTCTCTTCACGGGGAGGGGGTAAGCATACAACCCCTACGTTAGGCGCCATCTCCATCGGCTGAGCGAGGAACAATACCGCGACGTCGTAGAATAGGTTACCTGATGACATCAGAAGCAACGCTACTGTTATTACACCCTTCTCCTTACCAGTTTGCTTTTTATTGCTGAGGAACAGTAGTATTGCGTATTCTACCGTCTGTACAACGGGGAGTGTTCTGAAGAGCTATTCAGAATGGTGCCCTCATCATCTTTCTACCACCGCACTGCCCGCCATCGGCTGGATGTTCATCCCCATTTCTTGGAGCCTCTTCTCAATAACGTTCATGTTGTGTACTCTCAGGATCTGGAATGAGCTTCCGGCTGAGGTTTTCTCAGCGCGGTACGATATGGGGTTCTTCAAAAAAGGCGTTATAAAATTTATTCGAGGCCGGCAGCGCGTTGGTAATGCCTCTGGTGTTACGAACGTTCATAAGCGATGGTGACCACCTGCTAGGGTAACTCTAGCTATAAAAAAGACAGGCTGAGGGTCCACTCAGTAAGCAGTTACCATCCTCTATAGAGCGTACGACACGAGGGGAATCACACGCTGCTGTCCGCATAAAAGTACAGGAACATGGGGCAGTAATGCCAGAACACAACACAAGGTTTGGTGGCATGCTTAAAACCAGATCACTGTCATGCAGACGGGAGCTTTACCATTTAGCTGGGGTTCTTTTGTCACCTTTTACGACAGATCTCCCCCGGCTGCAGGGGTCAGATTTTTTACTGCGCCTGTAATGTATCCCCCAGTTAATATCCCTAAATAAAGATCCCCCAGTTTAAGAAGGCCGTCAGTATTTTTTTATAGCTAGAGTTCAGCAGACAGTTAGACGGCCCACCCTGGCAGTGGTCACCGTCGTCTTTGGACGTTTGCAGCACCAGAGGCATTACCAACGCGCTGCCCAGGCCTGGAAGAAATTTTATAACGCCTTTTTGAAGAACCCCATATCGTACCGCGCTGAGAAAACCTCAGCCGGAAGCTCATTCCGAAGTATAAGAAAGAAGATGCTCCAAGAAATGGGGATGAACAGGCAGCCGATGACGGCCAGTGCGGTGGTAGAAAGATGATGAGGGCACCATTCTGAATAGTTCTTCAGAACACTCCTCGTTGTACAGACAGTAGAATACGCAAAGTCTCTCCGAAGTCCAAGCGTGTCTAGACCGTCTGTGAGTATGGGTCTGTATGCTTGTCTACAAAAAAAAATTCGTTTACTACTGATTCTTAATATCCCAAACTCTTCAAGCCTTTTCTTAATAGATAAATTAAAAAAAAAACCTTTATTGAAGTCTTCATGAATTTCGACACTAGCGACATCTCGGTCCTGGTACGGAAAAGGTTCCTTCGTGTTCTGCGTGTCCCACTCGCCTGCGCGCACGCGTAATGTATTCGCGTTGGCAACGTAGTGGGCAGCCGTGAGCACCACACTTGGGTGGATGAGGGATCCCCCACCCACGTATACATTTAGCTTCTGACCGTCTGGCTCGTTGTTGTTTACTGGCTCGATCCTAGAAAATTAGCAAATAAATACGTGTCAATGATACATACCTGGGGAAAAAATGTGGCACTCCAGGGTACATAAAAAGGGCTAGCTTGATGTCATGAAGACTACCAGGGATAGTAAAGACTGTACGAAGTGGAGAAGACAAAGTCAGAAAACGAACAGCGCATTGAAACAGGAGTTTGATTCGCCACCGGTATTTATCGCGAGGATAATTAATTAATTATGAAGACGCGCTGAGCCATGCCTGTCATCTTCCATAAGAAACTCTGATCGCTACAGTAGTTACTTTTTCCCCATGCAGGGGCGGAGTAAGAAGGCCTACCGCTGTGGTCGCGGGCGCCCTTCGTAAATGGCAACAAGGCGGGTTAAGAAGGGTTTTAAGTACAGGACGCTTCCTAGGCGACGGCAACTGCTTATTAAAAAAACCAGGGGTGGTGGCATTCAATCGGGCTTGTAACCTTACCACCTAGCTAGGGATATTTTTTCGTCTTTTATGACAGGTCGCACGGGTTTTATGGTTCTCCATAGCTGAGATTCTGTTCTTCATAGCTGGTTTTCAAATGAATGATGAACTAATCCAGTGGTCGGCGAACTTATTAGCCAAAGAGCCAAATATGAACATTACAATTTAAAAAAAATTGGGAGGCAAATCTGCTTGTTTAGTAAACTTTTATTACACTAAGCAGTACACTAAATAAAACTAAATTTCATAATCAAGTGCTTGAATCTGCTTGGAAAGTTTGACTAAGTCAGGTTTGTATGTTGTTGTTTTTAATTTTTATTTTAGACATGATTCCAAGTTCTCATCAATAAGACGACTTCTCAGGTTACTCTTGATAATCTTCATGATAAACAATATAAAATTTAATTAACAATCTATCTTTTAACTTAAACAAAAAATTATACATATTCTCGATTTAGAGAAGAATTTTAATTGTATCAAAATAAGATGTAATTTTTTTCTGAGTTTTTTTTAATGAAAATATTATTGCGCCTTCATTGATATTTGTGCCAGAGCCGGACTTAAAGAGCCAAAGAGCCACATGCAGCTCTGGAGCCGTACTTTATCGATCACTGAACTAGTCCAACTGTTCGTGTCCACATCCTAATTTCGTGATTCATTGAACAGGATGCACTGGTTACCTACCATCTCCTCCCCAATCGAAAAAACCCTGATCCTCGTTAGTTCAGCCCCCAGAGGTCATAATCATCCACCTTAAAATAATCACACTGCTCGTATGCCTGAGCGTTCAGTCTCTTTCCTCTATGAAACGGTTCTCAAGAACGTTCATGTTGCGTACTCTCAGGATTTGGAATGAGCTTCCGGCTGAGGTTTTCTCGTCGCAGTACGATATGGAATTTTTTAAAAAAGCATTCAATGATTTGTTAGATTATAGCGCATTGGCAATCAAGTGTTTCAAACAAGCATAAGTGACGACCGATGACGACCATGATCTGCTACATACCTATCGGGTGGGCCGTTTGCCTATCTTTCTAGCTATAAATTCTATTAAGGGGAACATCTAGTGAGAAATATCGAGAAAATCGAGATTTTTAGAGAAATAGCGAATAACTTACTAAAAATAATTTTTTTTTTAATTTTTTGTGCATTTTCATTAATTATGCATAAATATATCCTCAAAATTTTAAAACATTTCAAGCAGTAGTTTTCTTTAAAAAAAATCTCAAAATTCACATTCTTTTTAGGCTGTCACACTAGGTATGCCCGTTAAAAAGTTGAAAATACCTTAGTATGGCAACAACCCACGGGAACTCCCCAAATTGGGTCTCGTTCTGGGTGGCACCCACGGCGACGAATCCCACGCCATTTGGGTTCCTCCATCCGCAGCCGACACGCTGGAGAATAATAATAATTACCATATGCGACCACGTCTGTGACTGACGTCACGGCTTCAATTTATTTTTTAATTCCCATTTAACAGTGGAAAACCAATTCAAATTTGGAATCTGATTTGAAATTGAAAAACTAAAAAGTAAAAAATAATCCTTAACATAAGAATAACATTACTGACGTGAAAATTAATGTCACTGTTCTAAGAGCGTGGGGTGCTTGATAACATACATACATACACATACATATAATCACGCCTCTTTCCCGTAGGGGTAGGCAGAGACCACTTCTTTCCACTTGCTACGATCCTTACATACTTGTTTCGCTTCGTCCACTTTCATTATTCCCTTCATACATGCCCTTCGGTTTAGGGTACTCTTGACCTGGCCTTTTTTTCAAGACGTCCCTGATCTGGTCTCGAAACGTCCGCCTAGGTCTACCTCTTCCAACACTTCCATTCACACTCGTCTTATACACTTTTTTCGTCAATCGTTCTTCATTCATTCTCTCAACATGGCCAAACCATCTCAGCATACCATCTCAATTTTTGTCACTACATCTTCTTTCAGACCACGTTTCCTTAACTCACTGTTTCTTACCCTGTCACTCAGTTTAATTCCTATCATACTTCTTAAACCCTAGAACCGTACCCTGGGGTACAAATCGGGAATTTTTTTTTAATCGCTTATAACTTTTTTTCTTTTTGACTGTTTGTTTCGCTCGTCGGGGTATTTACGCGGGGCGGGGGGAAGTGTGGATGCTTCAATCGGACGACGCTTCTGCTAAAGACAAAACATGGCATGCTGCTTGTGGGGTGCACCAGTACCCCAGGATACTATCAATGTAAGTATTTTAATAGACATATACATTTTTAATTTTGTTTATTTTATATATTTTTTTATAATTTTGGACATGAATTAGTCTAAAATTGTTTCACAATGTAATATATATGCTAAAAGTTGCTGTTTTTTTGTTTTACATTAATATTTTCTTTTTTCTTTCTTAGATACATGTTTTTTTCGCTTAGCTGTTATTATTTTTTCAGATGGCGTCACGGCGTAATCTAAACGAAACCGAAATTGAAAATATCCTATTGCAGACGGAAGATGAGGAAGGTGTTGTTCTAGACGAAGAGATAGAAGATGAACCAGATGAAATTATTGGTTTTTTTTTGCTAAAATTATTGCTAAACTTTGCCAACGTCCCTGCAAGGAAGTATTGGAGATATTTTAAGGAAAAAACGACCAGTGGCTGTGGCAACTTCGTCAAATTCAAAATCGGGCATGTGTTTTTTTTATCCAAGAACCAAGGACCGGAAATCACACATACAATGTGCTACGTGCAAAACTTTCATTTGTAATGAGCACCAAAGCAAAATATGCCAAAATTTTTTAACGGTTCCTAATTAGTTTACCCCAATCGTGATGAAAAATACTTTATTAATGTAAGAAAGCATATGTACGTTAATTTTTGAAATAAAAGTTGATTATCCTTTTGTAAATGCGTTTTCTTTTTGGGGTGCATTTGTACCCCAGGGTACCGTTAATGTAAATTCTAATATGGGTACGGTTCTAGGGTTAACCCTCTCATCTCAACTGCATTTATTCTGCTTTCATGTTTCTTCTGCCATACCCAACTTTCACTTCCGTACATGAGTGTTGGAACCAACACCCCCTCATGCACAGCAAGACGAGCCTTGTTAGACACCTTGCGACTGTTCATATAGGAGTTGCTCGATAACAATAGTTATAATTTTGTTTACTAGTTTCATTGAAATGCAGAGTTAGTTGAAAAATATCGTACAAAGCTCCCCACGCTTTTAGAACAGTGATATTAATTTTATTATTAAGTTAAGAATTATTTTTTACTTTTTAGTTTGATAAATTACATAATTACAACAAAATTTCGTCTCCTACACTCAATGTGAAACGAGAAAAATAATTTAAATAAAAAGGATGACAGATTTCTCCCCAAAAAGGGGTTAACGTCAGGCAGGCGGCCGGTTGTAAAAACTAAGCCACAAATGTTACCGAGCGTCTTCGAATGCTCTTGGTCCTGCATTCCGTTGCGCTTGAATGCAGACATGGCAGCTTGCGCACAATGCGTCCATCTTCTTATTTTGGTGGTGGCTCACAACAATCTTCTTCTTGGCAAGTTAGAGGCCTTGAAACTCGCGGCTTCTTTCACGACAATGCATAACCTTCGGCGATAGACATCAGACATACTGTAAAGTGCCACCCTGCACACCCAAACCGACACTCGGATGTTGATTACTCAAGAAGAAACCATACAAGTGTTGCTTGAGGATATATTAGATGATTGACAACGAAATTTAGAGTCCTACTTTCACTTAAAGTAAATACTTTAAGTACTTTCAACATGAAATGAGAAAAATAATTTAAATAAAAAGGATGATAGATTTTTCCCCAAAATGGTGATAATATCAGGCAAGCGGCCGGTTGTAAAAACTAAGCCACAACTATTACAATATTTTTTTGTTTCGCTAATACCAACTTTATTAATAATAGTTTATTATTTTATTTTATTGCATAAGGCTTAATAAATAATGTAATTTTTAAATGATTGCAATGCATTACTTATACAAGACATATCTATTCGCATTGCGACTTTATTACAATGAAATACAGTTGAGTGTTTTTGCTCCACTAATACCAATCTTATGAATAATAGCATAAGGCTTATTCTATAGAGTAATTTTTAAATGATTGCATTGTATTACTCATATATCTATTTGAATTGCCACTTTATTACAATGAGATACAGTTGAGTTTTTTTTTCTCTCTTTATATGGAATCTAGTTTGAGGAATGGTTTGATTTAATATAGTTTTGAAAGTTTTTGGAAAAATTTGAAATTTGTAAACTTTAGTAAACTAAAGTTATTAACACTGATAATTTCACCTCAAAGTTCGAGCGATTTGTAGCTCTAAGTTGCATAACTCCATAAACTTTTACTTTTCTGTTTATGTTTTTTATTACATTGAGGTTTACATTTTTCAGGGTTTCACTTCTATCATGTGTAAACTACACACGTGTTATTGTGGCTATTGTGTTATTGTGTATATAATGTTAGTGGTGTCACTTAATGGCCCCAGCGGAAGATCAGCGCTGGTAAATTCCATCAGCAAATGCTGAGCTGGGACCAATTTGGGACAAATATAATTATAAATTGTAAATAATAACTTTAAGTCCTAAATAAATATATTTTCTTTCTTTCTTTCTTTACAACATGTAACATGTTGTGCCGACCCCATATAATGTGGGATAGGGACAGAAGTAAGAAGAAGACTCTCATTATAAATATTCATACTATGGCGTGCTTTTACCCTGAAGACTGCGAGCAATTTCAGTCCGATGTTAGTGGCCCCTTGTCCAACAACGTGCTGTGAAGATCCACCTATGTGCTATCCCTGCTTGCCACAATGTCCTCGCCGCGAGTTTCAAGGCCTCTAACTTGCCAAGAGGAAGATTGCTGTGAGCTACCACCAAAATATATGAAGATGGACGCATTGTGTGCAAGTTGCCTGTCTGCATTCAAGCGCAACGGAATGCAGCACCAAGAGTATTCGAAGACGTACACGAAGGCACTGCAAGTAGTAGATTTCATTGAAATGTATTCCCCGCGAGACAATTTAAATTAATATGCAGTGCCTACATAAACTAAAATTTGTATGCCTTGTTAAATAGTAATAATTACTATATGCTAGTGGCGCCATTTATCGATATTTTTAAACATCTTAAAATAAATCAGGCAATGATAGAGTTAGTAAAAAGGAAAATCTTTGGCATCGGTTAAAATAATTACCTACATCGACTACAAAATAAATATTACAAATCATCACGTCATCGACAAAGGTCAATGGTAAAACCAGAAAAACTACAATATTAAATTGGTATAAACTAAGTAGTATCAGAGGTTATGGGTTCAATTTCCAAAATTAAATGAGTTGAGCAAAGAAAAGACGGATGGATTGTGTAAAAGATATTATGGTGAGAAAGACTGATTGTTGATACAAAATGAGGGCTAACAGAGGAGAGTGGAAGGAGAGAACATGTTATCCCAACCCCACATAATGTGGGATAAGGACGCGAAGAAGAAAGAGACTTTTCTGTGTTGTTTCTCTTTAATTTATTGCTTTTACTGCTCCCTAATAAAGTGTGGTAGCCAAATTAGCGTAGCATATTTCTAGCTTTAATTTTATTCAAAAACTAAACTGAAGGATAATCCTACTAATATTATAAACGCAAAAACTACTGAATGTATTTTAATGAAACTTTACAATAATATAGCTTGTACATCAGAATAACACATGGGCTATAAAGATATATATTTATAAAGATATTGTGTGAATTGTTCAAAATATAACGATAAATGTCAAGTAAGTAGGAAAAAATTCTGCCATCTGCGAGCTATTCTGGCGTGCGTAGTACGCTTAGAATTTATCAGTTGCCGTCGCCAATGTGTGTTTGCAACGCCAGTGGCATCTAAAACACGCTTCTGTCCTATAAAGGAACTTGGGTCACAAATGCCGGAACACAACACAAGGTATTATGGCGGCATACTTAAGACCAAAGGTGGTCGCCATCCAGACGGACTTGGGGCCCTACCAAGTAGCTAGGGTGGGTTGTTTTGTCGCCTTTTACGACAGGCCGACCCCGGCCACAGAGGTACTTCTTTCTCCGCCCTTGCACGGATAAATATATTATAATATATTTAGATAAAAAACACACTAAAACTAAAATATATTCAAAATAGTTTCTTTCTTTCAAGATCTTTTATTTTTATAACACAATTAATTACATACAGAAATCAACTTATAAATTTTACCCAGTCCACATATTATTGTACTAACTACCCAAATGACACAAAGTAATATTTCTTCGTCACACAAGGAAGGTAGGTACTCTCCCCTGTGATACAGGCTCGGCTTATTTAGGTGACAATACTTCTATGGATGATATACATACAGTCACGAGTTTTGAGCGCTCGGCGAAAGTAGTGGGGAGACTTGCGCATGTGTAATTGTGTACGCTCGCGCTCATAATTATTATGAATCATATTGCTTACTATAAAGACGGATTATAAACAGAGAATGGGAGAAGATCGTGTTATGCCAATCCCACGTAATGTAGGATAAGAGAAGGTAGTAGTAGACTAAATATATCAATGGTTTACCTTCTCTTCATCGACATTCGGCTTGGGAGTGACGGGAGTATCGAGAGTGTGACCCACGAGGCAGCATGTATCCATGTAGCTGCTGCAGGGTCCATCGTTCAATCTGCAAGGAAGAGTATATTTTAATAAAACCACTTCTTCAACGTCGTTCCAGTTCATTTGAAACGGGGTCCAGTATTTTCTGGACATGGATATTGTTTTCAATAATTTATTGCTGCAGTGATTTCGACATTTGAGATGAGGTGAATAAACTGAGGGTTCAAACTAGATGAATACGTCGTCAAATGCTTGACTTTCGACTATCATAGTCTTCTATCACACATAGGCGTTTGTGAGAGATTCATCATCAGAGATAAGAGATCATCTTCACTCATTATTCTGGTTATTCCGATCTTCTACACCGCATGCAAAGGTTCTTCAGAACTTTCAGAGTAATTTTACGCACACTGAGGATTTCGAATGTTTTCCAGACATAAATTTTCTGCAAGTTCGGCAGCATGATCGCAAAGTCTCTGGAGTCGAAAACATCTATAGATAGTTACTGCTTCGTCTGCTGTTTCACAGCAATAAAGATAGAGTTCTGCCGTTTCTCCCCATGCAGCTGTCGAGTCAAGGTCGCAGCCCACAGAAGGTGCTCCTTCAAGTTACCATAGGCTGTACGCTGTTAAGGAGTTGAGATTGACAGGATTATTGAACTCATTAGGAAGTTCTTAACACTGCTCCGTGGAACACTAATTCTTGTATATAGCCAACGCTGAAGGATGGATGAATGAAGGAGGATGGATATAGGATTAAGGAAAAGATGGTTAGTGTAAAAGAAATGGCAAAATTCGGAATATTGAAACGGTTAACACAGGAGAAGGAGAGGAAATGTAACGACTCTATATAATGTGGGATAAGGACAGGAAGAACGCCTACCTCCAGCCGCCAGATACCCCAGCTCGGCAGCGGGTAGGTAACGGCGCGTCAACACGTTTCTCTCTGAGAGTTCAGAGGCAGCCGGGTTAAGACACACACAGGTCCTGGGCACAGCAGAGGCCGGTCTAGCCAGCCTGGGTGGGAGTTGTACTTCAATGGATATCCTTCCCGGGCGTCGGGTAGAAGAAGAATAGCTGGGTTTAGAGGATATATCAGCGACGTGCGTCCCCTTGTCAACTGCAGGGACGCACGTGTGCATAGCACTGGAGTTCCACACTACCTTATGCGGGGTCCATGTTCACCTCAAGAAAAAGGAAGAACGCTGGTGAAAACATATACCGACCTTATATCAATAACTCCTATACCATCAGTGATGACAGTATTGTGCTCAGGGTCGCACAGGTAATAGTTAACGCACTCTCCAACTTTGTTATCATAGGTGATGCAGGAGAGGTTCTTCTCAGCTGGAAATAGGTTCATAATTAAGTAGATATTACCAAGGTCACGGCCATTGGTTGTTAATGACTCAATAGATGTTTTTTATTGCTGAAGAACCTCAGAAAGGCTGCCAGCCCGTTTAATAATAAGCAGATACCGTCGCCAAGGTAGTGCCCCAAAGCCGTCTGGGTGGCAACCACTCCTCGTGTATGCCGTCAGAATAACATTATGATGTGTTGTTTTTTTATTATTGTAGGACAGCAGACAGGCTGACGGCCCGGGTGTTTGCAACGCCATTGGCATCGCGAACACGCTGCTGTCCCATAAGGGTACAGGAGCTTGGGTCACTAATGTCGGAACACAACACAAGGTTATTATGACGGCATACTTAAGACCAAAGGTGGTCGCCATCCAGATTGTTTTTATGGCGCCATCTAGTTCAAAAGCAGCCTAGCTCTTGTGTTATGGATATTAAACAACCGATAACTTGTATACTTTTCTTTTACATCGTGAGACCTGTATACGGAAATCCTTCCTTCCCCCTTGGACAAGCGTGGCGGGTCTGTCAGTTCTTCTAGAATAGTGGTCGGCAACCTGGGGCTCGAGAGCCGCATGCGGCTCATTGACTCCTCGGTTACGGCTCTTTCGCAAAATGTTCAGTCCAGGGCCTACTTATTATCTACAATTATATTCATAATAATGTCTCCTACTAAAGCCGGGTTGCCTGGAATAGATCGCTCTGTAGAGATAAGGCCGCCCATTGTAAGTCAAGTACATATTGATTGTGTAAATAAGTTTCATTGTTTTTGTAAAATTGGTTAACTATCTATCTAAAGTATGTGTTAAAAAACGTTCTCTGAATAAATTTCAGTTACGTATTATCTTAGTTGGCTCTTTTGGATAACAAGGTTGCCAGTCACTGCTCTAGGGGGAAACCATAGAGAAGCTCTTCTATCAGCCGTTTTCAACGGAACTCACCAGAAGGCGTCACAACCCCCGGAACGAGAGTTGATGGTCCCCTCTCGATGACTTTCGGCGTCGTGCTAGTTGTCGGAACCCCCCATATATCTTTGATGATTGAGTCAAGGTCACCGGCATTCTGCTGCGTCTGGCAGTTGGCTGCAGCCAGGAGGAGGAATAGGTAGTGAAGATACATCTGTAACGGAAGAACAGGGTTAGGGAACATACCACGTGACCTACTTTTGTCAATTCATTACACCCCCCCCCCACTCCCCTGCAGACCATCTTTAGTATTTTTTTATGGCTGTAGGACAGCAGACAGGCTGACGGCTCACTTAGAATTTAGCAGTTACCGTCGCCTATGGGTGTTTGCAACGCCAGTGGCATAAAGAACACGCTGCTGTCTCATAAGGGTACAGGAACTTGGGTTACTAATGTCGGAACACAACACAACGTTATTATGGCGGCAGACTTAAGATCACAGGTGGTCGCCATCCAGACGGGCTTGAGGCCCTACCACGTAGCTTGGGTGGGTTGTTTTGTCGCCTTTTACGACAGGCCGACCCCGGCCGTAGAGGTCAGTATTCTTTCTCCGCCCCTGCACGGATAAAAAGTAATATACTTTTGAAAATTACATAAATATAGATAGATAGATAATTCTTTATTGTATACTCAATTTATCTACAAACATAGAAGTTCTTACAAGTAATACACAATAGGCGGCCTTATCGCTTAAAGCGATCTCTTCCAGGCAACCTTTTAAATAAAAAAATTTAATTTATTTTTATATAAGGAGTCTGGTGATGTAGGTGTAGGGCTTTGAGTTGAGTATCCATGCTTATTATTTACTTCTTCTTGTACATAAGTTGTATTACAAACTAAAAATACATAATAATCATTACAATCAACATATACAAAATGTTACATCACGACACGTAGTTATTGAGTTTGAAATAGTGAATACGAAGTAACTTCTTAAAACTTGACAGTGATTTAGCTTGCCTAACATCGAGAGGCAAAGCATTCCAAAGTTGGACAGCTTGCACTGCAAAAGAATTTTTGTAAAAATACGAAGTGTGTGCAGGCGTCTTGAGCTTACGATACGTACTAGTGCGCAAATTCAGGGAAGTAGAAAGGCGCAGGAAATCGAAACGTTCCTTAAGGTAATGTGGACTAGTAGGTGAGTATAAAATGTTATAAAGTAGAGTGAGGAGATGAGTATTCCTGCGAAAAGTTATTGGAAGCCACTTGAGTTTTTTACGATAATCAGAGATAGAGTCTGGCCACGCTAACTCTGCAATGGAATAAATGGGCAACCCTAAAAAGTTTTTTATATGGTATACTTTTTCTGATGTCACTTTCGTGGTACGTGAGCTGTCAGATCGCTTACGCTGTTTGTTGTTTTTCATATATTTTAAAGAAAAATGGTTAAACCTATTAAAAGTGGAGTGCGGGAGTTATTATATAACATGATAAGTAAATTCCAAGATGTGAAGGAACATCATGATGTCGTCCTTAGCCAAAAACGACAATGTTTACAAGATATCGAAAAGTTGACGTGTAAGTAAATCTAGTGATTTTGATACTTCGCCGTTTTATTTTACCATTAGATATATCTAAGAACATTTTTTCGAATACTCATAGCCTGTTGATAATGGTGACAAGAAGCTCGTGTCAAATTAATCCAAGTCCAATTTCAATAACGTATCTATATATTCTATTCTATTCTTGAGAGTCTTGGCTCCAACGCCATGGGCATCGATTTGCCAATGTCATAGTGGAGAGGATAAATGGTTCAAAATGGAGAGGATAGATGTTAGGAAGTATAAATAAATATAGTATTATGATGTGATAAAATTACCTTTGTTTATATAAAAATAAAAATGTGAACTATAAATAAATATTATTTAGTGATAGGAATTTACATAAAGTAATTACATGTTTATAGTCACATAATGATAGCAGAGAATTGACATTAACAGGTCGAAGAAAATCATGTGGAAGAAGAACGTACAACAGTTGTGTAGTATTGGGGCAAGAGAAGAAGATGTGTTCTAATGTTCCTTCAGCTAGTCCACATTCGCAAAGTGAGTGGTCTCTTACCCTTATTTTTGCCAAGAAGACTGGAGTTGAACAATGACCTAATCGCATACGATCTATATGTAGATTTGATTCCTGCAGATTGGATTTTGACATTACTTGTATGGGTCTTATGTCACTATTACATAAATTATAGATAGTTAACTCATAACAAGTATTTATTTTTGGACATTTCAGGTGGTATAAGTGATGAATTAAAACCTCATCTTCAAGTTGCCCTACAGAAGCTAAAGGCTCTTGAAGAACTTACCATCAATAGTGAGAACCAGTATATAAAAAAGATCGCTTCAATGACTGGTAAGAATCTGTTACTTACGTATTTATTTTCTACAATTTTCGTTAGATTATGTAAGTAGGTACAACATACATCCAATACATATTGCATTCAATACAAGTTAAATTAAATTTTATAAATAATTTATATTTATTTATACAGGAGTCGGCGAACGAACTTTAAGAGTGATTAAAAATGAGGGCCAAAATAATCAAGGAATCTGGAGGACTCCTGGCAAAAAGCGTAAAGCACGGGCAACGAAAGTTAATATTGACAATTTTGACCAATGCGCCATACGAAATACAATAAATCAGTATTATTTGACCCGAAAGGAAGTGCCTACTCTGCGTAAATTACTACTTGAATTGAGGCAATCAATTGATTTTACTGGCTGCAGGGAAACCTTACGCAAAATATTATTAAACATGGGCTTTGAATTTAAAAAAAATCTTGAAGAACGGACAGTCCTTATGGAAAAACATGATGTGGCGGCATGGAGGCATAGATACATAAGAAAAATTTTGTCATCAAGAAACGAGCCTGTAGAAACGAGAAAACCTATTGTATATATTGATGAAACATATGTGCACTTGAATTATAAACCCAAAAAAAGTTGGCAAGGACCATCTACCTCCAAAATGGTGGAGAACATCTCAAAAGGCAAACGGTTTATTATAGTTCATGCTGGGACAGAAAATGGGTTTGTAAATAATGTGTTACTTGTGTTTAGTACAAAATCGAAGCATGCGGACTACCATGATGACATGAATGCTGAAAATTTCACAAAATGGGTGTCTGAAAAATTACTGCCCAATCTTGAGTCACCGAGTATTATTGTTTGCGACAATGCTAGCTACCATAGTATACAAATAAATAGGCCACCAAATACCAATTCAAGGAAACAAGATATTCGAGACTGGCTGACTAGTAATAATATTACATGGTCAGAGGAGTTCACAAAAATAGAACTGCTTTGTTTGGTGAAAAGGAACAAACCTGATGCAATATACTTCATAGATGAATTGTTAAAAGAACACGGCCACGAAGTTTTGAGATTGCCACCGTATCATTGCCACTTAAACCCCATTGAGCTGGTATGGAGCCAAGTAAAAAGAAAAATTGCCGAAAAAAATGTTAAAAGCACTCCGGAAGAAATGGTTAAAAAAATTGAAGAAGTATTTGGATCAGTCACAGCGGATGACTGGAAAAAATATGCTGGACATGTGAAACGGTTAGAAGAGGAGCACAAAATAAAAGACAGGTTACTGGATGATGCTATTCCATTTATAATAAACCTACAAGAATCTGACAGCGATGATAGTAATATAGATGATGAACCTGTTGAATTTGAAGGCATTGAATATTTAGTTTCTGATTCTGATGAATGATTGCGTGTTTGCTATGGTTTCATTTGTAAATATAACACGAAATAACATAACAAAAAAATAAATGATGTTTAACATTAAAAAATCTATCGTTGTTTTTATATTGTCTGAGTAGTTTCAGAAATCTTAAAGTAAAGGCTAAAGTATTATCAATGTGTAGATAAACAATAGCCTCAGTAGATTTTTAAAAGTTAGGATCTAGAATTATTATAACCTGTATCGTACCTATTTATGCTCTACCTCAAAAATGTATCAAATCGACAATGCATCGTGCTGAAGTCATGGCTATTCTTTACCATGAAAAAATCAGAATATAAACAAAACAGGCTAAAATAAAAAACAGCTAGTATCAAATTAGTTTTTCGAAGTATAGACGGTGTTACCATCTATAGATTTTCAAATTCCATAATTTTCTTACTTCTGCAGAGTTAGCATGGCCAGACTCTATGGTCAAATTTGCGTAATCCAAAAATGAACCTTATACAAAAATTTTGAATACGCTCAAGTTTATTTAACTGTTCTAAGGTTAAATTCAGATAGCATGCGTCAGCATAGTCCAGTATAGGGAGCAGGAGAGACTCTGCTAGCCTAATTTTGGTAGCAGTGGGCAGGAAGTTTCTAATTCTTCTCAGAGATCTTGAAGATAGAAATACCTTACGACTTATCTCAGATATGTGGGGCCTCCAAGACAACTCACTATCGAATACTATGCCAAGGTTTTTAACTGTATCGCTGAAAGGAATAACCGTACCATCGAAAACAACTTGTGGCACTTGTAAATATATTTGACGACCTACATGGCATAACGGCTAACACACTTCGGTGCGTCTGTGAAGATTCCGAGTTCGATTCCCAATTCGCGTCTAGATTTATGTGTATAAATTTATTTACAAAAGAATTGTACTTGTTTTTTTTTATTGCTGTAGGACAGACAGGTTGACGATCCACTTAGAATTTAGCAGTCGCCGTCACCTATGGGCATTTGCAACGCCAGTGGCAACGCGAACACGCTATTCGCGTAGAACACAACAGAAGGTTATTAAGGCGGCAAATTCAAAATCTAGGGGTGGTTGCCACCCAGACTGGCTTGGAGTCCTACCACCTAGCTTGGGTTGCTTAGTCACCTTTTACGACAGGCCGATCCCGGCCGTAGAGGTCAGTGTTCTTTCTCCGCCCCTACACGGATGTTGTTTATTAGTTATTTAGTACCCATAAGTGCTATGCTACGTAGTTTGGTACTAGATGGCGTTGTTTGAATTGTTCCAGTATAGACTCGTGCCTTGAGTTATTAAGACTGAATACATCGCTAAAATAGGCTCTGAACCTGCAAGGAGGTTACGTAAACGAGGTGTGAGTAATAGGAAAACACTAGTAAATAACACAATTCAAAATGGCGGCTAAGACATCGCAAACAAATATTTAAAGACCTTTCGAATAATCTCTGACCTCGCTTATCATTGCTTTAAATATTCACATAATTACTTTTTTATTGGTATGGAATAGAAGACAGGCTGACGACCCACTTAATGATAAGCGGTTACCGTCCCCTATGGATTACCACGCCAAGGGCATCCAACACGCTGCCCTCCACGCAAGGGTACTTGAATCCGAATAATTTATTCCGGAAAACAAGGTTATTATGGCGGTATGCTTAAGCTTGAAGCTAGCTAGAATTGTTTTGTCGTCATTTACCGGCAACCCTCGGCTCGGGTTCGTATTCTTCGCCCTGTACAGAGAAACACTTTTATATTGATAGTTTAGGTTATCTTTAAGTGGTTTTAAACTAATTATATTTTAATACTTCCTCGGATACGGGACTGGTTTTAAAATTTCAAGTAGGCCATGGAGCTGTAATTTCTTATAAAGATTAAATTAAAACTATACTACTGGTACGCTATGATGACCGTTTTGACGTTTGTCCACTCATGAAGTTTCGTATTAATTAGTAATTACATTTGAAGGAGCAAATTGTTGTTCTTTATTGTCAATACGTCAATAGCGACGTGCAGTTAGTCATAAAATTTAGACACAAAATTTATTATTACATTGATTTTTAAACTATGTATATTAGGGTCCCGCGAACATTTATTTAATAGAAATCCATACTAATATTATAAATGCGAAAGTAACTCTGTCTGTCTGTCTGTCTGTCTGTCTGTTCCTCTTTCACGCCTAAACGGCTGAACGGATTTTGATGAAATTTGGTATGGTGATAGATGATAACCTAGAAATGGTCATAGGCTATAAATAATCACGCCATCGTTCTTAGGGGGTAGGCAGTAGGCAGATAACTAAATTGAGTTAGTGATTTTTTGTGCTTATCCGGTATCTATGAGAATCGGCCAACATCTATTTTTCATCCCCCTAAATGTTAGGGGTGACCCACCCCCAAAAAAATTTTTTTAATTTTTTGACATTTTATTATTTATATGGCAGAACAACGTTTGCCGGGTCAGCTAGTAATAAAATAAAACTGTTAAATTAATAAGGGAAGATTATGAAAGAGATGTGAACATAGATAATATTTTAGAAAACCAACCTATGTATGTAGGTGATGATAGCAGTGACGACAGTGAAAATAGCAGTATGGACGAATCTGATTACATACAGCCTTTTGTGGCACCTTTTTTTGGTCTCTTTGTATTAATTTGTTTCTTGTGTGCATATAAAGTATGTATATTCATTTTCATTCCAATATTCAGATCGTTCAAATATATTAAGTAAGCATTTATGTTTTAGTTTTATTAAACCTTTTTAATCAGGTACTACTTGCAATAAAAACTAGATTTTATTATATTTTTTTCGAGAATAAATTAACATTTCACGTCACTAACATGTAATATGTTAAAACGGCTATCATAGCGTGCCGGTAGTATAAAGGTATGATTCCGACTACGCTGCACGCAGCAGTGCTGCCGCGACATCGGTCCCCATACAATCTCTGCTTATATATATGAGAGTACATTCCGAGGTAGGCAGCAATGCAGCGGCAGCACTGCAGCGGCAGCAATGTAGCGGCAGCACTGCTGCGTGCAGCGTAGTTCGGAATCATACCTTAAGTATATCCGCAAGAGCAGCACTCTTTGTGCTTCTTCTTGTCCTTAACCCAGCTATGTGGTGTCGGCATAACATTCTCCTTCTACTCTCCTCTATTAGCATCATCTTAACATTCACACCTTTTTTGAAGTGACAACTTCTTTACGCGCGTTAAGCACTTTTTGGGTGAACAAAAAACACGTGCTCGCTTGATCATAAACACTTCTATAAGGTGAACGTACACTTCTCCCAGCCGAACGCGTCGAACGAATCGAAGTCAAGGAGGCCTCGCACACATATCCGCGCCAGAAGAATCGACCGCGTCGAAGAAATATTTTCTATTTCCTTTACGCCTGTTGCGCTGTTATCACATGTGAATTGTGATGGATCTTGACGAGGTTTTTATTGTCAGTGCTTTATTAATGGAAGATGAAGAAAGTGAAATACGTCAAAGGGAAACAAGAATGTGGGTTCATAACATCAACTTAAAAAGGCAGTGTTTTGGAGAGTATTGAACATTATTCCCAGACTTATTACAAGATGATATAGAATCACTCATTCTTAACACAATGCAAAAATAGTACTCGCTCGTTGTTCTGTCATACGCAACTGATAGAATGCGAGCGCATCGGTCGAGTCGACCGCATAAGCCGCGCCGAATCTGATGACGTCATCCGAATTCGTCTAGGATTTCTGGGGTTCTTCCAGATTCGGACGATTCGACGCGGGGAAGTGTGCGAGGTTTTATTAGATACATATACAGAATTTTAAAATTCATTTCGTTCGACGCGTTCGGCTCCGATAAGTGTGCGTTCACCTTTATAAACCAAAAATAATTCGAAAATAATCTAATAGTCGACGGTATAATTCACAAGTTACTTAGTTTTCCCTTATATCGGCAGTCCCAAATATTGCATTTTGTTATATTATTATCTTTTACACAAATCATCCATCTTTTCTTTGGTCTACCTCTCCTCTTGTAACCACTCTCATTTCTAGCATCCTCCTTGTTACATGACGCTCCTCTCTTCGCATTATATGGCCATACCAGGCTAACGTATTACTTTTCAGCTTCTCAATCACTAGTGCCACTTTCAAACTTCCCTTGATATATTCATTTTATAGCGGCCGGTAGATGGCCGAAGCGCGCCACACGTGGTAAGCCGCCTTTGCGGTACTGGTCACCCGGGTCTTTCCCCCAGCCGCAACACTCTGGCGTTGGCACTAGTTGGAAGGGCAGTCGCCAATTCGCCATCTGACTGCGCACGATCGTGATCGTAAATAATTGGTAAAATGTCTAAAATTCTTGTAAACGTTTCCTCGGTATTTTAAATAAATTACTTTAAAATTATTTTATTATTATTATTATTTTATTATTATTTATTTGATTTTTTTTCTCAGCTAATGCTGGTAAATGTGAACCTAGCACGGGCTTACGCCAAGTGAGTTGGTTCATTGTGTAGTGTTGCAGGGGTTTGAGTAGTGGATGTAAGGAATCGTCGCACTATGGAACAGGTGTCGATTATTACAGATTTATTATTATTATTATTATTTTAAAATTAACCCGTCGTTTAACATATGCAAACCCGGAACCATTGACCACAGTTTTTATTTTTGTTTTCAAGCCTAAACCGCTGAACCCATTTGATGAATTTCGGTATAGTCATAGATTGGACCCTGGAGAAGAACAACGTTTGCCGGATTAACTAGTATAAATATATTTTACCAACTGACCCGGCAAACGTTGTTATGCCATAAAAATACGTCTAGTCGTGAAATGATTGAGTGGAAGTTATTTTTACAGTTTTGTGGTAGGGCCCCGAGCCCGTCTGGATGGTGACCACCTTGGGTCTTAAGTATGCGCTATAATAACCTTGTGCTGTGTTCCGGCATTAGTGACCCAAGTTCCTGTTCCTATATGGGACAGCAGCGTTTTCACGATGCCACTGGCGTTGCAAACACCCATAGGCGACGGTAACTGCTAAATTCTAAACGAGCCGTCAGCCTGTCTGCTGTCCTACAGCAATAAAAAAAAATGAGTAACAATATAAAATTTGAAGTCAATCAGGTGTATAGTTTTAGAGATCCCGTGATATTTTTTTTTATAATATTTATTTTATTTATCTATACAAATAAATAAAATTGGAGGGTCTGTTTGTAATATTAAAATAACCGCTTTTTACTAAGTGCATTTGGATGTATTATACACGGTACATGTACCAAAACAACATTTTTTACAATTTTTGTCTGTCTGTCTGTTTGTTATATTACAGATATCTGATGTAACAAGGAGTAACTTAGGCAACTTTTATTTTAGAAAAAAAATGGTTTTAGTTAAAAGTGATCAGTTTTGAATTTTTTTAATCCAATTTAAATTGGTCTCCGATTTATATGATCAATCATATAAAATAGGGTTCAGCCTAGGCTGGATATTCTAGGTTCAAACGCAATTTGTATATTTCATTTATTTATATTTTAAGGTTTATTGGGCTTGTAATCCAAAATAAACCATAAGATATATCCAAAAAATGCTGCCCAAAATCACTATTCCACGCGGACGGAGTCGCGGGCACAGCTAGTAATACATAAAATACATTTCTCAATCAAAAAATCACAATATTATTGGAAGAGAATGATAAACTAATGACTTCAAAGATAATTACAATTACGTAAATCATTTATAACTATGTTATGAACTATGTAAGAGCTCCTACTGAGACCTTTTGTATTTTTTCTAAATAAATATGGTAAACTTTTATGATGTCACCCGATTTAACAACATGTTTGTCGTTAAATCCTTCGTCACCTTAAAACGTTGAAATTGCTTGACTTTGGTTGGTCTACGTTATTTTCTCTAAAGATACTTTTATTTCTCTCCATTTAACGACCACTCTCTATAGCGCCGAAAAATTATCCGTGCAGGGGCGGAGAAAGAATACTAACCTCTGCGGCCGGGGTCGGCCTGTCGTAAAAGCCAACAAAACAACCCAACCTAGCTACGTGGTAGGGTCTCAAGCCCGTCTGGATGGCGACCACCTTTGGTCTTAAGTTCGCGACGCCACTGGCGTTGCAAACACCCATAGGCGAAGGTAACTACTAAATTCTAAGGGGGCCGTCAGCCTGTCTGCTGTCCTACAGCCAGAAAAAAATGCTCAGTTAAGTGTCGTTATATAGAGTTTACGCTGTACTTTGTCCCCTTGTCAACTGTGGCACGGACGCATGCACGGAGTCCTAAACTACCCCACGAGCCCCCCCCCCCCATGCGGTGGGTGCATATTTCCATCTAAAAAGGGTCCAATCACTGCCGCATCAAGCAAGAGCAGGGCCCGTAGCAAATTCTTTCGAATGAACCTTGATCATATGGATTTTTAAGTAAAAAGTTGTAAAAAATAATTAAGTACTCAATATCTCAATACGTTTATTTGCCGTCTATAGGTTACAGTGTTGCGGGTGCTTAATCGTACAGTAGATACTCAATCAGAGATGAGCGGGTTTAAATATGAGGGGCCCCTTTTGAGCGGGGCCCGTAGCAATTGCTACTCTTGCTACGTGGTTAATCCGGCACTGGGTCCGATACTGTCACTGACGAGGTTATGAAATAATTTTATCGCCGTCCATTCCTGTAGACCTTTAAACGTCGGTCTAGCTTTTCCTATCGAATCAAACCTATTATACCCATAAGCGCTGTGAAAATCGTTGCGCTATGGACACTGTCAGGAACAGACAGAAGCAGCCGTTTCCTCCCACTTCGCGGGGCGAATAATAGAAAAAAAAGAAAGGGTCTCGAAATCCAAAAAGTAAGCAGCCTTAAAACCGTTTTATCTGTGCAGAGGCGGAGAAAGAACACTGATATGGCCGGGGTCGACCTGTCGTAAAAGGCGACAAAACAACCCACCTAGCTACGTGGTAGGGCCCTAAGCCCGTCTGGGTGGCGATCACCTTTGGTCTTAAGTATGCCGCCATAATAACTTTGTGTTTTGTTCCGGCATTAATGACCCAAGTTTCTGTACCCATGGGCGACAGTAACTGCTAAATTCTAAGCGGGCCGTCAGTCTGTCTGCTGTCCTACAGCAATAAGAAATAAATAAATAAAATTCCGCGTCGAATAGTCACAGTTCCTTCTAGTTATGTTCAGTACTTTTGAAGTGATGGTGCGTCAAAGGAACCCTATTTTCCTTTTTTATATGTAATATAGCCGATCACACTCCGCTGGGCGAATAACGGGCGTAAGTAAATCGAAAAAAAAAAATAAGAAAAGGTGTGTGACATAAAAATAAAATGGAATCCAAAAAATAAATAGCCTAAAACCGTAAATTCCTTGTCGAATGCTAGTAATCCCATCCCGATATGTTCTATAGTTTTGTTGTGATGATGCGTCAAAGGAACACCATTTTCCTTATATATGTATAAAGATGATAAAATATATATATCCCTCTGGGGGGAACGGGCAGTATACCCACGCTTGCCTACGGCGGATTGGCGGGTTGTACACCGGTAATTTCAGTAAACCTTCACCGTTGGTACATGGCAATTATGCTATAAATACGCTATATATAAATATTCCATAAACGATACACGCCAGCGTGGGATTCGAAATTTCATAGAGTGAAAGTTGAAGTAGACTTTATGGAAGATATGGCGTGATAGTAGGACTAGTTTGCCACGTTGAAGATCCCATCTAACGGTGCAAAGATATGTGACAAAAAAGTATTTAATTAAAAAAAAAAAAAAATATATATATATATATATATATATATATATATATATATATATATATATATATATATATATATATATATATATTGTCTATGGTCTTTTTTATTTCTTTTTTAATGTGACTTTACTTTCTTTTTATTACTGTTTAACAGTAGATGGTTCACTTAATAGTTAGCTGATACCACCTATGGATGTTTGCGACGCCATGGGCATCTGGGTAACTTATGGGTCTGAACATAAGGCTATTTTTGAGGCATATTTAGAGACTTGGGTGATTGCCATCCGATCAGCCTTAGAGTCCTATCACATAGCTTGGATTGTATTATCGCCTTCTACGACAGAATGCCCCCGGCACAGGTCAGCTTTCTGACACTGCCTCTGCACTGATAAAATGAGGTATTATTACAAATATTTATATATATTATAGATTTCATTAAATATAAATTAAATAAACAAACCTTTGTCAGTTTACAATAAACACTAGCACATAATTCCACAAAACACAAGTTCCGTTGAAACAGGTTTTATTTTTTAAAAGTATTTTCCTTCTTTCCAAGGTTACGCCGTCCACATCGGCTGATATAACCAGAGGCACTGTGTTACGACGAGCCTGCGTGTAATGGTCACTTAGTACAGGCATTGCTAGTTAATAAATTAATAATTATTGATAGAAAAGTACGAAAAAAATACGTTTATTATTTTTTTATTGCTGAAGGACAGCAGACAGGCTGACGGCCCGCTTAGAATTTAATAGTAACCGTCGCCTATGGGTGTTTGTAACGCCAGTGGCATGGCGAACACGCTGCTGTTCCATAAGGGTATAAGAATTTTGGTCAATAATACCGGAACACAACACAAGGTTATTATGGCGGCATACTTAAGACCAAAGGTGGTCGCCATCCAGACGGGCTTGGGGGCCCTACCACGTAGCCAGGGTGGGTTGTTTTGTCGTCTTTTACGATAGGCCGACCACTCTGAACAACGCTATGCTGAGACAATTGTTGTGTGAACGAGACAGGAGATGTGCTAGTGCACCGATTTAGAAAAGCGCGGCACTACTTTTTTTTTTAACTGGGATATTCCTTAGGGGATACCTCGCTGGGGAGTGATTCGACTATGGTTATATGGGACTCCCCTGGCATCTGGCGTCCTATAAATGGCACTAGTGCAATGCTGGTAGAGTCTATCCAATAGCAACCCAACACTATTCTACGCCATTGAAAGGTAGGCATTGCAGGGTCAGTCTCGCGACTATTCACTGTTATCCCCCCGTGGCGATAATTCATTTGATCTGTATGACGGGGTAGAGCTCTCTCACAAACTGCTCGAGCCTGCAGCTTAAGGCATTTGCCGAAGGAGGTGAGCATATCGTTGCCTGTTGCGTCCGGGTGCTACTACGTAAAATAAGAACTTACGGAGTGTATGTATAATTATATATTTAGTAACTAGCTGGCCCGCGAAACGTTGTTCTGCCATATAAATAATAAAATGTCAAAAAATTAAAAAAAAATGTTGGGGATGGGTCACCCTTATCATTTAGGGGTATGAAAATTAGATGTCAGCCGATTCTCAGACTTACCCTATATGCACACAAAATTTCATATAAATCGGTCCAGCCGTTTCGGAGGAGTACGGGAACGAACATTGTGACACGAGAATTTTATATTTAAGAGATAATGTTATTGTTAAAATAATTATACGCATTTCATTTTGAGTAAGGTTTTCAATACTAAGTACACAAAAAAAAAATTTGAAAAAAAAAATTCTGACTCACCTGTGTCAGAAGGAAAAGACACCAAACAAAAAAAACAAAAAGTTTTCATAAAAAAGTCTAAGAAGATCGAACGTAAAAACAGGCCACTTATTTCGTTTTTAAAAATTAATAACATATCGATATTTTTTGATTAATGACAACACTGAGATCTTGGTCAATGATGATTATAAAAATCTGAGGTCATTGCTCATTGTTTATGAATTCGGTGAATCCCAACGAAGGCTTCTACATCATTAGGAAATTATGCAAAATGACGTACGTAAATATTGACAGTTTATGTAATGAATATTGCGTAAAACCTCCTTCTCCTTTTCCAAATTCAGGATACCTTTTAAATCGCTGTTGTCGTATCGAAATATCACTTCTTTCTTAATATTTTTTACTCTTTGTTAAATAAATAATATATGTACTTAATTAAATCTTTGTTTTTAGGTTGTGGTTTGTAAATAGTCTTTTTCCTGCTCTAATACCAAACTATGAGGGTTCGACACCACATGTTCTCTCCTTCCACTCTCCTCTATTATATATATATATATATATATATATATATATATATATATATATATATATATATATATATATATATATATATATATATATATATATATATATATATATAAATATATATATATATATATATATATATATATATATATTATTTATATATATATATATATATATTTATATATATATATATATATATATATATATATAAATATATATATATATATATATATATATATATATATATATATATATAAAATTCTCGTGTCACAGTTTTCGTTGCCATACTCCTCCGAAACGGCTTGACCAATTTTTATGAAATTTTTTGTGCTTATCCGGTATCTATGAGAATCAGCCAACATCTATTTTTCATCCCCCTAAATGTTAGGGGTAGTCCACCCCTAAATTTTTATTTTTATTTTTTGACATTTTATTATTTTTATGGCAGAACAACGTTTGCCGGGTCAGGTAGTATATATATATATATATATATATATATATATATATATATATATATATATATATATATATATATATATATATATATATATATATATATATATATATCAAGGCGCAGTGATCTTCACGTCAACCGTCTCGCGCGTTTAGTGGCTAACGCAATACTACTTTCGTCCCACGCTTGCTTTTATCATTTACCTCACCAAAAGTGAGGGAGGATAGTTAACAAAAATCAGGAGGCGAGATTTGAATTACATTTTATGCAAGGATCGAGCAATAATATGAATTAACTTACAAAATAAAATGGAACAACACAAGCGCTCTGCTACTTTGGACTTTGTCATTAGATTGCTTGCTGTCTTTGAACGGTTCTAACATATTTATTTATCTATCGAGATCTCTATGGTGGAATTATTGCATCATAGTTTAATTTTGAGTAAACCAACCTCGCGCATAGTTACATAAAGAAACATCGTCGAGGAATCGAATACACAGTTAGATAGCCATGCAAAGACCTGTTTAAAAAACACCTATTTGTTTTTTGCAATAAGATATTCGACGCGCGCCGCGCTATTTAAGTTAATAAAGCACTGTCGATGTTATGCGATAAGCCTCTCAAAGTCAAACGTATAGGACATGAATTTAGTGGCATTTTTGAAGTGAAACTTCTCTAGCGGCGTTGTGCATTTTTTGTGATGGGTAAAAAATGTTAAACTCGCGTCACGTGTCCTGATCGAAAATTCGTAAAACGGAGTTTTATTTGAGTAATACCAACCTTATTAATAATGACAAGCAGTGGCGGATTTGCCCTAAGGCCCAGAAGGCCCGGGCCTAGGGCAACCAGATATTAGGGGCGGCCAATCGTGACAAAAAATTCACTGATGATAACAAGAAATAACTCGAAGTACTAAAATATTCTAGTGGAAATTTATTTATTATTATATAAAATTTACAGAAGAATAAGAAGTAAAATCTAAATAAAAATGACGTGCTTTTATCCTAAAGACTGCGAACAATTTGCAGTATGTATGATGTTAGTGGCCCCTTGTACAAAAACGTGCTATGAAGATCCACCTATGTGCTATCCCTGCTTGCCACGATGTCCTTTGCCGAAGGTTATGTATTATTGTGAAAAAGCTGCGTGTTTCAAGGCCTCTAACTTTCTAAGAGGAAGATTGCTGTGATCCACCACTAAATTATAAGAAGATTGTGCGCAAGCACCTGCGCAAGCTGCCTGTTTCTGCATTCAAGCGCAATGAAATGCAGGACTAAGAGCAATCGAAGACGCTTGACACTGCGAATTTCCTATTTAGAAGCTCTCGTGACATAGTTGTCGAATGTGATTGTGCACGGACCCCGTAAAAGTCGGCGACCCAGCAAAAGTGTCACCCTGCACATCCAAACCGACACTCGGATGTTGTTTGTTCAAGAAGAAACCAATAAAAGTGTAGCTTGAGAATATGTTAGATGACTAACAACGAAATTTCGTTTCCTACTTTCAATGTGAAACCAGAAAATAATTTAAATAAAAAGGATGACTGATTTTTTTTTTTTTTTTTTTTTCCCCAAAAAGGGCATAACGTCAGGCAAGCGGGCGGTTGTAAAAACTAAGCCATAACTATTGCAACATACAACATGTTGTGCTGACCCTATATAATGTAGGATAAGGGCAGGAGGAAGAAGATTTTCATAAATGGAGATCAGCTGATCTTATCTTTATGCTATATATAAAAAAATAGCGCATCGTTTACTACTTATTTTAATAATTATGTGTGTGATTGAACGTTTGAAATCTGAAAATATAACCCATTTCAAGACTATACTACAATTTAGATAAGTTATTATAAAACATACTCCATTAATAATAGTGTTTATAAAGATAATACAAATCAAACTGTCATTATCATATATTATAATGGATCATTATCGTTTATTTTAGTTTATTGGAATTTTTTATTGGTGTCGCTCATATATATGTGTAGAGTTTAAAAATAGTTGTGTGAAATTGGAATACTTTGTAAACTATGTTGTAGTTGCCCATTAATTACTACCTTTTATTGTCACTGTTGTAGTGTGTGGTGTCGCACCAGAATAGCACCACCCCATCTCCTCCCGTGGGTGTCGTAAGAGACGACTAAGGGATAGAAAGAACGGAGGATGGGCAGCAGCATCTTTCCGTGAGAGCATCACCAACTGCGAATACTGCGATCGCCAACCCGCCTGCCAAGCGTGGCGATTATTTATTTATTTATTTATTTATTTATTTAATGATGGAAAACCTACAGCTAATACACATGAAAAAATACTTGAAATTATTATCAGACAGCCAATTACAGGTTTTCACGAATAATATCTTGAATAACTAACACGCAGATATGCAAATCTGCATTACACTATAGAACTAGTCACAGAAAAATTTATTACTTAGACACCTCTTGGCTCCCGAAATACTGATCTCAAATGGGTCAACATTATGCTGCTTACTGACATTATTTAAATAGTTACTTGCTCGCACTAGGAATGCATTTTGCCTATAGTTGGTAGAACTGAAAGGTATATTTATTGGAAAATTGACACGCACAGACTTGGCCGGAACGTTAAAGTTGATTTTGCTTAATAAATCTGGGCAATCTATATCAGACGAAATGATTTTTAAAAGAAGTGTACAGTCAGCTATATCTCGTCGATCCTTAAGTGGTAAAAGATGAAACTTCTTACAGAGGTCCAAATATAATTCGCTAGAATAGTGGGTCTTTATTCTAAAGCATAAATACCGGACGAACCGCTTTTGTATACTTTCTATGCGGTCAATGTATTTGTGATATCGAGGGTTCCATATTTGAGATGCGTATTCTAAGTGACTTCTGACATAAGTGCAGTATAAAATTTTTAAAGTTTTAATCTCATTAAAACAATTCGAAATTCGCATAATAAAACCCAGGGTCTGAGAGGCTTTCCTGACGATATTATCAATGTGGACGTCGAACGCTAGCTTATTATCATGATACACACCTAAGTCACGGATGCCGTTAGACCTTGGTAAGACCTGACCAGATAGTGTATAATTAGTAAGAATGAAATTCTCTTTTCGTGTGAAAGTTACGAGGGAGCATTTAAGAGGATTTAGATCTAGTTGGTTGATAGAGCAATAGTGTTCAAGACGCAGTAAGTCATCCCGAAGAGCATACATATCATCGACAGAAGATATGGTGGTAAAGATTTTCATGTCGTCTGCAAAGCACAATAGCTTAGATGTTCGCAGGCAGTGCTCAATGTCATTGACATAAATGATAAAAAGAAGAGGTCCGAGCAAGGAGCCCTGTGGAACTCCACTTGGAATCTTCACCCAACTCGATATATAACTATTCAAGACGACAGCCTGCGATCTATTTTCAATATAAGAAGAAAACCATCTCAGCAGATCTCCGCGAATGCCCATATTCTCAAGCTTACAAAGAAGGGTACTGTGCTTAATACGATCAAATGCCTTGCTGTAATCTGTGTATATGACGTCGACTTGTTTTCCCTTGTCCATATTTAGGGTTATATAGTCATTGAGCAAAACTAAATTAGTAACAGTTGATCTACCTCTCAAAAAACCGTGTTGATAAGGACTAAAGGTGCTGGATAAAGAACGATAGACCTGATTGTATATTATTTTTTCAAAGACTTTGGCCACAATACAGAGCTTTGATATAGGTCTGTAGTTTGTTATTTCAGACTTAGAGCCTTTTTTATGTACAGGAGTTATAAATGCAGATTTCCATAGCTGTGGCACAATCCCAGATGATATTGACTTTGTAAATAAAAGAGATAATGGCAGAGCAACAAATGTCGCACATCTGGTAAGAAATCTAGGGGAAATATTATCAGGACCAGCCGATTTACAGACATCTAATTTTTGTAATAAAAATTTTACCTCATTGGGGTTTATATAAATGGTATTGATGTCTCCTGTAACTTCAGAAATAGGGCTATTCATATTTGTAGAATCATTGAAGGAGTTATAATTGTTAGATGAACTACTAAGAAAAGTTGACTGAAAGTAGGACGAAAAAGCATTACAAATAGATTCACCACAATCAAAATAATTTTCATTATATTTTAAACAGCTAGGCATAGCATTTGATTTAGAGCGATTCTTCACAAAGCTCCAAAAGTATTTGGGATTAGTCGTGATAGATTATGGCAAAACCCCCCCCTAAAATGTCAGATACACACAGGCCCCGGCCCCTAGTCCCCGGCGGCCCCGTTCGTGGTGGTCACGGTAGCAGCCACATAAGCGACGGGGCAGGGGGTGCGAAGAATCCCCGGGTTCGGATTCGCTACCAAGAACGACGACCTTTGGCCCTGGCAACATACAATGTCAAGACACTGCGGACCAACGAGAAGTTGGAGGAACTGGAGGAAGTTTTGAGCAGACTGCGATGGGATGTTGTGGGGTTATCTGAAGTCCGAAGACAGGGAGAGGACTCAATAATCCTAAATTCCGGAAATCTGCTCTACTTCCGGGAGGGCGACCAACTGTCCCAAGGTGGTGTCGGGTTTCTCGTTCACAAGTCTCTTGTGAACAACGTTACTGAGGTGGGGAGTGTTTCGACTAGGGTAGCGTACCTAATACTCAAAATTACCAAACGGTATTCGTTGAAGGTCATTCAGGTTTACGCTCCGACTTCGACACATCCTGACGAGGAGGTGGAAGCCATGTATGAGGACATCTCAACAGCCATCCACACTTCTAAAACCCACTTTAACGTTGTCATGGGAGACTTCAACGCAAAATTGGGGAAACGTAGCGGCGATGAGTTGAGAGTGGGGCAATTTGGGTTCGGAAATCGGAACACCCGAGGCCAGATGCTGGCCGACTTCATGGAGAAGGAGGACCTGTATATGATGAACTCCTTCTTCATGAAGCCAGAACAACGCAAATGGACTTGGATTAGTCCCGATGGTGCCACCAAAAATGAGATTGACTTCACTATGTCGACCAAAAGACAGATATTCAATGATGTCTCTGTGATCAATTCGGTGAAAACTGGGAGCGATCACCGCTTAGTAAGAGGCACATTGAATATCAATCCAAAATTGGAGAGGTCTCGACTGGTGAAGTCTACGCTCCGACCTGCACCCATACAGATCCAAAACCCGGTAAACTTTCAACTCGAATTGCAAAACCGCTTCGAATGCCTCGGTGACTGCGTTGACGTGGACGAGTATAATAACAGGTTCGTGGAAGCTGTTCAAACGGCTGGGTCTAAATTCTTCAAGGCCAGCCGTTCAAAAAGAACCGGAAAAATCTCAGATTCTACTCTCAAATTGATGGATGTGAGACGTCAAATGACCCTTCAGTCCCCGGACGATGCTTCCCAGTATAGGCAGCTAAATAGACAGATCTCCAAGTCCTTGACTCGCGATATCCGCCGCCATAACACAGACTGTGTAAAGGCGGCTATAGAGCGTAACAAGGGCTCTAAAGTATTCGCACGAGACTTGTCTATTGGGCAGAGCCAACTGACGAAGCTGAAGACCGACGACGGCAGGGTCGTTTCGTCTAAACCCGAACTTTTGAGGGAAGTCGAGAAGTTCTACGGACAGCTGTACACGACCACACGGGCACCTGTTAACAACAAGGCTAAAGACCCAAGAGCCAAATTAACCCGACACTACACCGTAGATATCCCAGACGTCAGTCTGTACGAGATTAGTGTGGCCCTTAAACAGCTTAAAAACAACAAGGCGCCGGGTGATGATGGAATTACAGCCGAGCTTCTGAGAGCTGGTGGTACTCCTGTGCTTAAAATCCTCCAGAAGCTATTTAATTCCGTCATCCTCGATGGCAAAACGCCGCAGGCCTGGCACGGAAGTATAGTGGTGCTGTTCTTCAAAAAGGGCGACAAAACCCTTTTGAAGAACTTTAGACCGATATCACTTCTGAGCCATGTTTACAAGCTGTTTTCAAGGGTCATCACGAATCGTCTCGCGCGCAGATTTGACGACTTCCAGCCTCCCGAACAAGCCGGATTCCGAAAAGGTTTTAGCACCATAGACCACATACATACGCTGCGGCAGGTTATACAGAAGACGGAGGAGTATAACCAGCCACTATGCTTGGCGTTCGTGGACTATGAGAAAGCCTTTGATTCGATCGAGACCTGGGCGGTGCTTCAGTCTCTCCAGAGGTGCCACATTGATTATCGATACATCAAAGCGTTGAAGTGTTTGTATGAAAACGCCACCATGTCAGTCCGTCTCCAGGATCAGAACTCGAAGCCTATCCGACTGCAGCGGGGAGTCAGACAAGGCGATGTCATATCGCCGATGCTGTTCACTGCTGCGTTGGAAGATGTCTTCAAGCTTCTGGACTGGAACGGACTGGGCATCAACATTAACGGTGAGTACATCACTCACCTTAGATTCGCAGATGATATCGTAATCATGGCTGAAACCATGGAAGACTTAAGCCATATGCTTGATGGCCTCAATACAGCTTCCCAAGGAGTAGGTCTCAAAATGAACATGGACAAGACGAAGATCATGTCTAATGTCCATGTCGCACCTACCCCCGTAACAGTTGGGAACTGTACTTTCGAAATTGTTGACGAATACGTCTACTTGGGTCAAACGATCCAGTTAGGCAGGTCCAATTTCGCGAAAGAGGTCACTCGTCGAATCCAACTCGGATGGGCAGCGTTCGGGAAGCTCCGTAAAATCTTTTCGTCCCAAATACCGCAGTGTCTCAAGACGAAGGTTTTTAACCAATGTGTGTTGCCAGTGATGACATACGGAACGCAGACGTGGTCGCTAACTATGGGCCTTATGAGAAAGCTCATGGTCGCTCAGAGAGAAATGGAGAGGGCTATGCTCGGAGTTTCCCTGCGAGATCGAATCAGAAATGAGGAGATTCGCAGGAGAACCAAAGTAACCGACATAGCCCGGATGATTGCAAAACTGAAGTGGCAGTGGGCTGGGCACATAGCTCGAAGGACTGATGGCCGTTGGGGCAGAAAAGTCCTCGAATGGCGACCGCGTACCGGAAGACGCAGTGTTGGTAGGCCCCCCACAAGATGGACCGATGATCTGGTCAAGATCGCCGGGATAGGTTGGATGAGGGCAGCGCAGGACCGATCATCGTGGAGATCTTTGGGGGAGGCCTTTGTCCAGCAGTGGGCGTCTTCCGGCTGAAATGATGATGATGATGACTAAAATATTCTAAAGGCTCGCGCACATTATGGTGGGCCGCACTGCACCGCATCGTATAACAATAATCTCCCTAAATCACTTATTAAACCTTATCTTGTATGAAAATAAACCTGTAATTAAATAAATAAAACCATTTTAAATATTTTATTTACCCTGAGACCTCGGAAAACATTACAAACTAGCAGATTATAGTTAACTAAATTTCTGAATCAATTTCGATAAAAGTTGGCAAAAAAGTAAATTCATTATGTACTCAATATGATATACTATATGATATAATGGGTGCTGAGAAAGGGGTGGCTCATGGCTGGTACTTACTACATGGCCTGGCATACTACATGGCATTTGCAGTGGGGCCTAGGGCGGCCAACACTGCAAATCCTCCACTGATGACAAGGTTTATTTTATAATCCTATATCTTTAAACGAGCAATTCTTGTATATATATAATATATATATATATATATATATATATATATATATATATATATATATATATATATATATATATATATATATATATATATATATATAATTATTAAAATATAATATAATTGGAATCTCGGAATCCGTTCCAACAATTTTCATGAAATTTAGTATACGGGGGGTTTCGGGGGCGATAAATCGATCTAGCTAGGAATAATTTCTAGAAAATGTCAAAAGGTGGCGTTTGAGTAGTCCCAATTTAAACTGAAAAATGACTCTTCCTGACATCTATCGGCGAATAATAATATTTTTTTTAAATTGCTTTAACGACACAACAACACTAAAGCTATTCCAGCAGACGGCGTTGTTAAGTAACACGAAGTCAATGAGTGTTTGCTTTGAGGTTAGACTAAGAAAATCAATTGTTAATTTCCAAAAAACACAATTTATAAAAAAAAAATACCGAGCAAAGCTCGGTCATCCGGATATTGTACATTTTAAATGATAACATTGCAGTTATTCGAATTGCGACTTTATTACAATGAAATGCAGTCGAGTTTTTGAAGTGAAAACTTCTTTAGGCGCGTTGAGCACTTTTTGGGTGAACAATTTTTGGTTTGTAAAGAAGTGTTAATAACCAATTTAAACTTTAATCCTTGATCATAAACACTTCTTATAAACCGAAAATAATAATTTATTAGCTAGACGATACAATTCAGAAGTTTAGTTTCTTAGTTTCCACTTCTAACGGCAGTCCCCAAAGACTGCCCCGCATGTTTTTTTATTGCTGTAAGACAGCAGACAGGCTGACGGCCCACTTAGAATTTAGCAGTTACCGTCGCCTATGGGTGTTTGCAACGCCAGTAGCACCGCGAACACGCTGCTGTATCATAGGGGTACAGGAACCTAGGTCACTAATGCCAAACAAGGTCATTATGACGGCATACACGAGGGGTGGTTGCCATCTGGACGGGCTTGAACCCTGCCACATAGCTAGGATTGTTTTGTCGTTACGATAGACCGACCCCGGCCGCAGAGGTTAGTAAAACTTACTCCACCGCTGCACGGAGGAACATTGTTGGTTTTATTTTCAAGCTTGCCTACGAACCAACGCCTTGAGTTGGTATGGCTACAGAAATAAATTAGCCCTACGGCCTCCATTATGCCCCATGGGTGTTGACAGCACCTGGCACGCGACTATGAGAAGTGGCGAAGGAAAAATCCGAAAGCATCTTCTAAATATTTTACTCTGAATTTTTTTTATTGCTGTAGTACAGAAGACAGGCTGACGGCCTACTTAGAATTCAGCAGTTACTGTCGCCTATGGGTGTTTGCAACGCCAGTGGCATCGCGAACACGCTGCTGTCCCGGAACACAACATAAAGTTATTGTGGCGGCATACTTAAGATCAAAGGCCTTAAGCGTTATCAGTCCAAGTCAATCAGTATTATTGTCCTACAGCATTAAAAAAAAAACTCACCCTGATGTCTTCTATTAAGGGTTGCAAGTCCCTCGTATGAAGTACAAAGATCATGCTTGGATGTTACGTTCATACAAAAAGGGTCAAAGGGTTAAATATTAACACCACGTGTGTGTTCCCAGGCCTTCATTGTTTAAGTCAATCACTTCAATTCCGTCGCTCTGAACATCCAAACTTAAAAAATATATGTATATATATAATGTTTTTGTTATGTCGAGCTATTTAATTGATAATAATTGATATTTGATTACCTTCGTGGCGTAATGGATAATGCGCGTCTGGGTGTTTATGTATTGTTATAAATATCGAACTTAAAATTATCTTATTGGCAACACTGACTAATATTTAAAACAACCAAAGAGAATCACTTCCAGAGTGTAACACTTCCGGAGTATAAGCGACCCGTGAGAACCTATGTTTGAACAACCAAAGAGAGTCACTTCCGGTATATAAGCGACCAATGAGAGTCGCTTCCGGAGTGTGGAATGGGGACGAGCGTTTCTATATAAAGCGCCGCAAGTAGGTTGGTGGTGGAGACGGTCAACTACACGTCCAACCACCGAGCACCGCACGCGCGTCGCCGCCCGCGTAACGTGCTCACGGATAGACGCGACCCCATATCTAGGACGCTGAAGTGAATGCTCTCGCGGACGCTATCCCCCCCAGTCCGGCATGGACCAGCCCGACGAAACAGGTTTAGGGATGCCTTCCGCCCCCCATAGCCTGTAGACGTAGACAACTCACACAATACATAAATACACATAGAATAGATGTGTTGCGGGGGAGTTTCTTTCGCCGTTTCTTCTCCCTCAGCTATAAACACTCCGAAACGGTAGTAGATTAGAATAGGATCGGCTTCACCGGTGAAGTCGATAATTTCCCAAGTTCCCAAATAAATAATATTCTTGCCATTCGTGGCTGTTATCAATTGTCCCCATTCAGCGGTCGAGCCGGAAACGCACCTCACAGTAGGCGCGTGACCGAGCACGCTGCCACGGCTGATCGACCCCGCTCCCACGGGGTTGGAATGCCTTTAACGCCCGAAGTCGCTGTCGAGTCGTCTGAGACAACAACAGCTTTAGCTTTAAGAAAAAAAAGCCAGGCCCTCTTTTTCGTTCGGTCGTCGTCGCTCTGCCTGCCATTCAACCACTGGTTACTATTCATAACAGAAGAAAAAACGGAAGCTCTCGGTCTGCCTGCCAGGAAGCTATCGGTCCGCCTGCCATTTTTCTGAATGGACGAACCGCTGGTTCATAAAGTTCGTGGGGCTGGTTCATGAATTTCATAAAATGGCTGGTTCAATAAGGTTTGCTTAAAAGTATAATATGCATTTATTTACAAAATATAAAAGTGTGACGATGACATAATCCGTGCAGGGGCGGAGAAAGAATACTAACCTCTGTGGCCGGGGTCGGCCTGTCGTAAAAGGCGACAAAACAACCCACCCTAGCTACTTGGTAGGGCCCCAAGTCCGTCTGGATGGCGACCACCTTTGGTCTTAAGTATGCCGCCATAATACCTTGTGTTGTGTTCCGGCATTAGTGACCCAAGTTCCTGTACCCTTATAGGACAGCAGCGTATTCGCTATGCCATTGGCGTTGCAAACACCTATAGGCGACGGTAACTGCTAAATTCTAAGCGGGCTGTCAGCCTGTCTGCTGTCCTACGCAATAAAAAAATATAATAATTTTGCAAAAAAAGTGTGTGTGTACGCACGTAATATATTTCTTTGACGTAACAGAACAAATATAGCTAAATATTTCATCCCGTACGCCACAACTCTTTGATTATAAACGAATTATTAATCAACAGATATTTTATAATGTAAACAAATTAAAAGAATATGTACCGACAATTGACTTTAAGTCTAAAAATCTTCTCTGATATAAAACACGTGTTGTATGTATATTTAAGAATATTTGAGAAACTACTTTGAATATAGTTATAAACTTGACAGTTATCACCTGACTTCATCGTGTCGTTTTTTGGCTGTCGATGTGCGCGCGCATCGTAAAAATTTTACTTTCATATTTTTTTTCAAATGCCCCAAAAGAACTTCGTCGATAAATAGAATGCATTAATACCCAGACTCGATATGAGAGCTTATTCTATTGTACGTCACAAATCTTGGGAGTTGTCAAAAGAGATTGGATATGTTTAACTGTTGTAGAAGAGAGACGATATTAAATCAGTCGACCTATACTGCTTTACACAGGTATTATACTGAAATTAGTGATATAAGTCAGACTAACAAAACCTATGAAGTAGTTTTGTTATTCTACAACTGTTTACGAGGATAAATAATATATCGTCGGCGTAATTATCAGAATGCGTAACTCCATTTGGATAAGTTTTACAGGAGCAAGTAAAAACCTAGATTTTGCTATGCATGGGAATTATTTTACTGATAACACTGTTACTCATAACAAATTAGCCATATTTTTGTAGAACATACGAAGTAATCCAATAGATAGGCTTCAAAATGCTCCACTAGCTATTTAGTTAAATTTAAAAGTTTTATTTCGATATCTTGTGGATTTTTTTGAAGTGAAAACTTCTCTTTTTATTTTTAAATTAAATTGCTTTTTATTGCACTTTTAGCGGCGTTGTGCACTTTTTGTGATGGGTAAAAAATGTTAAACTCGCGTCAAGTCACGCGTCCTGATCGTAAGAATTCTTATTAATAATGACTTAAGGTTTATTTTATAATATAACTTTTTTACTGTTGCAATACCAGTGGCATCTTGAACACGTTGCTGTCCCATAAGGGTATAGGAACTTGGGTCACTAATGCCGGAACACAACACAAAGTTATTATGGCGGCATACTTAAGACCAAAGGTGGTCGCCATCCAGACGGGCTTGGCCTTTTACGACAGGCCGACCCCAGCCGCAGATGTCAGTATTTTTTCCCTGCCCATGCACGGATAAAAGTTCAGTTACGCTTTCTGATAATTAAGCCGACGATACCTAGATATCATATGAGTAGGGATTGACTAAGGCAACTTGCTGGCTTAGCTGCAATGTCAGCGTCAGCAAATTCTAAGGGAACGTGTCCATACTACATGACCTATTTTTTAACGACTTCAAAAAAGGAGGAGGTTATCAATTCGTATGTATTTTTTTATGTTTGTTACCTCAGAACTTTCGACTGGGTGAACCGATTTTGAGGATTCTTTTTTTATATGAAAGCTGGTGCTTCCCGTGTGGTCCCATTTCAATTTGGTCCAGTTCTGATAATGGCCATCCATAAGAAAATCATATGTCTTAAATTTGCATTAATTATGTGCGCGACAAATGGACGAATAACAATATCACGCCAACCGATTTCGATGATTCATTTTTTATTGGAAAGGTTGTACTTCAAAGGTAGTTTGATGAGAGTTTGGTTAGGTTCTGATTATGTAAAATTCCCCTTTCCTTTGCTATATATCCGTAGTATACAAGAAGAAACCTCGGTTTCAGGTAAATAATAAATACGGCTTTCAATATTTTTTGCAAACAAGAAGTTAAAAAAACTTGTGTGTTATGTACTCATACTTTGATTGACGATTTCCTGGTGTAATGGCTAACGCACGTCAGCACACTTGCGGAGGTCACGGGTTTGATTCCCGTCTCGCGTGTTTATGTATAATATGTTTTTATTTATAAAAATATCAGATGTGGTCGCTAACTATGGGCCTTATGAGAAAGCTCATGGTCGCTCAGAGGGCAATGGAGAGGGCTATGCTCGGAGGTTCCCTGCGAGATCGAATCAGAAATGAGGAGATTCGCAGGAGAACCAAAGTCACCGACATAGCCCAGATGATTGCAAAACTGAAGTGGCAGTGGGCTGGGCACATAGCTCGAAGGACTGATGGCCGTTGGGGCAGAAAAGTCCTCGAATGGCGACCGCGTACCGGAAGACGCAATGTTGGTAGGCCCCCCACAAGATGGACCGATGATCTGGTCAAGATCGCCGGAATAGGTTGGATGAGGGCAGCGCAGGACCGATCATCGTGGAGATCTTTGGGGGAGGCCTTTGTCCAGTAGTGGGCGTCTTCCGGCTGAAATGATGATGATGATATTGACTACGTGACGAAAACTCAAGATTATTTAACAGTAAGCTGTTACCGTTTATAAATGATATCTTTCACAAATCTTATGATTGGTTTAAGGGTAAAGTGTTGAGCTCAGTTGCGACTGTAAAATGATTGATATGCTGGTTCATGTTTCCGCTTATATTTTGTACTAGCTGACCCGGCAAACGTTGTTCTGCCATATAAATAATAAAATGTCAAAAAATTAAAAAAAATTTTTTGGGGGTGGGTCACCCCTAACATTTAGGGGGATGAAAAATAGATGTTGGCCGATTCTCATAGATACCGGATAAGCACAAAAAATCACTAACTCAATTTAGTTATCTGCCTACTGCCTACCCCCTAAGAACGATGGCGTGATTATTTATAGCCTATGACCATTTCTAGGTTATCATCTATCACCATACCAAATTTCATCAAAATCCGTTCAGCCGTTTAGGCGTGAAAGAGGAACAGACAGACAGACAGACAGAGTTACTTTCGCATTTATAATATTAGTATGGATTTTAATTCATTTCATTGCCTTGATTCTTTTTACACTCTTTTTGTTTTGTTTTTATTGATTTTGTTAATCTTGATAATACCAAATTGATTCATGTTTGACTGTGTTAATACTTGAAATAATAATTGTGACTATGTATATTGTATATTATCGACATTAATTAAATTATTACTCCATTGACGACATTTGTATTGTAAATGCTGTGCACTCCTATAATGGGTCCACACATCAGAACTTTTATATTAAATGATTTATTGTAATGTGACTTAATAATGTGTGTACTGTTGGTGTGCCATAAATAAATAGAATAGAATAGAATAAAAAAAATGTCTGCGACGCCAGTATCTAACACACTGTGACGGAACACAACACAAGGTTATTATGACGGTATTTTTAAAGACCAGACCGGTAGCCATCCTAAGGGGCATGGAGCCTTACCACCCAGTGTCGCCTTCTACGACAAGCCGCCCCCGGTCATTCTTACTCCGCCCCTGCTCGTAGGATATATCGAAGTCAACTCAATACATTCCATAGCCCCAGTTACTAGGAACAATTATAGGTAACGCGTTCCATCGTAGAACGTGTAAGCAGCAATTATAACGCCATACAGCGGCCATTTTTCCAAAAGCCCTTTATAATATACGACCTATCCTGACCTTTGTGCCGCGTGGCCGAATGGCGTGAGGTGACTGGTGTAATTTGTGACCCCAAAATACCATTTAAGATTTTCCTCTGCGGCCTGGGTCGGCCTGTCGTAAAAGACGATAAAAGCTACGTGGTACGGCCCTAAGGCCGTCTGGATGGCAACCACCCTTGGTTTTTAAGTATGCCGCCATAATAACCTTGTATTCCGGCATTAGTGAGCTAGATTCCTGTATGATGGGACAGCAGCGTATTCGCGGTGCCCCTAGTGTCGCTAACATCCATAGGCGACGGTAACTGCTTACTATTAAGTGGGCCGTCAGCCTGTCTTCAGTTCTTATGTAATAAAAGAAAGGGACGGGTCTATAAGACCGTTAGTGAAATGTGGCCGCTGCTGGAGAGGCACAAGCAGGAACTGCGTATCACGGAGATGAATATGCTGCGGTGGATGTGTGGAGTGATTTCGTGGCAGCCTTCATGTCCTTGCTGGTATGGCCACGTGTTGCGGCAACCGGCTACTTACGTCAAGAACAAATGGTTGGTCATGCCAGCTTCGCCGGCCCCCAGCAGGGTGGGTATACCCTAAAAGTGCTGGCTTGACGTTGTAGGTGATACGCGTACCAATGAACTCAATGCCAAAGACGCCGAACATCGTGAAAAGTGGAGAAGAAACAAATCGGAAAAGCGGGTAGCAACCAAGATTTCATGCTAAGATGATGATGATGTTTCCTTCTCTTTATAAGTTCGGTAGCACAATATCACCACATTCGGAGACAAGAGTAGAAATCAGCAATCTGTTTCTGGATTCAGATGCAAATTGAAGACTTTTTTAAATAAACACCAACACTCACAATGCGACCTAAGACAGGACACAAGTGGTATTTAATTGTAATACCTCTTTTTATGTTTATGTAATGTTTATTTATTTATTTATTTCTCTTAATTGCAACACTTGTATATTCATTAATATTACTATTAGTTATTGCATTTATATTTATCATATATTTACAGTTTTATACCATATACTACATATATATTTATTTGTATCATCATCATCATCATCATCATCATTTCAGCCGGAAGACGCCCACTGCTGGACAAAGGCCTCCCCCAAAGATCTCCACGATGATCGGTCCTGCGCTGCCCTCATCCAACCTATCCCGGCGATCTTGACCAGATCATCGGTCCATCTTGTGGGGGGCCTACCAACACTGCGTCTTCCGGTACGCGGTCGCCATTCGAGGACTTTTCTGCCCCAACGGCCATCAGTCCTTCGAGCTATGTGCCCAGCCCACTGCCACTTCAGTTTTGCAATCATCCGGGCTATGTTGGTTACTTTGGTTCTCCTGCGAATCTCCTCAATTTCTGATTCGATCTCGCAGGGAAACTCCGAGCATAGCCCTCTCCATTGCTCTCTGAGCGACCATGAGCTTTCTCATAAGGCCCATAGTTAGCGACCACGTCTGCGTTCCGTATGTCATCACTGGCAACACACATTGGTTAAAAACCTTCGTCTTGAGACACTGCGGTATTTGGGACGAAAAGATTTTACGGAGCTTCCCGAACGCTGCCCATCCGAGTCGGATTCGACGAGTGACCTCTTTCGCGAAATTGGACCTGCCTAACTGGATCGTTTGACCCAAGTAGACGTATTCGTCAACAATTTCGAAAGTACAGTTCCCAACTGTTACGGGGGTAGGTGCGACATGGACATTAGACATGATCTTCGTCTTGTCCATGTTCATTTTGAGACCTACTCCTTGGGAAGCTGTATTGAGGCCATCAAGCATATGGCTTAAGTCTTCCATGGTTTCAGCCATGATTACGATATCATCTGCGAATCTAAGGTGAGTGATGTACTCACCGTTAATGTTGATGCCCAGTCCGTTCCAGTCCAGAAGCTTGAAGACATCTTCCAACGCAGCAGTGAAGAGCATCGGCGATATGACATCGCCTTGTCTGACTCCCCGCTGCAGTCGGATAGGCTTCGAGTTCTGATCCTGGAGACGGACTGACATGGTGGCGTTTTCATACAAACACTTCAACGCTTTGATGTATCGATAATCAATGTGGCACCTCTGGAGAGACTGAAGCACCGCCCAGGTCTCGATCGAATCAAAGGCTTTCTCATAGTCCACGAACGCCAAGCATAGTGGCTGGTTATACTCCTCCGTCTTCTGTATAACCTGCCGCAGCGTATGTATGTGGTCTATGGTGCTAAAACCTTTTCGGAATCCGGCTTGTTCGGGAGGCTGGAAGTCGTCAAATCTGCGCGCGAGACGATTCGTGATGACCCTTGAAAACAGCTTGTAAACATGGCTCAGAAGTGATATCGGTCTAAAGTTCTTCAAAAGGGTTTTGTCGCCCTTTTTGAAGAACAGCACCACTATACTTCCGTGCCAGGCCTGCGGCGTTTTGCCATCGAGGATGACGGAATTAAATAGCTTCTGGAGGATTTTAAGCACAGGAGTACCACCAGCTCTCAGAAGCTCGGCTGTAATTCCATCATCACCCGGCGCCTTGTTGTTTTTAAGCTGTTTAAGGGCCACACTAATCTCGTACAGACTGACGTCTGGGATATCTACGGTGTAGTGTCGGGTTAATTTGGCTCTTGGGTCTTTAGCCTTGTTGTTAGCAGGTGCCCGTGTGGTCGTGTATAGCTGTCCGTAGAACTTCTCGACTTCCCTCAAAAGTTCGGGTTTAGACGAAACGACCCTGCCGTCGTCGGTCTTCAACTTCGTCAGTTGGCTCTGCCCAATAGACAAGTCTCGTGCGAATACTTTAGAGCCCTTGTTACGCTCTATAGCCGCCTTTACACAGTCTGTGTTATGGCGGCGGATATCGCGAGTCAAGGACTTGGAGATCTGTCTATTTAGCTGCCTATACTGGGAAGCATCGTCCGGGGACTGAAGGGTCATTTGACGTCTCACATCCATCAATTTGAGAGTAGAATCTGAGATTTTTCCGGTTCTTTTTGAACGGCTGGCCTTGAAGAATTTAGACCCGGCCGTTTGAACAGCTTCCACGAACCTGTTATTATACTCGTCCACGTCAACGCAGTCACCGAGGCATTCGAAGCGGTTTTGCAATTCGAGTTGAAAGTTTACCGGGTTTTGGATCTGTATGGGTGCAGGTCGGAGCGTAGACTTCACCAGTCGAGACCTCTCCAATTTTGGATTGATATTCAATGTGCCTCTTACTAAGCGGTGATCACTCCCAGTTTTCACCGAATTGATCACAGAGACATCATTGAATATCTGTCTTTTGGTCGACATAATGAAGTCAATCTCATTTTTGGTGGCACCATCGGGACTAATCCAAGTCCATTTGCGTTGTTCTGGCTTCATGAAGAAGGAGTTCATCATATACAGGTCCTCCTTCTCCATGAAGTCGGCCAGCATCTGGCCTCGGGTGTTCCGATTTCCGAACCCAAATTGCCCCACTCTCAACTCATCGCCGCTACGTTTCCCCAATTTTGCGTTGAAGTCTCCCATGACAACGTTAAAGTGGGTTTTAGAAGTGTGGATGGCTGTTGAGATGTCCTCATACATGGCTTCCACCTCTAAGATCTTTGGGGGAGGCCTTTGTCCAGTAGTGGGCGTCTTCCGGCTGAAATGATGATGATGATATTGACTACGTGACGAAAACTCAAGATTATTTAACAGTAAGCTGTTACCGTTTATAAATGATATCTTTCACAAATCTTATGATTGGTTTAAGGGTAAAGTGTTGAGCTCAGTTGCGACTGTAAAATGATTGATATGCTGGTTCATGTTTCCGCTTATATTTTGTACTAGCTGACCCGGCAAACGTTGTTCTGCCATATAAATAATAAAATGTCAAAAAATTAAAAAAAATTTCGCTAACATCCATAGGCGACGGTAACTGCTTACTATTAAGTGGGCCGTCAGCCTGTCTTCAGTTCTTATGTAATAAAAGAAAGGGACGGGTCTATAAGACCGTTAGTGAAATGTGGCCGCTGCTGGAGAGGCACAAGCAGGAACTGCGTATCACGGAGATGAATATGCTGCGGTGGATGTGTGGAGTGATTTCGTGGCAGCCTTCATGTCCTTGCTGGTATGGCCACGTGTTGCGGCAACCGGCTACTTACGTCAAGAACAAATGGTTGGTCATGCCAGCTTCGCCGGCCCCCAGCAGGGTGGGTATACCCTAAAAGTGCTGGCTTGACGTTGTAGGTGATACGCGTACCAATGAACTCAATGCCAAAGACGCCGAACATCGTGAAAAGTGGAGAAGAAACAAATCGGAAAAGCGGGTAGCAACCAAGATTTCATGCTAAGATGATGATGATGTTTCCTTCTCTTTATAAGTTCGGTAGCACAATATCACCACATTCGGAGACAAGAGTAGAAATCAGCAATCTGTTTCTGGATTCAGATGCAAATTGAAGACTTTTTTAAATAAACACCAACACTCACAATGCGACCTAAGACAGGACACAAGTGGTATTTAATTGTAATACCTCTTTTTATGTTTATGTAATGTTTATTTATTTATTTATTTCTCTTAATTGCAACACTTGTATATTCATTAATATTACTATTAGTTATTGCATTTATATTTATCATATATTTACAGTTTTATACCATATACTACATATATATTTATTTGTTTAAGATTATATTATTGTTTGTTTTGTTCTATGTGCTAAGTTAAGGTGTAATGTCTGCCGTACCGTTACCTTATGGGCCTTATGTGCCTTATGGGCTCAGCGGAAGATCAGCGCTGGTCAACTGAACCAGCATTATGCTGAGTCTGATGCCCCTTTTAGGGCAAGTTTTGTTTTAAGTTCAATTTCATTATAACACTTAGTTTTATATTAGTTTAATTGTCCTAAATAAAAATTATTTTCTTTCTTTCTTTCTAAATCGTGGGTTGTAAAAGGGTAGTTAATGACAGCGACATAAAATATTGAGCAGTGATTGTTAATCGCGTACCGTAAGGCGACGCCGCTGTTGGGCGGGGCGATTGGGCTCCAATGAGGGACGCCATCATTCCATATAGCAAAGAGTGCGGAAAGTATGTCTGTACTGTGTTCTGATAGGTGACTGTGTCCAGTTTCGCAATCATAGGCGATAGTTACTGCTTATTAGGTTGCGTCTGTCATCGGCGAAGAATATAAAAATATATGTTATCCGTGCAGGGGCGGAGAAAGAATACTAACCTCTGTGGCCGGGGTCGGCCTGTCGTAAAAGGCGATAAAACAACCCACCCTAGCTACGTGGTAGGGCTTCAAGCCCGTCTGGATGGCGACCACCTTTGGTCTTAAGTATACCGCCATAATAACCTTGTGTTGTGTTCCGACATTAGTAACCCAAGTTCCTGTACCCTTATGGGACAGCAGCGTGTTCGCGATGCCACTGGCATTACAAACACCTATAGGCAACGGTAACTGCTAAATTCTAAGCGGGCCGTCAGCCTGTCTGCTGTCCTACAGCAATAAAAAAAATGTACTATTATTTGGTGAGGCTGAAAGACCGTATAAAGAATGGTGCGGCTTAGATCTAAAAAGACGGTAGCTGCGGTGCGGGAAACAAAGGTAGTGCTGGTTCGATAATTAACGTGGAAAGGAAAGGAAACTGAAATACCCAGCAAGTAGGAAATAGCGACGACTCACCTGAAGTTCTCCGATCTGCTATCTTCCACAGCTGGTTCTGCGGTTTGGAGTCTAGGTCTTTATAATAAGCGGTTCACAATAACACACATATAAAAACTCATATGGGTTTAACCAAGACTCGACGGTGCGTGTCGTCGGCGCGGGCGCTGGCCAAAAAATGGACGGGGTGGTCGAGTAGTTTTATTCGAAATCACCGTCAGGCGCCGCAGCATCAAACTAACTTGCGGGTAGGCAGGGAAAAAAGTATAGGATGAAGCGCCTAACCATTGAAAATAAATAAACTTGACAATTAACACAACGCCATCTAGTGACTTCGTAGAGATAATATATATACTTTACTTTTGGACCGAGTAAGTAACTCCCGTATTCGCGGGAGCTTTCATGTACGTGACATTGCAGATAAATTGCAGAAGTGTCACCTTTGCTGGTTTGGCCTAAAAGGTATTATGCCCTGGCGGCGAGTTAAGCTCGCTACGCCACTGGCGTGGGGAAACTGGAACCTGGGTCACTTAAATCGGAACAATGTTATCATGGTGGCATGTTTAGAGGTGGTTGAAGTCCGAGCTTAGGACCCTGGGTGGTTACGTCGCATTTTACTACAGACTGGTCTGCAGGAGTCATTGTAACTCCGCCCTTGTTCGGAGAAAATTATTATCACTGCATAGTATAAAACAATGTCGCTTCCCGCTTCTGTCTGTTACTAGGTATGTATTCTTAGATCTTTGAAACTACGCAACGGATTTTGATGCGGTTTTTTTAATAGATAGAGTGTTTCAAGAGGAAGGTTTGTATGTAACATACATCTTTAAACGAGCAATTCTTGTATATATATTATATAATTGGAATCTCGGAATCGGCTCCAAACAATTTTCATGAAATTTAGTATACGGGGGGTTTCGGGGGCGATAAATCGATCTAGCTAGGAATCATTTCTAGAAAATGTCAAAAGGTGGCGTTTGAGTAGTCCCAATTTAAACTGAAAAATGACTCTTCCTGACATCTATCGGCGAATAATAATACTATTTTTTTTAAATTGCTTTAACGACACAACAACACTAAAGCTATTCCAGCAGATGGCGATGAGTGTTTGCTTTGAGGTTAGAGTTAGACTAAGAAAATCAATTGTTAATTTCCAAAAAACACAATTTATAAAAAAAAATATACCGAGCAAAGCTCGGTCATCCGGATATTATTAATAGTACAGAAAATCCGAAAAAATCAAAGATTTATAATGTGATGTCGTAACAAACATATTATATTTGTGCGCTTAAATCGCAACACTGGCTTAAACCTTACGAGATAGATCAATTGAATGTACTACGGAATTGTATATCCTAACAGATCGATAAAAATATATACATAGGCTACTTTTATTATTAATATTATTTTTATTTATATGACAGAACAACGTTTGCCGGGCCAGCTAGTAACTATTACTATATTATGAATATACAAAAAGTGTCTAAACGGTGTACGTGATTTTGAAGTGAAACTTCTTGAGCCGTTGTGATTTGAAAATTCACTACGCGGATAGCAGCGTGTTCGCGATGCCACTGGCGTAGCATATAGTAGGCGACGATAACTGCTAAATTCTAAGTAGGCCGTCAGTCTGTCTGCTGTCCCATAGCAACAAAAAAAATCATGACGTCACTCCACGGGGCTAATAAAAGACCAGTGCTGATTTACTAAACAAGCATTAACACTGAATTAAGTCCAATTTAGGACAAAATCTTATATCTTTAAACGAGCAATTCTTGTATATATATATAGTTGGAATCTCGGAATCGGCTCCAACAATTTTCATGAAATTTAGTATACGGGGAGTTTCGGGGGCGATAAATCGATCTAGCTAGGAATAATTTCTAGAAAATGTCATCTTATTCGCTTTTTTTTTATTGGAAGAAAAATAACAAAAATGTGACTCTTCCTGACATCTATCGGCGAATAATAATACTATTTTTTTTAAATTGCTTTAACGACACAACACTAAAGCTATTCCAGCTTCCAGCAGATGGCGTTGTTAAGTAACAAGAAGTCAATGAGTGTTTGCTTTGAGGTTAGACTAAGAAAATCAATTGTTAATTTCCAAAAAACAATTTATAAAAAAAACCATCATCATCCGTCATCCGGATATTTATAATGAAAGTGAATGTTTTAATTATAAAAGGTATGTATGTTTTTTTTTTTTTTTTTATTGCTTGAGTTCAGCAGACAGGCAAACGGCCCACCCTGGCAGGTGGTCACCGTCGCCTATGGACGTTTGCAGCACCAGAGGCACCACCAACGTGCTGCCGGTCTCGAAGAAATTTTATAACGCCTTTTTTGAAGAACCCCATATCATACCGCGCTGAGAAAACCTCAGCCGGAAGCTCATTCCAGATCCTGAGAGTACGCAACATGAACGTTCTGGAGAACCGTTTCGTACAGGAAGGAAGAGGCTCCAAGAAATGGGGATGAACACCCAGCCGATGGCGGGCAGTGCGGTGGTAGAAAGACGACGAGGGCATCATCCTAAATAGTTCTTCAGAACACTCCCCGTTGTACAGACGGTAGAATACGCAAAGAGATGCAAAGTCTCTCCGAAGTCCAAGCGTGTCTAAACCGTCTGTGAGCATGGGATCGCCGACAACACGAACTGCGCGCCGTTGGATCGAGTCTAGGGGATTGAGCTGACAGGCCGGTGCTCCAGCCCATAAATATGAGCAGTACTCCATATGCGGTCTGACCTGTGCTTTATATAGCACAAGCCGTTGCCTTGGACTGAAGTACTGCTTGGACCGGTTTAGCACACCTAGCTTTTTGGAGGCAAGCTTAGCTTTACCCTCCAATTGTCCCCTAAACTGCACATCATTCGTGATGTCGACACCAAGGATCCCAATACTACTTGCGATGGAAAGAGAGGTTCCTTGAAACTGTGGCGCAGGTGCGAACGGGGTTTTCTTGGCAGAGAATACGCAGACCTGCGTCTTCGAGGGGTTGAACTGCACAAGGTTTTGTCGTCCCCATTCAGAGACCCTCTCTAGAGAGTTCTCTACTTCAGACACAAGTCTGACCCGACTTTCTTCCAAAAACGCAGGAGAGAGACTTACACGACCAGTGTACCGTGCATCGCCGGTGCCATCATCCGCATAGCAATGAATGCCATCTATAGATAACATGTCATTGATATGCAGGATAAATAGCGTCGGCGACAGCACACAACCCTGGGGCACACCAGCATTGATAGGTTTCACACTGGAGCAGCAACCGTCAACAACGACCTTAATACTGCGCCCAGCGAGAAAGCTGGATAGCCAGGTGCAAAGACTCCCAGGTATCCCGTAAGATGGAAGCTTCGCAAGAAGAGCCCTATGCCAGACCCGATCGAAGGCCTTAGCGATGTCTAGGCTAACAGCCAGGGCTTCTCCCTTGCTCTCAACGGCTTCAGCCCAACGGTGGGTTAGGTAAACCAGGAGATCCCCAGCGGACCGACCATGTCGAAAACCATATTGGCGATCATTAAGCAGCTGGGAATCCTCCAGGTAACCCAGGAGTTGTGCGTTGATGATCCGCTCCATCACCTTTGAGAGCAAAGAAGTTATCGCTATAGGCCTGTAGTTGGACGGGTCCGTTCGGTCACCCTTTTTGGGAATAGGGTGAACATGGGCCACCTTCCACGAAGCCGGGACACAACCATTGCGGTAGGATAATGTAAAAAGTCGGGAAAGGACTGGAGACAGCTCAGCTGAGCACATTCGCAGCACAATAGCGGGGATACCGTCTGGCCCGGTGGACTTCTTGACGTCGAGGGTTCGGAGGACACGTCTCACGGCTTTTTGGGAAAACCGTACCTCCGACATTGTGGAGTCTCCACATCTTCTAATAGAAGGTGGAGACTGTCCCCCGTCATCAAGAGTCGAATTGGCTGCAAAGATTTCACCCAGGAGATCGGCTTTATCCTTAGCAGCATGAGCCAGACGGTCGTCAGCTGCACGTAGTGGAGGAATGGACGCCCGACAAAAGTTTCCTTCGACGGCTTTAGCAAGCGACCAGAAAGCCCTAGTCCCAGAGGGATAGCCGGCGAGACGCTCGCCAATCCTGCCGATGTGCTCAAATTTTGCTCTCGCAATCCGTTTTTTGAGGGTCCTGGAGGCAACATTGTATTTTTTCTTCAAGTCGGAAGTGTTAGGATCCTGACAAGCCCTTGCTGTAGTCCAGGCTCGATAGGCCTTTTGCTTCAGCTTAACAGCCTCAGCACTAGGCCTATCGAACCATGGCTTTCCCGAACCACCAATGGGCACCACAGAGTTAGGAATGAAACATTCCATTCCCTGCAGCACCACATCGGCAATCGAGTTCGCACAAGCGTCAGGATCGTCCGAAGAAAAACACAGCGGCCCCCATGGGTAGGACGCATAGAATTCACGCAATCCATCCCAATCTGCTGACCGATAGCGCCACACTCTCCGCTTCACGGTGGGGCGAGCCCATTCGGGAATTGGAGGGCGCATCACGGAAGATATCAAGCAATGATCAGAGGTTCCTAATGGAGTCCCGATCGAGACCTGATAATCTTCCGGATGTGTGGTCAACAGAAGGTCCAACAAAGACGGCGCATGGTCCACTCTATCCGGTATGCGGGTAAACCCTTGAACCACCTGAGTAAAACCATGGGCAAGAGCAAAATTAAAGGCAGCAATCCCCGGCAGATCAGTTTTTGGAGAACCCAGCCACTCAATATGATGAGCATTGAAGTCTCCAAGAACGATCACCTCCGCGGCGGGATACTGCGTAAAAACTTTGTCGGTAGCGTCTTGAACACGCCCGAAAAAATGAGCTGTTTCAGTCCTTTCGCATTCTCTGCCATGGGACCGATACAGGCAGGAGTACACCCGGGTGGAACCACCGAAATCCACTCGCACCCATATGATGGAAAGGTCCCTGTCTTCGAGACCGTGAAGACGGCGGCAGCATATATCGTCCCGGACGTACAAGCATACCCCAGCTTTTGGGAGGAATAGATGTTCCAAATTGTAGCCGGGGTAGCAAAGGTACGATGAGTCGGCCGGGGCAGATATCTGCGTCTCCGTCAAAAACAGTAGAGCAGGCTTTGCCGTTTCAAGATGGTGGTGAACGGCATTAAGGTTTGAGTGTATACCTCTGATGTTGCAAAAATCCACTCTGAGTGTGGATTTGAGGTCCGCTGGGTTACGCTTACTATTTTTCATTTTCCGATCCATTTTATAGACATAAAGGGCGTTTTTTGGAAGTTCTAGAGTATCCACGAAAAAAATGGAAAAAATCGAGTGTTCTCTTCCCACCCAAACCCACAGGTTGTGTGATGAGTTAGTGCGGGGCACGGAAGGGCCCCCGATCCCTCCCGGAGAACATCGCCGGGTCCACGTCCGGTCTCCGCTCCGGCACGACGATACCCCCCAAAGATTTTGCACCAGTTGGCGGGACAGCCTCCCAGACTGGATAATCTGGGTTCGGGTCCCCTACTGACTGGCGGGCGGCCAGCGGACAGGCGTTTCATCGGGTCTCCCTGACCCCCGCCCCAATCCGTCACGCCTGTAGGGATGTGGTGGGATTTTGCACATCTCGAGTTCCAAATTTCGTGGGCACTCCAGAACTTCGGGTAAGGGAGGCTAGAACCTGGGTCACCCATGCCGGAACACAACACAAGGTTATTATGACGGCATACTTAAGACCAAGGGTGGTTGCCATCTAGACGGGCTTGAGGCCCTACCACGTAACTAGGGTGGGTTGTTTTGTCGCCTTTTACGACAGGCCGACCCCGGCCACAGGGGTTAGTATTCTTTCTCCGCCCCTGCACGGATAAAAGTATGTATGTATGCCATGTCGAGAGAATGAATGAAGAACGATTGACGAAAAAAGTGTATAAGGCGAGTGTGAGTGGAGGTGTTGGAAGGGGTAGACCTAGGCGGACGTTTCGAGACCAGATCAGGGATGTCTTGAAAAAAGGCCAGGTCAAGAGTACCCTAAACCGAAGGGCATGTATGAAGGGAATAATGAAAGTGGACGAAGCGAAACAAATATGTAAGGATCGTGGCAAGTGGAAAGAAGTGGTCTCTGCCTATCCCTACGGGAAAGAGGCGTGATTATATGTATGTAGGTATGTATCAATTTTGTTTCTAAATAAATACTTTCTTTTCTTTCTTCTTTCCTATATAATCTTCGTCTCCTCTTTGTTCAGACTTTCATAGCTTTACTGAAATTTCACTTCTGCTGTATGTGAAACACACTTTTTTTTTAAAGAAAATATTCTCCATCGAATCCGGGTGATATGCTATCCGTGTAATAATTACTCAATCCACCAATAGGGTGCAGGGAACGTGTTTTATAATAAACATTCAGCCAATCAGCGCGCGTTATATAAGTGTTGAAAGTAAGCCCTATTAACCACACTTCAATGTAATTTAGTTTCGCCTAAGAACGGCCGTGTTCGTATTTGATAATTTAAATAAGTTTGTAGTTTTTTAAATCAGTGTTTTATGTTACAGTTTGTATGGAGTGTTAAAATGTATTTATTCTGTGAACTTCTGATGTAAACTTTTTCTTCGAATACCGACGGAGTTACTGACCACTGGTCAGAGGCGGGTTGTCGATAAAGGCGACAACATAAACCTCAGTGGGGTCCAAACCTACTGAATGGCTACCCTGGTTTTAAAACATGCCGCCATAAACTTGTGGCACCAACCCAGGTTCCAGTTCCTCTGAGGCAACGCGTTGGCAATGCCTCTGGTGTTGCAAACGTCTACAGGGGACGGCGACCTATCGAACGGGTAGTTTTTAGTGTCTAGATCTCAAATATAAAAAAAAACCTTCAGTGCCCGGGGTCCGACAGGGCCGAGGCGACAGACATTTGCTACCGTAGCTAGTCGGTGGCCATGCCACCGAATTTATATCACTGTTTGCCTGCAATGTCACAGACATGAAGGTAGCCTCGGATGTGGTTCGGAACTCTTTTATAGCTGAGGAAGAGTTACCTTCACCTGGATGTTTGCAACGCCAGTGGCATTGCGAACACGCTGTTGTCCGCAGAGGGATAGATACTGGAACTTGGGTCACCAACGCCGGAACACAAGGTTACTATGACGGTATATTTGAAGAGGAGTAGTAGCCATCCAAGCAGGCTTCGAGCCTTGTCACCTAGTTTACGACAGGTTGGTTCCGGTAGGGGTCTATACTCCGCTCAAGCTGAGTTAAATTCGCTATCCCATTCTAATAACTTTTGGCGCTTTCCTTTTAAATTTACACTGACTGACAGGCTGACGGCCCGCTTAGAATTTAGCAGTCCCATAAGGGTGCAGGAACTTGGGTCACTAATGCGGGATACAACACAAGGTTATTATGGCGGCATACTACTTACCAAAGGTGGTCGCCATCCAGACGGGCTTGAGGCCCTACCACGTAGCTAGGGTGGGTTGTTTTGTCGGCTTTTACGACAGGCCGACCACGGCCGCAGAGGTCAGTATTCTTTCCCCACCCCTGCACGGATCGAAATCCTGTCCTTATCCCATATTATATGGGGTCGGCACATTTTTTCCTTTCACTCTACTCCTGTATCCTTCCACGTCTTAATAAGTATGCTGCCATAACCTTGTGTTGTGTTCCGGCATCAGTGACTCAGGTTCCAGTATCCTATGCGGACACCTCTTCGCGGTGCCCCTAGCGTCTCATACATAGGCAACAGTAATCGCTTACTATAAGTGGGCCATCATTCTCCTGTTCCTGAGCAACCAACTTCACCTGATGAACGTAGTCGAGGAACAAGTGATGAATAATTAAACAATGGAACAATCACCAATATACGATCTGGAAGCTGTCGGATGCTCAGCGCAGCACAGCAGCGCCATCGCAGCATTACGACTTCTGCGCAGCTATAACCACTTCTTGGTACCAGGTAAGCTGTTCAAATTACATACTGTGGCAATGAATAGCAGAACACTTGTATCATACCTATATATGTATAGATTCTAGATAACTACTTATCTATATAAATCACTAGCTGTGACCGCGACTCCGTCGGCGTGGAATAGTGACTTTGGGCAGCATTTTTTGGATATATCTTATGGTTTATTTTGGATTACAAACCCTGTAAACACTAAAATATAAATAAATGAAATATACAAACTGCATTCGAACCTACAAAGTTCAGCCTAAGCTGAACCCTATTTTATATGATTGATGATATAAATCTGAGGTCAACTTAAATTGGATTTAAAAAATCCGAAACTGATCACTTCTAACTAAAACCATTTTTTTTCTAAAATAAAAATAGCCTAAATTACTCCTTGTTACATCAGCTGTATAGATTACGGAAACTACTAGATAGCTTTCAATTAAATTTTTTAAGTTATATTTCTTAGACACTTGGCCCTTATGTAAAAAAAATATTGGGACATCTTCGTTTAATATACGAGATAAAATGGCGAAACAAACTCCCCAGCGAGTATTTTTCTATCTTATCCTATACTAGCTGATCCGACAATTAATAAATTTATGTATATTAATATGATAATATAAGGAAAGGTTATTTATTAATAATAATAATACCAAAAATAATTCAAAAATAACTAAAGCTTACGAATTTCCAATTTTTACAAAAACTTTTTCGAAATTATATTAAATTGAATTAGTCCCTAATGTAGATTCTTTATAAAGAAAAAAACTCAACTGTATTTCATTGTGTAGTCGCAATTCGAATAGATCTAGCGCTGTGGGTTAGAGTGAGAGAGGAGGAGCTTGCCTACCGCTGCCGTATGCGTGAGAGAAAGGGAAGCCAGACAGATTGGCCGTAACGCGTTACGTAACGAAGCGGTTTATCCTCCCATAAGAAGTTATTACTTCAAAAAGTCCTTCTCCAAGGTCCAATCTATTTTTATATCGAATTTCATCAAAATTGGTTCAGACAGACACATTTACTTTCACATTTATAATATTAGTATGGATTTGTTATTTTTTATTACATGCTTTATAATATCAACTTACCTGTATGTATCTATCTATGTAACGGAATTTTCGGTCTTGATTTTACCCACTTTATATAAACTTAAATTTTGCACACTTGTCAAGACCTGTTACAATACACAAAAATAATTTTGTCCCATAGTCCTTATCAGGATCTTCAGTATCAAGGTTTTCTTTTCCTTCCGCCGGAAGGTGGCGTTAAATTAATAAAAACATTTACCAATTGGGAATTGACAACAAATAAATTATATTTTATAGTTAATAAAACGTTAAAAATAACTCATAACATAAGAATAAAAACTAAGTCACGCAACTCAGTTCTTCTACCGTATAAAGGTTGTGAGATCCATGTAATACCAAGTCGGTTACTAAGTCCCTACTTAGGGCACCTTCTGTCTTAAGTTATTACGTAATTAGCTAAACTAACAACATCTTATAGTGACAATATCAATATTAAAAAACCTTTTATGTTTTAAATTAAAATAGATTGACATGGCAATCGCACTTCTTCTTCGTGTTCCTCTCCAATCACTGAAGGTTGGACCACAGCACCTGGCAAGGTGAAACAGTTCTGCGGCGCTCTTGACTCCGGTCCACTCGCGGATGTTTCGAAGCCACGTAATACGAAGGATATACATAGTACAGGACAGTAGCGTGTTTGCGGTGTCCCTATCGTCGCAAACATCCATACGGACGGCAACTACTTATTATTAAGTCATCCTGTCTGCCGTCTCAGCAATAAAAAAAATCTATCCAGTAGTACAGGATGCCTTAAATGCGTTGCAAACATATCCCTGATCACATACGTCACGCCATGACTGTGAGAACTAGCACGTGGTTACATTGTAGGTTTTAATAATGACAGGTGCAGGGTTCGACGCGGTGCAGTGTCATCGGACATCCATTAGGGGCTCGGGGTAAATGTAAATAATTTGTTTATAAGTGTTTGTCGGTATCCTGGGTATTCTAGGTTCAATTTAGTACCTGGTAGCTTAGTGGTATTATGCTCCGGGATCAATGTAGAGGGCCCGAGTTTGAATCCCACGGTACGATGCACCTCTTATACGGTTTTACTCGCCTAATGTGCATATATATATTTTTTATAGCTAGAGTTCAGCAGACCAGAACTTTTATGACGCCTTATTTGAAGAACCCCATATCGTACCGCGCTGAGAAAACCTCAGCCGGAAGCTCATTCCAGATCCTGAGAGTACGCAACATGAACGTTATTGAGAACCGATTCGTGCAAGAAAGAAGAGGCTTCAAGAAATAGTGATGAACACCCAGCCGATGGCGGGCAGTGCGGTGGTAGAAAGACGACGAGGGCACCATTCTAAATAGCTCCTCAGAGCACTCCCCGTTGTACAGACGGTAGAATACACAAAGGACGCAGTCTCTCCTAAGTCCAAGCGTGTCTAGACCGTCTGTGAGTATGGGATCGTCGACAACACGAACTGCGCGCCGTTGGATCGAGTCTAGAGGATTGAGCTGACAGGCGGGTGTTACAGCCCATAAGTGTGAGCAGTACTCCATATGCATGACCTGTTACAGCATAATTGCCATGTACAGACGGTGAAGGCAAACACGGTGAGGATACCTTCGTACCGAGATCCCGAGGCCCAAGCCTAGTAGTGGGACACTGAGGGCTGTTATTATTATCCATATTATATATTCATTCCACTAATTCATATACACCACACAAAATAATATGCCGTGATTTTCAACGGGCTACAATTCGTAAGAAAATAATAGATCGGCAAATTTAAAGAAAGAGAAAGAAAGAAAGAAATAATAAGTTTATTTTAATACAACACACACATACGCACACAATATTTAAAAACTAATAAAAAGAAGTATATGTCTATACTGACTAACGTTGATCTTCCGCTAAACCCAAAAGTGAAGTCACGACAGAAGAACACCACCTATAGGTAAAATAATAATGAATAAATAATAATGCACTAATAAATACATTGAAAAATAAATAAATAATAGTAGATATTAATAAATAAAGAACATAAATAATAAAAATCTCAATAAACACCGTCAAATTAAAAATAATTTAGGGGAAGATAGTAAGTTGTATTGTATTGTATTAGTAACAGTAGAAGAAAGGCAGAAGCAAAAAGGCATAAGGCAGTAAACGCATTCAAAGTGATAGAATTTGCTCATACAATACTAATATCCTGTATTTGTTCAGCAATTAGGTACTGCTTAAGCTCAGTTCTAAAACTATGAACATAGTGCAGGTTCCGTATAGGCGGAGGAATGTTGTTCCAGCACTTTGATGCTGCATACCTAAAACTGCCTAATGCGGCCGAAAAATTTAAAGCAAATATTTCCAAGTGTCTAATTATTTAATGTGACCATTAATTTTTTTATTATATACTGTTTTGGAGTAATCTTAAGAAAGCCGATTTTTTTCACCAATTTATTGCTTCCTTTATTAATGTCTTTATGCTTAAAAATATTTTTTGAAATTTCTCTACAGAACTTCTTTATTAAAATTTAATTCCCTATAATTTGACCTTTACTGAAATTTTATATGATGATTTAACGCAGCCGACCAAAGCTGCAAACGAATAAGGGTACGGGACCATTCTTTATGCGAGTGTGGACTTGATGAGGGTACTATTGATCACATTTTTTTCCATTGCCCAAAAATCTCTACTCCCATTTATGAAATTCTTCCTACAGATATCCCTCGCCCTATTAATGTAAATTACATGTTAACTCTTGTCCATACTAAATATATTCTAGTTTTATGTAAGTTTTTGATTAAAAATAGTATTTACTTATAAGTATCTTAATACAATTTATAACAAATAGAAACTGTGTTGTCCTCAGGATTCCAGATAACGTTAGCTTTCGAAACTCCCGCGTTTTAAATTACAGTTTATTTTATTACAACCTGTCACTTTTGTAACTCCGATACTGGCAAAATCGATGCTAGAGGCATTGGAGCCATAACCTTAAGAACTGAACTGAAAGCTGCAAACGTCATATAATTTGATCTATTTTGACAGCTAAAGTTTTTTTTTTTCCAATATACATTTACCCAAATAAAAAATCATATCTGAAACGTACCCCATTTAAATGTATAAATTAAAAGAAATCAAGAGACCAATTTAAATCGCACTCTTTATATATAACACGATTCAAAAAAGATTCAAACGTTAACAACTATTTTTAAACGCTTACCAAATATTAACATTATAAAAGAGGGTGGCGGTGATGTCGTTGAAATAATTAAGAGCAATTTAGCGACCCCGTCGTGCGGTGATTAGCGATAATAGCGCCAAACGTCACGCGATCTTTCAAACACTACAAAATCTTCGTCATTTACGGATTGACACTTATTTCTTGGTGCAGGGGCGGAGCAAGAATACTAACCTCTGCGGCTGAAGTTGGCTTGTCGTAAAAGGCGACAAAACAACCCTACGCTACGTGAAACTAAAAAGTTCAAATTAATTATACTTAAAAAAACTAAAAAACACGCTTTTATAAAAAAATCAAACTAAAAGATAAAAAATAATTTTCAATAAATTTAAATTAAGGATAGTGGGATTAATAAAAAAATGAATTTTATTGTAAAAAAGCGTGGGGTGCTTTTTATGATATTTATAAAATAACAATTAACAACAAGCACCCCACACTTTTTTACAATAAAATTCATTTTTTTGTTAATCCCACTATCCTTAATTTAAATTTATTGAAAATTATTTTGTACCTTTTAGTTTGATTTTTTTATAAAAGCGTGTTTTTTTTTAAACTATAATTTTAAACTATAATTTTTTTTCCATATATTTGCCGTATAACAGTGGTCGGCAAACTTATTAGCCAAAGGGCCAAATATGAACATTACAACAATAAAAAAAATTGGTAGCCAAATCTGCTTGTTTCGTAAACTTTTATTACACTAAGCAGTACACTAAATAAAACTATCATCAAGTGCTTGCATCTCCTTGGAAAGTTTGAGTAAGTCAGGTTTGTATGTTGTTGTTTTTAATTATTATTTTGGCATGATTCCAAGTTCTCATCATTAAGACGACTTCTCAAGTTACTCTTGATAAACTTCATGATAAACAATATAAAATTTAATTAACAATCTATCTTTTAACTTAAACAAAAAATTATACATATTCTCGATTTAGAGAAGAATTTTAATTGTATCAAAATAAGATGTAATTTTTTTCTTATCAAGTCTTTTTTTAATGAAAATATTATTGCGCCTTCCTTGATATTTGTGCCAGAGCCGCACTTAAGAAGCCAAAGAGCCACATGCCGTTCTGGAGCCGCACTTTTCCGACCACTGCCGTATAAAATAATAATAATAATAATAATATTTCTTTATTGCACATACACGGTTCAGGACTAATTAATAGGTACATAAATTTGTATGCTAAGTACAATAGGCGGTCTTATCGCTTGTAGCGATTTCTGCCAGACAACCTTTGGATGGACAGGATTTACAAAATTATAAAACGGTATGCGCTATAAAATAATCAACATATACTACATACATATATAAACAAATATTATAATTATACATACATACATATATACACATATACATACATATATTGCAATATATAATTCATGTAATATATAAGAAATAGATATGTAAAATAGTAATAATTTATTATGACAAGAATAATCAAAAGATAAATAAATAATGTAACTTTCTGTAGTGATAGTATATTAGCTTTTTAAATAATATTCTTTAACAAGTGTATTAAAGGATGATATAGACTTGGCTTGTTTTATGTCAGTTGGTAATATGTTCCACAGTCTAATTGCTTGTGCCGTAAAAGATTTGTCATAGAACTGGGAAGTGTGACTGGGCATTTTTAAACACAGTTTCAATGACGTTCTCAAGGCCCTAGAATGTCCATCCTGAAGAAACTGGAATCGCTCCTTTAAGTAATTGGGAGTTTTAGGATTAAACAAAATGTTGTATAGAAGGGAAAGGATGTGAGCATTTCGGCGAGAGCGAATGGGAAGCCACTTGAGTTGTGCGCGAAATACAGAAATGTGGTCATATTTTTTAAGGCCAAAAATAAATCGTATACAGAAATTCTGCAGGCGCTCAAGTTTATCTAGCTGCTGTTCAGTGAGATCAAGATAGCTGGCATCTGCATAATCAATTATGGATAACAAGAGAGACTGGGCAAGCGCAATTTTAGTAGCATGTGGAAGGAAGTTTCGTAGTCGCCTTAAAGATGCTGCAGATGCAAACACTTTCCTACTGACTTCCTGCAACTGAGGACCCCAAGATAGCGATTTATCAATAATTATACCTAAATCCTTAACCTTTTCACTGACCTCGACATTAACGTTACCGAAAATTATTTTTGGAAGAGAGGACCAGTTAATCTTTGCAACCATTCTAGAGCTTCCCACAACAATTGACTGAGTTTTTGATGGATTGATTTTAAGTCCATATACTTCACTCCATTCAGTAATTGTCTGTAGGTCCTGGTTAGTTTTATTAATACCATCCTGTAACGATTCAATGGGAATGTGATTGTAAATCTGCAGATCATCTGCATAAAGGTGGTAGGAGCTCTGAAGTTCATTAGAGATGGAATTGATAAATAACGCGAAAAGTAAAGGAGATAAAACGCCACCCTGTGGCACACCTGCAGAGGCATCACGCCATGAAGAATAGCACTCTCCAACGCGTACACACTGCCGGCGGCCAAACAGGTAACTACGAAGCCACTCAATAACCATTGGAGATACGTTAAGAGAGCGTAACACACCCAACAAGATATCATATTCTACAGTATTAAAGGCGTTACTAAAATCAAGGAGTGTGAGAACTGTTAACTTTCCTTTTTCCATGGCGAACCTGATATCGTCAGTAATCTTAACTAGAGCAGTGACAGTGCTATGTCCAGGGCGAAAACCGGACTGGAATGGATTAAGAAGCGAATTAGTATTGAGGAATGTGCTTATTTGAGTGTGAACCAGACGTTCGAGAACTTTGGAAAGAAAAGGGAGAATGGATATGGGACGGTAGTCAGAATATGTTTTAGGATGTGATTTTTTGGGAATCGGTGTAATTAGAGCCTCTTTCCAAACACTGGGAAAGGTAGCCGAGGAAATCGAGAAATTCAGGATATGAGTTATAACAGGAGCAATCAAATCAAGTATGGGAAGGATCATATTGCGACTAACACTGTCACTGCCGACAGCTTTAGATGAGATTTCTTTAATGCTCTTCTTAACGTCACAGTCGGAAAATTGAGTAAAGACGAATTGTGAGTAGTTAGGGGTAGGAATTGATGAAAGAAGTTTTAAAGTATTTAGCTTAGTAGCGTTATTAATTGAAGATGAGGACGAAAAATGCTGATTTAAGGACTCAATGTCCAAATTAAATGGTGAAGTGTTATCAGTTGATTTTCCAATCCCCAACGTTTTGAGAAATTTCCAGACTTTAGTTGGATCACCGTTTTCTACTGATTGATGTATATGGCGTCTTTGAGCATCTCTACACACCTTATTGCAGTGATTACGGATAGAAACGTAATTTTCCCAGTTCAGAGCGTTAGGCCTTCGCTTATATTTAGTTTTTGCTACCGACTTCTTATCAAGTAATAGTTTAATATCTTTTGTTAACCAAGGAGCCGGTAGATGTCTGATTTTAATTAAACGAACTGGAGCATGCACATTATATAGATCAATCAATGTTTTGTTAAATTGCTCAACTTTTACATCTAAGGTTCTGGAATTTGTTACTGGCGTCCAGTCAATGTTATTTGCATCTGCACATAGTTTTTCTAAGTTGATGCCACCAAAATTACGTTGTAAAAGTTTTCGGGGTTTAGCTTTGGGGGTACGGATTCTGTACGACAAGAATATTAAATCATGGTACGAAAATGCATCGGCTGGATATTGACCATGTTTTACTACATGATCAAGTGAGGATACCAATATTAAGTCAAGAAGCGAAGGGCAGCAGTTAGGGAGATGATGCGTTGAATTTAATGGTAAAATATAGAGGTTCTGGGATGTAACACAAGATTTAAAGGAAGAACATCTGTAGTCATTCTTAAGTAGACAGGTGTTAAAATCGCCCATGATTAAGGTTTGAGAATATAAAGGAGTTAAATTATGAAGTAAAGTTTCAAAAGAAGAAAAGAAATCAAGACGCATCGAAGGAGAGTAATAGACCCCAAGCAGTAGTTTAACATGGTTGAGCTCGACCTCTAAGAAAAGATGTTCACCTTCATTTAGTGAGGGTGGCTGTGATGACATTTCTACAATTTTAAAAGGAATATGTGACCGAAGGTAAATGGCAACACCGCCGCCCCCACCTGTGGTTCGATCATTCCTGATAAGTCGAAAACCAGGTAAAGTATAGCTCGAAGAAGGGAGACTTGGTTTTAACCACGACTCCGAAATTAGAAGAGCGTGTAAATTTTTGCTATTAAAAGATGCCAGCATATCTGTGAAGTGAGCCGGAACACTTTGGGCATTGATGTGGACGACATTGAAAAGTCCTGAGACGCCAGAGAACTGCGTATCAATAGTTTCGCATAATGAAGGAATACTAAAATAACTTGTTTCACTACTTAAGGAATCATCAGAGCTATTAAGGTCAATATCTAGTGACATATCACTACCAATATTATATATATTAGTTCATGTACTTGAATAAAAATACAAAAATATATTTTACAATAACTATCACAATAATAATAAAATATATATTACAATAAAATAATTAAAAAATCAAAAACAAATAAATAAATAAAAACTACACAATATTTTTATATTAAAATAATCATGTCCATCTGCCAGAAGTTCAAACATTATTTAAACAATAAATAAAATACTAGATATAAAATTACACACTGATTAAGTTAACATTTAAAGAAAGTAAAATTAACAAACTAATTTAAAACAATATTCTATTTTATAAAAATGGTCTTCTCTAAGCAAAAAAGTTCGTAAAACGAAATGCAAAATACGTTCGGATACAAATAAATTCGGATGCAAAATATGCTCGGATAAAAATACTAAATATTTAAGTTAACTGTTACTAAATTACACACTGATTAAGTTAACATTTAAAGTAAGTAAAATTGACAAACTAATTTAAAACATATCTATTTTAAAATACATGGTCTTCTTTAAGCAAAAAAGTTCGTAAAACGAAATGCAAAATATGTTCGGATACAACACAATATTTACATGAAATGAAAAATAAAAAATATTTGAAGGTAAACAAGAATTGCTAATGACATATTGAAAGGTACAAATTTTAAAAACATTAATACAATAACAAAGATAAAAAACGAGACAGTCAATTACTTTCTAGAGCTAGCTTTTTGTTTTGGCTTTGACACAGCTGCGGCTTTTGAACTGGATGGCTTAGCGGTTTGTTCTTGCAGTATTTTGTCGAGATCATTGGAGGATGTTATTCTTTGACGAGATCCATCATTGCTCAAAACAAAAATACTGCCTTCGTGCGTCCAGCATTTACTAATACCCAACTTATGTCGTGCTGTGAGAAATAAATCGTGACGAATTTTTGTGAGGAACTCCGACAAAGTATTACCGGAACCCTTCAATTTCGATTTCGCAAACCATACATTGTTTCTTACGGCTAAGTCGTCAAATTTTATAAGTATAGGTCTTTGTTTTTTGGGGTCAGGTCGGCCCATCCTGTGACATCGTCGGATATGTTTGGTAGTGAAATCAGATAGCTTTAACTGATCAGTGACTAGTTTAGCTACTACCTTAGCAGTATCTTCCTTTTTTTCCTCCGGAACACCATGTAACATAAGTATTTTCCTACGCCTATGCATCTCTAGTTGGTCCACATTATGAGTTAGCATCACAACTTGTCTCTGCAGACAACTCAGGGCTTGTATTACAAAAGTTTTAAAAGTACAAAACTGAGAGGCCAAGTCGGATGGAATAGATGAAGAAGTTGATGCCTGTTTTAACTCACTTTCAAACTGTGACATCTGTTGCTGATAGGTTTCCATTAGCTTGTTAATGGAGTCCTGGATCTCTTCCATTGTTGTAGACATAAGACTTCAATGTATTTAGAAGAACAGACACTTAGGAGACGAGGAATGAACTCGATGGCAGATAAATGAGTTTAATTATTATTATTAATCATATTATACACTATTTTAATATGATAAAACAAATAAATATTAATTTAAATACACAGAGCAAAGTGTTATACGTGTTTACGCAACTACCGTCAGTCGAACCCAATTATACGCAATCAATCAATATTTTTTTCTACTCCTGTATCCATTCACTCTCATTTTATCATTCTCCTTGATATATGGCATTCTTCTCTGCGCATTATATGGCTAAAACACTGCTACTTTTAAATTTTTCAATAACTGGCGCTACTTTCACACTTTTAATGTTGAGTATGGAGTGATGATTAGCGAGCTGCCGTGAGTGCGTTTCCACCTGATCTAAACTTAATTCCTGTTCTCTAAGTCCTTGGTAGGTCGCAGGAAGCCGAAGGTTATGATTAAACACGGGTCACGTAAAGGGGTGAATGGTGTGACCAATTAACCAGGTGTTCAATTTCGCTAAGGGCTTACACAACGTTTAACAAAATTATACTTGTATTGCAGGAATTTTTTATATAATAAAACACCTAAATAAATTATTATATCAAATAATCGAATACCACTTATATATTTTCATTTTGTTAATTTTACTCAGCGAAATAAGTTTTTGAAGTGAAAACTTCTTTAGCAGCGTGGTGCACTTTTTGTGATGGATAAAAATTGTTAAACTCGCGTCAGGTACGTCAGACATCAACTCGTGTCCTGATCGTAAGAATTCGTAAGACGTAAGACGAAGTTTTGCTCCAGTAATACCAACCTTATTAATAATGACTTAAGTTTTATTTTATAATGTAACTTTTAAATGATTGCATTGCATTACTTATACATATCTATTCGAATTGCGAATTTATTACAATGAAATACAGTAGAGTTTTTTTGATGTAAAAATTTCTTTAGATGCGTTGAACACACACTTTTTGGGTGAACAATTTTTGACCAATTTAAACTTTATTCCTTAATCATAAACCGAAAATAATAATCTAATAGCTCGACGATACAATTCACAAGTTACTTAGTTTTCACTTCTATCCCCAAAGTCCCCAAAGACTGCCCCGCATGTTTTTTTTTTATATATATTATATACTTTTGACCGTAAATGATAATATGTAAAGTGAATGCATTGAAAACAATCGAATACGGACGAAGGACGCAATGTCCGTGAGTGACTCGGGTATATACGCAAACCACGCCCATTATAACGAGTGCCGAGATGAACTCGTACGAAAGTCAACGAAATTTAATGTAAAAAAATAATAAAATTAAAATACCAATCTTTACGAGATCTCTAAAACCGTACACCTGATTGACTTGATATTGATTTAGCATGGTTACTCGTTTTGCGATGTAGCGAAGACCAAGTACTTGGCCTGCAACTCCACAGATCCCACACCCGTGGGCATAGGCGGCGATACGGTCAAGCGCACAGAACAGTTGAAATATCTGGGATCTGTATTTCACGCGTCTGGTGACATTGATTGCGACGTAAGGCACGTAGTGCTGCCGCGTGGGTCAAATGGCGTGAGGTGACTGGTGTCACCTGTGACCCTAAAATACCGGTTAAATTGGAGGGACAGGTCTCTAAGACCATCATTAGGCCTGTCCTTTTATACGGATGTGAAGCGTGGCCAGTGCTGGAGCGACACAAGCGATAAATTGTAGGAGTGTCGCCTTCGCTGGTATGGCTACGTTTTACGGCAACCGGCTACTTACTACGGACTGAGAAAGGGTACTGACCTCTGCGGCCGGGGTCGGCCTGTCGTAAAAGGCGACAAAACAACCCACCCTAGCTACGTGGTAGGGCCTCAAGCCCGTCTGGATAGCGACCACCTTTGGTCTTAAGTATGTCGCTATAATAACCTTGTGTTTGTGTTCCGGCATTAGTGACCCAAGTTCCTGTACCCTTATGGGATAGGAGCATGTTCGCGATCCCACTGGCGTTGCAAACACGTATAGGCCACGGTAACTGCTAAATTGTAACTGTCTGCTGTCCGACAGCAATAAAAAAAGCCACATTTCTACCATATTCTCAAAACCCGGCCGCAGAGGTTAGTATTTTTTCTCCATCCCTGCACGGATAAATAGCTGCAGGGGGTCCACCGGAATCAGCTAAATTTTGAAGTGGTCTATGAGAAAAATGTCTGGGAATCTGGTATAAAGGTACCAATATATCCGTTGCCCATGACTCTTATCTTGACAGTGACAGTATCTACGCATAGACACACAAGATTATAATTGCATATCATAGACTAAATCCAATCCTCTTTTCTGATTAAGAAAACACAACCAAAGATTCACTCTTTCATTCATTCACTCCTTAAACGCGTCTCATATATTTTAACTAGCTGACCCGGCAAACGTTGTTCTGCCATATAATAAATAATAAAATGTCAAAAAATTAAAAAAAAATTTTTTGGGGTGGGTCACCCCTAACATTTAGGGGGATGAAAAATAGATGTTGGCCGATTCTCATAGATACCGGATAAGCACAAAAAATCACTAACTCAATTTAGTTATCTGCCTACTGCCTACCCCCTAAGAACGATGGCGTGATTATTTATAGCCTATGACCATTTCTAGGTTATCATCTATCACCATACCAAATTTCATCAAAATCCGTTTAGCCGTTTAGGCGTGAAAGAGGAACAGACAGACAGACAGACAGAGTTACTTTCGCATTTATAATATTAGTATGGATTACAAAAAACAAACACCCCATAACACGAAGTAAAAAATGATAAGCAGGTGTGCTGTCTCATAGAATGAAGGGGTGTTTTAAATATATTATGCAGTATTTGATCGTAGACACGTGCTCGACGACCCTCTAAACGGTTGGCCAAACTGGATAATTGTTTTCACGTGTTGCAGACTTGATCTATGCATTCCGTGCCTACGGATTGTGGTAATATACCCCTAGCATCGCGAACATCCATAGGCGAGAGTAACCGGTTGCTTTTAAGTGGGTCGTCAGCCTGTCTGCATAATAATAAATAAATAAATAAATATACTGGCATCATTTACACAGCCCCATCTAGTCGCAAAGTAAGTAACATAGCACTGCACTATATACGACATATATAATTTTGTTTTGTAAATAAATATATATTATACATAAACACCCAGAAGGGAATCGTACTTCTGACATCCGCAATCGTGCCGAAATGCATTAGCCGTAACACCATGGAGGCCGTTTATATATGTATTTATTTGAAAAATTTTAGTATATTAGTCGTTAAGTATCCAAAATAAAAGCGTTTTGCTGCTAACTTTGGAACTAAAAGGCGCTGTATCAATTACCGCTGTATTTTTTATAATACTAGCGGACCTGGTAAATGTTGTTTTTTTTTTTAATTTATTTATCAAATTCACAGTTATTACATTGGCTTAATAAAATAATAGCACAAAAAACCACTAAGGTTTGTACAATGCCATCGAAACTTAAGTCTACGCACGTTCAAATGACTGAGTAAATTTAGATTACAATTTCTCTAAAAAGTATTTTTTAAGTGAGGCTTTAATATTTTTTTGGGTTATATTATCTCTTATATTTGTTGATAAATCGTTTAATAATCTTGGAACTAAGTAGGTAGTTGTGCGCTTGCCGTACATATTTTTCGCGCCGCTGGTAGCAAACCGATTTTGAGCAGCGGCCCGAGTATATACAGCGTGCTTCATTTTAGTTTGTATTTTTTTATTAAAAAAGTTTTCCTTGAGTATCATTTTTTTAAATTGAATTTCTACAGGTAAAATCTTGCAGTGTTTAAAAAGACTGCTTTCATCATCTGCAAATTTATGTTTGATATTTAGGGAAACAATATTTTTTAATATTTTATGTTGCAGTCTATGTATTTTATTCATGTAAGACTTAAAGGTGCGACCATAACTCGTTAATCCATACTGGATATATGATTCACCTAATGCATTATAAAGCATTAATTTAGTTTTAAAGGGTAAACGTTTTTTTAATATTGTCATATTTGCTAAGAACTGTCTTAGTTTATTACATACATATTCTATATGACTTTCCCAGTTCAGTTTATTGTCGAAAGTAAGGCCAAGATAAGTATGAGTATTGACTACTTCGATTTCTGGGCAATTACAAGTAGGGCGCGCTGTATGGATACAATCATGTACGTGTGCAACTATGTTTTTAAAAGTGCAGCATTTTTTATAAGGTGATTTAATGACAAGTAACTTGGTTTCTTGTTCTGTACGCGTTTTAAATCAGAACAAAATTTATAAATTAAAAAATTGTAGTGGACCGAATTGTGAATGTAGGTCCACTTTGATGAATTTTTGTCCATTCTCGAATCCACTGGACAAAAATTCATCAAAATCGGTCCAGCCGTTTAGGAATTCAGTCACATACACACGCACATAAGAATTATATATACCAAAATAATGGAAAAACCCTGTAATACAAATTTTTACTTATCAAATAGAACTGTATAAATATGTTTCTTCCAGATGTTCCCAACATGGTGGGTCCCCTTCTGGCATCGATGCCCCCCATCCCCCAACCGCCATGCCTGCAGTACTGCACCCATTTACCTGTCAGAAGTCCTAGTGAGTATAGTTAATTACTGCTTCTTGTATAATACACACGCACACACACACACACACACACACACATTTATTATGCATACAGACAATGCCAAAGCGCATAACAAGTTAATTAATTACACATAAAAACTTAAAAATAAGATGGAAAAACGAACAAATACGTATCAACGTATTTGTTCGTTTTTTATATCTACTTCAGGATACTGAGATGAAATATATCTACTTCAGGATACTGAAGTAGATATATTTCAGGATACAGAAGATGAAATATTCATATGAAATATATCTACTTCAGGATACTGAGCAATAAAGGCGTTGAGCAATCTTAGTGCGCTCGTACTGGGAGTAAAGCGAGCACTTTTGGTTCTGACTAGAGGAGTCGCGGATAGAAGGCGCGTACGCAGGCGCCACGCTTGATCGGGAACATACATAATTAGAATGAGCAACGTGATAAGGCGATTGGGTTATCTATTTTGTTATTTAGTAACATCTATATGTTTCATCTATTTGATTCAATACTATTATTGAATCAACGTTGCACAATTACGCCTAAGCTCTAGAGTGTTGAGACCCGTCATTCTCGCCACAAATAAAGAAGGATACAAATAAGGTAAAGACTGCGAGCAGTTTGCAGTATGTCCAGTGTTAGTGGCCCCTTGTCCAACAACGTGCTGTGAAGATTCACCTATGTGCTATCCCTGCTTGCCACGATGTCTTTCGCCGAAGGTTATATACTCGTATTGTTGTGAAAGATGCCGCGAGTTTCAAGGCCTCTAAATTGCCAAGCTGCAAGCTGCCTGTGTCTGCATTCAAGCGCTACGGAATGCAGGACCAAGAGCATTTGAAGACGCTCGGCACTGCGCATTTTCTATTTAGAAGCCCTCGTGACGTAGTTGTCGAATGTGAATTGTGCGCGGTCCCCGTAAAAGTCGGCGACCCGGCAAAAGGGCTACCCTGCACACCCAAACCGACACTCGTATGTTGTTTACTGAAGAAGGAATCAATAAAAGTGTCGCTTGAGGATATATTAGATGATTGACAACGAAACTTCGTGTCCTACTTTCAATGTGAAACGAGAAAAATAATTTAAATAAAAAGGATGACAGATTTTTCCTTAAAAAGGGGTTAACGTCAGGCAGGCGGCCGGTTGTAAAAACTAAGTCACAACTATTACAACATGTAATGTTGTGCCGACCCCCATATAATGTAGGATAAGGGCAGGAGGAAGAAGACATGGATTTTTTTTGTACTTTCTCTATCATGAGCACTTACTTACTTTGCACATGAGTACTTTGCTTCATGAGGGTTTCATATCAAAGAATTGTAATCCATTTTACTGCGTACAGAACACTCCCTTATTAGTAGTTTCTGTTTGCGAAAATGATTGAAAACAGTATTTATGATTTACTACATGAAAACTAAAGAGCGAATGGTTTCGTACACTACGGATGGTCACCAACTGGTAAAAGAATTTACAAAAATCGATCATAACGTTCCCTTATGAGCTATTATTTGGCAGTGCTGACGCCGCCTCCAAGCGACTGCGATATCCGACGCCGTGGGGAGAAACGCCCTATTCCTCCAGAGTTGAAGGACGAAAAGTACTTCGAAAGACGCCGACGGAACAACCAAGCTGCAAAGAAGTCCAGAGACGCAAGGCGGATTAGAGAAGATCAGGTACTTTTTAAGATATTCTACAATTAACTTATTTACAATTAAATAAACACAGACGTGGTAAAATAATTAAACCGCCAATGAAGTTATCGTATTATAAAATAACAGCAACTGTCATTTATTGTACGTTGTATAGTTTATAAAACCGGCAGTACCTATGCGGCAGCGGCATAGTGCAGTTGGTATGCAATTTTTTTTTAAATATCGATATATCATATATCAGACGTTTAGCGATATGTTCAGGGACAATTTTTTAAAATTAATATTGATATATCGGTCTCGTAGGCCGATATATCGAAATTTTATCAATATTTCCTCTTTTTTAAAATCCAGTGTAATTTCAGCTATATCAAACGTTTAGCGATTATTTTTAGGGAGGCAAAATTTTTTAAAATTCCGATATATATCGCGTATCGTCGACATCGATATCAGCGTATTGTCGATATCGATAAATATCTATATTTTTATGTGTCGATATATCGGTATTTATCGGTTTCTGATATATCGTTGTAAGCCTAAGTGCAGAAATAGATGACAAATTGAATTATGTAGAGTTAGAAAAACGGAGTGAGTGCAATTCACACACGGCAGAAGTGAAACTTCAGGAAAATAGAGAACGAGAGAATGAGATAAATATATACTCTATCCACTTTACCAAAAAATAAAATGTAAACAAACAAACCAATGTTTCTCAAACAAAGCTAGAATAAAAACAACATGGCGGGTATAAAATTGTAAAAATAAAATTATTTTAAGTTTTTTTTTCTAAAAGTAAGGAATAGTAATACAAAAAAATAAGAATATAAGAGATATTTCTAATAAATAATAAAAAGTTGCTATGATAATTTTTATATCACGTTGATTATTGTAAATTCGACATCCAACAAACCCTTTTTACGATTTGTTTACATTTTATTTTTTGGTAAAACGGATAAGGTATGGATTATAAAGCCCGAGTAAAGAGGAGACGAAGATTATAGGAAACACTATACTTGTATTCTATCTCATTCTCTCGCAGCCCAAATTCTATTTATGGATATGTTTGTCTCTTTTTGGTGACGCTTTATCATTTCATCAAATTTTCAAATCATAACCGTACTGAAGAAGATTCATTTGAAAATTTTCCATCTACTCTAACAACTTTTGGCGCTTTCCTCTAAACCCTGAAAATGTGGCACTAGCCTAATATAAGGCATTTTAACAGACACTCTTCAAACACGATTCTCCTTCTACAATAAATGATAGTTTAAACTTTCAGATAGCCTGGCGGGCATGTTTGCTCGAACAAGAGAACGCATCTCTACGTGCGCATATAGCTGCTCTGCGGCAGGAAGCTATGACTCTGCGAGGGTTACTTGCATCTAGAGACGAACCACCAGCGCCATCTTCCACTACAGCTGATTAACTCCTTTTTTTTTTTTTTTTTGGTCTCGGGGAAAACCCCTCTTGACGGGTTCCCCCGGCCCGGGGGGACCGAGGGATATGTGGGACTCCGGGATTTTTCCGACTACCCACTAAAAAACCCCGCTGTTCTCCTATCGCCTACGCCCGGGCCCACGGATATATGGCCTGCCGATCTCGTGGCCCGGGCCGGCGCCGGCCCGCCCTTTGTCTTGAGGCGGGCCCCTTCTAAAGTGTTGGCGCCAGGGGGTCAGGGTTTCGTCCCCCCGGCGCTCTCCTAACAACTCTAGGAGTTGAGGGGGCCGCGGAACAGCACGCAGCCCTCACCCTCGCGGCAATAGTGCGGGCGGCGGGTCCTCCCCCGAGGGGCCGCCTGCGGCCGCTTTTTACGGCGGCCGGAGGTCGTTACTGGCCCTCCGGCGCCGCCGGCGTGGCCTGCGTTGGCGGGAGGGGAGTGTGGTGGTCGACTCCCGCTCCCGCTCCGCCGCCTCCTTTGCGGACATGACTGCCTCGCAGAAGGAGGCGACGGCCGTCCATCCAAGATCGCCCCCGACCATGGACAGAACCAGGGCCGGGAGCGACAGGTCCACGCCGATTTGGGCGACGAGGGCGCGGCGCTCCTCGCGCCACGCAGGGCACACGGCGACAGTGTGGTTCACCGTGTCCTCCTCGTCGCCCGCGCCACAGTGGTGGCACCCTGACGTCATCTCCCGCCCTATGCGACACAGGTACCTCCCGAAGCAACCGTGCCCCGAGAGGACCTGCGTCAGGCGGAAGGTCAGGGCGCCGTGGCGCCTTTCCAACCATTCAGCCAGGACGGGCCTCACCGCTTCGATGGTGGCGAGGCCCGCGCTGGGGTGCGCGAGGCGCTCCTTCCACTCCACCATGAGCACCTCGTCGCGCAGCTCCGCGCGCTTCACCTCAGTTTCACGAGGCGTGGGGCGAGAGCCACGCTCGGCCGCGCCCCGGCGCCACTGGTACAACAGCGCCAGGACCCGGGCCTCGAGGTCCCATGGTGGGGATCCGGCCAGCAGGGAGGCCGCTTCGAAGGACACCGTGCGGTATCCTCTTATCGCCCTGACGGCCAGGACGCGCTGCGACCTGCGAAGCAGCGCCGTCGTTTTGGCCGTCAGGCGATCCGCCCAGATCGGGGCCCCGTAAAGGGCCATCGACCGCACGGTTCCCTCAAAGAGCCTGCGGCACACTGCGCCCGGCCCGCCGATATTCGGCAGCAGACGGGAGAGTCCCGCCGCCGCCCGAACTAGCCTCGGCGCCAGGCGCTCGAAGTGTGCCGCGAAGTCCCATCGCCCGTCGAGCACCAGTCCAAGATAATTCATGGACGGCCCAGCTGATTAACTCCTAAAAATCTTTGATTTTTTTATTGTTGCGGGACAGCAGACAGCCCGGGGAAAAATTATATATTATATAATTCATATATAAATATATATGGAAAATGGCCATACATAACTGTATATAAATTATATATAGTTATATATAGCGATTCAGCATTTTGATGAAAATGAACAACGTTTCATGTGACAAAACGTAATAAATAAATAGATCATATATAGTCGCTCGATTATATATAACTATATATAGTTATTGTTAGGTCCTTGCTTAGATTTATGTACAGAATCATTGCTCAGCCAATTTTCGCCGACTACCTTCATGTCTGTTTTGAAGCGAGGGTAGTTCAGAAAAATCGCGCGCTCTTATGTCAACGTTTGACAAAGGGATAAACACTTTTGCACCGTGTGCGAATAAGAAGCCCTTAATAAGACTCCTTATGGTATTGGCTGTGCCAATCATCAACGTTTTACCACATCGAGTGCAGTGTACTCAAAACAACAATTTGGAAGAGAGACGCCGTGCGTGATATACTGTGAGCTGCACCTGAGCGGATCCATACCGAGGAGGTCGCCAGGTTGGTGGAGTTTTGTGCCTTATCTAGTGTGGGGACCAATACAAGAGAAAATATACAGTCCACTCTTTTTCAAGCCAACGTCCAGTGACCCTAGTCATTGAGAGAACCCCAGTTATATATGATTATATCTAACTATATATGAAATATATATAATTATATATAAACTTTATATAATTATATTTGATGACATATCCGTTCAGGGGCGGAGAAAGAATACTAACCTCTGCGGCCGGGGTCGGCCTGTCGTAAAAGGCGACAAAACAACCCACCCTAGCTACGTGGCAGGCCCTGAAAGCCCGTCTGGCGGGCTGTCACCGGATGGCGACCACCTTTGGTCATAAATATGCCGCCATAATAACCTTGTGTTGTGTTCCGGCATTAGTGACCCAAGTTCCTGTACTCTTATGGGACAGCAGCGTGTTCGCAATGCCACTGGCGTTGCAAATACCCATAGGCGATGGTAACTGCTAAATTCTAAGCGGGCCGTCAGCTTGTCTGCTGTCCTACAGCAATAAAAAAAACATAATTTTTATTCCCCGGGAGAGTGACAGCCCACTTAATAGTAAGCAGTTACCGTCGCCTATAGATATTTACGACGCTAGGGGCACCGTGAACAGACTACTGTCCCATAGAGCTACAGGAACCTGGGTCACTAATTTCGAAACACAAGGCTATCATGGCAGCATATTTACAGATTAATGGTGGTTGCCAGGGGCTTGCAGCAAGCTAGCTAGGGTTGTTTTGTTGCCCTATACGACAGACCGCCCCCGGCCGCAGGGGTATTCTAACTCCGTCCCTAGATTAATATTTCCAACTCCTTCTTGTTTATCTGTTTATAGGGTAGAGATGAGGACTATCTTCTATGAGGGAGAAGTTGAAAGTGTCAAGTTGTACTCTGTAAATTACAGTTCAAAAACTCGCCTCATGTCGTTAGTGCAGTTACAGTGATACGAAAGTAACTGTTACAGACGTATTGAAGTATGCCGAGTTAAAAATTTATATTTTAACCGGCTAGAGTATTTAGTATTCAATACCTCATTTAGCTTTGTTTATAATTATTTGGTAAATATAACCTAATTATGGAGGTGCAGGGGTTCCTGGCCTCCAATAGGTTTGTTGTTGAGCCAGAGTTCTTCTTCGGAGGGATTCTTGGTAGGTTGTTCGTAGTAAAACTCAGTTCCAGGATTCCATAATTTATTCGTCTTGGGTCTTCTTCTCCTTATTCGGGAGCAGGTAGGGGCCTCGAGGCATAGCCTCTTTACCCCGGCTTCGACTCAGGGGGCGACAGCACGCGCACCAATGTGAACGGTGCATCACGGCGGCCGATGATGGTCCTCTTCGGCCTGGATGTCCATCTTCTTTGGCCCAGCCTTAACTGCCGGAGCGAGGCATCGACGGCAGCCTCATCGGGGAAGACCTCGCCGGAACAAGGCAACGGGGGCCCAAAGGGCCTTATCAAGCGGGGCTGGCTGCCGGAGTTAGGTAACGTCGGCTGCCAGACGACGTTCATTTTCGGCCAAAGGTCCATCGCGACGTCGTTTTAGCGTATTGCGGCGCCTCAGCGACGGTGTGTGGTGTGTAGCGTCGTGGCCGGCAGCCAACCGATAGTCCGGAGTCGGCCACCGGCGGCGTGCGAGGCGACTGCTATTGCATGACGCGCACCGTTTTAGATAAGCGCGATTCTACAATACTAACGCTATTGTGGCGCCATCTTAATTTAACTCATTTCGGACAGTTTCAAATACATACAGTTTTCGCTCTACCCTCAATATTTATTTAGATGAAACTTGAAAACTGAGCAAGCTTTAACCTATGTCACAAGTTCGTGATCCAGGCAATGAGGTGAAACACGGGTTAGTTGACAGGTTTCGTAAGCCCACACACTCTTAGATTTCCCTTCAAGCCGGTCCAAAGGCACTTTTTCACGAAATTAAAAACCCATATTACGTGGTCCTTTGGTGATCTTCGGTAGTATATGGTAGGACTACATATATACCTACCGTCTAGTTTACACTTGATAAATCATAAATACGATCAATAATTTTTTACATAGAGAAAGTTAAATTTGAAAAAAAAATAATGTGGCTTATATTTATCTATAATAAGGTTCTTTTTTACTTGTACTCATAGCTATAGGTATGCATGCACTTTTTTAACTTTCTGTTTGCAAAAAATAAAACCTTATAGTTTACTATGTGAAAACTAGAGGGGCGCGGGGGGGGGGGTGAGTCCTTTGCATATACCGGATGGTCACCAAAGGGAGGGTGTTAAAAATTGAGAGAAATAGGTAACGTAGCATACCTATGCGCACAATTAAAGAACGCAATTAAAGAACGTACCTACGTTCTTTAATTACTGTTATGGCGTACAGATGTTGATAGAGGTTTTATTTATTAAAAATATTACAACAGTGTCCGAAGAATTTAAAAATTTAACAACAAATTTAAAGTATGAAAAAGTATATTTAAAAAGAAATACGCAATACCTTATATAACTCGTGTAGTGTGGTTAATTCAGTCCGGGATTTGTAAAGACGTTGGAATAACCACCATCTTGAATTGGCTTGCTTGATTTTGGTTTCATATTTTATAACACACGTAAGAGTAAATATAGATTGGATTGGATCATGTTCATAAGACATCACTGAACGAAAAATAGTGAAAATTATTCTATATAAAATTCCGTCCATTTTAGGATTTAAATATTGAGATTGTAGATTTTAAGTAAATTAAAAAGTTTTGTGTGTTTTATTGTTATTTATGAATCTAGTCAGTAATATAATTCAATGAATGAAGAGTAGTTTTATTTCAAACTAGCAGCGAGACTCGGCGTTGTTCGGGTCAAACTACATCGCACATGTAATGGTTTTAAAATTAGTTTCTCTATCCTATACAGGGTTATTGGTGATTCGACGTATTTCTGTTAGGAGGTGATACGGGTGACTATTTGCGATAATTTTAACCCTCATATACACTATGCAAAAGTGAACCATATTTGAGTTATCATGATTTTTAGCTTTATTCAAAATAAATTAAAAATGCAACATCAAAAATTTATTAAAAATATATATCAATTTAATAAAAAGCATCCATAGGTACAATGAAATAAAATCGATATATTTTGTCCCATCACTAAACAATATGAAAAACTGCCCTTTTTCAGTGCGGTATGGGGTACATAAGACCCCACATTTTATTTTACCTATAGATTCTAAACTAAATAATCTGCCCACAGGCGGCCGCAGATTTAGGTTAATCAACTCATTGATAATAATAATCGCGACAAAAACCGTACAATTCGCCTTATTTGGCGCCAAAAAAAGGATTTTTGTCTCCCGTGGGCAGTGGGGTTTATTAGGCCGCTACAACATCTGGTTCAGAACGAGGTTTCAAACGCCTCGTAACGCAGTAATGGAAAGTACAGATAAATCAGTACCGCTGGGAACGTGTTAAAACAATAATTATTGGCCAAATTTAAAAATGCGAGACGAAAAACTATATTATTTCAATATTTTGTGATGTTTTCCACTAAAATGCCTTAAAAACGTTATGAAACTTGGCTTGCAGATTATTTTAAAAACAGAACCGTTTTCTTAGCTCTCCAACAACGTATAACAACTAGGAACTTATTTCAAAGAAACTGAAAAAAAAAACACAAAGGAAGCAGGCGGAAATTCGTATTCGAACTAAACTTAAAATCGCTGTTTGATCTTGCAAATAGGTTTTATGTGTACCTAAGCCAATACAGGAAGCAAACTGGTAGGTTAAGAAAAAAAAAACAAAGTTTTCAAAGAGTTCTTTTTTCAAAAACTTTTCACACGTGCATTAGTTTTTTTTTACAAATTGGCGCCGTGTTTTTTCTATTTGCAATTATAGTTTCTAAGTAACCTACATCTATTCGATACCCTTTCTTGTAACAGATTGTATAAAAAAGGTTTCGTTAAGATTTAATTAATTAATTTAAAATTACTAACAATCCTAACCAGTAAGTTACTGTTATGAACGTTTTAACTAACCCACTAACAATATAGGGATGACATTATCCGAAATAAATTTATACTTGTAATTAAGTTATTAGGAGCAAACTCAAAAAGTGCGCTGAAGGTTATACCTGTGACCCCCTAGCCCCAAAATATTATCCATATAAAATGAACAATTTTTTCAGACGAATTTTTCAAAAAATAGTTTATGGTGAAACCAAGTAGATTATTTAGTATTTGACAAACATATAGAAATATAAATGGAAGCAAGAATTATCTGGATATTATCGCAATTTGAATTTTTTTCCGAGGTTTATTGTGGGGGCCCCTCTTTTGTGGAGAGCCCGGGGCTGTCGCTCCGGTCGCGCTTCCCTAAATCTAGCCCTGTCTTTTCCACAGACGATGAATTGAGATAAAAGCCATTAAAAGCTCAACAATAATTGTTTCTACTGCCATCTGTTGAAAAGACAAATAAAATATTTCTTAGTTTTTACTATTCTACACTAGATGTCACTAAACCAAATTTGAAGTTAGAATGTTAATATATATTAATTGATAAAATTTAAATTATAAAAATACTATTATTAAATAGGTAATTAGAAAAGAAGGAGTACCTACTTCTTTTATTTAATTTAAAATATTATGTACGAGCTGTGTTCATAATTAATAGAAATATGATTGGTCTATTTTTTTGAAGCCTTTAAATGAACCAATAGTATATAAGTATTTATCCAATCATAACCCAAAATTATATTTAGACGAGAACGTTCCATTATTTTTCGTATGGCAATAAAATTCGATTCGATCGGTCCTAAAAAAGTTGAATTCATTCTTTCACGGAGTTGCGTCACCCGCATGTTGAGTTTTAAGTGAAATAAAGCAAGTGAATATACTCAAATTATTGTTGAAATTCACATAAAAATGTTGTCCGCCACGCGGGTGTTTGGCCGAAAGGCTTTAGAGTGCTCAGGACTTTCAGACGTTTACACACAAAGGAATTTATCAACAATTTTAAAGAACGTAAGTTACCATTTTTCTTTTCTCTTTTCTTTTATATAAACGAATGAATATCGCGTGTCACATGAGCAGATTGTTTGATTGTTGATTTAACCTGTTTAATAAACATTTAAAGAAAGCTTTTTGTTAAAATACGTTACGCCCTGACCGGCTTGTCGGTCACATGGAGATAGGAAATTACGAAACTTTCCGCTTATTTGTCCTGTTTTCACACTTTTCAGACCGCAGCACCCGCAGTACCTATTTACCAGCGTAATGGACTACAGCGTAGAAATAAGTAAGTGATCATTATTTCGACGAATTTCGTCATAACCTAACTTTTATTTAGTGACCTTTGTGTACAGTCCAATTAGTTTATGTAACTTATTATTAGTATGTAGTAAGTAGTTACCGTCAGCTTTGGATGTTTGCGACGTCAAGGGAATCTTAACACGCTTCCGTCCACTTATGCTGGAACTCATTACAAGATTATAATGGTGGTACATTTAGAAACCAAGGATGGTTGCCATCCAACTGGGTTTGAAGTGTAAATTATTACCTAGCAAGGGTTGTTTTGTCGCCTTTAAGCCCAGCCGTTGTGCTAGACTTGACCTGCAACAGTGGAACTGCTGTTTGCGGATGTCCTGACATTCTCAGGCTCCAAATTTAAAGCTTGGGATGTAAATGGGGGATTAAGAGAAGCTTGAGTGCAACTAAGTCAACAGTCGTGCAATCCACACATTTTTGTTGTAAACTTTAGATACTGGCATTTTAATTACAAATGCACCCATCATTTGGATTACTGCAACAATTGCGCAATCCGTACATTATTTCTCCATGCAGGGGCAGAGTAAGAATACAAACCTCTACGGCCGGGTAACAGTTTTCTAAATGGGCCATGAGCCTGTCTGCTGATCCACAGAATTACAAAAAAAATTGTTAACTTTAGTCTTTTAGTTTTTTAACTTTAGTCTATACTGGCTCATTGGACGAAAGTCTCAACTGTCCCTTGAAAACAAAATACTTCTGTACAAAGCAATACTGAAGCCCATCTTGACGTATGGAATCCAACTGTGGGGTACTGCATCCCATTCAAACATTGAAATCATACAGAGGTTTCAAAATAAAGCACTCCGCATGATAACCAATGCCCCTTGGTTCGTACCCAACGAACTATTACAACATGATCTACACCTGCCCACTGTGAAACAGGAAATTATACGCCATGCCAGAACATATAAGGAGCGCATCGAACGTCACTCAAATAATCTGGCCCGGCCACTCATGGCAAATCACAATAAAGTGCGACGTTTAAAGCGTAAAATACCTCAAGATCTAATACAACCACAGTAAACACAGTTAATGTTTTAACAATGAGGATGTGACGCAGGCCACATACTGAGCGTGTCAGCAATAGCACCAACCAACATACTGCTGAATGTCCCATAAAGGAGACAGATTGTAGTAAAAAAAAGGAAGAAAAAAAAACTTTATCTTTTCTCTATCTCACCATTTGTCTCTGTCTAAGCACTAATGAGCGGTAGCAATGCCACATGCACTGTATGTCTTTGCGGATGTGCAATATAAAACAATCTCATTTTTGTTCTAATGACCATAGAAAAACACCTCCAACAAATCTTTTTATAATCTGACTAGCTGATCCTGCAAATATTGTTCTGTCATTTATATAAAAAATCTAAGTTGAACTATTTAATATTGAAATTGTTTAACTTAAGAAAAGCTTAGGTTATTGCTTAAATGTTATGTCTATTAATATGATAATGTAAGGAAAGGTTATTTATTAATAAAACCACATAGTTTATGATACAGGCAGGAAGAAGTATTTTTTTAGAGCTTAAGTAAGCAGTAGGGCACTTGAATAATGGGTACTAGATCACCTATTTTTTTATTATTGCTGTGTGACAGAAGGCTAACAGAATCTGTATCGATAGCATCCCACATTCAGCAGTTACCATTGCTTGAACATTGCCACCTGTGTTGGAGGAGTGGAACATTGGTCTCTTATGCTGCTATTACTATCCAGATAGGCTTGGAGCCCTACCACCTGGCGATGGTTGTTATGTAGCTTTTCACGACAGGCCGCAGGGTTCTCATACTCCTCCCCTACTTGCAGAAAATACTAAATAGTAATTTGCTTATTCAATATAGGTCTGAAGGTGTGCGCGGTGCAGTCATTGGTATCGACTTGGGTACGACCAACTCATGTGTTGCTGTCATGGAGGGGAAAACGCCAAAGGTAGGTTGACTTTGATTGCTAATGGCATCTTTTACAGGCCATATGTATTTAAATAAAAATATATATATTCTGATTAAAAATATCTATGTAAGAGTTTTAAACAATAGTAGGATGAAAAGGCTAGGTTAGGTTATTTTTTGCTTACTATTAATTAATATTTATTTATTAGGTGTTGGAATTAATTCCTAGCATTTTTTTATTATCAATGGAAAATAAAACATACACTACCTAATGAAAGTATTGCCCATCACTTTTCACTAATCTCGACCATCTTTCAGGCAGGATATGCATACCATGCCGGAAGAATGCCTTGTCTTTGATGCAATCCACGAATCAACCCATTTTTGACACTCATCATAAGAACTGAACTTCTGCTCAGACAGACTATGGCGCCGTCCTATTGCCATCGCTCGTGCGATGCTGCGATGCGATTTCATCGTGCGATGAAACCGATCGCGCGATGAGAAAACGTTTGTCCTATTACGCTCGTGTGATGATGCGATGTGATTTCATCGTACGATGAAACTGATTGCGCGGAGAAGACAGATGAGAAAACGTTTGTCCTCGAGCGATGCTATCATTCTCAAAATGGCTCTTAGCAGAGATGCACAGTTTCTGCTGTCTAGCATTATTTCTTTAAATGTAAAAAATCAATGCGTTCCCCACCGTATTTTCTTAGCGGTAAAATAAAAAATCGCATGACCTGTTTGGACCCAGGACGTAAAAACGGTTTCACCGTCGCAAGACATAAAACGGTCTTCGGAAACGGTCCGTTGTCGCAACGCCCACCGCTAATTTGAACGCACGCTAGTGCGATTAATACGATGCGTTCAAACAATTTGGTCGCATCCCATGATTGCACGACCTTCAATAGGCCATTCAGTTTATACCAGTATATTTGAACGTACGGTCGTGCGATCAATACGATGCGTTCAAACAATTTGGTCGCATCGCATGATCGCACGACCTTCGATAGGACATTCAGTATATATCAGTATATTTGAACGCACGATCATTTTCGTCGGATGGACGCATCATCGCGCGTGCGATTGCAATAGGACGGCGCCTTTGAGCCATCGAACGAAACAAATGGTAATCTGAAGGAGAAATATCTGGAGAATACGGTTTTGTGACATGTGGACGAGCATTATTATGCAGCAAAATGACTTTGTCGTGTCGTGTCTTTCGGAGTATTCCGACCGTTTTTCTTTCATCGTAAGACTCAATTGCAGTCGGTACCGATCTCCAGTTATGGTTTCCTTCGGTTTCAGGTAATGGATCCATTTTTCTTCACCAATGAAAATTCAATGCAAAAAACCTTTTATTTCGTTGAAGCAGCAGATCAGATGTCAGAAGACGCCTTGTCCTCCTCAATGTCCTTTGGTTTCAATTCATATGGGACCCAATGCTCCTCATTCTGAATTATGCCTAAAGTTTTGAACTCAATATTCAAATTTTTTCCAGCTGGCCAGGTCGCTCCTTGTCTTCCAACTCGAAATTACCAGCTTTGAAATGTGCAAACCACTTCCGACATGTTTGCTCTCTGTTCACTTCCACTAAAATAGGATGTTGAGTGATGTATTGTTGATTATGATTCAAAGAGAGGTTATGTATACAGCAAATGATGTTCAATGATAGCTATTTCAAGATGAAATACATTACTGTCGGTGACAATGATATACTGTCCTACCTACGTCATCTTTCGTAAAACGCTAAGAGTTAATTCCAACACCTTAATATATTTTATTATTATTAAAATTATTCTATTTGCGCGAATAGTCACACAGATACTGGTGGTTATAAAAATTAGGACATGGACACCCGTTTCGGTACATTTCAACTCTCCTCGCAAATGCAGTGGTGAAAAAAATAGTGGAACTGGACACTTCGTACTAAAGTGTTTTTAGGTTGTTTTAATAATCGTACCCATCTAAGTAGGTGACACTTTGTAGTTCCTTTTAGACTAGAGGCATCGACGATCAGCGCTTGTGTTTATACACTTTGTGCTTGTGCATCGGTGCTAGATCAATCCGCGGTACCAGCTAGTCCAGTGCCTCTATGCACTCTTGCTTTCCTAGAAACCGTGATACATAATTAAGAATTCAGAAAGAAAGAAAACTTTTCATTTGCAAGGGGACATCCATTAATTACGTAAGCTCAGAATGGGGAGGGGGTCCAATGAAATCTCACCAAATCTAATACGAAGATAAGAACTTTGTTTTAACCACGTAGGATTGGTTACATCTAGTTGTAGCCAGCACAAAGATGGCTATACCTAGGTTTAACCAACGGCTACCGGCTACACCTAGTTTTAGCCGGCTAGAACTAGGTGTAGCGGCACTTCGGGTATTAGCCGTAATATAAATCAATCCCAGACAATTCTGTTTGTTTATCATTTTGTTAAAATTCATATAAATATTAGCACTTTATGGACTACTAGCCTATTTATCGCTTTTAGTTAAAGACAGTTTACTAATAACCTTGAATGTATGTTATGAATGTTAGTTTATAAAGTTTTAAGGCCCTTATATATAAAACTAAATGCAAAATAAAGTATAAATATCAATAAAATTACATTCCTTTGTAACAAAAGGAGATAGGACAACATAATAACTAGTACTGGGACTGGTACTTGGAAAGAGGCAGACAAAAACTACTGCATGATAGTGTTAGGATATATAAATATATAGTTAGATTGTTATATAAGTAAGTTCTTTAAATAAAATTTAAAGTATCCATATTTGGTCCACACAGGTATTCCATGTCCTCATAGCGAGGCATAGGTTTTTACAGGAGTGACAACCCAATGACACTGTCTGTTCTTGGTAAACTTTATGTAAAGTAACAAAAGAAGAGTAGTGTTTTTTTTTATTGCTGAGGAACAGCTGACAGGCTGTTGGCCTGTTTAATAGTATACCGCGTGTAAGCTACTGTCATGCATACTGGAGCACAACACAAAGTTATTATGGTGGCATACTTATAGATCAAAGGTGGTTGCAATCCAGATGGACTGAAGTACTACCACATAGGATTGTTCTGTCGCTGTTTACGACAGGCCAAGCCCGGCCGCAGGGCTTAGATTTTTTTGTTTCTCTCCTGTGCTATATATTTTTTTTGTTCTGTACACTCACTGTCACTCATTCACTCACTAGTGGCCGGGGCCTGCCTCTCGTAAAAGGTGATAAAATAACTCTAGCTACGTGTTAGGGCTCCAAGCCCATCTGGATGCCAAACTTTGGTCTATAAGAAAGCCTCCATAATAACCTTGTGTTCTGGTATTAGTGACCCAGGTTTGAGTAACCCCCTTCGGACACCACTGTGCGGAGCCTCTAGTGTCACAAACATCCATTGATAGTTACTGCTTAGTATTTAAGTAGGCCGTCAACCTGTCTGATGTTCTTGAGCAATAAAATCTTGCATTATTGTCTAGCCATCTGTGACACAATTACTCACTTACCAACAGGTCGTCGAGAACAGCGAAGGTTCCCGAACCACACCTTCCCACGTAGCCTTCTCTAAGGAAGGCGAACGTCTCGTCGGTATGCCGGCGAAACGTCAAGCCGTCACTAACAGCGGCAACACATTCTATGCAACCAAGCGTCTGATTGGAAGACGTTTCGAAGACCCCGAGGTTCAGAAGGACATGAAGAATCTGTCTTACAAGGTCGTCAAGGCTTCGAATGGGGATGCTTGGGTTCAAGGTAAGTTTGTTGAACTTGAATGACACTGACACTGACAATTGACACTATTGAACTTGAATCTTCACACATGTTTTAAAAAAAATTGTAAACTATAATGTTCTCGTCTTCTCCAATAGGAAAACATCAATACACTCATAAGTCTTAAGATATTTATGTTAGTTCTATAATCCTGGAGTTTTTTTTATTGCTGTAGGATAGCAGACAGGCTGATGGCCCACTTGAATTTAGCAGTTACCGTCGCCTATGGGTGTTTGCAACGCCAGTGGCATCGCGAACGCGCTGCTTTCCCATAAGGGTACAGGATCTTGGGGTCACTAATGCCGGATCACAACACAAAATTATTATGGCGGCATACTTAAGACCAAAGGTGGTTGTCATTCAGACGGTCTCGGGGCTCTACTACGTAGCTAGGGTGGGTTGTTTTGTCACCTTTTACGACAAGCCGACCCCAGCCGTAGAGGCCAGTATTCTCTTTCCACCCCCTGCACGGATACAAAAAAGAATGGAAGTTTGTCCAGTTAGGGTGAAAGACTTCCCCTAGATATTGTGTAGGACTCAACTTGGGACAACAAATTCAGACATTTCTTCAAAGGGGAAGTGTTATAAGGAAGATTCAGCTAGGTTGTTTTTTGGCAAGCTTCATCATGTCTTCTCACCGACTATACGGTTGGTTTGAAGACGATGTGGTATATAGTCTTTGAGCAACGTGGGTGAGTACCACCACCAAGTACCAAGACGTAGACACTAATGGCGAGACTAGTTCACAAGTTTTAGGTCGCTTTAAGAAGAGTAAAAGTTTTGAAATTAAAATGTCTGGGTGGGCACATCATCACAGGACCGATGAGCGCTGATGGAAACTGTGTCATAACAAACATAATCTATGATGCTGGACAGACTGATGCAAGGTTGCCAATCAGGGCTGAATGGAATAGACAAGAGAATATGGTGCTGCAAATTTTGGGAGAACTAAGGTGCGCAGGCGTCGGCGCGCGCACGCATACCGCCAAGCACCAGATACATTATTATGTGCATATTTAGGGTGTGAGGAGTGCCCTCGCGCACGATGAGACGCCGCATCGCCGATCAGTGCCCGTGTGTCGCCTACACGGTGCTCTTTTGCAGCGGTGCTATATTAATTCACAGTACCAGCTAGTCTAGTGCCACCATGCGCTTGGCTTTCCTAGAAACCGTGATACATTCCTCATCATACTAGTTTTTAAGTTATTAACCTGGTATAACGAAATATTTTATTTTATCCGTGCAGGGGCCGAAAAAGAATACTGATCTCTGCGGTCAAGGTCGGCCTGGCGTTAAATGCGACAAAACAACTTTAGCTACCTTGCTGCAAGCCCGACTTCAAGACCCTTTGGTCTTAAGTATGCCGCCACGATAACTTTGTGTTCCGCTATTTGTGACCCAAGTTCCTGTACCCTTATGGGGACAACAGCGTGTTCACAAAGCCACTAGCATGCAATAAAAAAACATTTTTGTCATACCGAAATACTTACCGCAAAGGGCATAACAAATAATTTTTTTTTTTTAATTTATTTATCAAATTTACAGTTATTACATTGGCTTAATAAAATAACAGCACAAAAAACCAATAAGGTTTGTACAATGCCATCGAAACTTAAGTTTACGCACGTTCAAATGACTGAGTAAATTTAGATTACAATTTCTCTAAAAAGTATTTTTTAAGTGAGGCTTTAATATTTTTTTGGGTTATATTATCTCTTATATTTGTTGGTAAATCGTTTAATAATCTTGGAACTAAGTAGGTAGTTGTGCGCTTGCCGTATATATTTACCGTACAATTAAATTCATCACTTAGGCTACTTAAGCGCAACTGTCTAACATTGCTTGGGGTAGCGGCTTACCGCGAGCTCTGGCTAGTAATTCCGGTGGTCATGGGTTATATTCCCCACAAGGAGACTTCGTTTTATATCTTTTTATTCAATTTTTATATAGCACTTATAAACTGGTTTAAGTGACAAACACGTACTAATTTTTTTTCCAAATGCTTGGCCATCTGGAGTTCCCACTTGGGGTACCTTTAATTTTAGCAAATCTATAAATTTGAGTGAAGTTAGTCAATAGGCAATGTGTCCTAGTAAGTTACATAAGGGGTGGAGCTTACACAATAAGTATTTTATAATATTTATTTTATTCTCACATACAGGCAGCGACGGTAAGGTGTACTCGCCAAGTCAAATCGGAGCGTTCGTCCTGATGAAGATGAAGGAAACAGCTGAGGCGTACCTCAATACTTCGGTCAAGAATGCAGTCATCACCGTGCCAGCATACTTCAATGACTCACAGCGGCAGGCAACTAAAGATGCAGGTCAGTATTGGAAGATTTTTAATAATGTCGCTATTTGATGATTTTTGCCGTGAGTGATAAGTTTTAGTTTTTAGTTTTTTTTTTTTTCGGAAACAAACAGTCATATAATATAGAGATAGGCTTGTCTCTTTAGGCAATCTAGTATATGCGATTTGGTATATGGTATGTATTTACTAGTGTTTAAAAAATCCTTTTTTTAAGGACATAAAAACAATATTTTAAGCACACCTATGTTTGAGGCTCCGTATCTTTGAAAGGCTCGACATTTTCCTTACATGTATTTATCTCATTCATTAGATGCCAAATTTTAGCACGAGATTTCCTTAGAGGATATTGGCTATATGACGAAAAGCTAAGCCCACCTCCTCCACCTTGTGACCAAGCGTGGTATTTCGAAGACCTCTCTCCCCCCAGAACGATCCACGTAGTATGGGTGCGTTCCCTAATGCGCATGTCATTTTGAACCCAGGGTGACATGCCCTGACAAGGTCGCCATATACCAATCTGGAGTATTTCAAGGTTACCATTAATTGTTATGCTGCAAGGCGTCGATATAGTGACGCTCATTATACATTGCTAAAACTGCGGAGCCTCGCTAAAGCGACGTTGCAAAGCTGTATTTATTGCAATATGGTTCAAACATCTTGTATTTTATTTTAATATAATTTTTTTTATTATTTTATAATCTGGTATAAAAAGAATTAATAAAATCTGTATATATTTCATGAAGTTATAGGTGTTTTTAAATTTACCATTTCAAAAAATAAAGCGCCATAAAACCGCACCCGCAGTTTAGTTAGGGAACCAATTACCCAAGTCACTTCCACAGTTGAAACAGTTCAGAGCCAGATGGGCCAGGCTCGAGTGAGGCCTACTTTCAGCAGCGGACGTAGAATTGTGCATCGCCGATCAGCGCTCGTGTGCATATGCGATGCGCTTTTGCAGCGGTGCTAGATTGATTCACGGTACCAGCTAGTCTAGTGCCACTAAGCGCTTGGCTTTCCTAGAAACCGTGATACATTATCTTAGTATTTAACATGTTAAACTGGTATGACGAAATATTTCGTTGTAGCCGAAGAACTGCTGCAATGGACATGACATTTTCGTCATGGAAATAAATATTATATAACTAGCTGTGCCCGCGACTCCGTCCGTGTAGAATAGTGACTTTGGGCAGAATTTTTTGGATATATCTTATGGTTTATTTTGGATTACAAACCCTAAAATATAAATAAATGAAATATACAAACTGCGTTCGAACCTACAAAGCTTAAGCTAAACTCTATTTTATATGATTGATGATATAAATCTGAGGTCAATTTAAATTTAAAACCAATTTTTTTTTTCTAAAATAAAAGTAGCCTAAGTTACTCCTTGTTACATCAGCTATCTGCCAGCCGGCCCGGGCCACGACATCGACAGGCCACATATCTGTGGGCCCGGGCGTAGGCGATAGGAGAACAGCGGGGTTTTTTAGTGGGTAGTCGGAAAAATCCCGGAGTCCCACATATTCCTCGGTCCCCCCGGGCCGTGGGAACCCATCAAGAGAGGGTTTTACCCCGAGTCCAAAAAAAAGCTATCTGCCTGAAAGTCCCGTCAAAATCGATCCAGCCATTTCAGAGATTAGCCGGAACAAACAGACAGACATACAGACAAAAATTGTAAAAAATGTTGTTTTGTTATATGTACCCATATATATGTCCAAATGCACTTAGTAAAAAGCGGTTATTTTAATATTACAAACAGATCCTCCAATTTTATTTATTTGTATAGATATGGTGGTGAATGAGAAGCCATTGTAAAAATTCGTGATGAAAATGACTTTTGTCTTCAAGAAAACTTTTTCAAGTGCATTTATAAAATTGAGTCGGTATATATTCTTTTTATTTTTTTTAGGTCAAATTGCCGGTTTGAATGTGCTGCGTGTGATAAATGAACCCACCGCAGCAGCCCTCGCCTACGGAATGGACAAAACTGATGATAAAATGTGAGTGTCACATCGCTTGTCTTTTATCCGTATCGAGCACAGTATGCAATGTCTTAAGTTCACTTCTCAACACACCACTAAGGCAAGGTTTTGTCATTTGAAAGACAAAGTTCTGTGTCAATTTCTCTTTTTTTTTTAATCATTGTGAAACAGCAGACAGGTTGATGATCCACTTATGGTAAGCAGTTACCCCCCACTACCGGATTAAGAAAGTGTGGGGCCCGTAGCAAATTCTTTCATAAAAGATGGTTTACTATTACCTTGAATGTATGTTACGAATGTTAGTTTATAAGATTTTAAGGGCGTTTTATAGAAACAAAATGCAAAATAAAGTATAAATATTAATAAAATTCCTGTAAAACAAAAGGATAACATAATGACCGGTACTGGGAGTAAATGCGTGCGCGACTAAGGTACTTGGAAAGGGGCAGACTCAAAAACGACCGCTCGATAAAGTGTTATGAATGACCTAACCCACAAAATTCGCTACAATCTTTCCAGGTATTTCATTAAATAGGAGAAGAAGAGAAAGAATAACCAACAGATATCAATGTAATTGACCCTTAACTGGTGATATGGCAAATTTAGAGCACTAATAAGGGACGTGACATTTCACAGGCGTCAATTTTAAATCGTTTTTGTCATGAAACAATTTTAATATTTCTTTTAAAAATATCTTAACATTTTACTATTGGATATAATGAACAGTTAAAAATGAAATCAATTTTTTGAATAATATATAAAAAGATGCTGATTAGAGGCTACTGACAATCAGACGCGAAATGGTGACAAGTGAGAGAAGGGGCGTGGTCAATTCCTAGAACTCTTAACATGTACAACGTCTGTGATACTCCATATCAACCTTTAAGGATTAAAACCCCAGCATTGGATTAAGAAACTAATGTCTAGTGAAGAACTAGATAACAAAAGCCTTGGTGGGCCGCCAGACTACAAGTGTTACTAAAATATAATTATTTCATTCCAGTATCGCAGTGTACGACTTGGGAGGCGGGACCTTCGATATATCCGTATTAGAGATCCAAAAGGGCGTGTTTGAAGTGAAATCCACCAACGGCGACACGCTGCTCGGTGGGGAGGACTTTGACAATGTCATTGTCAACTTCTTAGTGGACGAGTTTAAACGGGATGTGAGTAGTTTTGGCTGATATTTTTTTTATAAAAAAATTGGTGCGTGCAATTGACACGGCAGATATGAAGCCTTAGAAAAGTAGATTACTGTTGATATTATATTAGTGTATAAAAGCTATGAAAGACTGAACAAAGAAGAGATGAATATTATAGAAAACGCTATATACTTATCCCATCTCGTTATTTCGCAGGCTCAATCCTATTTTATGTTTGTCTCTGGTGTCACTTTTTCATTTTTTTTATTCCTGTAGGACAGCAGTCTGGCTGGCGGCCCGCTTATAATTTAGCAGTTATCGTCGCCTATGGGTGTTTGCAATGCCAGTGGCATCGCGAACTCGCTGCTGTCCCATAAGGGTATAGGAACTTGGGTCACCAATGCCGGAACACAGCACAAGGTTATTATGGCGGCACACTTAAGACCAAAGGTGATTGCCATCCAGACGAGTTTGTTGTGGCCCTACCACGTAGCTAGGGTGGGTTGTTTTGTCGCCTTTTATGACAGACAGATCCCGGCCACAGAGGTTACTATTATTTCTCCGTCTCGGCACGGATAAAAATCGTTTCATCTAACTTTTAAATCACAATGCTAAAGAAGTTTCACTTCAATAAGGCTTTGAAATTTTTCATATCATCCAAGATAATAAGACTTGCAAGAATGGCATCGCCGATCAGCGCCCGTGTATCCAGCACGGTGCGCTTTTGCAGCGGTGCTAGATTGATTCACGGTACCAGCTAGTCTAGTGCCACTATGCGCTCGGCTTTCCTAGAAACCGTAATACATTTACGTCCAGGTCTTAATCTTCAATGTGTATTTCTGAAGTCCACCGTTGAATATGTATATGTGCTGCCATTGAATCATGTCTAACTTACCAATAATGTCGAAGAAGGTATGAGAATATTTCTCTTCGTGCAAGGGCGGAGGAGTGAGTATATTAACACTTGTGACTAAATGCGGCCCGTCGTAAAAGGCGACAAAATAATCATAGCTAAGTGGTAGGGCACCAAGCAACCACCCCTTGGCTTCCACTCTCATTTATTAGTAGTCATCATTTCAACATTTACAGCTTTTTGAAGTGATAACTGCTTCGTTGCGTAACGCGTTACGGCGCAGTCTGTCTGGCTTCCCTTTCTCTCCGGATTACGGCAGCGGTAGGCAGTCTCCTCCTCTCTCTCTCTAACCCACAGCGCTAGATCTATTCGAATTGCGACTTTATTACAATGAAATAGTTGTTTTTTTTTTTCTTTATAAAGAATCCACATTAGGGAATAATTTAATTTAATATAATTTCGAAATAGTTTTTGGAGGAAATTCATTAACTTTAGTTATTTTTAGTTTTATTAATAAATAACCTTTCCTTACATTATCATATTAATATACATAAAATGTAAGTAATAACCTAATATTTTCTCATGTTAAAACAATTTCAACATTAAATAGTTCAACTTAGATTAGTTTATCACTTCTGTCGTTCCGAGACACACACGTTTTTTTTTCATGTAATCTTTTACACAGTCCATCTATCTTTTCTTTAGTCTACTGGCCTGGTCTCGAAATTTTCGGTTATAATAACCTTTTGTCTTCCAACACAAGTAACTACGTTCCGGTTCCCTTAGTGTTCGCGGCGCCTTTGGCGTCGCAAACATCCATAGGCGACGGTGACTGCTTACTTTTAAGTCGGTGGGGCAGTTAGGCTGTCTAACTGCCCCACAGTAATATAAATATATTTTTTACAACTTTTACAGAAGTTGGCTGACTGACTAAGTCTGGGAAAAAAGTTCTTTTTGTAGAAAGTTCTTTCTTCTTATTATATTATATCTTACTATATTATACTAACAGCAAGGCTTGGACATCCGAAAAGATGCGATGGCGATGCAGAGGCTGAAGGAGGCTGCTGAGAAAGCGAAGATCGAGCTCTCAGGATCTCTTCAGACTGACATCAATCTCCCGTACCTTACTATGGACTCGTCTGGACCGAAACATATGAATTTGAAGGTACGTTCATGAATTTTGATACATTATTCAAATATTGTGTCTTGTGTATGATGAGTTGATAGGAAAGAGATTGGCTTAGTATAGACATATAATTAGAGATGTGGACAATATTACCAAGAGAATGAAGGACTGGAAAGTAGATTTGAAGTAGCAGCGGTTTGTAATGGAATGTTGGAGATATTCAGGAAAATTTCTTTCTCAGTCTTCATGATGGTGATGGATATTTTTACGATGAAAGTTAGATTTCGTTTGTGGGTTCCATAGTTTTAAAAAAATATTGTATAGAAGAGGCTAGGCAAGTGAGATAAGAAAATGAGAATGTGTGAGCGAGACAGAAGATGAAGTGTATGAGTTGCGCGTACCGTGTCGTTAGTGTATAATAGAGCGGCTCACTGCGCTCGCCGCATTCGTCGCGCGTTGCTGAAAGAGTGAAAAAAGAAAGCAACAGAAGACCTAAAAATGTTGCAAATAATCATGTATGAATTAAATGGAAGAAAAGGAAGCCCGTTTCTTACTTGTCCTATTCCAAATATTTGGAAATTGATGACCACTTCATGGATGGATTACTGGAAACCTGGGTAATTTATGCTGAAACACAACATAAAGTTATTGTGGCAGCATATATATACAAAGGCCAGACGTGTTTGGAGCCATACCACTTAGCTAGGGTTATTTTATCGCCTTTTACGACACGCCACCCCCGACTGCAGGGGTTGAGCAGAGAGAGAAGCAAAAGAGAATTCTGCTAGGACCATACTCATTTCCTTACATAGCAACTGAACATCAACAATATGGCATAGTGCATTGAAACACACTTATCATTGTATGTGTGAAATGCACTAATGCAATATAAAAACAAGTTAAAACCTCACACCCAACTTGTATAGTTTGGTGGGACAAAATATATTTGTTACATTTTTTTAATTGTTACAAATAACTTTTGCAAAATTATTTCGTTGACAAAGTTTATGAGAAACTACTTATGACGCTTATATTACTCATTTTCTTTTATTACTTGTATAGTAGTATGTATTGTAGCGGTGGTGCTTTTAGCCGTATTTTTTTTTATTGTTGAGGAACAGCAGACAGGTTAATGGTTTTTGTCATATCATCTTGTACGATGCCAGTCACGGACCGAGAGTACACCTGAAGAGGGGCATTACGATACCCTGCAGTGAGCAAAGAAATGCATTGACCTCGATTCCACCACTTCCCGTTTCGGTTTAGTTTCCGCTCGCGGAGGAACTAGATACAGAACACACAACGTTATGGCATGGTCAATAAGAGTAAGTTTGGAGTGACTGTAGCCAATTATGCGCACGACGCAGAGTGGTCTTCAGGGAGGTCGAACGTCGGCCGTCCCGCGCGTTTAGTCGCTCACGCGATGTCGTTTCACGCTCGTTTTTTACCGTTCACATCACCGAAAGTGAAGGTGGATAACAAAAATCAGGAAGCGAGATTTTAACTACCCTTTATGCAAAGATCGAACACATCTTTTACACTATCCATTACATGTCAAAATATTAATATTTATAATTTAAAATATATTCTCTTTGGCAGATGACCCGTTCGAAACTGGAATCTCTTGTCGGAGATTTGATTAAACGTACAGTCGCACCCTGTCAGAGGGCGCTGCAGGACGCTGAGGTGCAGAGGTCTGATATTGGGGAGGTGCTCCTCGTTGGAGGAATGACGAGGATGCCCAAGGTAAGGGTTTAAAATTTTGCTACACTTCTGCTTGTCAAATTTTCTATACTCCGGACGCCGAACAGGAAGAATTTCGTAAATATAATGCCGCTTTGCTCGCATAGAGCAATGACCATCGTTGGTCATTGCTCTGTGCGACCAAAGCGGCATTATATTTACGCGGGAGTGGCAGAGATAGATAATAACAGGTCAATGGACGAAATTCTTCCTGCTCGGCGTCCGGAGTATAGCAGTATTTGTCTGCATAATTTAAAAGATCTTTCTAGTTCCTCATATTTGACATAACTAAATAGTAATTGTATATATAACCAAATATTAGTTTGTAGCGACATCTATGAGTAGCTATTTTAAGCTGTTCTGTATCATTAATCATCCAATCATTGTCATCGCAAGTGCAGGTCATCGGTCTAGGGGGTGTTCTACCCCATTTCCACTCCAGGGCTCGTTTTAATACTGAAAACAGCAGACAGGCTGAAGATTCACTAGTAAGCAGTTACCGTCGCCTATAGATGTTTGCGACGCTAGGTGCACTGCAAACACGCTGCTGTCCTATAGGGGTACAGAAATTAATGCCGAAACACAAACTAGATTATTATGGCGGCATACTTTTGGGCCGAGGGTGGTTGCCATCCAGACGGACTTGGAGCCCTATCATGTGGCTAGGGTTTTTGTCGCCTTTTAAGACAGGCAGACCCCGACTGCAGCGGTGGTTAGTATTTTTACTCTGCCCTTGCACAGATAACTTTAATGCTATAATATGCACATAGGAGAGAATATATACTAAAGTGGTCCATACCACTGTGGGATTTGAACCCGGATCCTTAGTATGGTTTCTCAGTATAATATCACTTAGTTTGCTAGGTTAGTAATAGGATATTGAAGCACCTCTTAGCACGCGCTGATGTCAGCCCCCCTAATGGTTGGCTAGGCGGTCCTCTGGGACAGGTGCAATAATAAATTGACGATATATTCCCCGTTCGATGTGGATTGCACTCTCGGGTTATAATCATTCAAACATGTTGATGTATGAACGAAATGAAAAGTCTTAAAGTAAAATAATAATTATTCAACAAAATATGTGACAATACACACAGCGCCATCTATTTCCAAATTATGCATTAGAGTGCTTGTGTTATGGATACTAGACAACTCGTATACTTTTTTTATTTACAAAAGAAAAGTATATTTATTATCTTAAACAACTTAGACTGGTATCGGAAAATAAACATTGAGGTTTGAAACGTAATTACCTTTGGTGAAACCAAATTGAAATTTGGTTTCACCAAAGGTTTGGTTTTTCCATGAATGGAGTTTCACAGAAGCATTATAGTAATTCTGGCTCTACTCTGGCGGAGTAAGAATACTGACCCCTGCGGCCGGGGTCTGCCTGTCTTACAAGTCGACAAAACAACCCACCCTAGCTATGTGGTAGGGCCCCAAGCCCGTCTGGATGGTGACCACCTTTGGTCTTAGTATGCCGCCATAATAACCTTATGTTGTGTTCAGAAATTAGTGACCAAGTTTCTGTACACTTATGGGACAGCAGCGTGTTCGCGATGCCACTGGCGTTGCAAACATCCATAGGCGACGGCAACTGCGTACTGTTAAGTAAACTTAAAAAAATATTCTAGTGGTTGAAGCTCTACATGGAGCCAGTATAATAGTGTCCCCTTGAAATAGGTACAATCAACCGTGCAAGAGATCTTCGGCCGCGCGCCCTCACGCTCTGTCAACCCAGACGAGGCAGTCGCCGTCGGTGCCGCGGTCCAGGGTGGCGTGCTCGCCGGTGACGTCACTGACATCCTCCTCCTCGACGTGACACCGCTGTCCCTCGGCATCGAGACCCTGGGCGGAGTGTTCACCAAACTGATCACCAGGAATACAACGATACCGACCAAAAAGAGCCAAGTGTTTTCTACAGGTATGTACGATGTGTATATATGTTCTCCGTGTAGAGGTGGAGTAAGAATACTAACCCCCGTGGCCGGGGTCGACTTGTCGTAAAAGGTGCCAACAACCCTCTAGCTACGTGGTAGGGCCGCAAGCCTGTCTGGATGATGACCACCTTCGGGTCTTAAGTATGCCGCTATAATAACTTTGTGTTGTGTTCCGACATCAGTGACCCAAGTTCTTGTACCCTTATGGGGACAGCAGCATGATCGCTATGCCACTGGCGTTGCAAAAACCCATAGGCGACGATAACTGCTTAATTCTAAGTGGGCCTTCAATATGCACTTAGATCTATGTGACCCATGCATCGTTATTTAAACCGTGCGAGTGGAAATACACGCGCGGTAAAGCGCGATGCTATATAGAGCGTGTCCACGCGCGACCCGCCGCGTTACTCGCGCGGTGGGACGAACGCGGACACTACATTTTATATTGATAAAGGTTTAATCGCTCTTAAGATAGTAAGCAGTCATTGTCGTCAATGGATGTTTGCGTCGCTAGTGACACCGCTAGCACGCTGCTGTCCACATAGAGTACTGCAATCTGGGTCACTAATGTTGGAACACGACAAAAGGTTATGGAAGGAGGCTTATATACCATAGGTGGGTGCCATCTAGACTGGTTTGAGACCCTACCACCTGTCTAGTGTTGTTTTGTCGCTTTTCATGATAGGCCGACCCCGGCCGCAGGGGGCAGCTTTCATTATCCACCCCTGCATGGAGGAAATGGTTTTGAGCAGAGTGTTTCAAATAACTAGTTTTCATCACTTTGTCAATATCCTCTAAAAGGAAATCTTGCGCTTTTTCGAGCTATATTCAAGTATATCTTCTCATATACGGATGGTCTCACTGTAGGGAAGGATAGAAGTTTTACTCTCTCACTTCCCTAATTTTTTTTATTTTATTATTTTATTGATGCACAAAACAAATTACAACCAAAGAAATTATAAGTTTAGATATTCAACATAACAATCTGGATTGCAATTCAAAACAGGTGCATACAGAAAAATTGTAACAACAAATGCCTAAAAACCTTGTGTGTATATATTGATACACACATAACACTGACACATACTCACACACAAAGCACGCATACACACACACACATATAAATTACTATCTAATTAAATCTAATGTATCATTAACTGGTCAAATATAAATTATTTATGAATATGTTTTACTAATTTACAATATTTAAAAAAACTATTTTCAAATTTATCAAGATCAGTGCTGTTACTTGCCAATTCATTATAATATCGTGCCATTCTAACAATGGGATTAAAGTATGAGATGTTGTTTTTGTGAACTTCAAGTGCAAAAAGATTAGTGCAATGTGATCTACGCGCAATATATCTGGTATTAAAAGATATTTGTGAAATTAAATCACTTGAGTGTATAATATAATGTATAATTTTGTACAAATAGACTAAATCAAAGTATTTACGACGAATAGATAAAGATTCAGTTTTAAATTGGGCTAGTCTTTGTTCATAATTAAGATTATTTCGACCTGGTTTCAAACGGTGAGTTAATACCCTGAGACATTTTTTCTGCACTCTTTCAATGCCATCGATATGAACTTTATAATACGGAGACCATATTGGTGTAGCATATTCCAAGAGACTCCTCACAAGTGAATAAAATAAGTAAATAATTAATAAAATAATTTGACATTGAATTAACAAAAATAGTTCGTATATTATGGATGCGTTCACTTACACAAGTCACCTGATACCGTCAATATCATCTAGTTTAAGTTGCATAGCATTTGTGTTATGGATACTAGACAACTGATATATACATTTCTTTTTTTTATAAATTCTTATTATCCATAATCCACACCTAGAGGCTGGGAGAGGGAATCCCCATGGAGGACAAAATATATCATTCAAATAGTTTCCTGATTGGGGTTTTTATTCATCTGTTAAAATTGTAACATCTTTAAAAAAATATACACAAAAATTATATTGTTTCAGCTGCCGATGGACAGACCCAGGTGGAGATCAAGGTGCACCAAGGCGAACGTGAAATGGCAACGGACAACAAACTCCTCGGACAGTTCTCGTTGGTTGGCATCCCGCCAGCTCCGCGCGGTGTGCCACAGATCGAGGTCACTTTTGACATTGATGCTAATGGAATAGTACACGTGTCGGCAAGGGATAAGGGAACTGGCAAGGAACAACAGAGTAAGTAGTGAGACATACATATCGTCCTACCCTCATCCCACATTATGTGGGGTTGGCATAACCTTTGGTTGTTTTTGAGTCTGCCCTTTTCCAAGTACCGGCTTAGTCGCGCACGGATTTACTCCCAGTACCGGTCACTATGTTGTTTACCGCGTGGTTTTTTTTTTGTTGTCGTTACCTTGCTGCAGATAGCTTGCGCATCTCTTCTCGCGTCGGATACGTGGCAAAGTATTTTTTTTATTAATATCAGTAGCCAAATGAGCTCGCTCGGTCACTACTTGCATTTTGCAGGGTTTGCAAAATGTTTGCGTACATTTCGCGAGTCAAACTTATATTTTCATCTGGTCCAGAGACAATGCTTGCTGCCTTCAATTGTTGCGTCAATTCTAAATTGTGCCGTTTCTCGCTCTCAAAGTATTTGTCTACATTGGAGACGATCTCTCGAGTCCGCCTATGCAAAACAGCGCCTCGTTTATTCATTTTAAAGCACAGTCAGCGAGACAAAAACAAATGACAACAAATTTAACAGGAAACAACCGCGTAAAAAACAGAATTAAGAAGGCACACCAGCAACGACAAGATGGCGGCTGGCGTCGTCTTTACTTTCTAGTGAATTGTTGCCAACAATGAAAATAAGAAAGAAAATAGTTTTTTTTTTAATAATTATGACTAATTAATTTAGACGTTTTTCCACTTTGAGTAACTGAGACTCAGTAAAACAAAAAAAAAAATACATTATTGATACGCAAATAATGTTTTTGTTGCAAATCCTACTTTTCAAGTAACATTTGACAGATAGAGGTCATTGACGTTTCTAATTCTTATTTGAATCGCATTGTATATACATACTAGCTGACCTGGCAGATGTTGTTCTGCAATACAAAAAAGAAAATGAACTGTTGCAATTTTGGATTTATGTTCTGATATGACAAAAATAAAATCCCAGAACACGATCGCAGCGCCACCTACCGGGTCCAATTGAATCGAATCTAAACCATTCTTGAATCAGTCATTGAGGAGTTCAGTGACATACACACGCACATAAGAATTGTATATATAAAGATTAACTATGTATTTTTTGTAACTCATATCATACCGCGCTAGGTAAACAAAAGATACCTATGTATACTATGACAATTGACACAACGCCCTATAGTCTTAAAACAAGTAGCAACTATAATACAAGTACTCATTTTGTTTTTGTAAACATTTAATATACTTAAGGCTGCTGAACCATATACAGGCTGACTTTGACACACCCGTCCAAATTTTTTTTACGCACTAAACATCATTTAAGGAACCCATTTTTGCAAAAAAAAATGTATGTCAAATTTTCACCATAAAATATTTCATATAGGATCATTAATTCAATCGTACATAATAATCATATGGTGCAAACAGCGTACGTTAACCTGTTATTACCTGTCTCTGTCACACCCGCGTAAATGAGTAGTGCGTATTCGCTCGCCCGATTCAATGCCGCCGTCCACGGCCTTTTACTAGGTCATTGACACTTTAGCGCCGTATTATGTAAATTGCGAGTTCTTTGAATGACTTTGTGATGCTGATTACTCAACATTTTTGTACTATGTGATACAAAACTAAAATACATGTTTCTCATAACTTTTACTAAAGATTCTTCTGTGTGAATTTGGACGGGTGTGTCAAGTCACCCTGTATAAAAAGTTGCAACAACTTGCCGTAAATTTTTCCTCCCATCTCTTCCAAGTCCCATTTAAAAAAAAGCAACATTACCTTATTCTGTTACGTGAACCACCTGCGCCAGTAGTAGAGTACTTTGTCTAGTGGCTGGAGACGACCAAAATACTTTTCTTTTACAGTTGTGATCCAATCTTCTGGTGGCCTGTCAAAGGACGAAATCGAGAACATGGTGAAGGCGGCCGAACAGTTCGCGGCCACGGACAAGCAGAGGCGCGATCGCGTGGAGGCGTCCAACCAGGCTGAAGGTGTCCTTCACGACACGGAGACCAAGATGGACGAATACAAGAGCCAGTTGCCACAGGACGAGGTGAGGCGCTTTGTCTGTTTGTCTGAGAAACTTTGTAACATTGGCCTGGGATGAGAATAACATCCTTCTTATGATTTAAGGATGAATTGATTCCAAACCAATACTCCTGATATTCAGGAACTATAAATTATTTGATAGTGACATATCGGGGTTTAGATTCAAGAGAGGTGGGTATATTTTAGTGAGCCAGTGAGGAATACATAGGAACATTGTCACACTTCCCTGAGAAATTTTGTTGATCCTTCGGTCTGGGATGAGAATCATAATATAAACAATATTATAGTTTTGGGATGAGTTAATCCCATCTAACGAATATTCCTTTCTTTATTCAATTTTCTTTTAGGGTTATATAGAACTTTAGGAAACATGTCCGTACTATGTGACCTGTTCAGGGTGGGGGAAGTCTTCACAATACTATGCTTGGTTACAAGGAGGAAGTGGGTGGAGCTTAGATTTTCATTTTTCGTCATGTTAGTTGGTACATATCCTATAAGGGAAAATATCGCGCTTTTTTGAACTAAATTCAAGAGTGGCGAGCAGCGTTTAGCGCTTTTTATACTCACAAGTGGCAGCACTGACTCACATTTTAGCGGGACGTGAGTTTGGGACTTTAAATTTAAAACTAAAGGGGCCGGGGTCTTCTCGTATGCTACGGATGGTCCCCAAAAATAGGTCACGTGGTAAATATATGGTGTGTGTTATATGAGCAAATGCATCGTTGCCAACTTTCCTCATAAATGTCAGTGGGGGTGAATTGGCGGGAAGTCGATGCTATATAAATAATAGTCACGCGCGACCCGCGACGTCACTTGCGCCCTGGGACGAACGCGACTATCACAACGCCTCTAAGGCCTCTAAGTGTGGACAGATAAATATGTCATCTTTAGAAAATATATTTATAATTAATTAATATATTTAGATAATATTACAGAATCTTTTTTGTGAAAGTAGCACCACTTATTGAAAAACTTAAGAGTAAAAGACTAGCGTGCTTTGGCCACGCAATGCGCAGGGAAGAATGTCATTTAACTAGGAAAATGATAGAAATGAGAGTGGATGGATACAGGAGGAGAGGTAGACCAAAGAAAAGATGGATGGATTGTGTAATATAATATGGCAAAAAAGGTGTGAATGTTGAGATGGAAGGAGAGATCATGTTGTGCAAGACCCCATATGTGGTATAATGACCGGAAGGAAAATATATCAAATGTAGTGATCAACCAGCACTGGGTCCATAGGTCCAAATTACCAGCGGTTATGGACCCTGATCCTGGAACCTCGTCACTAATATATTTATAATTTTCTTAACATTTGTGTCTTAATTGTTACTTTCCTCCGTAGTGCGACAAACTGCGCGGTGAATGCGCGAAGCTTCGGGAACTGCTCGCGAAGAAGGACACCGTGGACCCAGAGGAGATCCGCACTGCGACCGGACAGCTGCAGCAGGCCAGCTTGAAGCTGTTCGAACAGGCTTACAAGAAGGTGCGTGCCGTTTTTTGACACATTGAGTGACAAGGGCCTGTAGGCGGGTGTAGGCCTGTTGTAAACGGCGACAAAACAACCCTAGCTTACGTGGTAAGGCCGCAAGCCCGTCTGGATGTCGCGACCACCCTTAGTTTTTAAGTATGTCGCCATAATAACATTGTATGGTACCCCTAGCGTCGCACTTGTCCATAGGCGACGGTAACTGCTTACTGTTAGTGGGCCGTCAGCCTATCTGCTGTTCCTCAATAATAAAAAAAAAATTGTTGTAGTGAGCACACCAGCGACGTGCGTGTCACCCTGTCAACTGTACGACGACGTCCCTGGTCACGGGTTTGATTCCCGTCTCGCGTCTGGGTGTTTATGTATAATATGTATTTATTTACAAGAAAAAATGTATATATCATCAGGTTATTGCAAGAACTCATTAACTGCAAAAAATCACTCAAAATTCTACAAAATGCAAAACACTAATTTCTAGCTGGAGAATTTTAGCCGTTACGTCTTTGGCTAATCAACATAACCACTAACTAATTCCAATTAAAATGCTTTTTTCCCAAAATAGTGAAATGTCACATAATGACTTCTTGCAATAAGCCGACGATATATCATCAGTTGTCTAGTATCCATAACAGAAGTGGTTATGCAACTTTGTTTGAGACTAGTGTGCACTAATTATTTACCACATGCAATAAGTAACCATAACATAAGTGCTCAGCTACTTATTTGACACTAGATGGCGTTGTTTGAATTATCACAGTATATTTATGTATGACATCTCTAGAGTTCAGTGTGCCGCGAACACTGATCTGCACATATTTGAGCCATTGTATTGCCTCCACGAGTGCAGTGGTCAAGCGAATGTGCTATAACGAAGGTAGCCGTGTTATCATCCGGTATAGACATCCAGTTGTTGTATCGGACGATTGACGGCTACGACATTATATTATAATAGGTATAACATTGCCCACCATAGAGAGAAGTATATATTAAGAAAGATATAAGTAGTATATCAGTTGTTCAGTACCCATATCACAAACGCTCTGTTTAATTTATCCGTGCAGGGGCGGAGAAAGAATACTAACCTCTGTGGCCGGGGTCGGCCTGTCGTAAAAGGCGACAAAACAACCCACCCTAGCTACGTGGTAGGGCCTCAGGCCCGTCTGGATGGCGACCACCTTTGGCCTTAAGTATGCCGCCATAATAACCTTGTGTTGTGTTCCGGCATTGGTGACCCAAGTTCCTGTACCCTTATGGGACAGCAGCGTGTTCGCGATGCCACTGGCATTGCAAACACCTATAGGCGACGGTAACTGCTAAATCCTAAGCGGGCCGTCAGCCTGTCTGCTGTCCTACAGCAATAAAAAAAATGAGACTAGCTGGCGCTGTGTGTTATATATACCACACACTATTTGTTATCACAAACATATTCGAATTCCTTTGTAAATTAATTTTCTTCCACCAGATGGCGGCGGAGCGCGAAGGCGGCCAACAGACACAGCAAGAGCAGCCCCAAGAGGAGAAGAAGGAGGAGAAGAAGAACTAAACAGAGGAGGAGTTTGTTAGTACCAAATTGTCTCACAGTGTCACATATGCGGCCGCATTCGAGAGGGCTTTATAAATATTCATTAAGTATCGGGGTTGGGGGAGGTGGAGGGGGGGAATGGTCAGAAGGTATTCACCCCCCAACTCCCTCTATAAGTCTTTTCTCGTGTCTCGTGATCAGAAAGGGTATGATGAAGCGTTATCCGACTCTGGGTGCGGCAGTGGATTGTAATTAAAAAGTATTAAATATACAGGGCGACTTTGACAAACCCGTCCAAATTCACACAGAAGTATCTTTAGTAAAAGTTAGAAACATGTATTTTAGTTTAGTATCACATAGTACAAAAATGTTGAGTAATCAGCATCACAAAGTCATTCAAAGAACTCGCAATTTACATAATACGGCGCTAGAGTGTCAATGACCTCTCCATCTGACCTAGTAAAAAGTTGATGACGGCGGCATTGCACCGGTCGAGCGAATACGCACTACTCTACGCGGGAGAGACAGAGACAGGTATTAACAGGTTAACGTACGCTGTTTGCACCATATGATTATTCTATAGATTGAATTAATGATCCTATATGAAATATTTTATGGTGAAAATTTGACATACAGTTTTTTTTGCAAAAATGGGTTCCTTAATTGATGTTTAGTGCGTAAAAAAAATTTGGACAGATTTGTCAAAGTCACCCTGTATATACATATACTCAGTAGAACCTCAGTAAGTCGAACTTGACGCGAGACGCCGAAAAATTAGAGTTGTAGAGTTTTCGAGTTAACGAACTTTGTGAGGAAACATTCGACTTGTAGAGGTTAAGGTCTTACTTAGGGCGCCCCCGGCCGCAGAGGTCAGTATTCTTGCTCAGCCTTTGCACAGAGAAAATATGGAGTACAATAGAACCTCCGTAAATCGAACTTGTAGGCCACGTAGACGCCAAGAAATTCGAGTTTGAGTTTTCGTATTGTGGAGGATTTCAACTTAAGCTAATTTTGAAAACATTCGTCTTAGAGAGGTGAAATTAATTCAAATCCTAGTTATAAGAAACAATGCTTAGAGTCTGTTTTCAAATAATCGAATTGTTAATAAAGCTTGTAAAATCAACCATTGCTATATTCGAGGTCTAACTTATTTTTTCGACTTAATAGAGGGTCAACATTATAAAACTAAAGAAGATAGCAATTAAATAAAGATATTACTAAAAGATGCATTGTCATCATCATCATTATCTAGGCGTTCATCCCGGTTGCAACCCAAACTTCCGTTTCGGTGCACGGGGTCCGCTTTCCGATTTTCTACTCCACTTCGCACGGTCTTCAGCATCCCTGGTAGTGAGCCCATGGTATGAGCCCACTAAAAGATGCATTGTATTGTCAAGGATTGAAAATAGCAAAAGAATACACATCCAATGCAAAACGTACAATGCGATCTATGATACAAAAATTAATGGCGTTGGCGGTTATATATATGGCGGACGCGCAGCCTTCTGTCTTGGTACTCGGTTAACGAGTGCGGTGGCGAGCGATTCCGAGTGACCTCCGACCAATCATGATGGTTCAGACTTCGAACTACGGTTTAGGGTGTTTTATCCGTGCAGGGGCGGAAAAAGAAACTGACCTCTGCCGTCGGGGTCGGCCTGTCGTAAAAGGTCAAGACCGTCTGGATGGCGACCACCTGTGGTTTTTTAAGTATGCCGCCATAATAACTTTGTTGTGTTCCGGCATTAGTGACCCGAGTTCCAATGCCACTGGCGTTGCAAACACCCATAGGCGACGGTAACTGCTAAATTGTAAGTGGACCGTCAGCGCGTCTGCTATCCTACAGCAATAATAAAGAGGGTTTTCGATATACCGAGGTTCTACTGTTATATTATTTGCATTTCGTTAAATTAATATAAGCATTTTTTTTTATCCCAGTCGATACGGTAGTTTGATTTAAAAAAAAAAAAACAGTATAGCCCGGTGCTGTTTTACTTTTTTATTACTTGTGATCACGGGACCGTATATAACGTAACAACTGAACTGTCGGCGTCTTTCATTAAAAATGTTACAATGATTTTTTTTTATTTTTTGTTTGTTAATAATTCCTATTATATTAATATTATTGTTTTTCTACATATAATGTATGTAGGTTAGTTGTCTGTCTCTATTAGGCCAAGCGCCGGGGTTTTTTTTTGCAACATACGGGACCTGGTATTTTTTTTTTTTTTTGGAATATGTTCAAGGGTGTCCCCTGAATGTAAATCCAAGTTTGGAGCGCTATAATTAAAAACCTATGCGTTATACAAAAAAAAGTTACAAATAAAAAAGATGGCAAAATAATCTACAATAATGATGCTTACAATTTTTGTCGTACGATGCGTGGTTCGCGAGATATTTGATGAAACGTGTTTTCCAAGATGGCGGCTGAAGTGAACCCCCCCCCCCGCCGCCGCGCCCACTTGGATTTACATTCAGGGGACACCCTTGAACATATTCCAAAAAAAAAAATACCAGGTCCCGCCGTACGTTGCATTACAAACCTACTTATTTTGCTGCGGCGCTTGGCCTATATTATATGCTTGATGTATGTATATAGTATGTATTTACGCGTGCCGCACTCTTAAAGATTTAATGAGTGTTTACTTAACGAGCCGTTAACTTGGTTCCGTAAAAAATAACGACCTACAATCACTTAATACAGAGTGTTATTAGTTGAAGTCATTTCTTTTAAATATCATTCTTTAAATGATACAGGATGTGTTTTTTTTTTCAAGTTTAAATAAGTTTGATTCCTAGCCAGATTTTTGAGTGTTTTAATTTTTTTTTTGTATTTATCACAAATGACTAGCGCTTTTTAAATCATCATCAGGCCTCTCCCAAGGCCACAGAGCCCCATTATGGGCCGGTTACATCCAGTCCTAGCCAGTTTGTTTTTAAATTACTAATCGTAATTTGAATAAAGTTTGGTTGATACTGGGATTTAACGCTATAATGGCTAATGTGTTTTAAGCCTTTGTCTAGTGTACCAATTGAGATGTTGCAAAATTCGAATACTAGCCAGTTTATATCTAAAGTAGGCTGTTAAGAAGCCTTTCTTATTTTGGAGGAGTCGAAGGGCAGGTTTTTTAGTATTAAAATGATTATTAAAATTGCTGTTACTTCTCGGAGTGCGGCAAGAGAAGTTGTGTACAGAGGGCCGTCGGCCGCCATTTTGTTTGCCTATAGTACGCGTGCGTGAGGGGTGTATGTATGTTAGAATAGAAATATATTGTTTAGATGGTTTTATGGAGTTTTATTTACTTAAATACATATGCTATGACAATTCATACAGCGCCATCTACTTAAAAAGTTAGTAACAGTGCGCTTGTGTTATGGATAATAGACAACATATTATATATACTTTTGCAAATAAATGCATATAATACATTAAAATTTAAATGCGAGAAGGGAATCGAAACCGTGGTCTTGTAATAATTAAACACAGCGCCATCTTGTATCTGAGCAGCAGTGCTTGTGTTATGGATACTAAGATAAATACATAAGCACTCGAACGAGAATCGAACCTGTGACCCCGTAGGTGTTCAGAAGTGCGAAAGCTGTATCTTTCATAGACTTCCTTTTTCTTTTTTTTTTATTGCTGTAGGACAGCAGACGGGCTGACGGCCCGCTTAGAATTTAGTAGTTACCGTCGCCTGTGCGTGTTTGCAATGCTAGTGGCATCGCGAACATGCTGTGCCATAAGGGTACAGGAACTTGGGTCACTAATGCCGGAACACAACAAGGTTATTATGGCGGCATATTTAATACAAAAGGTGGTCGCCATCCAGACGCTTGGGGCGCTACCACGTAGCTAGGGTGGGTTGTTATGTCGCCTTTTACGACAGGCCGTAGAGGTTAATATTCTTTCTCCGCCCCTGCATGGATAGAAGATGGATTTTCTATCAGAATGAGCTATTCATTCATAGCCCTTAACGACCCGCTAAAAGCGATGAGGGAGATGTTTTATTGGCTAAGCGGTATTTTACCTGAAGACAATAGTCATGGTTTCAAATCCCATTCTAGTATAATAGCACGCACTGCTTGCACATGCGCGTATGGGATCTGTACAGTCCAAGTCCTAGACCTTCAAGGTAGATCGGTGTGTGTAACTCGCCAATCCGTCTTCAATAAGCCTGGGTTTACCGTTCCCATTAGAGAGGACGGTAACTGCTTATTACACTAGTTAAGCAGTTACCGTCGCCTATGGATGTTTGCGACGTCTAAGGCATCAGCAACACGCTGCTGTCCGCGTTAGAACAACCTGTGTTTCTTACACCGCAACACACAGTAATTGTGGCGGCATATTTAGACCGCGGATAGTTCTTTTTTAATTTATTTATTTGGGAAACATTAAAATAAATCACAATATAGAGATAACATAAAAATTAATAAATCAGTAAAGTTACAAGGTAATTAATACACATTATTGCATCATCCAATAGAACAGCGTTTCTTAACCTCGGGTCGCGGGCGGTATTGGGATGGGTCGCGAAAATTTTTTAAATTACGTTATGAACGCCGTAATCAGTGACATCTCGAGTCCTAACTCGGAACGCACCATACTATGCGGGTAGTGAAGCTGAAAAGGCTCTGCTACCATTTCCAACTACTTATTTGTGTGAAGCAGGATTTTCGTGCGTTGCTGTCTTAAAAAACAAGTACAGAAATAGACTGCATCCTCAGCATGATATGCGGTGTGCACTTTCCATAAACTTAACTCCACGTATAAATCTTCTTTGCTCAAAAATACAACATCAGGGTAGTCACTAATATTGCCGATGTATGCTTGTTTCACTTTGATTTGAATAAAGAAAAAATTACTAATGTAATATTTTTTTGTAATTTCATAATGACATCAATTGTAACAAACCACAGGCTTTTAGTCAATCCTATTTTTTTATTATCATTGGAAGAAAAATAAAACATTAGGGTCGCGAGCATCAAATATATTTAATTTTTGGGTCGTCAGTCAAAAAAGTTAAGAACCGCTGCAATAGAACAATAGTTATGTCATAAATTAAAAATATCATCTAAGCCGGAAGACGCCCACTGCTGGACAAAGGCCTCCCCCAAAGATCTCTACGATGATCGGTCCTGCACGGCCCTCATCCAACCTATTCCGGCGATCTTGACCAGATCATCGGTCCATCTTGTGGGGGGGCTACCAACATTGCGTCTTCCGGTACGCGGTCGCCATTCGAGGACTTCTGCCCCAACGGCCATCAGTCCTTCGCGCTATGTGCCCAGCCCACTGCCACTTCAATTTTGCAATCATTAAAAATAAAAATTGAGAAATCCAAACTTAATTTAGTCATTTGCGTAATTCGATTATTTTTGATTTATATGCCTGTGAATGTTTGCAACGCCACTAATACGCTGCATATCCGTTCATGTAGATTATTGTAGATGAACAGGAATCTGACTCACTTCTGCCGGAACAACACAAGGTTATTAGGTATTATATTAGATATTATAGCGGCATTATATTAGGTATTATAGCGGCATATTTAGACTAGGGTTGCAGTATCGCCTAGCTAGGGTTTTGTCGCCTTCTACGACATGCCGCAAGGGTTAATATTCTTGCACCACCCCTGCACTGAAGGTGGCCCCGGGTTTGCATAAGTTAAACGACAGGTTAACATTTTAAACTAATTTCTTTCAAATACCGCGAGGAAACATTTACAAGAATTTTAGAAGTTTTTACAAATTACGATCACAATCACGCGCGGTCAGACAGACTGCCAACGGCGGAGTGTTGCGGGTGGCGAGTACTGCGAAGGCGGCTTGCCACGCGTGGCGCGCTTCTACCATCAATCGGCCGCTATATTATTAAAAATGGAATTATTCCGACAGAAAATTTTATTCATATTGGAGAATAATACATATTTATCCTAGCTAGAAAAATCCACACAAACGCATACGAGTAATCACTCGCATTGTAAAATATATAATTTTAATTTTTTCAGAATTAGTTTATTAAAAATGGAGGAGGAAACTTGCCCCAGAGACACAGTTAGACCTAGTTCTGGAGCAAGTGGAAACATTCATTTTATCTACTTAAAGGCTTCGTTCAGATAGAGCGAATTACGCGCGTGTGCATACGTGTGAGACAATTCTTGATTGCGTTCACATAACGCGGACTTCGCGCGTAAAAATATGGGCCGGTTTCAGTCATCAAAATGGATTTGGACGAAGCAGTCGTATTTTGGCTCGCATATCGCCAAATGGAAAAAGAGCAAGAAAACGGAAAACAGAAGGTTAGAGTGCATCCAATTCTATGCAATAGAATGACCCACAGCATGTTTATAACTTTGTACCCAACTTAAGACCACACAATGAAAAGTTTTTCAACTATTTCCGAATGACAATTGATACTTTCGACAAATTACTTGACTTAGTAATGACTTATTACCATCTGAAAATTATGTAATAAGAGACATTACGGCTGAAGAAATATTTGTGATCACATTAAGGTAAGTAATTTTATAATAGACAAATCCGTCTACTCGCGCTTAGTGACGCGCGTATACTGAACGTGTAGCCACCATATCATATTAATAAGGAACAGGGAAACTCTGAAGTCATCATACATAATCGTCGGCCACGTCGCATATGTACTATCCACGAAGCATCGCCCTCAACCGGATCACATTTCTCGGAAGAGACTTCGGGCGATAATAATAACAACGTACATATTAAATCGACAACGCGACCACACGCTCACTGCGCAACGTCTCAGCCGGGAACAAAGAATATACTACTCTCTTACGAGAGTAGTATAGCCGGGAATGACCGCGAACGGCGCGAACGCGCGTATCAACGTCGCCTGCGGAGGCGGCGTGCGGGACGAGGACTCAACCAAATTTCGAGGAAACGATAATCCTGTTGTCAAGCCATGGTTGAAATATTCAATTTCCAAGAATTTGTGATTATTTGTATCGTGTAAAAATGCAGGTGGCATTTGTTTACTTTTTAAACGCTTCTGATTGGTCGACGATCCCCAGCCAATTCATATATAAAGAGCACGAATTTTGAAATAAATTATCAGTACGGGATCAGTACTCAATACGGCTTCCGTATTGATTCAGCTAAACCATCCCTGGTGTTGTTTCATTTATAACCCAAATGGTGACCCTCTGAAACACTGAACCCGGTCACCAAAAACGCAACAAGGAGCTCTGAGTATCTCGACTCCGCACACTACGCGCGTACAGCGAGCGAGTTGAGATTCCGACGTATGACACGCGAATCATGTGAACGGAATCACTGTATTCTATGGAACTCGTCTACGCGCGTATGCACTCGCGCGTAATTCGCCCAATCTGAACAAGGTCTTAGTCATTCTATATAAGTTTGTAGTATTTAAGTGTCACCCGTAAGTTTGGTTTTTTTTATTGCTGTAAGACAGCAGACAGGCTGACGGCCCGCTTTGGAATTTAGCAGTTACCGTCGCCTATGGGTGTTTGCAACGCCAGTGGCATCGCGAACACGCTGCTGTCCCATAAGGGTACAGGAACTTGGGTCACTAATGCCGGAACACAACACAAGGTTATTATGGCGGCATACTTAAGACCGAAGGTGGTCGCTATCCAGACGGGCTTGAGGTCCTACCACGTAGCTCGGGTGGGTTGTTTTGTCGGCTTTTACGACATGCCGACCCCGGCCCCAGAGGTTAGTATTCTTTCTCCACCCCTGCACGGATAGTGCAATAAAAGCAACCCTTTAACAGCGCGTTATTCGTGAAAAAGGGAATCCATACCATTGAAATGTCCATCGCTGGTGGTGCAGTACCTTGAGTAAGTCAGTTGGTTTAGTAGGTTGTTATTCTCCGAGCCGGAGAATAACCGGCCGGAGTCAACTTGTCGTAAAAGGCGACAATACGAACTAGCTACGTGGTAGAGCTCCAAGCTCGTCTAGCTGGCAACCACCCTTGTGTTGTGTTCCGGCATTAGTGACCCTGGTATGAAACCCTATGGAACAGCAGCGTGTTCGCGGTACACCTAGCGTCGCAAACATCGATAGGCGACGCTAACTGCTTTCTACCAAGTGGGCCGTCAGCCTGTCTGCTGCTCCTCACCAATTAAAAAAGATTATTATAGCGGTGGTAGCCATCCAGAGTGGCATGATCCCAACCGCCAAGCTGGGGTTTTTTTACACCTTTTACTACAGGTTGCGAGGGTACACTGCCCCTGTGAAAGACAAGTGCCTTCGTAATATGTTGACAATTTTTTAATTTCATACAGAACCCATGTCGGTGGTGCATTGTCTTTAGTAGGTCACCTTACACCTACCAATTAGTTGAATACTAACAAACCAATTAAATTAATACAAGTTGTAGTCGATATTTATGGCATTCGCTTTGGAGAGAGCGCAGTGGCGACATGAAGACTCTTCTCTGCTTGGTAAGATTTATATTTATTAATTCAGTTTCCCGATTACCCACTGTATGCACCAGGCGTTCATCATGCAGCAGTCTTTCCGCTCCCACACCCCGCTTCCGCAATCCGCTCCCGCTCCTGCATTTTGCTTCTACGGTCCGCTTATCATATGATAAGCGGACCGTAGCAAGCAATATTATCCATCCCTTACCAACACACCCGCTATGAAAGGGATGGATATTATGCCGCTGGCGAGGAGCGCGACCCGGCTCTCGCGGCGATCGTTCCCCCGGCCCCCGCAGCACAGTCCACTTCGAATCGAACCGCACGTAGAAGCACGCTGCTCCCGGCCTTGACCAAAATCAAAAAGGGGAGCCAGATCCCGTAGTGCCTGCTTCCGATACAAACGCCACTCGTCGTCAAAGATTGGCGATCGACCTTCGATTATCATAATAATAATTTATTTCAAACAATTCCAACCATAGAATGCTAGTAGGTTTCAATTGACTTAAACATTGAGTATTGTTAGTCACTTTTAATTTATAATATTACTCCCTGTATCTAGTGGTGCTGAATAAAGCAGCTGAACTTTAATGCTGTTGCTTGCAGGCAACGGTTGATGCTGCCGCATAATCGATGCAGCAAAAGCGCACTTTTTACACGCTTTCTAATGACATGTATCCATGTAACGAAATTTTCGGACTCGCTTTTTACCCACTCTGAACGATCAAAAAAATGCAAAACTGCACATTTTTAAAAACCTGATAAAACTACACACAAATTTAATAATTGTGTCCCGTAGTCCTTATCAGGATCATCAGGGTTAACGCTTTCTTTTCCTTCTGTCGTAATCTCGCATTTAATTAATAAAACAGCCGAAAGATGGCGTTAAATAAACAAAACATTTACCGATTAGGAACTGACAACAAATAAATTATATTAAAAAGTTATAAATAAATTATAGTTTAAAATAACTAAAAAACACGCTTTTAAATATAATTAATCACACTAAAAAGTAAAAAATAATTCGTATCATAAGAATAAAATTAATACACAGTTCTAAAAGTGTGGGGTGCTTTCTACAATATACGCCTAGGCCAAGGATGAGCGACACGCGGCCCGCGGGCCGCTTGCGGCCCGTTAAACATGTTCATACGGCCCGCCAAGCATTTCTAAAATTGAATTAATTTTATCGACTTTCTTCCATCATTATATTGTTATAAAATTGTGATTTTTTTGCCAATTTTTCATTAGAAAAAAACAGTGCCAAATTTCAAGTAATTCGTTTTTCTATTCTTGTTTGTTTTTATCTTACATTAAAATTTGTATATGAAATCTTTACTTTTTTAGTTTTATATTTTTTTATTCTAATATTTATTATAAATAAAGTTTCGCAAATTATTAACAACAGTTAATATCTATGAGCGGCCCGTCAAAAAAAAAATTAAAATTGGCCCATTGATTAAAAAGATTGCTCACCCCTGTCCTAGGCGAACATTTCGGAGGCACTACCAACACGGCTGCAGCCCCAACAACGGCTCGCGGTATTTCTCGGCATCCCGGGCATCAATGATAGAAAGGGAGAGATTTTTAGTGGGTAGTCAATAAATAAATAAATTAGCAACTTCAATAAATTGGGGTGTTACAAAAGCTGTTATCTGTTTTGCTTTTATCCGTGCAGGGGCGGAGAAAGAATACTAACCTCTACGGCCGGGGTAGACCTGTCGTAAAAGGCGACAAAACAACCCACCCTAGTAACGTGGATGGCAACCACTTTGGTCATAAGTATGTCGCCATAATAACCTTGTGTTGTGTTCCGACATTAGTGACCCAAGTTCCTGTACTATTACGCAATAGATTTTGATGCGGTTTTTTTTAATAGATAGAGTGATTCAAGACGAAGGTTTATATGTATAATACATACATATTGTAGTACAGAAAAGGCGTGAAATTCAAAGATTTGTAATATGATGTCGTAACATATTTTTATGCGTTTAAATCGCAAACGCTGGCTAAACCTTACGAGATAGATCAAATTATTGTACTACGGAATTGAATATCTTAAAAATATCGATTAAAAAATCCGCGATGGCTGAACCAATTTTGATGAATTTTGGTATAGAGATAGTGTGTACCTTGAAGAAGGACATAGGCTACTTTTTTTAATTTATATGGCAGAACAACGTTTGCCGGGTCAGCTGGTATAAAGACAAATGGGTATCCAGATTCAGGATATGAACCCGTGAGGAAGGGGTTTCGACGTACGAAAATCTGTGCCACGGCAGTCATCAAATGAAATATATTTTAATAAATAAAATAATTTTTTTTATTAGATTGCTCAGCTTATTTATGTAGCGTCGCTTTCTACACCAGAACCATCTATTGCCGTCAATTTTGACTATGCCAACGTGAGTATTTTTGGAAACATTTGATGTCATTAACTTACTATACCGGGACGCTATAATGGCCGTTTTGACGCTTGTCCACTTATGAGGTTTCGTATTAATTAGTAATTACATTTGAAGGAGTAAATTGCTGTTCTTTATTGTTAATAGCGACGTGCAGTTATTGACACTAAAGAACAGCAATTTGCTCCTTTAAATGTAATTACTAATTAATACGAAACTTCATAGAGTGGACAAACGTCAAAACGGCTATCATAGCATGCCGGTAGCATAGTATTAAGCCCCGATTGCTCCATTGCCCGAGGTTCGCTTTCCGATTTTTTCTCCATTTCGAGTGAGTGAGTCCATTGGCTCGCATAACTATAATGCCAAGCTAGGACCTTTGGGTCTACCTCTCCTGTCGGAGCCCGAAGGCGGAATGGCTAGACATTTGTTCTCCACGTAAACAGCTGGTTGTCATAAAACGTGGCCATACCAGCGAAAGATGCACTCCTGAAATTTAGCATCTCACCGCTAAATCCCGGTTTTAAAAACTAAATACATAAATGTCTAAAGGCGACAACAATGCCGGCATTGTAATTGAATTCCGAACCTCAGTTTTCGATTTTTATGCTGATCGTCATTTTATATTTTTTTTTTATTGGTGAGGAACAGCAGACAGGCTGACGGACCACTTAATAGCAGTCACCGTCGTCTATGGACGCCGCGTACACGCTGCTGTCCCATAGGTGTACAGAAACCTGGGTCACTAATGCCGGAACACAACACAAAGTTATTATGGCGGCATACTTATACACCAGGGATAACCACCAGTTATCCAGACGGGCTTGGGGCCTTACCCGTAGGTTCAGGTTTGTTGATCGCCTATTACGACCGGCCGACCCCGGCCGCCGATGTTAGCATCCTTACTCCAACCCTGCACGGAGCAAGTAAGTACAGTAACTTCGTTATGATCATCCAACCCTGAAAGGAATACCCTCATCGGAATAACAATGACTTAGTAGGTCGTAATTGCCTTCTATTACGGCAGACATGTTAACGGTCAACTTAATTTAAACAATAGTATTGTAGCAGCACCGCACTTAGACGACACGCGACGTGCAATAGTACATCTTCTATCTCGCTCACTTATTCAATTTTTATTTATCTCTTTACCTTAGCATCTTTTCTTTTTTTTTATTGCTGTAGAACAGCAGATAGGCTGACGGCCCGCTTAGAATTTAGCAGTTACTGTCGCCTATGGGTGTTTGCAACGCCAGTGGCATCGCGAACACGCTGCTGTCTCATAAGGGTACAGGAACTTGGGTAACTAATGCCGGAACACAACACTTTTTGGCGGCAACACAATTATGGCGGCATACTTAAGACCGAAGGTGGTCGCCATCCAGACGGGCTTGAGGCCCTACCACGTAGCTAGGGTGGGTTGTTTTGTCGGCTTTTACGACAGGCCGACCCCGGCCGCAGAGGTTAGTATTCTTTCTCCGCTCCTGCACGGATAAAATGCACGCACCTGCACGGATCTATTTACTTATACACAATTTTTTCATATAGGCACAGTTTGCCAAACAAACGTAAAATCCTGGAACAACAGACTTATTGGAATACCAATAATAACTCCGAAGAAGAACTCTGCCTAAAACAACAAATCTATTGGAGGACAGTAACTCCTCCACCTCCAAAATATGAATGTGGCGAAAAGTGGCGAGCGAGGTCCCGTGGGGGCCAGCGGGGCGACACCCGTCGTGGATCGCAGCTTCGTATCGCGAGAGCGAACGGAAACTACCGAACGCACGTCAGCTGTATTCGCCTCGCCACAAACACCAACCCCTGCGACCAGGGTCGGCCTGTCGTAGGGCTCCAAGCCCGCCTGAGGGCCACCCCTGTCTTTAAATATGCCGCCATAACCTTATGTTCTGGCATAAGTGACCCAGGTTCCAGTATCCCTACGCGGACGGCAGTGTATTAGCGGTTGGCGTTGCAAACATCCATAGACGACCGTAACAGCTTACTGTTAAGCGGGCCTTACTGTCTGCCGTCTGACAGCAATAAAAAACTAAGCGATCTAGTTTTAAAAAAATATTTTTTTTTAGCTGAATGATGACATTTATGAACACCCTGCCAACCTCATGATGCCGAAAAAGACTCCACACGAAAAGGTACTGTTTTAATTGTTTTCAGGGCATGAAGTAGAGATAAGGAGAAGCATCTCCTATCTTACATCCGTGCAGGGGTGGAGAAAGAATACTGACCTCTGCGGCCGGGGTCGGCCTGTCGTAAAAGGCGACAGAACAATCCACCCTAGCTACATGGTAGAGCCCCAAGCCGGTCTGGATGCCGCCGTTATTAGCTTTGTGTTGTGTTCCGACATTAGTGACCCAAGCTCCTGTACCCTTATGGGACAACAGCGAGATTGCGATGCTAAGGGCGTTGCAAACACCGCCGGTTACGATAACTGTTAAATTCTAAATGGGCCGTCAGCCTGTCTGCTGTACTACAGCAATAAAAAAATAGTTATCTAGTATCCATAACACAAGTGCTATGCAACTTACTTTGGGACTAGATGGCGCTGTGTAAATTGTCGCAGTATATTTATTTTTTAAGTTCTGTTTCATAGTCTTAAACGTGGGATGGACATATTTATAGTGCCCAGCTCACTGAGCGAAAAAGAAGCCAAGGCCGCGGTCAGACTCGCATCAAATCCCGCGGGGCTAGCAAGGCGTATTAACTTGTTAACCGGGTATTACGAAATATTTCGTCATACATGAAGTACTGCAATAGGTATGACGATATTATTCGTCATAGAAATTTAGAATATCCTAGTACGGAATAAATATTTTAATTCTTCTATTAATTTATTATGCATTGAGTTGTTTGTTTTATATATTACTAGCTGACCCGGCAAACGTTGTTCTGCCATATAAATAATAAAATGTCAAAAAATTTAAAAAAATTTTTGGGGGTGGGTCACCCCTAACATTTAGGGGGATGAAAAATAGATGTTGGCCGATTCTCATAGATACCGGATAAGCACAAAAAATTTCATCAAAATCGGTCAAGCCGTTTCGGAGGAGTATGGCAACGAAAACTGTGACACGAGAATTATATATATTAGAAAAATCGGTCAAGCCGTTTCGGAGGAGTATGGCAACGAAAACTGTGACACGAGAATTTTATATATTAGATATGTTATAAAATATTTTGTCGAAATAAATAAAACAATAAGTGATTAAACAAAAGTTTATTACTCGGTTATCAGATTAAAAACACAGGGATGGATTTAGTGGCATGAAATATCCACTAAATCCATCCCTATGACATCTTCTTTCCATCCATAATTTCACATGAAAGTCGTATATACCTTATAGAACCAACCTACGCCACATGAAGAGAATCTATCAAAACCAGACCATGTTCCATACGACTTCTCGAAGTTGGAAGATTTCATGGCGAGTTTCAACACAGAGGGCGCGCGCGAGCAAAACCGAGTCAAGCGGCGGGCTAAAGTAAGTATAATTAACATATATAAACTAGCTGACTCGGCAAACGTTGCCCTGCCTTAAAAATTTTAAAAAAGTAGCCTATGTCCTTCGCCATGGTCCAGTCTATCCCTATACCGAAATTCATCAAAATTGATTCAGCGGTTTAGGTGTGAAAACTAACATACACACAAAGTTACTTTAACATCTATAATTTTGTATGGATGTAAATTACAAGGGTTCTAATGCAAATAGCAGAAGACCATCGGCAAACACTAAATATTTCCAGATTTTTTGGCGGGAATTTAAAAGCACCATTTTTCGCTCCGCAATATTGTTTTCGATTCAAAATGTGAACACAAATGTGAATTAGAAGTGAAAAGGCTTAGGTGTGTATGATTGTAAACCGCATGAAGGACAAACTATTTATACGTTAGTAAGAGATACTATTGTAGGGAACTTAAAAAAGCTCTCAGATCACGAGCCCACATAATTGGCTACAATTTACAAATGAGATTACACCTAGCTGTCAATGTAGTATCCGTTTAATCCCTTGCCCTTTTCCCATCTCTTTGATCCATGGAGTTACTAAGTACAACTGATCCAATGAACTACTCTATAAATATTCGAATCTGTTTGATTCAAAATTCTAATCCTTATTTTTTTTATTGTTTTTTTTTCACTGTTATCTAACGTAAATCTGGTCTTACTGAGTAGATAACGCGGATGCAATTACAAATGTATCCAAAATTATGTTACTTAATAAAATGAAATAAATAATCATTTGTATTCTAACGTGATTAACGTGTAACTCTGTGCTGTGAAAATGAAAAGGTCACGATTAATCAATTGATATTTTCATGCTTGATTAATCCAGAATTCGGTTATGGTATATACAGTTTGAAACGACTGTGATATTTATGTATTTTTAAAGTGAAACGACATGCTTTTTTCCTTGATATGTGGCTCCAATGCTTTAGGCACTGATTTGCCAATGTCAAAGTATGTGCTTAATAAATCAAAGATCAGGAAAATAATTATGACGGTAATTTTTAGTAGGTAACTGCGACCCAGAAAAAAATTATAGTTTAAAAGTGAATTAAATATACGAATTTAAAAGTGGCACGACGGCATGCTTATAGAGAAAGCTTTTAGATACGAAGTAGAAGAATATTTGAATTACAAGAAATGTTTTTCTGTCGCAGAACACTCAACGTTTCAATACCCAGAACGGTCCAAAACTGCGTGAGCGCTCCCATCACTACACATATCCAGAGCCAGTCAAAGAACGTTTCGTCGACTTCACGACGACCACAAAAAGACCGGGTATCCTACCCGATCAGATGAACCCGGGCGTTATATTCAGAGTGCGTATGTCGGACGCGATTTTGCGGATAAAGCAGCGCATGTACGAAGACCCCGAACGGCATATAGAAGCAGATATTATATATACTAATTTAATTAAAAAAGTCGTCATGGATGAAATTACTAAGTTCCATAACTTACTGCTTATGTATAAGACGGATAGGAGCATCAAAGAGCATTTAGGAGAATGTGGGGGCCGTATATATAAATTTATTAGTTATATGTCGATCAAAGTACATATATACTGTCTGTTCGACGCGTTGTGGATCGATGGGAACCCATATGTCATTGGGGACGAATACACCGTGACGCCGGTTGAAGTTCCACCACTGCTACAATGTGATGCAGCTGAATGCAATTCTGTTGTGTACGTAGACTCGCTTACGGAAGCGAAAGATTTGGAGGAGTGAATAAATAATTTGAATTTGTTTTTTTTTTTCATTTATTTGGACAAACAGTAGTTATATGAGGATTAGTAAATTGTCTTATTTTATATGTTAGTATTATTGTAAATCCAGCATCTGTCACAGGTTACGTAAAAAAAAAAAAAAAAAAACTATAAATAAATTAGTTAGGATGGAAATAGTATAATATATATTACACATCATATTTTTACACATTAGTCCAGAATGAGATACTCAGTGCGTTGTAGCTGTGAAAGACGCAGTTATTTGTCTTGGAGACACTTCATTACACTTCTTTTTAACCGACGATAAAAACGGAGGAGGTTCTCAATTCGACGCGTATACATTTTATTCTTTTTTATGTATGACCACGCATAACTTTTTACAGAGTAGTCATCCGTAAAAATATTACCCTCATGCGCCCGAAGAAGTTTCACTTCAAAAAACTTAAGAGCACGCTTTAATGACGATTTCAACTAAAAAGTGTAAAATAAATATAGTTTGAAAAAAATTAAAAACACGCTTTAATGATAAATTGATTTATCAGTAAAACGTGTTAGTTATTTTTACTAACGAAGTTACAGCTATCCGAAAAATCGCAAAGAATTTGTAATTTTTTTTTGATAAATTTTTTTTCACTAGTTTATTTTGCGGGGAAATCGTTTTTGCGTCAGTGGTTTTTTGTAATATGTTTTTGAAGTAAAACTGGTTTAGATATGCTGAATATTTTGTGGGTATGAAAGTGAGCCGTCACTTTCGGTTGTGTAACGCTCGTTCGGGTTTAATCGGCTCGATTACAGAGCGAGAGGCTTAGCGTTACAAGAGAGAATAACTCATCACTCACTGAATGTCGAAATAAATCTTCTTCTTCCTCCTGCCCTTATCCCACACTATATGGGGTCGGCACAACATGTTACATGTTGTAATAGTTGTGGCTTAGTTTTTACAACCGGCCGCCTGCCTGACGTTAACCCCTTTTTGGGGAAAAATCTGTCATCCTTTTTATTTAAATTATTTTTCTTTTTTCACATTGAAAGTAGAGCACGCAATTTCATTGTGAATTATCTAACATATCATCAAGCGACACTTTGCTTGATTTCTTCTTGAGTAAACAACATCCGAGTGTCAGTTTGGGTGTGCAGAGTGACGGGTCGCCAACTTTTACGGGGTCCGTGCACAATTCACATTCGACAACTACGTCACGAGGGCTTCTAAATAGGAAACTCGCAGTGCCGAGCGTCTTCGAATGTTGAAATAAATATTATAGTTAATTTAGCTTGGCCTTGTCTTAATCATTTGGGATCATAATATGTCTAGACGTATATTGATTCGGCTCAATTTTATGACCGGCCTACCAGACGTCAATCCTCGGGACGGAACTTACAACGTAATAGTTCATTGTTAGGATATTTTTATTTGACCTTCTGTCAACAGTCATTGTTACCACATTTTTATTATCTTGACTTGTATATATGTAATGGAATTTTTGGACTCGATTTCTACCCACTTTGAACGATCAAAAAATTCAAAATTTTGCATACTTGTTAGACCCCCGCTTTTTAGAACAGTGACATTAATTTTCTCATCTTTAATTTTATTCTCATATTATGAATTATTTTTACATTTTAGTTTGACTAACTATATTTTTTATTAAAGTTGTGGAATGAAATCTTTTCAAATCAGTTTTTGTTGTGTTAATAAATACACACACGTTTTTTTAGGCACAGGTATAGTCCATAAGTGTTCCCTTATCTCGAAATAAATAAACGGTGCTTTAGTAATTATTGGTAGTTTTCCAATTACAGAGCATAATGCGACTCAGTGGCGCACAATGCCGAATTATGCTTATGGTTAATTGGAACGTGAATTAGTTTTCAAATGCACCACCAGAGGGTACCATCCATACTTATATTAATTTTTTTGACACAGTTTGAATTAACTTTGACTATTTCCAAAAAATTACGACGAAACAAAAGCCTTAAAAGTTATTTCAACAATAAACAATATTACTAACGATAATATATAAATAAAATTTCGATCAATACCAACTTAAAGAAAAAACACTTGTTAATTTTCTGTCTCTGAGTTGGTATTTGATTGCACGCATCACTTTTAAGAGCTAGTGCTCGATTGTGCGAAGCGTTGCTGTAGTTGAAACATTCAACGTTGAGCATTATGTCGCTTAATGCGCTCTAGTGCTGTAATTGGGAAATATACAATTAAGCTACATACAGATGACGGAAATATTACGTAAAATTTCAAATTTCTACCTACCTATAAAACCAGCGATCTGTTCGTATTTTGACAATAAATGACGCTGTCTACTGTTACTGTATTTACATTTTTTTACACACACACACACACACGTACACACACACACACGTATGTAGTACGTTGAACAGTACACTTATAATTATCAGCATATATCAAAAAACCAGTAAGAGATTTTGAAACATTGTCTTTTTAGTTTCTTTATAATGTAACTTAGTTATTACAATTAATGTTGTAAATATGTAAATTTTATACGCATTAGATTTATCATTCATAATTGTAAAAATAAAATAATTTTATGTTTTTTTTTCTAAAAGTAAGGAATAGTAATATAAAAAAATAAGAATCTAGGAGATATTTCTAATAAATAATTAAAAGTTGCTATGATAATTTTTATATCACGTTGATTATTGTAAAAACGAAATCCAAAAAAACCCTTTTTACGTGTTGTTTACATTTTATTTTTTGGTAAAACGGATAAGGTATAGTTATCTAGTATCTAGATCATGCTATGTGCTATGCTACTTTGGGACTAGATGGCGCTGTGTGCATTGTCCCAGTATATTTATTCTTATTATTTCATTAATCTTCAAGAGAAGACGCGGTCACGGTGGGAGAAGACGAAGTCAAATGTCTTCACCGGTTACAGAAGATGGCGAGGTAAGTGAATATAACTTTATTCGCCAAAAGTTGGAGGATCCAAAAGGAGGATTTTTTGCTGATTAATAGGAGACAGGCTGACGGAGACTAGGTGTTTGCAACGCCAGTGGCACCGCGAACACGTTGCTGTCCCATAAGGGTACAAGAACTTGGGTCATTAATGCAACACAACACAAGGTTATTATGGCGGCATACTTAAGACCAAAGGTCGCTATCCACATGGGCTTGGGACCCTACTACGTAGCTAGGGTGGGTTGTTTTGTCGCCTTTTACCACAGGCCGACCCCGGCCGCAGGGGTCACTATTCTTTTCCTGCCCCTGCACAAATCAAAACGACACGAGTCTGAAAATTTCGACATACAGCAGTATTGGTTCCAGGTAACCTGTGTTACTTATACCAAAACACAAACAAGGCTATTATGGCAACATATTTGAAGATTGGTGTTTGGTATCCAGACGGGCTTGGAGCCCTACCGTCTTAGGTTACCTTTTACGAAAGGACGCGTGCGTTCGCAGAGTTAATTCTGTCCCGTGGAAGTGAGAACTGGTAGTCATAAAATCTATGTATTCCAGAACAAAAACGCATCGACAACGGAAGTTCCGATCGCCCGCCGCGGTTCAGAGTCCTACCAAAGACAGAAGAAGTCCAAAAAGAAAAATGAACCCCGCTATGATACTTATGAGCCAAAAGTTAAGGTACGGTAATAAGAAACGTCCCACCGCTGGGCTAGCTATAATGGGTGGTGTACCCGCCACCAGTGGTGGAAGACAATTTTGCCGCCCTTTTATTTAGGTATATAATATATAAATACGTTTGTGACGTTTTAGGGGTAATCTCTGATTCTACTGAACCGATTTTGAAAATTCTTTTTGTTTTTGAAAGCCCATTTATTGAGGAATGTTATAGGCTATATAACATCACGCTACGACCAATAGGAGCGGAGCGGTAATGAAAAATCTGCCCGTGTTGAACCGGGCGAGCCTGCTAGTATTACATACATTAATTCTAGATAACTTTTCCGCAAGAACAGTCATCATTATTTTGCATTATACAGGTTAGATTCATTATACAGGTCAAGCACAAAATAAACTATGGATAATCCCCGCAAGTCAGAATAGACTGTGTTGCCAGCAGTCGCTACAAAAAATTCCGTGCTCTTTTCAATCGGCCTGAATTTGTAGTTGCGATAAAAATATGAAATGGTTAAAATATTTATATTATTTATTGTGAAATTTGCCGCCCCCTAAAAAGTGCCGCCCGGGGCGGTCCGCCCCTGCCGCCCCCCCTGCGCTACGCCACTGGGTATACCCGCCACGCTTGTTCAAGGTGGTTACACATTTTGAAAATATGGTTTCACGGGTTCGATTCCCCAGTTGAGCAGTTTTTCTCGTCTAATGTGCATACTATAATTACCACGTACTGTTGGCCAAGTAAAACGTGAGTAAACCTGCGCATCTAGATCAGCGGTGTATTTCTGCCAGTTCATGTAGGTTACGTAATTATGACATCACAATAATATAAAGTCAGGTTGACATTGCCTACATTGGCCCCGCTATTTTCCTTATGTCATCCTCCTTTTGGTTTATCTACCTCTGTTCCTTTACTGTCTCTTGGGTACCACTCTGTTAATATTCTTGACCATTTATCTTCCTTTTCTCTCATCATATGCCCTGTTAATTTCCTTTTTAGATGTTTTTACAATAACAATATCTCCAGGGATCACTTCCATCACAAATGAAACCGATCATCAGCAACAACATAGCTTTATTCGTTTGTTACAACAACTACAAGCTTCCCTCCTATAACTTAACTAAATGGCCTTTTTACAAGGCCACAAGGTAACATGATGTAGAAAATTGCTAAATTGTACAGCGCTATCTAGCGACGAATAGCGAGAGTAATATTAAAACTTTTCAATTTCATTTATATTGAGCAATAAATTTAAATTCAGAAGAACACCATATTAAAGCTAAATGGACTGATAAATTTGGATGGGTCCAGGCCATTCCATCCCCAAAAAGAAAAAAAGACCCTAAGAATTGGATGGCCAACTCATTAGCCTTTAGTACTGATAGGAATGATCTTCTAGGACTGGGACGCTGACTTCGTGGAAATGCCCAAGGACTTGTACCAGGCGCATCTAAGACCTGGAGTCATCTTCAGGATCCACATGTCTGAAGCAATTTTGAAGATGCAGTACAGAAAGTAAGCCATTTAATATCTCTTCATCATTTACATTTAAGTTTTACTCCTTTTCCTTTTGGAGTGTGTGGCGTTTGGATTTGGAAAAATAATATGAGGGTAAATTTTTACGATGCGCACGCCCACCGATAGTGACATGATAATTTATGATCTTTATTGCCGTCTGGTTATAGTGTCAAGAAAAACATATCTAAATGTGTATAAAGCATGAACATTATTTGGAAACTATTGCTCGATGTAAAACGATAGTCCTGCCATCTAGTATCCAATGGCACAAAAGTATTTAGAGATTTATTAATTACTAGCTGTGCCCGCGACTCCGTCCTCGTGGAATAGTGTCTTTGGGCAGCATTTTTTGGATATATGAGGTCAACTTAAATTGGAAATTCAACCTACAAAGTCCAGCCTAAGAGGTCAACTTAAATTGGTTTATAAAATTTCCGAAACTTATAATTTTAAACAAAAACTATTTTTTTTTCTAAAATAATAATACCCTAAGTTACTCCTTGTTATATCAGCTATCTGCCAGTGAAAGTCCCGTCAAAATCGGTGCAGCCATTTCAGAGATTAGCCGGAACAAACAGACAGACAGACAGACAAAAATTGTAAAAAATGTTGTTTTGGTATATGTACCGTGTATACGTCCGAATGCACTTAGTAAAAAGCGGTTATTATAATATTACAAACAGACCCTCCAATTTTATTTATTTGTATAGATTAATCATTCCTTTTACATACAAATAGTTGGGGCATACGGGATGAAATCTTTAACTATTTTTGTTATGTTACGTCGTTACGTCAAAGAAGTATAACTTCTTCCGTACGTACATAAGTAAAAACACAATTTTTTATTTTATTTTAATATATTACTTGAAATAAGGTTAATGGTAAGAGAAAGGGAAAACATTTTAAGGGGGAAATGGCATTGGAACACTTAAGAGAACGACTAGCTCAAGGTTATCCAATCCAAGTCCAAGTGTTCACAAATTGCAACTGAATTCTATCCGTGCAGGAGCGGAGAAAGAATACTAACCCCTGAGGCCGGGGTCGACCTGTCGTAAAAGGCGACAAAACGACCCACCCTTGCTACGTGGTAGGGCCCCAAGCCCGTCTGGATGGCGACCACCTTCGGTCTTAACTATGCCGCCATAATAACCTTGTGTTGTGTTCCGGCATTAGTAACCCAAGTTCCTGTACCCTTATGGGACAACAGCGTGTTCGCGATGCCACTGGCGTTGTAAACACCCATAGGCGACGGTATTATTATTATTATTATTTCGAAAGGTGGCTATGCTAGTCTGTTCTAACCTAGTATCACTGCGTCCAATTTAATGAACTATTGTGATCGCCACATTTACTATAGCTCATTGGCAAAGCCTGCCTCGTTGAAGTAGCGAAGCAGTTTTTTGGCAGGAGCTGCACGTATCTCATCCGGTTCCAACATGTGTTTTCCTAATATGAGACTACGTTTATGCATCAGGGAACAGCAGTAGCACAACAGGTGCAGAGGCGTTTCATCCGCCTCATTACAGAATCTGCAGGCTTTGCCATCCCTAATCCCTATGATACTGAGGTGCTTGTTTAGGCAACAGTGTCCGGTAAGCGCCCTCGTTAGGTTGCATAGCTGATTCCATAGGCGACGGTAACTGCTAAATTCTAAGCGGGCCGTCAGCCTGTCTGATCCGATTCCTATAATACCGTATCTCTTAAGTACTGAAGATGAAGGAAGACATCGCGAGGAAAATTGTGTACTGTTATCACCTGATTAGTATGGTCTACTGAACAATCGTAGTGGGTTTACTGTCCGTTCCCTTTAAGGGGAGGTCATAACCCATGGGACGTTACGAAATGTATCCATACCACGTGACCTAGTGTGTCAATTTTTACTCTCCTTCGCCTTCCCCACCCCTCCCCCTCTAGTTTTCACGCTTCTTCTCAGTCGGATACTCTTGACAGAGCAAATCGTGGTCACGCAAGACGCCCGGCAGCGCTTCACCACCGCGCGCTATTTGTCCCTAGCTGAAGCCTGTCTTGCGCAGTCGTTTTCACGCAGTAATTCATAAATTAAGGGCGTCGCCAGCTTATGACTAAGGGGGGGGGGGGGCAATGGTTACCCCATTAATTGTCATATTGTCAAAATCTTAATGTTATTCTTAATATTTCAATACTTTCTAAAATATACATTAAACCTTGTGAATTTATTTACGTTTTGTCATGCGATGCGGAATTTATTAATAGGTAAGGAAGTCGATTGCTCGCACCTTGGTCGCTTTGCTTTGCTACAGTTGATCTCTAGAGGGGGCAACTAACCCCCCCCCCCTTGGCGACGCCTTTATCATAAATACAGACAGTTATAAAAAAATTGGTTCATATTATCATTGGTTATCCGTGCAGGGGCGGAGAAAGAATACTAACCTCTGTGGCCGGGGTCGGCCTGTCGTAAAAGGCGACAAAACAACCCATCCTAGCTACGTGGTAGGGCCTCAAGCCCGTCTGGATGGCGACCACCTTCGGTCTTATCTATGCCGCCATAATAACCTTGTGTTGTGTTCCGGCATTAGTGACCCAAGTTCCTGTACCCTTATGGGACAGCAGCGTGTTTGCGATGCCACTGGCGTTGCAAACACCTATAGGCGACGGTAACTGCTAAATTCTAAGCGGGCTGTCAGCCTGTCTACTGTCCTACGCAATAAAAAAAAAATATTCGTCTTTATTACAGCAGGTATAAAGCTTGCCATGTACCTATTTAGAAAGAAAACACCGTGAAGAATCCCGACATGACAAGTCTAGGTATACTATCCGCTACCTCTAGGAAGAGGTCTAGGCCTTTTTGTTCTCCCTGGGAGGGCAGAGTAGGAATCCCCCTGCGGTCGGGGATGGCCTGTCGTAAAAATCGACTAAACAACTCTTGGTGGTAGGCTCTACCAGGTAGGGCTCTCAGCCTGACTGGATCACAACCACTCTGGGTCTCTAAATACGTCAAGTGTGACAGCGCGTTGGCAATTCTACCGTCTGTACAACGGGGAGTGTTCTGAAGAACTATTTAGGATGGTGCCCTCGTCGTCTTTCTACCACCGCACTGCCTGCCATCGGCTGGGTGTTCGACACCATTTCTTGGAGCCTCTTCCTTCCTGTACGAAACGGTTCTCCAGAACGTTCATGTTGCGTACTCTCAGGATCTGGAATGAGCTTCCGGCTGAGGTTTTATCAGCGCGGTATGATATGGGGTTCTTCAAAAATGGCGTTATAAAATTTCTTCGAGACCGGCAGCGCGTTGGTGGTGCCTCTGGTGCTGCAAACGTCCATAGGCGACGGTGACCACCTGCCAGGGTGGGCCGTTTGCCTGTCTGCTGAACTCAAGCAATAAAAAAAATGCCTTTCATGTTGCGAATGTCTCTAGGTATCGGTGACATACCATCGGGCCGTTTGTCTGTCTGCTGGCCTCAACTTTCGAGTTATTCCGCTATATTGAATCTTCATGAATTTCCCAGCTACGGCGAGGACAAGGACGAGTCGGTGATTGAAGCAGACGTGGAATACCTTCGCTTGACGAGGAAGGTGGTCAGCGATGAGATCACCAAGTTCGAGGACTTGAAGTGGCTGGTCGGCTGGTTCAATAACAGGTCTGAGCTGATCCAAGAGCACATGTGCAACATGCGGTACTTCGCAGTTGGTAAGTCTTCACTTTTATGGGCTGTTGGTTTATTGAAGTCATCCGTCTTTTGGCGCGTTTGGTAAAAAATATGAAAGTATAATTTGTTACTATGCGTGCGCCGACACCCAAAAAGCGACATGAAGATATTAAGAAGTTAGCTGATAATTGCATCTCAAGTTTCCGTGAAAAGCCGTAACAGTTTCTCAAATATTCATAAATCCATCAAAAATGTATAATAAAATTCCTAAAAATATAAAATTATTGAAAAGTTTTTAATAAATAAGTGCTATTATAGAAAAAGATATTACTTATATGATATTATTTCTAATTAAATTTACATGTAAATTAATTTCTACAATGTGGAAATATATTATAAATCATAATTGACAAATAACATTAACAAAAACCGCATTAGAAACTCCCGCAGTATTCGCGGCAGTCTTCATGTCCGTGACGTTGCGGATAAATTGCAGGAGTGTCGGCTCCGTTGGTGCGGCCACGTTTTACGGCAACCGGATGCTTACGTGGGAAACAGGTGTCTGGCCATGCCGCCTTCGCCAGGCCCCGGCAGGAGGGGTAGACCCAAAAAGTGCTAGCTTGACGTCGTAAGGGGTGATATGCGTGCCAATGGGCTCACTACCAGGGATGCTGAAGACCCTGCGAAATGGAGTAGAAAAAGTCGGAAAGCGGACCCCGGGCACCGAAACGGAAGTTTAAGTTGCGACCGTGATACAACGCTGAGATGATGATGATGAACAATAAACAAAAAGTAAAATAATATATACTCTATTAATGTTACACATAATTTAAATTTAAAATATATATTTTATTAATGGTTTATACATATAAAGCTCCTTTGTTCTTTTATCTAATTTTTGTCTCTTAGCGAGTTCACAAATCTGTATATTAAGTATTTTTGTTTTCATGTTTAATTGCTATTATTGATTAAATATCTGTTAAAAATTGTGATCTTATATCAAATGTATTATCAAATGTTGTCATTGTATTGTAAACATGTTCAAATAAAATAAATATTATAACTACAAATCGTTGTTTTATATTTATATATGGAGGTGATTTTTTTTTCATAAATAAACACGTGAATTATATCTGGTGGTGAATGATAGGCCATTGTAAAAAGTGATAACATTGACTTTTATCTATAAAAAACTTTTCAAATGCATTGACAGATTTATTAAATACATATTATTATAAATAATATTATTATTTATATATTAATTAACTATTTAAGTATTTACTAATGTATAAGAATTTAAATATTTATTATAAAATTAACCATAATGGTCTTTACCAGGCCATAAACTCTTATAAAAAAACAAAAGCGTAAGTAAGATATCAGCTATGTTCAAATGTTGTTATCATTCGAGCGGCAGTGTGCGTAATGTTTATTTTAATTAATTTATTGTATTTCTAATGGATTTTAGGAAAAAGTAGCTTTCTGCATTTCTCCTCCTTATAAACTTGAACTGTGCCAAATTTCATACTCCTCCTTCCGCGCAAATTTCGTAACAAGGAGCGCAAAGTAGATAACAAGGGGTACAAAGTTTTCCCTTCACGTATTAATATGTAGATGCTGGTTCCAGGTACTCCCCCGACAATGTTCACGCACTCAGAAGAGTATATGAAGCGAATGTGCCTCTTCGACAATGTGTACATTGATCACATCCCTTATGTGATAGGGGAAGACAGCTCCCTTATGGCCGCGGTTGCCCCTCCAGTACTCCATTGCGATGCGGCGACGTGTACATCAGTGCCGTTTATAGACAGGTATTTCACGGGTTTCATTGCCGTCTAGAGTCAGCCAAATGGTTTTGTCGCCTTTTACGACAGGCTGACCCCGGCCACAGAGGTAAGTCTTTCCGCCCCTGCACGGTTAAAATGATTTAGTGAAATAACTGTTGATTTTATTAAAGATTAGCTGTGCCCGCGACTCCGTTCGCGTGGAATTGTGACTGGGTAGCATTTTTTGGATATATCTTATGGTTTATTTTGGATTATAAACCCTAAAATATAAATAAATGAAATATACAAACAGTCAGTGTTATCGAATGCAACTGTTACGCCATGCGCCTCCGCAATAGGTGCGTTCGAATCTACAAAGTCCAGCCTAAGCTAAACCCTATTTCATATTATGATTGATGATATAAATCTGAGGTCAACTTAAATTGAATTAAAAAAATCTTTAGCTACTTTTGTTATATTTTGCCAAAGACGGTTATTGTTTAGTAGTGTTAGTTTAGTTTTTACGTGCATACATAAACGCACACACACAAGATTTATTACAAACGAAATGTATATTAGTGCATCAGTTATTTATTACCCTAAACACATTCCTTACTTTGCCCAGAGCCCCCATAACAATGTGTGACAAACAATTTATATGAACACGTTTTCGTTGTGTATATAGGATATCACTCAGAGTATACACCCAGACGACCTCGGTGGCGTAACGGATAACGCACTTCAGTACGCTTGCGGAGGTCACGGGTTCGATTCCCGTCTCGCGTCTGGGTGTTTATGTATAATATGTATTTATTTATAAAAAAAAAGTATATAAGTAGTATATCAGTTGTCTAGGGCTCATAATACAAGTGCTACTTAGTTTGGGACTAGATGACGCTGTGTGAATTGTCACAAAATATTATTATTATTTATTATTATTATTATTCAACTCGGTCATCAAGCCAATTTGGAATTCTTCTTCTTAGTCGTTTCACTCTTTACAGAGTGGTCGTGATCAACTGGTAGTACTGTTAGAGGCAGATATTGTTCGCTGTATGATTTTACGCCATTTCTCGCGATTCACAGACATTCTGGTGCACTCATGCAAAGGCCCGCCCACAGCCGATTTGATCTGGTCGGTCCATCGCATGGGTGATCTTCCACGTGATCTGGTTCCCTCCACTTTGCCCTGGACAACGAGACGCTCTATGGAGTCATTGTTTCGCCTTGAAATTTGGAATTACGGCATCCAAATTTTCCAGCAAATCAAATGCATGTTGCCAGCAAATCAAATATCCCTTGTCTACAAAGAGCCCAAAATTCCATCTTGAGAACCATAGGTGGCGCAACGTGCTTTACCCGCAACTCTGTAATCCACGAATATCTCGACATCAAAACTGTAGAGGAAGAGGCAAAGTTATACTCAGCTAAATACAAAACCAGATTAGAACAACGCCCCAACCCCCTGACGGGAAAACTCTTAAAACCAAACGAAATCAAGTGTCTCAAAGGAGCCAATGTGCTCTTTTCCAAGGATGAGCAGATTAATCAATGGTTCGCTGATCAAAAGTCAATCTCTACCTGATGGCAGATTTGAAAAAAATGTATAGGATATTTTGTCATAAATTATTTATATTTAAAAACCTTTGATTTGATTAAGTTTTTTGTTTTATTCCAGCTTAATGTTTGACGAACGACTGTCCCGGACCAACGTCCGTACCGTGACTCGTTGTCAAGCGAGCTGCCGTGCCCACTGTCGCAACGACGCCGACTGCCTCAAGCGTTGCACAGATAGGTGTTTCAGATCGGATTAAATAAAGAGGTTACGCAAGTAGAGTTTTATTTCTCACCGTGCAATAAGTTTGAATACTGACCCGTGGGGCGGGGACGATCCTAAGAGGTAGGGCTCAAGGCCATCTGGATGTGGCCCTAATAACCTTGTGGACACAACCGTCATTAGTGAGTCAGGTTCCAGTTCCCTTCCGCGGACGACAGCGTTCTCGTTGCAAACAACTTTAGACGACGGTAACAGCTTGTCTGTTGTTCCACGGTAGTTGTTCCAAAGTATTTGTAAAATTACGTCACATGAATTTGAGGACTTTTCAAGCCCTGATCTCCCTGATGTGACGTTACAAAATTTTCAACTTTATGCATGTATTTAAAAACAATTAAAAGAAAATATTTAAATATTTTTTTTATTAAATAATCGATATAAATAAATAAAATTGGAGTGTCTGTTTGTAACATTAAAATAACTGCTTTTTACTAAGTGCATTCGGACGTATACACGGTACATATACCAAAACAACATTTTTTACAATTTTTGTCTGTCTGTTTGTTCCGGCTAATCTCTGAAATAGCTGCACCGATTTCGACAGGACTTTCACTGGCAGATAGCTGATGTAACAAGGAGTAACTTAGGCTATTTTTATTAAAAAAATAGTTTTTGTTAAAAATGATAAGTTTCGAAAATTTTATATTCCAATTTAAGTTGACCTCAGATTTATGTTATCAATCATATGAAATAGGGTTTAGCTTAGGCTGGACTTTGTAGGTTCGAAAGCACGTATTCCGGAGGCGCATGGCGTAACAGTTGCATTCTATAACACTGACTGTTTGCATATTTAATTTATTTATATTTTAAGGTTTGTAATCCAAAATAAAATAAGATATATACAAAAAATGCTGCCCAAAGTTACTATTCCACGCGGATGGAGTCGCGGGCACAGCTAGTATTTAATAAAATCAGCATAAAGTCAAATATTTTAGATATCAAAGAAAGCAAACAACTAGTTAGGAAACAATAAAGGTCTAATTATGTTAATTAAAGATACAAAACTTAATCATCTTGTGTCCATGGATTTTGGACCTGCTCCTTCATATGCATTCATATCGTGACGTCACAAAGCTGCCCCTTATCACACTCCGGTGATACCCTCGCCCCTTTAACGTGTGACGTAATTTATGGATGACCCCTCTAGTCCAGCAATTAGTAAAGTAAGCTAAGCGTAGTATTATGGGTATCAGACAACTGATAATTTACTTTTGTAAATAAAAGCTGTTTGCAATGGTAAGCGGATCTTGAATAATGGCTTGTTGGTTTTAAACTTCTTTTATTGCTGTAGGACAGAAGACAGGCTGACGGCCCGCTTAGAATTTAGCAGTTACCGTCGTCTATGGGTGTTTGTAACGCCAGTGGCATCGCGAACACGCTGCTGTCTCATAAGGGTACAGGAACTTGGGTCACTAATGCCGGAACACAACACAAAGTTATTATGGCGGCATACTTATGACCAAAGGTTGCCACCCAGACGTATATCCACACTCAACCGGGAAAGATATAAATTTTATTATTATTATATCTTACCGTAAAATGATAATACAGATGATAAATCAAACACTTGAATATGGTTCGTGTAATTATTATTACACACACACATACGCGTGCCCGACATCTGACCTGGCATGAATGAATGATAGCTTCTGCAGCTAAGCAAGTGCAAGTTTGAGCGAAAAACCTGATTCGATAATCTAGGGCTGTCAAACGTTTTACGAGAAACAGCTACTTATGTGGGGAATAATTTTTTAACTGCCCCCTCCGCAGGGCACCAGAGGAACGGGCAGGGGGGTAAAAATTGTCCAAATAGATCACGTAGCATAATATAGTTCTCGTCGAAGCCGCTATAATAAAAATTCCAGACACTACCAATCACAGACACAACCCTAACGAATTATAGGTATGATTAATCATAGTAAAATAGCAGTATTGCAGTTTATTAGATATCGTCGCCTATGGGTTTGCAACGCCAGGGGCATCGTTAACACGCTGCTATCCGCGTAGAGGTACTAGAACGTGGTCACTTATAACACAACACAAGGTCATTATGATCAGACGGGCCCGGAGCCCTACCACCTAGCTTGGGTTGCCTTGTTGGGTTGTGTTGTTGTCTCTTTATCCGCCTCTGCACGGATGAAGTATTGGTGATATTTGACATTTTCGATTTGCCTTTTTTTATTGCTGTAGAATAGCAGACAGGCTGATACCCAACTTAATAGTAATAATTTACCGTCGGCTATAAATATTTGCGACTCTCGGTGCACCGCTAAGGCTACTGTCTATGGGATAGCCTGTACGAAGAGGCCGAAATAATTGTGAGCAAACCTTTATGAGACTACTGGTATATGACCAATCCACCTTGGATAAGCTTGGATATACCGTTATAGGGGAGGGTATCCCAATATGGGCTATGTCATGGGCTATTGTAAACAGTGTAAACTTTTTATAGCGAAATTGAAGGGACCAAGTATTTTATTGCGTTATTAAGAGTTTTCGTTAAACAGAGGGTGGAGAAAACAATATAATTTTACGTATAAGCACATTTTGATTTTGACTAAATTAGTGAAAAACAAGATTTTATGTACTTATGTACGCACTTCTTAGACGTAGGGCGCGTTCCCACTTTGTCGTGACGACAGATAATCTTGTAGTTTTAAGTGTCGTGGCGTATATGTTTAAATGGAAGTGTTCACATATAGAACGAAACGATTTACTGTCGTTTACGACATTTTTTCCAGTGACGACAGATTGTCATGACAGTGGGAACGGCTAACACGACAGTCGTAAAACGATAAAAAATCGTTACGACTAAATCGTGACGGCAAAACTATCGTAGCCACGATAAAAATATCATCTCGTCGTTTACACGTAGAGGTGACTGTAGATTTGTAACTTGCTAATGATGTGTAAACGACAAAGCGACTGCTGTGAAACGATAAAATGTCGTCGCAATCCAATGGGAACAGATAGATACGATAGTCGGTAAACGATAAAAAATTTTGACGACAAACAGTCGTTATAATGGCAACAGCTAGAGACGACAGTCGTCCAACGATAAATTAATCGTTACGACATAGTGGGAACGCGCCCTAACAGAACAGAAACGGCTAAAGATTTCATCACGTTTGCCACAACTCTATGTTTGTGAAAGGAATTACAATTTAACTAGATGTGCCCGCGACTCCGTCCGCGTGGAATAGTGACTTTGGGCAGCATTTTTTACACGCTTTATATTAGCTTCACTTGTATGTTTGTATGTATGTTTATAACCGACTCCTTTGGGGGTGATTTTGACCCACTTTACACGGCCAGATTTTTGTTCAAACTTTGTAGATATATCGAGGGGCGATGACAATGCAATAATCTGTGTAGTTTGTATCATTATCCTTACCAGGATCCTCAGGATTAATGAATTTTTATTCTTTTTTATATGTTTTATATTAACTTGACCTATATGTAATGGAATTTTTCGGAATTTGACTCGATTTTTACTTACTTTGAACAATAAAATCAAAATTCTGCCGAAACGCCATCTGGAGCGTAATTAGTAACATTGCCAGAAGATGACGTTAAATTAATAATAACGTAGCCGGAAGATAGCGTTATATTAATAAAAATATTTACCGATTGGATATTATCAATAAGTAAATTATATTATTACGCTTTTATTTTATATTTAATGAAACTAAAAAGTTAAAAATAAAATAAAGTTTAAAAAAACTAAAAAACACGCTTTTATAAAAAATCAAACTAAAAGGTAAAAATAACTTTTTCAATAAATTTAAATTAAGGCTAGTGGGATTAACAAAAAAATTAATTTTATTGTAAAAAACCGTGGGGTATTTTTTAAGATATTTTCAAAATAAAAAATTGACAACAAGCACCCCACACTTTTCTACAATAAAATTAATTTTTTTGTTAATCCCACTATCCTTAATTTAAATTTATTGAAAAATTATTTTTTAACCTTTAGTTTGATTTTTTATAAAAGCGTGTTTTTTAGTTTTTTTTACCAAAATTTTTTTAGTGAGGTCAACATAAATCTATACAAATAAATAAAATTGGAGTGTCTGTTTGTAATATTAAAATAACCACTTTTTACTAAGTTCATTCGGACGTATACACGGTACATATACCAAAACAATTTTTTTACAATTTTTGTCTGTCTGTTTGTTCCGGCTAATCTCTGAAATGGCTGCACCGATTTTGACGGGACTCTCACTGGCAGATAGTTGATGTAACAAGGAGTAACTTAGGCTATTTTTATTATACTTACATTCGTTTAAGAACTTAGTTATTAAGGTTAGTAAAAAGAAAATATATTTTTTGTTTTTCACTTTTTGCGGCGGTTTAATTTTTTTGTTAAAAAAGTTTTTATTTTATAATTTTATGTGGCTATAATCTACTAATTACCACATGCTTAAATAATTAACTTAATAACTACATGCATAAATCAATTCTGTCAAAAGTTATGCGTGTTCATATATATAATGAGTGAGTGAACAAACAATCATTCTCTGTTTTCGTACTCTTAGGATAAGAATTTTTTTCTCTAATTTATATGGGACCACCTTCGGGGAATACCCTTTGCAATAAAAAAATAATTTTTAATATCGGACTTTTCTGTAAAAAGTTATGCGTGGTATGGTCATACATAAAAAAAAGAAAAAAATATACGCGACGACTTGATAACCTCCTCCGTTTAAATAATATATTTAAGTGCATTTATAGATGTATACATACGTCTAATTTAAACAGACAAAGTGAAAGCCCCTACCATTTAGTGAAGGCTCACTGAGACTGAAATCACCTCAGATATCTAAATCGGACAAATGCAAGGCTTATTGTTTATTAAAACAGATTGCCATGACGCAGAAAAGTGAAATTTAAAAAAAACATTATAGATGTGTGGTTATTGGTCTTGTTTTTTTATTAATTTATCATTCCCTTTACTAACAGAGTTGTGGCTTACGGGGTGAAATCTTTAGCTATTTTTGTTCTGTTACGACAAAGAATAATATAACTTCTTAACGTGCGTACATATTTTTGTATACCTATTAGATGCTCCGTCCACGCATTTACGGAGGTTGTCAAATTGTAATTTTGGTTAGTATATGATACTGTAATATAATGTTTTGACATATATACATATTACTTGAAGATGTTTAAATGCAGGATGCGTTTGGCCGCCAGACAGGGCGGTTGTAATCTTGCCCACATTCTGACCTCAAAAACTTGTTTATCATGTTCTGTGTTTTATTATTCATTGGTAAGTCGCATATTTGATAGTTTTAATTTTAACTTTTTTCTACGATGCTTATTTATTGATAGGTGTTATTTTTTTTATTGCTGTAGGACAGCAGGTAGGCTGACGCTTAGAACTTAGCAGTTACCATCGTCTATAGGCGTTTGCAACGCCAGTGGCATCGCGAACAAGCTGCTGTCCCATAAGGGTACAGGAACTTGGGTCACTAATGCCGGAATATAACACAAAATTATTATACGGCATACTTATGACCAAAGGTGGTCGCCATCGAGATGGGTTTGGGGCCCTACCACGTGGCTAGGGTGGGTTGTTTTGTCGTCTTTTACGAAAGGCTGACCCCGGTCGCAGGGGTTAGTATTATTACTCCGCTCATGCACGGAGAAAGATTATCTATATATGATAAAGATGTTCTTTAAAATATGCATTATTTTGCAGCTGTCCTGATGCAGTCCTCAAGACAGGATGAGTGAGTAGTTTTCTTTATCCAGAGTAAATATTGGGGGATTAAAGTATTAAATTGCCGTTGTATATTAATAGATACATTGACTTGACATCACAAAGTACATAATACTTGACATACAACCTTCATGGTGTGAGATTTTCGAGTGAAACTTTTTTCACATAATACCTATGAGGTTCTTCTTTAGAAAAATGTACAACATTATATTTTCGACTTTCAATTATTCTTTTTTAATTCAGGTTATACCTGAAAGATGAATACTTTGAAAATCCGACTCATTCCTGAATACGCGTTCCGACGCGGAACTAACGCGGCAGCAACGGCTCGTAATATCAACGCTGCGTTTGGAGCGTCGCAAACATCCATAGGCGATGGTAATTGCTATTTAGTGAGCTGTCAGCCTGTCTTCTCTTCCTCAGCAATAAAAAAGTGGACCAGCCTCTTGACTCTAGGTTTTCATTACGTAGTCATTATCCTCTAAAGGAAATCAAGCGCTTTTTTGAGCTTTACTCAAATACGGCGCACAGCGTTTAGCGTAATAATAAAGACAAGTATGCTAGAAATGAGAGTGGATGAATACAAGAGTAGAAGAGGTAGACCAAAGGAAACATGGATTGATTGTGTAAAAGATGATATCGTTAAAAAAGGTGTGAACATTCAGGCTAACAGAGGAGAGTGAAAGGAGAGGACATGTTTTTTTGTCTCGGTGAAAACCCTCTCTTGACTGGTTCTCATGGCCCGGGAGGACCGAGGGATACGTGGAACTCCGGGTAAGATGTTCGGCCATCCGACTACCCACTAAAAACTCCGCTGTTCCCCTATCGCCTGGGTGCCCGGGCCCACGGATATGTGGCCCGGGCCGGCGCCAGCCCGCCCTTTGTCTCTGGGCGGGCCTCTTCCAAAATGTTGGCGCCAGGGGATCACGGTTTCGTCCCCCCAGCGCTCTTCTGAATCGACTCAAGGAGTTGAGGGGGGCCGGGGAACAGTGCGGGCGGTGGGTCCTGCCCCGAGGGGCCGCCCGCGGCCGCATTCTATGGCGGTCGGAGGTCGTTTGATGCCCTCCGACGCCGATGACGTGGCCTGCGTTGGCCGGAGAGGAGCGTGGTGGTTGACTCCCGCTCCCGCTCCGCCACCTCCTTTGCGGACATGACTGCCTCGCAAAAGGAGGCGATGGCCAGCTATCCAGGATCGCCCCCGACCATGGTCACAACAAAGGTCGGGAGCGCCAAGACAGCACCGATTTAGGCGACGTGGTCACGGTGCTCCTCGCGCCACGTTGGCCACACGCGACGGTGTGGTCCACCGTGACTTCCTCGTCGCCCGCGCCACAATAGTAGCACCCCGACGTCGTCTCCGACCCTATGCGACACAGGTACCTCGCGAGGCAACCGTGCTCCGAGAGCACCTGTGTCAGGCGGAAGGTTAGGGCGCCGTAGCGCCTTTGCAGGGAAGCCTCTCGCTAGTGTTGTTACTCAGTTATCGAGTGCGCCACATTTACCTTATTTACCATTACTATCTCTAACTTTTTATAGGGTATCAACTATTTTTCAGGTTCCAGTCCACTATACAAAATAGAAGTTACTGTCTAGCCCCCCAATACCGCAGTGCAGAGATCTTCAAAGTGGATGGAGTACCAGTCATAGCAAATAGTATTATATACCAGTCCTTCTTCTTAACCGTGACTTGTCCTACTGGATATAAATTAGTTGGGAAGAAGGTCACGCGTTGCGTCGATGGTCAGTACCTGGAACCGTATGGTTCATGCTTTGGTAAGACTTTTCAAATCAATCAAATCAAAATCATTTATCACATAATGAAAATATTAAAAAAAATTTACTACCGTTTCCCATACAAGACGCTGGCTAGTGAAGAAACGCCGAAACAAACTCCCCAGCGAGTTTTATTTGGAACATAACACATAACTATATGCATAATATATTCAATATATTCATTCTCTGCATACAACGTGTACTAAATGGCTTTCTGAGGGCTATGGTCAACGTTTCCTGGGTTACAAAGAACGATGAAATTCATGATTACATTTGAACGGTGCAGTAAGAAACACAAAGAACGCCTTGTCGCATCCAAATCCTAGTAGCTAAGTTGCTAGATCCAACAGCTGTGGTCAAAAATCAAAAGAGACCACATAGTAGTTTTGAGCAAAGCGAGAACAATTCTTAGGCTAGGACAATCTTGGTCTTGCGTATTTAGTTTTGGTCTTGCGTATTCAATCTTGGTTTTATCTTGGGATCTGATGATCAAATGAGTAAAACCAATCAATGAAAAACAGTATGCGTAACCCAGCGGACCTCAAATCCACACTCAGAGTGGATTTTTGCAACATCAGAGTATACAGTCAAACATTAATGACGTTCACCACCATCTTGAAACGGCAAAGCCTGCTCTACTGTTTTTGACGGAGACGCAGATATCTACCCCGGCCGATATATGCTGCCGCCGTCTTCAAGGTCTCGAAGACAATCACTGCCCGCCATCGGCTGGGTGTACATCCCCATTTCTTGGAGCCTCTTATTTCTTATACGAAACGGTTCTCAAGAACGTACGTGTTGCGTACTCTCAGGATCTGGAATGAGCTTCCGGTTGAGGTTTTCTCAGCGCAGTACGATATGGGGTTCTTTAAAAAAGGCGTTATAAAATTTCTTCGAAGCCGGCAGCGCGTTGGTGCTGCAAACATCCATAGGCGATGGTGACCAACCTGCCAGGGTGGACCGTCTGCCTGTCTGCTGAACTCTAGCAATAAAAAATATTAAAAACTAATCATTAATTTTCATATTTTTTATAATATACATCACTTAATTATAACTAATATATGTATTTATTGATGATGATTTAATTGATGCCCATGAATCTAATGAAATGAAAATAAATAATGCATAATAACCATAGAGCTGACTCGTTATTCAATCGATTGCGACGTTTCCGTATTACAAGTGATGCTTTGGAAAACATCATATCGGCTAGGTCAGATATAGCCGATTAAAAAAAATGAATGTAAAAATATTTGGTTTTCAGAAGAAAAGCATAATTATGTTCAAGTTATGGTTTATTAACCGACGAAAAAACGGAGGAGGTTATCAAGTCGACGTGAATACATATTTTTTTATGTATGACCACGCATTACTTATTACAGAGTAGTCCGATTTTAAAAATTCTTCTTTTATCGGATAGTGTATACTCCGAAGGTGGTTACATATAAATTTAGGTAGCAAATTTCAACCCTAAAGGTACAAAAACAGAGAATGGTTGATTGTTCACTCACCGATTATATCTATGATCACGCATAACTTTTGTCAGAATTTATTTATTTAAACATGTAGTAATTAGTAGATTATAGCCACATAAAATTATAAAAAACTAAATGAGCCGTCACGGGACGCCTGGCAGATGTGAAACATTATAAAAGCGTGTTTTTTTAGTTTTTTTTAACTATAATTTATTTTTAACTTTTTTATTTCACCAACTATAATTCATAATTATGGTTAACCACCATACCTTAAAACTCTACACTTGTAAATTAACAACGACATCTATGATTCACTAGCAATACTAATTAAATAAATATTCAAACGAACTTCTATGGTTTTTAATACGTGAACATAATTGTTCTTGTACATCCTAGATTCCTAGTATATAAATTCAGAAATGTAAATTATTTTTTAAACATTATTTTGTAAAATATGCAGAAAAGAACAGATTGTGATAGGAACTAAATATGTCATAATGATAAAATAAAATATTACGAGTGTTTTCCAGATAACGATGACTATTTATTGAATAAACATTTATTTTCATTATAAAAATACAAATAACGCCGGATTCAGTGAGAGAGAATCGCACAGTCGATTGCGCCGCCACACACTACACACACTACTGCATATAGACTGTATATAATCATATAGCGGTATGCGGCATGCGTCGCCACACCAGAAATCGGTTTTACGTGCGGCTATAGATGTTTCACATCAAAATAAAAACTTTTTAACAAAAAAATTATACCGTCCAAAACACTGAAAAGCAAAAAATAATAAACCTTTTTATTAACCTTAATAACTAAGTTCTTATACTAATGTAAGTATACCTAAGTAATTTTGAGTCAGCGCCAAACAAGCAAATTAAATAATTACGTAAAGCGTGATACGCGGCGGCGGCGCAGTGTGACACACCCCTTAGCCGGATCATGCAGAGCGCTTACGAAGTTAATGTCAACGAGACAGTAATCCGAATGGGCACACATGTGAGGGCACTGGCGCCGATTCAAAATTACTTAGGTATACTTACATTAGTTTAAGAACTTAGTAAGATTAATGAAAAATGAAGGTGTATAACTTTTTGCTTTTCGGTTATTTCGCCGGTTTAATTTTTTTGTTAAAAAGTTTTTAATTTTTAACAGATAATGTTCATTAAAACACAGAAAAGGATAATCTCATAGATTTTATTTTCAGTAATAGAAGCAAATAATGCAACTGCAAGGTAAGCTGATTTTTCTTTCTTGTTAGCTAAGGTAAACTTGATCCTCTAGGGCTTCCCCCATAAAATAATGATATGGGGTTATAGACTATACACCGCTGTTAGAACAGTGAAGCCTACATAACATCTCCCTGGACTCCAGCGTGGTTCCTATATCCTGATAATCTTACAAGCGATTCATCGCAGCTTGGCACATTACGCATGCCTATTTTTGTCTAAGAACCTGAAGAAGATGGAGTCCAAATTGTGTCGAACATTGTTTTTTGCCTATTTGCTGATCATCATCATCATCATCATCATCCCAGCGTTAGTCCCGGTTGCCACCCAAACTTTCGTTTCGGTGCCCGGGGTCCGCTTTCCGACTTTTTCTACTCCACGTCGCGCGATCTTCTATCTATTTGCTGATCTTCAGCAATAAAAAAATACATATATATCAAGCTCAGCTGTGTCGGCGCAATAAATCAGTAAGTATGCTTTGGAGCCGCTAGCATTAACCGGATATTAAAATTTTCAGCACGGACTCAAAGCTCTGCGAAGTGCCCCATCATCCGAAGCATGGGAGCTATAGCTTCACTGGCAAAGCTCACCCCAACATCGAGCTCGCCTATTTCGAGTTTCACCTTGAGCTAAAATGTAACCACGGGTATACCCTACAGGGTGAAAATTACGTGGGCTGCTATAATGGATCATGGAGTCAGAGCATGCCAACATGTTTATGTAAGTCTTATGTAACAATTGACAGTAAAACTAAGCATAAGAGTAAATTTATTCGTTTATTCGACTGCGCAGCCGACCAACCAATAATGATATAAAAACTAAAACTACCCACAACAGATGATAATGATTGACTACCCACTAAAAGACAGGGTTAGTGGGTAGTCGGTTACGGCTATCTCGGAGTGATATTTTCATATCCTCCGATCCCGAGTCGGGGGAACTTAATTGCAGTTTTTCTTCGAAAAAAAGGCAACAGCTTTCGTACGTTGAAACATCTACAAGGGTCACAATAATTTCAATTCCCGTCCCAAATCAATTTTTTTATGAATAATCTGTATTTATTTACAAAAGTATAGAAGTATTTGTTGTACAGTAGCCCTAATACAAGCTCTCTGCTTGGTTATACACGAGATTGCGATGTTTCTCACAGTACATTTGTATCCATACTAATTTTATAAGCGTAAAAGTAACTCTGTCTGTCTATCTGTTATGTATCACGACTAAACCGCTGAATCAATTTTGAGCCCGTCTGGATGGCGACCACCTTTGGTCTTAAGTATGTCGGCATAATAACCTTGTGTTGTGTTCCGGTATTAGTGGACCAAGCTCCTGTACTCTTATGGGACAGCAGCGTGTTCGCGATGCCACTGGCATTGCAAACACCCATAGGCGACGGTAACTGCTAAATTCTAAGCGGGCCATCAGCCTGTCTGCTGTTCTACAGATTTTTTTATTGCTGAAGAACAGCAGACAAATTAACGGTCCACTTAACAGTAAGCAGTTAGAAAGAAAGAAAGAAAAGCATTTATTTAGGAACAAAATATACAGTTAACTAAATAGTTACCGTCGCCCTTGGATGTTTGCGACGCTAGGGCACCGCAAACACGCTGCAATCCCATAGGTATAGAGGAACCAGGGTCACTAGTGCCGGAACACAACACAAGGTTATGATGGCGGTATACTTAAGACTAAGGGTGGTTGTAATCTAGACGGAATTTGGGCCCTACCACGTTTGACAGGTTGACCCAGCCGCAGGGGTCGTTACTCCGCTTCTGCATGCAGAAAAAAAACTGTTACGTAAATAAAAGTAGGCGTGAATGTAATTAAGTTCTAAATGTATATGGCAGGACAACGTTTGCCGGGTCAACTACTATTTATTTAAGCCTTAATTATTTCCTGTAACTGTTTTTTTTACAATTTTAGTATAAACTATACCTATCGTCTTGTTCTGTTATTATAACTGTTATTATTTTTAGTGTTATTATGTATCAGGAACCCTCTCCGGTGAAGGCCTTTTTTTTGGTCTCGGGGAAAAACCTCTCTTGACGGGTTCCCCCAGCTCGGGGGGACCGAGGGATATGTGGGACTCCGGGAAAGATGTTTGGCCATCCGACTACCCGCTAAAAAACCCCGCTGTTCTCCTATCGCTTACGCCCGGGCCCACGGATATATGGCCTGCCGATCTCGTAGCCTGGGCCGGCGCCGGCCCGCCCTTTGTCTTGAGGCGGGCCCCTTCTAAAGCGCTGGCGCCAGGGGGTCAGAATTTCGTCCCCCGGCGCTCTCCTAACAACTCTAGGAGTTGAGAGGGACCGCGGAACAGCACGCAGCCCTCACCCTCGCGGCTATAGTGCGGGCGGCGGTTCCTCCCCCGAGGGGCCGCCCGCGGTCGGAGGTCGTTATTTGCCCTCCGGCGCCGCCGACGTGGCCTGCGTTGGCGGGAGGGGAGTGTGGTTGTCGACTCCCGCTCCCGCTCCGTCACCTCCTTTGCGGACATGACTGCCTCGCAGAAGGAGGCGACGGCCGTCCATCCAGGATCGCCCCCGACTATGAACAGAACCAGGGTCCACGCCGATTTGGGCGACGAGGGTGCGGCGCTCCTCGCGCCACGCAGGGCACACGGCGACAGTGTGGTTCACCGTGTCCTCCTCGTCGCCCGCGCCACAGTGGTGGCATCCCGACGTCATCTCCCGCCCTATACGACACAGATACCTCCCGAAGCAACCGTGCTCCAAGAAGACCTGCGTCAGGCGGAAGGTCAGGGCGCCATGGCGCCTTTCCAGCCATTCAGCCAGGACGGGCCTCACCGCTTCGATGGTGGCGAAGCCCGCGCTGGGGTGCGCGAGGCGCTCCTTCCACTCCACCATGAGCACCTCATCGCGCAGCTCCACCCGCTTTACCTCAACTTCGCGAGGCGCGGGGCGAGAGCCACGCTCAGCCGTCAGCCGATCCGCCCAGATTGGGGCCCCGTAAAGGGCCGTCGACCGCACGGTTCCCTCGAAGAGCCTGCGGCACACTGCACCCGGCCCGCCAACGTTCGGCAGCAAACGGGAGAGTCCCGCCGCCGCCCGAACTAGCTTCGGCGCCAGGCACTCGAAGTGCGCCGCAAAGTTCCATCGACGGCCCGACGGCGATGTGGACGCCTCCCACCGTTATGCTCAGGCCCGGTAGCGGCCTCTGGCGGGGCCCGTAGAATATCAGGGCCTCCGTCTTGTTCAAAACCACCTCCAGGCCGAGTCGCCGGATTCTAGCCACCGTTTGCGCCACCCCAGCTGTGCCCAGAAGGCACGCCTGGCGAGGGTTACTCCCGCGCGCTGAGGCCTCCTCTAAGGCCATCTTTCTCTATCCTGAGCTATTTGGATCCATTGTGGACCCGCGATTTTCTTGATGCCATCATCCCATCTGGTGCACGGTCTTCCTCTGTAGCCCTTGCCTGGTGGGCCTCTTCATGTGGTTTCTGTTTTGGTCCACCTGTGATCTGAGGGCGCCACGTGACCCACCCATCTCCAATTCAGTTTTTGTGCACGGCTTAGTGGATGAATTACTTTCGTCTTTGATCTTATTTTTGTGTGTCTTATCTTGTGTAGCATTTTAATGTTAAGCATGCTCCGTTCCATTCCTCTTTGGCATGTGTTTATATTGTTTTTTTTTTGTAAATTTCCATGTTTGTATATGTCAGGCATGGAATGGGTCAACTAACAGAATGTTTGTTTCAGCAAAATATGGATATATAGCCGATCCCTTAGAGTCTGGGTGAGTTCTTTTCATAATTAGAGTTTCCACTCTGGACTAAACTCCTCCAAAGAGGCCGCTGTTAGCTATTGCACGGTGAACAATCACATGTTGCTTCGAAGAGAGATGGATGGATCAAAACATTAATACAACGTATAGAATGGTGACCCCACCGAGCTGTTGATCTTAGATGTTGTATTGCTGAGTAGCAGCAGAAAGGCTGACGGTCTACTTAGTAAACAGTTACCGTCGCCTAATGTTTGCGATGCCAGGCCAACCGCTAACATTTGTGTCCGTATAGGGGCACAGGAACCTGTGTCGCTTATGCCGGAACGTACTTAGAAGATCATGGTTGCCATCCAGGCGATCTTAGTGCCCTGTCTAGCTAGGCTTGTTTTGTCGCCTTTTACTACAGGCTGACCTCCACTACAGAGGTTAGTCAGTGGCGTAGCGAGGGGGGGGGGGGGGAGGTAAGGGATCATCATGCCCCGGTAATCAAGAACGTGATTATTTACATAGTACTAAAAGAAGGTAGTAAATTCATTACTTGGCGACTTACTGTGTTCATTTTGAGATGAATTTAAATGTTTGCAAAAGGGGAACCAGAGTTTCTATGAAACTGGAAAAATCAAGCCAAGTCTCATTTTAACAAGTCGTAAGTACCTATTTCAATAATCTAGTGATATTTCCTTTATTTTTCTAATCTTTCTTGGAATGATGGTTATTAAATTATTATTACAAAAATAAAAAATGCAATCTTAATTTTACCAATATTGTTTATTACATATATACATACATACATATTATATGGTTTTCGAATGGGGCTGGGGGGTTTGCGCTAAAAGGGTATTGTGCCCCGTGCGCGAGTTGAGCTCGTTACGCCACTGGTACTAACCAGTGGCGTAGCCCATGCAAGGAGAAAAATGTATTGTGTATGATTTTTCAGGAAAGCTAGATTGACATACTGCAAGCCTCCGGATAACATCAAACACGGCAGTTACGTGGTTGAAGGCGACTCCCATCCCTTCATTCCGAATGCGTACACAAAATTCTATGTGTTCGTGACATGTAATGATGGATACAGGATCTATGGGGAGGATTTCGTGAGGTGCCAGAGTGGGGTATGGTCAGCGGAGATGCCTATCTGTGGACGTAAGTCATGACCATCTAGTTCGATTAACTTCCAAAGGTCTTGGGTCGCAGAGGTCAGTATTTTACTCAGCCCCATCACAGAGACAATTTGTATTTTATACGCTTTATAATAACTTGACCTGTAACTATGTATCCATCTATGTAACGAAATTTTGGGAATCGATTTTTACCCCCTTTCAACGATCAAAATATACTCAAATTTAATAATTTTGCCCCATAGTCCTTATGAAGATCATCAGGATTAACGCTTTCTTTTCCTTCTGCCGAAACGCCATCTGGTTTTTAATTAATAAAACAGCCGGAAGATGGCATTAAATTTTTGCCTATCCCTGCTTCTTTTGTGTCTCCATATTGGATATTTGGTTCTAAGCATAAGGCCAGTCCATTTCTGAGCATTTGTGACAAAATGTCTCTTAGCTTACTTTTTGCTTGTATGTTCTCGCTGCTTATTTGTATGTACATATATATGACGTGACTATTTTTTACAATATTTTTCTCCGTCCCCTTAGTATCATCTGTAGTATATGAGATTTTAGAGAATTAATATTTATAAAGCATTAGCAGAAAGTATAATATCATATGGAATCAGTAGTTAGGAATAAATAATTTGTAGGTACTTTACTGAAGTTAGAATTGTAATTAGTTTAAAATGTGAATGTGACATCCAAGATAAACCCTGTCGAGTTTATTGGGTGTAGTTGAATGTTTTGTAAAATTATTCTTGTTAATAAATAAATTAAAAAAAAGATGACACCTCCCTAGGTGAAACCTAGAGGTTTCACCTAGTAATTCATATATACGGTTTCCAATCATTTTTTATAAACAAAATTTTTAAAATAGTAACTAAGATCACATTTCTTAATAAAGTGGGAGACTTCCTTTGGAACTCTCTTCTTCCCTGAACGGGTCATTTAGTATTACGTTCCCTATGATACCCATTGGCACCTCATCCTATCCTTTTTTTCCTGCCTACCCGCAAGCTAGTTTAGACGCTGCGGCGCCTGACGGTGATTTCGAATAACACTACTCGACCACCGCTGCGCCGCCCTTTTCTTGGCCAGCGCCCGCGCCGAAATTACGTATCGTCGAGTCTTGATTAAATTTGCACGAGATTTTATCTGTTTGTGAACCGCTAATTATAAAGGCCTAGACTCCAAACCGCAGAACCAGCCGTGGAAGATAGCAGATCGGAGAACTTCAGATGAGTCGCCGCTCTTTCTGACTTGCTGGGTATTTCCTTCTCCTTTCCTTTCCACGTTAATTATTAAATCCGCACTACTTTTGTCTCCCGTACCGCGGCTACCATTCTTATGTACAGTCCTTCAGCCTCACCACCCGTAATACAAGCGTTCTGCTACTTAGGTGCTAGATGGCTCTGTTTCAATTGACACTGTATTTATTCATACATCTAAGACCATAGTCAACATCATCAAGCCATAACTAGAACTTCATTTCAGTTCCATGTCAACTCAAGAAAGACCCTCGGGTGGAATATTTCTGTGAGAATGGAAAGAATATGGAAACCTGCAAAGACTACGTGAACCCAGGGGAGATAGTCACACCGGTGTGCAAGGACAACGTGACGCGGGACGATATCACGGTGATGCGGTGTGGGGAGAACGGGTACTTTGATCACGTTGAGACCTGTGCATCAGAAAACATGGCCACGGGTGAGTTATTTAGGGAAACGGCTGGAAGAAACAAGGTCGAGTCGTCTTTTATCCGTGCAGGGGCGGAGAAAGAATACTACTCTGCAGCCGGGGTCGGCCTGTCGTAAAAGGCGACAAAACAACCCACCCTAGCTACGTGGTAGGGCCCCAAGTCCGTCTGGATGGTGACCACCTTTTAAGTATGCCGCCATAATAACTTTGTGCTGTGTTCCGGCATTAGTGACCCAAGTTCTTGTACCCTTATAGGACAGCAGCGTGTTCGCGTGCCACTGTCGTTATAAACACCCATAGGCAACGAGTTGGTACTCTTTATGCCTCAGGAAGCAACGAGGCCCATCTTGGCTTGAGTTATTTTTATTGCTGAGAAATGGTAAACAGCCTGACGGTCCACTTAATCTCCGTGTATGCGTATGCGTGCGTGCGTGTGTGTATGTTCTCCTTATCTTTTTATAGAGGTAAAAAGGGGATAAACACGATGTTATTATTTTTTTTTAGAATGTGGCCTGGTTACGGTGAGTGATGGCCTAATAATCGGTGGGTACCAAGTGGAGCACGGCGAGGTGCCCTGGCATGCTGGGGTCTACACGAAGACCACCGAACCGTCCATGCAGATCTGTGGGGGGACCATCGTCTCCGCTACCTCTGTTGTATCTGGTATGATCTTCAATGTTTAAAACTATCATCGAGTCATTAGCTCACATAAACGCCTATTAATCGTTTCAATTTATATTATCTTCAAGCTGCCCACTGCTTCTGGAGCGACAATACGCAGGTAAAGCCAGCAACGGAGTACGCAGTCGCCGTGGGCAAGATCTACAGACCCTGGAATGACCCTCACGACATTCACGCTCAGAAATCTGATGTAAGTTTTTTGGGACAGCAGACCGGCTGACAACCCGCTTATTTAAAGTAAGCGGTTACCGTTGCCAATTAATTGCGACTCCAGCACCGCTAACAAACTGCCGCGTAAAACTGGGCACCTGGGACACTTGCGGACACACGGTTATTATGGCGGCATACTTAGAAAAAAAGAAAAAATGTTTATTTAGAGCAAAAAAAAGTAAATAATAACTCATTAAATAAAATCGCATTACAAATACAAGTGCCTTAGAAGGTCTTCTGCTCAGCATAGTTGGTTATAAGAAACCAATGCTGGTCTTCCGCAGAGGCCGTCAAGAATGACATGACTCATTGAGCAATGGAATATTTTTGTGCTGCATTTCACAATAAATGAACAATTGACACTATACTGTTACAATTTGTTACTCGTTTAGAGATTAGCGGTGATCGCTATCCAGACAGGTTATATGGTGGCATGCAATAAATAGTTTTGAACGCATCCAAATATGTTGTTATTTTGGAGGGTAGATATGAGAATCGTCTCATAAGGAGAAGTTGAAAAAGTACTGTATGCTGTAAATTATAGTTCTAAAACCCGCCAAAAGGGGGCACTAGTGCAGCTAAAATGATGAAGCTAAATGATATGAATGTAGCTGTAGACGAATTGAAGTATACTGAATTAAATATTAGGTCTTTACCTATGAAATTGCCGTTTTGCTTGAAAAAATTTAAACTAATTTTTTTCATGTATTTTTTATTTGTATTAATCGATGTAATCACCCATGCATCAATGCATCTTTGCCAACACAGTGGCAGTTTATTGATGCCCTTCTTAAAGAAATCAGCTGGACGGGAGGCAACAAATTCTTCAAAGGCATTTTGTACTGCCTCTCGGGTATTGAATTTTTTTCCCGCCAAGAAGTTATCCAAATTCTGGAAAAAGTAGTAGTCTGTAGGCGCAAGGTCTGGTGAGTAGGGCGGATGACGGAGAACTTCCAACCCCAGTTCTTGCAACTTGGAGACCGTCTGATGTGCAGTATGAGTTCGCGCGTTGTCGTGCAGGAGCAGCGGAGACGAGTGATTGACCAATGCTGGTTGGAGATGTGCCAGCTTCTCCATCATTGTGTTCAGTTCTTCACAGTACACATCTGCAGTAATGCTCACCCCGTTTAGTAAGAAGCTGTGATGAATCACACCGGCGCTAGACCACCAAACAGTGACCATCACTTTTCTAGGGGTAAGTTTTCGTTTAGGGCATTATTTAGGTGCTGAACCAGGATCCAACCAACTTGCTGAGCGCTTGCGGTTATCAAGCAGAATCCATTTTTCATGAAAAATGGATGGAATGGCGAACCGCATTGTTATGCGGTTCAAAATTCTTTCATTTGTATGTCTGTTAAGCAGTGCAAGGCATGTCTCGACGCGTACTTCAAGCTGGCGATCATTGAGTTCGTGGGACACCCATTTGTCAAGCTTTTTACCTTGCCAATTTGACACAAATGGACCAATATTGTTTTGACGCTAACGTCGAAAACTGCTGCTATTTCAGCCTTAGATTGTGTATCATCAGCTTCCACAATCGCCTTTAATTTGTCATTGTCGACCAGTCTTCGGACGACCGCGAGGTTCATTTTTCAGGTCGAAATTCCCAGAACGGAAGCGAGCAAACCATTAACAGGTGGTGCGTTGGTTTGTAGTGTTAGCTCCGTAAACGTCGTTAATGTTGCGTGCCGCTTGTGCCGCGTTGCTGCCACGACGGTAATCATATTCCATAATTACTCGAATTTTTTACGTATCCATGATGACGAAAAAGATTGAAATGCGATAAAAATGTAACACTAATCAATAAACAAATGACTACTTTTGGAAAAAGAATTCCATGTTTTTAAAATAAAATTAATTTGAAATTAGAATTCTTAGCCAAACAAAAATTATTTTGATTTGAAATGGCCAGTACTGCAGAACGACAATTTCATAGGTAAAGACCTATTATTATTTGTTCTACTGTAATAATTTTTGGCGCTTTTCTGTTAAATTAACTGATGCTATTGTGGCGCTACCTTCATCATCATCATCATCATTTCAGCCGGAAGACGCCTACTGCTGGACAAAGGCCTACCCCAAAGATCTCCACGATGATCGGTCCTGCGCTGCCCTCATCCAACCTATTCCGGCGATCTTGACCAGATCATCGGTCCATCTTGTGGGGGGCCTACCAACATTGCATCTTCCGGTACGCGGTCGCCATTCGAGGACTTTTCTGCCCCAACGGCCATCAGTCCTTCGAGCTATGTGCCCAGCCCACTGCCACTTCAGTTTTGCAATCATCCGGGCTATGTCGGTTACTTTGGTTCTCCTGCGAATCTCCTCATTTCTGATTCGATCTCGCAGGGAAACTCCGAGCATAGCCCTCTCCATTGGCGACCATGAGCTTTCTCATAAGGCCCATAGTTAGCGACCACGTCTGCGTTCCGTATGTCATCACTGGCAACACACATTGGTTAAAAACCTTCGTCTTGAGACACTGCGGTATTTGGGACGAAAAGATTTTACGGAGCTTCCCGAACGCTGCCCATCCGAGTTGGATTCGACGAGTGACCTCTTTCGCGAAATTGGACCTGCCTAACTGGATCGTTTGACCCAAGTAGACGTATTCGTCAACAATTTCGAGAGTACAGTTCCCAACTGTTACGGGGGTAGGTGCGACATGGACATTAGACATGATCTTCGTCTTGTCCATGTTCATTTTGAGACCTACTCCTTAGGAAGCTGTATTGAGGCCATCAAGCATATGGCTTAAGTCTTCTTGGCGCTACCTTAATTTAACCCATTTTGAAAGACATTTCAGACATCTTCTTCCTGCCCTTATCCCAAACTATGTGGAGTCGGCACAACATCTCCTGTCCTTTCACTTTCCTCTAGTAGCCTTCATCTGAATATTCACACCTTTTTTAACCATAATTATCATCTTTTACACAATCCATCCATCTTTCTTTGGTCTACTCCTCCTCTTGAATCCATCCACTTTCATTTCTAGCATCCTCCTTGTTACATGACGATCCTCTATTCGCATTATATGACCATACCAGGCTAACCTATTACTTTCAGCTTCTCAATCACCGGCGCTAATTTCAAATTTCCCCTAATATACTCGTTTCTAAATTTATCCATTTTTGTAACCCCGCTCATCCATCTCAACATTCGCATCTCTGCTGCATGCAATAATCTTTCATCTTTACCCTTTCAAACATAGATGATTCTGCTCATCTTCCTACCCTTAATAAATTCAGCAAACTATACCGCGATATAATTGTACAACGCATTCTTTTGTTGATAAAGTAAAAATTGACAGACACTTGGAAAAAGCGATTGGGAGTTATATTCCTATCCGAAATCATCATGCCATTTAAACATCCGATTTTATTCCAAGGTATTAGAGATCAAAATCCCGATCCTCTACTTCGGCAGTAGTGCCAACTACCAGAATGACATCGCAGTGCTGAAGCTGGCGACATCCATCAAGTTCAATCGCTTCATTCGACCTATTTGCTTGGACTTCACTGAAGATCTTTACTCGAGTCAATTAGAAGGATTAGGCAAGGTATGTTCTCTTCTTTTTTTACTGCTGAGGAACAGAAGACAGGCTGACGGCCCACTTAGTAGTATGCAGTTACCGTAGCCCATAAATAAATATTTTAGACGGTAGGGGCACCGCGAACACGCAGTTCCATACGAGTACAGGAATCTGTACTCGTATGAAATTATAAGTGAAAGATAATAATCTATACAAATAAATAAAATTGGAGGGTCTGTTTGTAATATAAAAATAATCGTTTTTTTACTAAGTGCATTTGGATGTATACACGGTACATGTACCAAAACAACATTTTTTACAATTTTTGTCTGTCTGTTGTCTGTTTGTTCCGGCTAAGCTCTGAAACGGCTGGACCGATTTTGATGGGACTTTTACTGCCAGATAGCTGATGTAACAAGGAGTTACATAGGCTGTTTTTATTTTAGAAAAATAAAATAGTTTTTGTTAAAAATGATAAGTTTCGGAAATTGCATAGACCAATTTAAGTTGACCTCAGATTTATATCATCAATCATATGAAATAGGGTTCAGCTTGGGCTGGTTTTAGTAGGTTGAATTTCCAATTTAAGTTGATCTCATATATCCAAAAAATGCTGCCCAAAGTCACTATTTCACGCGGACGGAGTCGCGGGCACAGCTAGTTACTTAATAAAATAAATAGATCGGCTCCCTGCGCTTCCATTCGCGTGGTCGGTTAGGTGAAGACATACGAAGAAGGCGGTACTGCAAAAGTTGAATCCATGCTGTTAAAACTATTTCATTTCAGGTAGCCGGTTGGGGTCTTAAGACCGAGGAGGGCAACCCATCCCAGACCTTGAAGGCGGTCTTCCTTCCAGTCGTTGCCTTGGACAAGTGCGTCAACGAAAGCCCTGTCGCCTTCAAGCCGTACATCACCGCAGACAAGATCTGTGCCGGATACACCAATGGTATGATTTTGGGTGGACAGTTCTGGCAATTTGACGACCTCCCTGGCATACGGTTCAATTCCCGTTTCAAATTTAAGGACAGACAGGCTGAAGGCCTACTTAATACCTTAAGCAGTTACCGTCGCCTATGAATGTTTCCGACGTCAGAGGCCTGGATCACTAAAGCCGAAACAACAGAAAGTTATTATTGCGGTATACTTATAGACCAAGGGTGGTTACCATCCAGACGGAACTGGGGCCCTACCACGTAGCTAGGGTTGTTTTATCGCTTTTAAAACGGGCTGACCCCGACCGCAGAGGTTACGAGTCTTATCCCGCCTCTACTGGGAGAAAATCCTTTATGTAATAATATCTATGTATTCACTGACAAAAATTGTTGCAGTATATTTACTTTTTATATGTTCAGGGACAGCAGTATGCAAAGGTGACAGCGGCGGTGGTCTCGTGTTCCACCGAATCCAAAATGGCGTCTACAAGTACTACTTGCATGGAATCGTGTCCACTGCTCCCAACTACGGGCTGCAGCGGTGCAACGCCTTTACATGGGCCACCTTCACAAGCATTGCTAAACATAAGGGCTTCGTTTATTCCAATATTAAATAATAATTTATATTTTAAAAATGTATTTTATTGATTATAAGGCGGAGAAAGAATACTGACCTCTGCGGCCGGGGTCGGCCTGTTGTAGAAGGTGACAAAACAACCCACCCTAGCTATGTGGTAGGGCCCTAAGCCCGCCTGTGTGGCGACCACCTTTAGTCTAAAATTTGCCGCCATAATAACTTTGTGTTGTGTTCCGACATCAGTGACCCAAGCTCCTGTACCCTTATGGGACAGCAGCGTGTTGCCACTGGCGTGCAAACGTGGCTTACAAACACCCATAGGCAGCGGTAACTGTTAAATTCTAAGTGGGCCGTCAGCCTGTCTGCTATCCCAGAGCAATAAAAGAAAATGGCAGTCAGTAACGTCCCACTACTTGGTTTGAGCCCCTAGAGGGAAGGGTCAGTATACCTGCAACGCTTGTGCAGATTACCTCACGGTGTTTTCTATAGTTCGCTATGATGTTGTCCAACCTCTTACGAGAGGAATAGGAAGAAGTTTTCTGTAGGTACAATGTTACACTCACTAAAACCAGTATTTTGCCGTGCAGAGATGGAGTAAGAACCGACCCGTGCGGTCGGAGGCAGCCTGGGTAAAAGGTAACCCTAACCTCGTAGGATTTCAAGCCCGTGAAGGGTCTTCCGGCTCTACCGCAATGATGTCAATCACAGTAAAAGTATATGTACTCTAAATTCGTATATAATTTACAATAGGGCTTGTCACAGCTCGATTGGCACCATCACTCGCGAGGCTTGCAATGATGTATCAGAAAATCGATATTATCGCCTAAAAATATCGATATTGACAATAGGCCGATATATAGATTATTATATTCTTCGTCGATTTTATTTAACTATATGTAATTTAAAGTCCAGTATATTCATTAAATTAAAAAATATATTAAATACTTAATAAAAACCTTAAAGTATTAAATGTATTTTTTTATTGCTGTAGGACAGCAGACAACCTGACGGCCCGCTTAGAATTTAGTAGTTACCGTCGCCTATGGGTGTTTGCAATGCCAGTGGCATCGCGAACACGCTTCTGTCCCGTAAGGGTACAGGAACTCGGGTCACTAATGCCGGAACACAACACAATGTTATTATGGCGACATACTTAAGACCAAAGGTGGTCGTCATCCAGACGGGCTTGGCCTTTTACGACAAGCCGATCCCGGCCGCAGAGGTTAGTATTATTTCTCCGCCTCTGCACGGATAAAAATGAAAAAGTCTGATGTTAAACAAAAATAAAAACAAGTTACGTATTCTAAAGCCCTGAACTGAATGCATGGTTATTGGATATTGCAAGCGAACGACGCGTTTAGTTGGTTCAAGGCCATCCATCCCATCATGTACATAAGTGACTCCGTGTGTTGAGAGTCTAGTCGTCTGTCAAGACAATTTGGAAGTGTTTCGATTGATTTGAAATTAACTTAACCTTGGAAACATGTTCAACCGGTTTCTTCAGACTTTATGCATTAGTAAGTTATTATTATTTTTATAGATAGATGCACTAGGTAAAGCCTGTGTCTAGGTGAAAGTATGGTGTAGTCTTACTAGATGGTAGAGTCCTAAGCCCGTCTGGATAGCAATCACCCCTGGTCTATAAGTATTCGTCTTTATCCGTGCAGGGGCGGAGAAAGAATACTAGGTAACCTCTACGGCCGGTGTCGGCCTGTCGTAAAAGGCGACAAAACAACCCACCCTAGCTACGTGGTAGGGTCGCCATAATAACCTTGTGTTGTGTTCCGGCATTAGTGACCCAAGATCCTGTACCCTTATGGGACAGCAGCGTGTTCGCGATGCCACTGGCATTGCAAACACCCATAGGCGACGGTAACTACTAAATTCTAAGCGGGACGTCAGCCTGTCTGCTGTACTACAGCATTAAAAAAACGTATGCCGCTATAATATTCTGTTCTTCTGTTCCGGCATTAGTTCCAGTACCGCGAAGAGCAGCGTGTTCACGTCACAAACATCCATAGGCAACGGTAACGGTTTACAATTAAGGGGGGCCGTCAGCCTGTCTGCTGTTCCCCAGTAAAAAGTTTATCCATCCTTTCGGGTATTAGATAGTAGTTGAATATTAAATAAGCACTCAAATTTAGGACAGGAATCGCACACGTAGATACGTACGAAAGTCGTTGCGCATTTGGATGCAACGGGATTCACCTTATTTATAGCTGAAAGTATCAGACAAGCAAACGGATCACCTGACATCAAGTGATCGCCGTTGCGTATGGACGTGTGCAACACCTGCGGAGTTGCCAGTGGGCTATCTTGAAAAAAGAATAACTGGAACCTAGGTCACTAATGCTAGAAAATAACTCATTATGGCGGTATATTTAACAAGCTTTCTATCCGTGCAGGGGCGGAAAAAGAATACTGACCTCTGCGACCGAGGTCGGACTGTCGTAAAAGGCAAGAAAACAACCCACCCTAGCTACGTGGTAGCGCCCCAAGCCCGTCTGGATGGTGACTTTGGTTTTAAGTATGCCGCCAAAATAACTTTGTTTTGTGTGTATTGTGTTTCGGCATTAGTGACCCAAGTTCCTGTACCCTCATAGGACAGCAGCGTGTACGCGATGCCACTGGCGTTGCAAACACTTATAGGCGACTGTAACTGTTCAATTCTAAGTGAGCCGTCAGCATATCTGCTGTCCTACAGCAATAAAAAAAGCTAAGGTTGGTTGCTGGCTAGCTTGACACCTTGACAACCTTGACAACCTTGACTGTTGATGAACTTAAGAAAAAATAACCAAGATTTTTTTTGCAGTTGTGTTTGCCCAGTTGATCCAAGAAGACAAGTAAGTTTTCTTCTCACTTTCTTATGACAGGCTTGCAGTAAAGGTAAATTTACTCATTGCTGATCACACAAAATCGGTCTCACTACAAATGCGCGCGCAAACCACGGGCATGCACACATCTTCCATCTCCCTCACATCAACACGCATGTCTACCTATTTTTAAATTGTTTCATCCTTTATATTATTTTGTTAGCATATATATTATTACCTACCTAAGCTGGTAGCTCAGGGGTCACTCTGAATAGGTGTAGGGATGCCTTCCGCCCCCCATAGCCTATAGAGTCACAATCACACATGACATGAATACACGTAGAATAGATGTGTTGCGGGGGAGTTTCTTTCGCCTTTTCTTCTCCCTCAGCTATAAGCACTCCGAAACGGTATTAGATTAGAATAGGATCGGCTTCACCGGTGAAGTAGATAGTCCCCAATTTAATAATATTCTTACCATTCGTGGCAGTTTTCAATTGTCCCCATGCAGCGGTCGAGCCGGAAACGCACCTCACAGGAGGCGCGTGACGGGTCGGAATGCCTTAACGCCCGAAGTCGCGAGTCGTCTGAGACGACAACAGCTTTAGCTTTAAGAAAAAAAACTCTTGGCTTGAACCGCTTAAGGGATTTTTTCACCTAATGTGCATTCTTCTTGGACGAATTCTTCATTGCTGAAGGTCGTGTCCTTGAAAATCAACCGTGGCATGTCTCTTAAGCTGTTTCCACTTCATCCGGTCCTCAGCTTTTCGAATAGCGGTTGCTATTGGGAGTCCAATGAAGGCAGTTACTTGGTCACACCAGCGGCTAAGTAATCGGCCATAAGGTCGCTTTCCTCCCACTTTGCCTGTCACGATCAGCTTATCCAACTTATCCGGCTATCGTGGGGCAATGTGACCAAAGTACCCAAGAATCTTTCGATAGCAGATTGTTGAGAGCCTCACTTTAATGCGCATACTATAGGATAAATACCATGTATTGACGTCAAGGAAAACATCGTGATACCTGCATTACTGGTATGTATAACCTACCAATCCGACCAGAACAAGCCGCCATAATAATTAGTAACCGGTTAATATTCTAACTCCGCCAGTACATTTTTTTTTAATTTTATTGTATATATTGTAATCTGTCATGTGGGACATTCGGCAATATTTTATATGTTTAAAATGACAGTGCAAGGTACTTGTCCAGTGACAAGCCCTTATAATTCTTAGTATTAGAGTAAATCTTGCGGTACTCTTTTCTTTAGTCTTCGGGTGTTTGGAAATATTCCATTGTCCATAAGGTGATGCGCCAGTTTATTAGGGTGTAGCTCCAATCTTATTTGAGTGATGTCACGACCACTGACTTGACACATTAAGCTCGCGATTACTTTTGTGTTAAAAATATCAAATCATTCCAAATTGCGTTGGAAGTGTTAATATTTTAAAGCATTTTATTTAAAGATACTGTGTGAGTGTTATTTGTTGTTGGATATAAACGTTAACAGTAACTAATTGCCTTTAAAACATTAATTCACGTACAACTCAGTGTTTTCTTTTTTTTCTCTGTTATACGGAGGGTAGATGTAAAACTATTTTCGATAACCATAAGCTGTAAAGTATCGGATATATAACATTTACTGTTATTTACATATATAAACAACAGTAACAAATCAACATGGCTAAATGTTCGAACTGTGGAAAATATCTTGCACCGGCGGGGGCCGCTGTGTGTTCTACATGTCCGCTGGTATTCCATAAAGGATGTGTGGCAAGCTCAGATACGGCAATTACTATGAAGACCTGGATGTGTCCACAGTGTAATCAAGGAAAGATACGCAAGGATAACACTTGCGGACGAGATCCCGCGCCTAAAAGTGCGCATAATGGTTTTTTGTCATCTTCCCCGGATGACAGTGCCCCCCCGGAGGAAGAAGGAAATGAATTTAGAGCCTTGCGACGAGACATTTCTATGTACATGAGAGAGTTAAGGGAGTTCCGTAATGAGATGGTCAACTTTCGGACGTGCATTTCCGGAATGGGGCAGCGCCTGGATAAAATTGAGGACAGACTGGATGTGCTCGAGAAAAGGGAAATCTCCGTAGAATCTGCAAATACGTTAACACTACAGGATACTGTAGAACAACTTAAATTACAAATTAATCAGCGTGACCAGGACGCTTTATTATGTGATTTAGACATCGGCTGTGTTCCTGAAAACAAAGATGAGAACGTGTCGCATACTGTCTGCGTTTTAGCCACTAAATTAGGAATTAGTATAGATGAGCGGGATATAGTCTTAGCCGAACGCATTGGCAGAACTTCTCGTAGTAACATAGAATGTGAAAGCGGAAGAGGGGCAAAATCTCGCCGCATCATTGTCAGATTTGCTCGTCAACTGTTACGTGACAGCATCCTCCGCGCCGCACGCCTTCGCCGTAATCTCAGCACTTCGGACATGGGATTATCAGGGCCACCGAATCGTATATACATCAATGAGCGGCTGACTTACACAAACCGCTTACTTTTCTATAAAGTTCGAGACGAGTGCCGTAAAAAAAATTGGCGATATTTTTGGATCAAGAAGGGGGGGCGCATTTTCATTAGACAAAATGATGGTTCACAATCGTTTTTAATCAAAACTGAAAATGACATTATACAATTATTTGAAGTTAGTAATGTTGAAATTCCAATTGTTTCTTAAAATAAGATTACCTATAAATTTACATTGTGATAAACTCTCCTCAGTATTATTCTGGTAATACTGAAAATAACATATATTTCATAAACACTTATAGTTGTTCTTAAGCTTTTAATTTTGTTTAATATTACTCATTTAATATATATATTACACAACTTCTTGATGATGTCTTTTTATAATTTAAAAGGTCACCAGAACACGTTCAGTTGTTTTAGAGATCAGGCAAGAAATATTTCTTTTAATATTATATGCATAAGTATAAATTTATGTTTATACACTGGAGTATATAATATGAAATATTGTATATCTAAAATGTGTTTGACTATGATGTATTAACCAGTTTATAAATATGTATACTTTATATTCAGCGTGTTAAATATATTTTTTACTTCATTTACTATTTGTTATTACCAATAATTTTAATGTAGAAAATATTAAAATTATACTTTAAAAATCTAGACAGGTTTACTAACATTAGAAATGTTTAATGTCTAAGATACCTTTAAAACTTTAGAATCTATTCATAATTTCAAATAAGGTTTAATAATATCAATATTACTCATGTTTTGAACTGTTTGTATTGTGTATATTTGTATTTATTTTTACTCTTTATATTAAAATGTTTAAAAATATATTAAGGTTTATTATAAAAACAAGTTATATTGTAAACTGTTTCAATTTTAATTATCTTGTAGCTATCTGTTGCTTTTGTCTTGAGACTAATCACTCAAATTATTATTGTCTACTTTATAAAAATATTTTTATGTATTATTTTGTATTATAATTTTATAATTTGGAATTTCAATTATTAACCTATTCTTCATGTACAAATTGTTTTCAAACTGTAAATTCTTTGCATAATTATTAACATTGGCAGATGTAGGTGGGTTATTGTATTAATTAACGAACAATAATATTTTGTTCCATAGTTTATTCTTCTTTACTAGTTGTGTTTATTTGATAAAACATATTTTTTATAGAATTTTTTTTTTTTGTGTTTTCATACCTATACTAGGAGGATAAAATGTTGTTCTAATGATTATATCTAAGGTGTTAATCAAATTTAAACAAAATTATTACCCTCATGCAGTGTTTTGGAAATTTAATTTCATTCATATGTATACATACTTTCTTACCTTTTTCATACAAGTATTTTTTTATTTTTTTTTGTGTAACGCTATGAATGTTTTTTTGTTGTTAGTATTGTTTATTTTGTGGGGGTTTGATGAAGGTTTTGGAGTGTTCGTGACGTCACTCCAAGGGCCTAATGGAAGACCAGCGCTGGTTTTACAAACCAGCATTAATGCTGAATTGGGTCCAATTTAGGACAAAATTATTATTATAGTGAACTTTTTTAAATGTATAACATGTATCATATGTATATTTTGTTCCTAAATAAATGCTTTTCTTTCTTTCTTTCTTTCTTATTTTATATTTTTGACTGTCTCCGCTATTTCTTCCTTTACTGTTTTGATGTGGAGTTCATGGTGAAGGCTCTCATTAGTGATATACCAAGGTGCATCTACGATCATTCTTAGCATTTTTGATTGGAACCTTTGTAAAATTTCTAAGTTTGAATTGGCAGCCGTGCCCCATAACTGGATTCCGTAGGTCCATATCGGTTTTATTATGGCCTTATATATCAATAATTTATTTTCCATGGTGAGTTGGCTGTTTTTAATGATCAACCAATACATCTTTCGGATCTGTTGTCCCATTGCTAATCGCTTGGTAAAAATGTGCTTTTGCGTCGGCGTCGGTCTAGATAGACTCCAAGGTACTTTGCGTCATTAGATTGTAGTATCTGAACGCCATTTAGCCAGACTGGAGGGCAGGTCAGGCGTCGTGTGGTAAATGTAACTTGTACGGATTTTGTTTCATTGGCTTTAATACGCCAGTCTCGGAGCCAGCTAGAGATTTTATCTAAGCAATTTTGTAGTTTTTGAGAAGCTTGTTCCGGCCTTGTATCTGAAGCCATAACGGCTGTATCGTCGGCAAATGTTCCCATGACAACATCATCTGAAATGGGTAGATCTGCAGTATAGAGAAGATACAGTGTAGGTCCCATTACACTGCCTTGTGGAACTCCAGCACATATTTCTTTAATTGGTGACATTGCTTCTCCCTGACTGACAAAGAAGTGTCTATTAGTTAGATATGATCTAACCAGGTTGTAAAAAGTAATAGGCAACATCTTTTTTAATTTGGAAAGAAGTCCCTCATGCCAGACCCTGTCAAACGCCTGTGAAATGTCCAGGAATGCGGCTGTACAGTATTCTTTCTGTTCATATGTTTTGGCAATGCTTTCGACAAGTCTATGAATTTGCTCTATTGGGCTTTGCTTTTGCTTGAAGCCAAATTGGTGGTCAGGGATTAATTTACGTTCTTTGATAATTGGGGTTAATCTCCTCAGAGTGAGAATCTCCATCACTTTGGATGGGATTGGGAGTAGGCTTATTGGACGATAGGACTTAGCATCTTCAAGGTTTTTGCCTGGTTTGGAGATCATAATAATTTTAGCCACTTTCCATTGCGGGGGTATGTATTCTCTTAGAAGAATAGCATTGTATAATTGTGTGAGGTAAGTTATGCCTATTTCTGGTAATTCACGAAGGACAGTCGTCGTTATTAGGTCGTACCCAGGAGCTTTTCCCACTTCCAGTTTTCGAATTACAGATTTGATTTCTGTTTTACTGAATTTTTTAATCGGCAGTTCAAGTTGGTGTACTTGGTCTATAATTTTTGACACTATTTCAGTCTTTCTGGAGCCACTATCGCAATTTGGTTTGAAAACTTCTTGTGCAGTTTTTTAAGATTTGCAGTAAGTTTGTTATTAGATTTGATATAGAGGTTAAAAAATATATACAATTAAACAATGTTGATATAATGTTGATTTCTGAGACACATTTCACTAGCAAAAATTATTTTAACATCCCAGGACATAAATTTTACCACACTATGCACCCAGATGGGAAAGCTCATGGAGGGAGTGCAGTGTTGATTAAAAATAATATAAAACATCACTTGGCTAATAGCTACTGTACTGAAAAATTCCAGGCCACAAGTGTGGTGATTGAGGACTGGTCAGGACCACTCACAATATCAGCTGTATACAGCCCACCTAAACATACCATTAAGCAGGAAGAATATGATGATTATTTTGAATCGTTAGGTCTAAGATTTTTGGCTGGCGGTGATTTTAATGCGAAGCATACATTTTGGGGTTCTCGTCTAATAACCCCAAAAGGTCGTCAGCTGCTAGCAACTATTAAACAACTAAAACTGAGCGTTGCCTCTACTGGGAAACCAACATACTGGCCCACTGACATAAAAAAGAAGCCAGATTTAATTGATTTTTGTGTTATGAAAGGTCTTGCTAGTAATTATATAAACTGTATATCTAGTACTGACCTATCTTCTGACCACTCCCCGGTCGAAATACTGCTTAGCCGTAAGATCATAGAAATCGAAAAACCATGTCGATTATATAACCGTAGAACGAATTGGGATTACTTCCGGGAGCTAATAGCTAACTCTATCAATGTTAAAATACCATTGCGAACGGAAGAAGATGTCACAGAAGCGGTCGAACATTTCAACTATGTTATACAACAAGCAGCCTGGGAAGCTACACCTCCCACACCAACTGTTGCTAGTGAAGGGTGTGAATGCTTATCATCGGTTAGAAAACTTTTACATGAAAAGCGAAAAGCTAGGAAGCGATGGCAGACGACAAGGTACCCTGGTGACAAAAGAATCTATAACAAACTTACCGCCAGTACATGGGGACAAATCGTAAAGTCGACAATTCATCATCATCCCAGCGTCAAATCCCGGGTGCAACCTCGACTTTCGGTGCCCGGGGTCCGCTTTCCAACTTTTTCTTCTTCACTGCGCATGGTCTTCAGTATCCTTGATAGTCAATACATTAGCACGCATATCACCCCTTACAACGTAAAGCCAGCACTTTTTGAGTCTACCCCTCCTGCCGGAACCCAGCGGAGGCGGTATGGCCAGACATTTGTTCCGCACGTAGCTAGCCGGTTGCCGTAAAACGTGGCCATACCGGCGAAGGCGACATTCCTGCAGTTTGTCCGCAATGTCACGGACACGAAGACTGCCGCGAATGCGAGAGTTCCTAACGCGGTCCTTCCGCGTCACTCCACACATCCACCGCAGCATAATATTCATCTCCGTGACACGCAGTCCCTGTTATTTAGTCTTTTTTTTTTTTTTTTTTTTTTTTTTTTATTGCTGTAGGACAGCAGACAGGCTGACGGCCCGCTTAGAATTTAGCAGTTACCATCGCCTATGGATGTTTGCAACACCAGTGGCATCGCGAACACGCTGCTGTCCCATAAAGGTCTAGACAACTGATATATACTTAAGTTGTTCGGACATACAAACTGCACCATGGATTTCATTAATCAATAATTACCAAATCGAATCTTCCACATTGGTTTATTACTATTTAAATGCCGGTATTAGTAGACATAAAAATTAATTGCAGTTTTTGCAAATTGTGGATAATTATACCAAATAACGGCGCCTATTAAATGTTTCATCAAATAAATCCGTTTTATAATACAAAAAATAAAAGTATTAAATAAAATAAAATAATAGAGGTCTGCCGTTGTGCGCGCATAACAACAAAACTACTGGATATATTTCAATTAAAATAAGTTTTATTTCTTAGGCACTTGACCCTTATCTAAAATTATCAATTCAAATATCATTTACATACATATTATTTTAACAACAATATACATACATACTGATTTATAGTTGGACCCGCCATTTCAACATGACAGTTTTCTTTGGCGCACAAATTGTATTGAAGTCGATTTAAGGAGTCTGCCCACTACACCGTTCCATACCATGACCGTGCTAGGACCGTATCAGACACTGTTCGCGCTGGTATTGGGTCTTCCTAGGAGAAGAGCTATAGAAGGGAAATGAATATTTTAGGGTACTCACAATTCTCGTTACTCGTCCTTAGTTTCGTGTGGGCCCACTGATGTTCCACTCGTAGGAGTAATCAAACACACCTTTACACCGTTTCATACCCGATTATTACTAATTTATTCAGTTTATCTTAAAAATAAGACGCAACCGACAATCACCGTTCGGCCATCGACGTTATAATCCTTTTTAATTTGGTCGCACTTCATTTGACAAGGACGGGGAGCGGATATTAGGTAAGAGGAAAAGAGATAGGATATAGCATCCTCACCTAGACCCATTATAGCCAAACGGCGTTAACAGACACAAAAGCAAACGCTGGTCGGTTACGAAACGGTCTAGTGGGCATAGTCACACACTTTTTAATACAAAGAATATTTTTTTGCCTGGGACGTTCCTAGCACGGTCATGGTATGGAACGGTCTAGTGGGCAGACTCCTTTAACATATAAGAGATAAAAATAACTATAATTAATATTGTAACACAATAACAAAAAAAACTTAAAAAAAAACGATATTACAGAAAAACAATATTACAAATTGATTAATTATAGGAGCATTATGTTAAATGTATTTTGAGAAACAAAAATATTTTGAGAAAAAAAAAATACATTTCAAGTCACAAGTTAAAAGGGCCATTTTATCAAGGAGAAAGTGAAAACTAAGTAACTTGTGAATTGTATCGTCGAGCTATTAGATTATTATTTTCGAATTACACACATCAAAAAACTCTAAGCAACGTGTACTAATTTAAATTTTAGGATGGTTTTTCACATTAAAACGTTGTATTTTATTTTTAAAATAATATTTTTAGGGTCCTATGATGTAAAAATAACAGCTGCTGTCTTTATAAGTTATTTTAATAACATAATTTTATCCCATTGTTCCTGGGTCCATGTTCTGCGTTCTCTACACCATTCATTTCGACGAGCGCGATTCCCTTGACGTATCGGTGGGCATCAAATTGGGCGTCGAGCTCGTAGGCCGTACTCATGCAGTCGATTTCGCACAATTTGGGGACATCCAACACTACTTGAATTTTGTAGCCTCAAACTTATCTCTCGAGCGGTTATCATCGGCTGGCGTCTTACAGTCAGTTGTATGTACCAGTCTTGCCGAGTGGTTGTACTCCTTTTACGGCCTGGATGCTGTTCAGCAAGTTCCCTTGTGTTATTGTAGCGCTGCCAAAGACGACAAATAACACTTCTATGAATGCCAAAATGCCGAGATACCTGAGATTGATTACTTCCCGCTTGCAACATCCCTACAGCTCTTTGCATTTCATTTGCCGTCAAATGACGTCGCTCCATGACGTAAAGAATATCTAACAATTCAATTTTGTCGCTAACTTTATTTCAATTGTTGGTAAAATTATAAAATCAAGACTAAACGTAGTAATAAAAACGCACTTAAATTCAAACAAATTCCCTTTCATTTAATTTTATGAAAAAAAAACAAAACATATTCGAAATTTTTTTTTACAACCGATCCCAGCCACAGAGGTTAGTATTCTTACTTCGGCTCTGTACGAAGAATTGACTTGCACTAGGTTGCTGATCAGAGAGTGAGAAGTGGACAGGACATGGGAAGGTATAAGAGTCTTATTAATAAGTGCATCTTGGAGTACTTTTGGGGTTGAGAATATGACGGCAGGTCTGCAAACGTTTTTTAAATATATTTTCAGGGCCGAGTCGAGTTCAGTGGAAATCGCTCCCGGGTCCTACTGCTTGGCCCCCCAAATGCGCAGCCCTGAGATCTTCAGAATAGACGGTATACCTATCAGCTCAAACAGCGTCGCTTACCGTTCTTTTTTAATTACTGTGACATGTAGAAAAGGCTTTAGACTGGTTGGAAAGAAGGTTGGCCGATGTGTTGATGGGGAGTATATTGAAGAACATGGCAGGTGCTATGGTAAGTTGTTGGTAGTAGTGGTAGGTAATGGTAGACCTCCCGCCTCATTGGGATGAGAGGGACCCCAGCGCGGACGACGACCCCGTGCCCGACGTGGACCGGGCAGAGCTGGGGGCAGCGATGTTGCGGCTGAAGGCCAAGAACACCGCCCCCGGCCTCGACGGCATACCGGGGCGTGCGTGGGTTCTGTCCCACGACGTCCTGGAGCCCCGACTATTGAGGCTCTTCGACGCGTGTCTGCGATCGGGCCAGTTTCCCCGCAGATGGAAGACGGGGAGGCTGGTCCTGATCGCGAAGGAGGGGCGCCCGGCGGACTCACCGTCCGCCTATCGGCCCATCGTGCTGCTGGACGAGGTGGGGAAGGTCTTCGAAAGGATCCTCGCAGACCGCCTCGTCCGGCACCTAGAGACGGAGGGGCCGAACCTGGCGGACGAACAGTTCGGGTTCCGAAAGGGGCGCTCCACTATTGATGCGATCACGCGTCTGAGGAGCCAGGCGGAGGACGCGGTGGCTCGAGGCAGGGTGCTGTTGGCAGTGTCACTTGACATCGCCAATGCCTTCAACACCCTGCCGTGGAGCTGCGTGCGGGAGGCGCTCAAGTACCATCGGGTGCCTCCCTACCTCCGCCGCATAGTCGAGGCATATTTGGATGATCGTGCCGTCGTCTACCCGGTCCAGGGTGGGCAAAGTCGGCGAGAAGTCGTGTGCGGTGTTCCGCAGGGGTCGGTCCTGGGCCCCCTGCTGTGGAACATCGCATACGACTGGGTCCTGAGAGGGGCGCTCCGCCCCGGCGTCGGCGTCATCTGCTACGCCGACGACACGCTCGTCACAGCGCGTGGGAGGAACCCCCGCCAGGCGTGCCTTCTGGGCACGGCTGGGGTGGCGCAAACGGTGGCTAGAATCCGGCTACTCGGCCTGGAGGTGGCCTTAAACAAGACGGAGGCCCTTATATTCTACGGGCCCCGCCAGAGGCCGCCACCGGGCCTGAGCATAACGGTAGGAGGCGTCCGCATCGCCGTCGGGCCGTCCATGATTTATCTCGGACTGGTGCTCGACGGCCGATGGGACTTTGCGGCGCACTTCGAGTGCCTGGCGCCGAGGCTAGTACGGGCGGCGGCGGGACTCTCCCGTCTGCTGCCGAATATCGGCGGGCCGGGCGCAGTGTGCCGCAGACTCTTTGAGGGAACCGTGCGGTCGATGGCCCTTTACGGGGCCCCGATCTGGGCGGATCGCCTGACGGCCAAAACGACGGCGCTGCTTCGCAGGCCGCAGCGCGTCCTGGCCGTCAGGGCGATAAGGGGATACCGCACGGTGTCCTTCGAAGCGGCCTCCCTGCTGGCCGGATCCCCACCATGGGACCTCGAGGCCCGGGTCCTGGCGCTGTTGTACCAGTGGCGCCGGGACGCGGCCGAGCGTGGCTCTCGCCCCGCGCCTCGCGAAGTTGAGGCAAAGCGGGCGGAGCTGTGCGACGTGGTGCTCATGGTGGAGTGGAAGGAGCGCCTCGCGCACCCCAGCGCGGGCCTCGCCACCATCGAAGCGGTGAGGCCCGTCCTGGCCGAATGGTTGGAAAGGCGCCACGGCGCCCTGACCTTCCGCCTGACGCAGGTCCTCTCGGGGCACGGTTGCTTCGGGAGGTACCTGTGTCGCATAGGGCGGGAGATGACGTCAGGGTGCCACCACTGTGGCGTGGGCGACGAGGAGGACACGGTGAACCACACTGTCGCCGTGTGCCCTGCGTGGCGCGAGGAGCGCCGCGCCCTCGTCGCCCAAATCGGCGTGGACCTGTCGCTCCCGGCCCTGGTTCTGTCCATGGTCGGGGGCGATCCTGGATGGACGGCCGTCGCCTCCTTCTGCGAGGCAGTCATGTCCGCAAAGGAGGCGGCGGAGCGGGAGCGGGAGTCGACCACCACACTCCCCTCCCGCCAACGCAGGCCACGCCGGCGGCGCCGGAGGGCCAGTAATGACCTCCGGCCGCCGTAAAAAGCGGCCGCGGGCGGCCCCTCGGGGGAGGACCCGCCGCCCGCACTATTACCGCGAGGGTGAGGGCTGCGTGCTGTTCCGCGGCCCCCCTCAACTCCTAGAGTTGTTAGGAGAGCGCCGGGGGGACGAAACCCTGACCCCCTGGCGCCAACACTTTAGAAGGGGCCCGCCTCATGACAAAGGGCGGGCCGGCGCCGGCCCGGGCCACGAGATCGGCAGGCCATATATCCGTGGGCCCGGGCGTAGGCGATAGGAGAACAGCGGGGTTTTTTAGTGGGTAGTCGGATGGCCAATCATCTTTCCCGGAGTCCCACATATCCCTCGGTCCCCCCGGGCCGGGGGAACCCGTCAAGAGAGGTTTTTCCCCGAGACCAAAAAAAAAAAAAAAAAAAAAAAAAAAAAGGTAATGGTAGACCACTGCTAACTTGGGACCACCTCTATACGATTGGTGGTAGGGCATAATTTTCGTATCTTTCTGACAATGAATTTCTCTTTTTAGTTATAAATGAAGACGAAGATAAAGCGCTAGTTAGGTAAGTTTTAGAAATTAAGTACATTGTTATTGAAGTGAAAACTTAAAAATGTTAAACTCGAGTCAGGTCACGTTTCCTGATCGAAAATCCGTAAGACGTAAAAAGGGAGTTTAGCTCCAGTAATACCAACCTTATTAATAATAACTTAAGGTCTGTTTTACAATATAACTTTTAAATAATTGCATTGCATTACTTATATACAGGGTGACAGGGTGAAGAATCTTTAGTAAAAGTTATGAGAAACATGTATTTTAGTTTTGTATCACATAGTACAAAAATATTGAGTAATCAGCATCACAAGGTAATTCAAAGAACTCGCAATTTACATAATACGGCGCTAGAGTGTCAATGACCTCTCCATCTGACCTAGTAAAAGGCCGAGGACGGCGGCATTGCACTGGGCGAGCGAATACGTACTACTCATTTACGCGGGAGAGACAGAGACAGGTAATAACAGGTTAACGTACGAAGGTTGCACCATAGGACTATTCTGTACGATTGAATTAATTATCATATATGAAATATTTTATTTTGAAAATTTTACATACAATTTTTTTTGCAAAAATGGGTTCCTTAAATGATGTTTAGTGCGTAAAAAAAATTTGGACGGGTTTGTCAAAGTCACCCTGTATATCTATTCGAATTGCGACTTTTTATTACAATGAAATACAGTTGAGTTTTGTTGTGATGGGTAAAAAGTGATAAACTCGCGTCAGGACACGTGACCTGATCGAAAATTCGTAAGACGTTATCTATTCGAATCAACTTTATTATAATGAAATACAGTTGACTTTTTTTTTAAATGAAAACTTCTTTAGGCGTGTTGAGCACTTTTAGGGAGAACAATTTTTGGTTTGTAAAGAAGTATTAATTGAGCAATTTAAAGTTTTATGCGTGCAGAGGCGGAGAAAGAATACTAACCTCTGCGGCCAGGGTCAGCCTGTCGTAAAAGGCGACAAAACAACCCACCTTAGCTACGTGGTAGGGCCCCAAGCCCATCTGGATGGCGACCACCTTATCCATTACCATATCCTAGCGGGGGCGGAGAAAGAATACTAACCACTGCGGCCGGGGTTGGCCTGTCGTAAAAGGCAACAAAACAATGCACTCTAGCTACTTGGTAGGGCCTTAAGCCCGTGTGGATGACGACCACCTTTGGTTTTAAGTATGCCGCCATAATAACCTTGTGTTGTGTTCCGACATTAGTGACCCAAGTTCCTGTACCCTTATGCGATAGCAGCGTGTTCGCGATGCCACGGACGTTGCAAACACCCATAGGCGACGGTAACGGCTAAATTCTAAGCGGGCCGTCAGCTTGTCTGCTATCATTCAGCAATAAAAAAAGGTACTACTTAATAACTCATACGTTTCAGCGTTGCATCCCAGCTATGCGAAGTGCCAGCCCACCCAAGGCACGGCAGCTACGATTTCAGCGGTCAAGCTCATCCCGATCTACCATACGCCTATTACCAACTGACCTTGGAATTCAGGTGTAATCTAGGTTATCAGATCCAAGGCAGCTCCTTTGTGACGTGCAACAACGGGTCATGGCCAGGCGATATGCCGGTCTGTGTGTGTAAGTAAGAATTTGTTTCTGCGTGCAGTAGCGGAATAAGAAGACTGACCCCTACGGACTGGGTCGGCTTGTCGTAAAAGGGTAAAATGGTCACAGAGCTCTACTATGCCGAATTTTTGGGCCGATGCGACGCCGAATTGCAAAAAAAGCCCCCTTGGCGAAGAAAAAAGTGTTCTTCATCATGATAACGCACCGGCTCACACCGCCGTCGCCATGGTTTGGTCCCGTGCGACTTCTTTTTGTTTCCACATTTAAATAAGTCACTCGCCGGGCAGAAAGGACCATGCCCATATTAGTATGGAGCTGAAAGTCAGCAATGCCATGCAATGCTCAAATTGCAACTCTATGTCATATGATAACTTTTTAACAGTATTTATATGATATCTAGATTTAATGTCATCTAAAGCACCGGTTCAAAAGATATTGGACATTAAACATAATAATTTCCTATTGGTTTTTATACATTTTATACATTTTTTTTTTCTTTTTTCTTTACCTTCATTAAAGTCGATTCTAGCAAGAAACACTCTTTTGCACAGATCTTGTCTTGATTATAATAAATCTTACACCAGTGTAGACATTTTTTGCTCTAACATTATAAATTATAAATTGAAAATATTCGAATTATGTAAATGACTAAAGTATTAAGTATTATGTTTAGATCTCTCAATTATTTTTTAATGTATTTTGTAATTTTAATTTTATGACATCACTATTTATTATTCTATTGGATGATGCAGTTATGTGTATTACCTATAAGTGGAAACTTTACTGATTTGTTAATTTTTATGTTTTCTTTATATTGTGATGTATTGTAATTGTTTGTTTCCCAAATAAATAAAAATAAAATAAAATAAAATAAAAATACATTTTATCGTTTACAGACAGCATTGCTATTAGTTTTTCACTAGGAACTTCATGATCATCACATAAGCTAAGCCAGATCAATGTTCTTTTATATACTTATTTGTATGTTATCAGATAAACATGTCAGTTATTTGGACATGATTCTAGACCGTAATAAATAAAGCATGAATTAATGATTGAAACGATGATACGTACTGCAATGTCAACAAGAACGTCTTATTTTTTTTATCCAGTACTTCATATGATTTAAAATTAACGACATAATTCTAGGTTTTATTTATTAGAGCAATCTTGTAATATACTTTATCTGGGCATTTCTGGGGCACAAATGGGCATTGTCTTTTGAGTCGAATGAGGAGGTTATCGCCGCCACGGAGGACTTTGCAGACCTCCAGGGAACGTATTTTTGAGACGTTTTAAAAAGGGTGGAGCATCGCTGGGTCAAGTATATCGAACGCAAAGGAGACTATGTCCGGAAATAAATCGCTACGTTTCCAAAATTTTTATTTTTCATTTGTAGGCTAAGTACTTATCGAAACACCACAAGGGTATATGTGTATTTGTGTACAAAAGATACATGTACTATGTTAGTTGTCTAGTACCCATAACACAAGCGCTATATGAATGGTCTAAGTATACTTACACTTAAATATTAGTTAAAGGGAAGTAAATAAGGAGATTTTTTTTTATTGCTGTAACATAGCCTATGGGTATTTGCAACGCCAGTGGCATCGCGAACACGCTGCTGTCGCATAAGGGTACAGGAACTTGGGTCACTAATGTCGGAACACAACACAAGGTTATTATGGCGGCATACTTAAGACCAAAGGTGGTCGCCATCCAGACAGGCTTCGGCCCCACCACGTAGCAAAAGATGTAGATATTTGGTTTATTGACTTTTGTTTGTAAAATTTTTAGTGATATGAAAGAGGATGATGTGTGCGTTCAAGAAAGTACGTTCTTTATTTACTAGGGATAAGAGATTAGACAATCTTAACCAATAAACTATTGTTTCAGCAAAATATGGCTACCTGGCCGATCCCTTGGATACGGGGTGAGTATGTAATTAACGCCTTCAAATCACCTTCAAGCTTGTAATGATGATTTTGATGTGGTATCTTCCTACTTACGTCATCACTTGTCATTTTTGAAGAAGTCGTAAAATATATTACGTAATTTTTATACATTAACTTATTAATAATTACATTTAGTTTAAATCTATACAAATAAATAAAATATACAGTGTCGCCAACACCTGAAATTTTATTTTCCTAAGACTAAATTCAAAAACCCCTAAAACCCCCGAACTGACAATTTCAAAAATATAGGTTCATATCTAATATTAAAATGTTTTACGTTGAATTATTTTTTATTTTTAATAATTACAAAGAGCATAAAAAACTTAAACAAGATTAAAAAACAAGATAAAAACTTTGGAAACTAAAAGATCTCATACAATTACTGTTATCATGCACAAAAAACGTCTTTTGAAACAATAACGAGGAAAAACAAAAACTCAACACATACAAATCTGTAAATTTTTAAAGAAAAAAAATCAGACACTCTTGTTTCTCAATCGTGTGACTAGATTAAATGTGGGGGGAAAACCCCTAAGTTAGCTACACTGAAAATATACATAACATGAAATATATACTAGAACAATGAACCTAAAACTAAAAACCTTAAAAAATACAATAAAATAACTAAAATACATAGTCAGGTCATAAGTATTGTCACACAGTAAAAACTTTTCTTTTAGAATGCTGGCCACAAAAAAGTTTATTGAATTCGAATTTCGAATTGTTCATGAAAATAAAAATGTATATTCGAAATATGTGTATTCGAATTCAATAAACTTTTTTGTGGCCAGCATTCTAAAAGAAAAGTTTTTACTGTGTGACAATACTTATGACCTGACTAGGTATATTTGCTTTAAAATGACAAATGCCAATAACCCCCCGTCACGTTTTAACCTCCGGATACATACGTTTCCCTGTAATAGAGCAGATAAACATTCACCATGCTCTCGTATCGGATGTGTTGACCTTGAAAAAGTTCCACATGTAAAATATTTAGGCGTTATAGTCGATGAAAGGCTAAGTTGGAAAGAACATATAAAGTCCGTTGAAAAACGCACTAGGAAGTTAATATATATATTTAAAACTCTGCGTGAAGTGGCAGATAGTACATTAATCATACAAATATATAAAGCATTGTGCGAATGTATTCTATCATACTGTATTGCTCTAAGGGGAGATGCAGCTAAAAGCCATCTTATAGACGTCGAAAGAGCACAGAGGGCGGTCCTTAAAGTAATACTCAAAGTACCCTTTAGGCATCCAACTGTAGATGTATATAAATCAACTCAAGTTTTAAGTGTGCGTAAGTTATTTGTATTGGAATGTGTAAAAAGGTATCATTGTCTAATGGTTCCCACATTAGCCAAAACTATAAAAAGATATGTCTCGTTTCCTTTACCAAAAACCAACAGTATATTTGCTAAAAGAAATATCAACTTTCTAGGTCCCCTCATATACAATAAATTGAATAAAATTAAAAATATTACTGAGTACAACAGCAAAATGTTGAAATATGAATTGAAATCGTGGCTTTTAACTCTTAATTATGAAGAAACTGAGGAATTGCTGAGTATAGTGAATTAGTTGAATTATAGATTTGGCTCTCATATGCTTAAAACCCACCCACACACACACACACACAGGCACAGGCACACGCGCGCACACACACACACACACACACACACACACACACACACACACAAACCTTAAATATATAAGATTTTGTATCCTTTTGTATCTTGGTGTTTTTTTTTCTTTTCTTTTTGTTTGTATGATTTGAGAGGGTACTAGTTTCCAAGACACAGACTAATGTCTAGTTTGGAGACTAGGGTTCATTGACTTATTATAATAAGGTGTTACAATAAAGATTTATTATTATATTATTCTAAATCAATTGCAACGAAACTATTACAGTCTGTTATTTTTTCCCTGAATCCAGGATGGTAAGTCGAAATTGCAAAGCCCCCGAACCCCCCAAGCATGGAAGCTATACGATCGAAGGAGACCGCCACCCGGATATAGCGAGTGTATACACAAAGATGTATATTTTCGTCAACTGTGATGATGGCTTCCAAATCCATGGTGAGGAGTTTGTGAGGTGCCAAAACGGGAAGTGGTCTGCAGAGATGCCCTTATGCGGATGTAGGTATTTTAATTAAATATAATATATATATATATATATATATATATATATATATATATATATATATATATATATATATATATATATATATATATATATATATATATATATATATATATATACATACATACATACAACCTGTATAATACAGGGTGACTGACACACCCGTCCAAATTCACACAGAAGAATCTTTAGTAAAAGTTATGAGAAACATGTATTTTAGTTTAGTATCACATAGTACAAAAATGTTGAGTAATCAGCATCACAAAGTTATCACAAGAATTCGCAATTTATACTCAACACTACACTCGACAAGTGTCAATGACCTCTCCATCGGTACCGCATAATTCGCTACATTTCATTGATAAATACAGTACCTAACATAATGTCGAAATACAAAAATTTCAGTTAAAGGGCGCGTTTGTAATAAGTAAAAAAATACGTAAATCTTTAGTGATATGTACAATAATTAGTAAAAAATCAGAGGTAAACTTAACACTACTGCTTTACACGTATTTTAATAAATATTCAAAATGCAGTCCGTTTGTCTATAAGCAAAGTCTGGCTTGTTTTTGAACATTTTCTTTTAACTTTCTAAGCACTAGAGTGTCATAACGCACATCTTCAAACGCTCGCACTATTTTTTTTAAACACAAAGGATGCACCGACGCGTCAAGACGCGGCACGCGGCCGACTGATATATTAATTATTTAATCCTTTTGTCGGCCGGAAGCGGTGTTTCGCTCACCCCGGTAGGCCTCCATTACTCGCTCAAGGCCACGCGATACGCTACATCTGACATAGGGCTGCCAAACTAAAAATATATATCAGGGTATTTTTTATAAATGTAGTAAAAAACGTAACTGCACTAGCTTCAATGCTTTGTTACAGTAGAAACCGAACGTTGACGAAACTACACTGTATACTCATTTTAAAGATACATCTTTTTATGGCGGTCTAAAAGTCCCACCTAAAACGTTAAACAATTATATTGAAGAGTTAGAAAAAGTATTTTTAAATAATTTTGACAACGTCTTAATTAATCGGCCTGGTAGCACCATTTTCTTTTTTTTTTTTGGTCTCGGGGAAAAACCTCTCTTGACAGGTTGCCCCGGCCCGAGGGGACCGAGGGATATGTGGGACACCGGGAAAGATGTTCGAACATCCGACTACCCACTAAAAAACTTTGGGTCACTAATGCCAGAACACAACACAAGGTTATTATGGCGGCATACTTAAGACCAAAGGTGGTCGCCATCCAGACGGGCTTGAGGCTCTACCACGTAGCTAGGGTGAGTTGTTTTGTCACCTTTTACGACAGGTCGACCCCGGCCACGGAGGTTAGTATTCTTTCCGCGCCCCTGCACGGATAAAACTGAAACATGTTTGATTAAATAATAAAAAATATGGTTGAATTGCAACATTCGTTTTATTACAATAATCATCATAGGTAGCGCATTCTTACGAAGACGTGTTGACACGTGTCCCGCACGGCGGGCAACACAGTCTCGACTCTTTGTACGCGTACTTAAGGAACCTTGGAAAATATGACTATTACGTATGATTGAATTAGCGACCGCGTTGCTAAACATTTTCCTTGGGATGAAATATTTTTTGGTGAAACTTTTTTTGCAAAAATGGGTGGGTTCCTTTATATATATATATATATATATATATATATATATATATATATATATATATATATATATATATATATATATATATATATACAGGATGACTGACAAAACCGTCCAAATTTTTATATATATATATATATATATATATATATATATATATATATATATATATATATATATATATATACAGGATGACTTTGACAAAACCGTCCAAATTTTTTTTACGCACTAAACAACATTTAGGGAACCCATTTTTGCAAAATAAATTGTATGTAAAATTTTCAAAATATAATATTTCATATATGATCATTAATTCAATCGTACAGAATAGTCCTATGGTGCAACCTTCGTAGGTTAACCTGTTATTACCTGTTTCTGTCTCTCCCGCGTAAATGAGTAGTGCGTATTCGCTCGCCCAGTGCAATGCCGCCGTCTTCGGCCTTTTACTAGGTCAGATGGAGAGGTCATTGACACTCTAGCGCCGTATTATGTAAATTTCGAGTTCTTTGAATCACCTTGTGATGCTGATTACTCAACATTTTTGTACTATGTGATACAAAACTAAAATACATGTTTCTCATAACTTTTACTAAAGATTCTTCTGTATGAATTTGGACGGTTTTGTCAAAATCACCCTGTATATATTATATAAACTCTTTTTCAGTTCCATGCCAACTCAGGAAAGACCCTCGGGTGGATTATTTATGTGAGAGTAGAAACATGGCCACATGCGAAGACTACGTAAACCCAGGGGAGATAGTTACCCCGGTGTGCAAGGACAACGTGACGCGGGACGATATCACTATGATGCGGTGTGGGGAGAATGGGTACTTCGATCACATTGAGACCTGTGCACCAGAAAATAGGGATACGGGTGAGTTTGCGCACGCTGTCACCAGGTCGCTGACATGTGTAACCACCATAGGATAGCTATGGTGACAGACGTACGACGTATGTGACAACATTGGCATTTCTGGTACATATACCAGGAATATCAAAAACCGTGCGAAATAAAGACTATAATTAATTTTGGTTTGTAAATGGAGTTCAAAGCTCAGCTGAAGGCTATTATAACAGACAGGCACCTTCAGGTGGTAAGACCAGATGGTCTTTTTTCCAGCTATGTAGGTGCCCAGATACGCTCCTTTTTTATTGCTGTAGGACAGCAGACAGGCTGACGGCCCGCTTGGAATTTAGCAGTTACCATCGCCTATGGATGTTTGCAACACCATTGGCATCGCGAACACGCTGCTGTCCCATAAAGGTACAAGAACTTAGGTCACTAATGCCGGAACACAACACAAGGTTATTATGGCGGCATACTTAAGACCAAAGGTGTTCGCCATCCAGACGGGCTTGAGACCCTACCACGTAGCTAGGGTGGGTTGTTTAGTCGCCTTTTACGACAGGCCGACCCCGGCCGTTAGTATTCTTTCTCCGTCCCTGCATGGATGCTCCTGCAGCTTGGCAGCCATTTTACGACCTAAGTGGCCACCATTTGCCATTGGTGCTCCTCATTTGCCATTCATGCACCGGGCGTTTTGAGCATGCATCAGTTTTCTTTGTCTCACGCCAGCATTCTTAATCCGCTTAACCCAGTATCTATTTATTAAACACCGGCTCTAAATGGGGCGGAAACCATGCCACTGGAGCAGTTAAGCCTCGCGCAAAGGCTGACAAAACCAAAAAGAGTAAGAAGATCACGTTGTGCCCGCTTCCGATATCCGGGTGTTCACAGGATCCCCAGTGCCGCCACTGGGGACCCTGAGATTGCTCCTTTAATTTCCCGCTCAATCAATAGCAATTTTTATCTTGTGTACATTATTATCAACTGCTTCGTATTGACAATGGAGGAAGGTTTGGCTAATACTACACGGGCGGTTCTCCCGCCGCGGGAATCCGCTTCTGAACCGCACTAGACACACGTTAATATAGAAGTTGTATGCTGCATACTACACTGCGCGGTTTCCCACCGCGGTTCACAGGCGGGAGAAATACGACCGCCGCGTGCAGCGTCAAACCGCCGATGATAACCGCCCCTTCAAACTACACGGGCGGTTTCCCACTATTGCATCAACATTGCGCTTTACTTTATTTTTTAATAATTCTATTAATAATAGAGCTGCAAGCGCAGTTATCATTAGCGGATCCATGTTGAAACGAACAAAAGACAGCGACAAACCGCAATCCGTGTAGTTTGATGGTCTGCGGCAGCTGTCGAGCGGGGTCTCGCGGCGGGAGAACCGCCCGTGTAGTATTAGCCTATACAAGGTACAAGGAGTACTCTATCCTGATCCTAACAGTTACCACGTTATGATCTGATTATTAAACTGATTCAACACTTCGGTTTGCCAATCTGTTACAGAATGTGGCCTGGTTACGGTGAGCGATGGCCTAATAATCGGCGGGTCTCGAGTGGAGCATGGGGAGGTGCCCTGGCATGCTGGGGTCTACACGAAGACCACCAAACCATTCATGCAAATCTGTGGGGGGACCATCGTCTCCGCTACTTCCGTTATATCCGGTATGACTTTAAGATTTCTAATAACTTTTCAAAACCTCCAGGCTTAACAACTGTTGCTAATGTCACAATAAAGAACAGCAATTTGCTCCTTCAAATGTAATTACTAATTAATACGAAACTTCATGAGCGTGCCGGTAGAGTAATTGTCTAGTACTCATAATACAAGTGCGTATTTTATTTTGGAATCTGAAAGACCATGCTCTAAAGAGCTAAAGCTACCACGTCACGCCTGGCCGTGCAGGGGTGGAGTAAGAATACTGTCACCTGCAGCTGGGGCCTGTCGTAAAAGGCGACGAAACAAACTGTAGCCATAGGTGTTAGGGTTCCAGTCCCGACTGAATAACAACCAGCCCTGGTTTTAAAACATGCCGCCAAAACCTTGTGTTGTGTTTCGGCATCCGTAAACCAGGTTCCAGTTTCTCTTCGAGGCGGACAACGCGTTGGCAATGTCTGGTGGTGCAAATAGGTGACGGTGACCAAACACTGATGAATCAAGTTATCGAACCAAGGTGAGTGGGGCTCATGGTTCAGTTAACTACGCACCACTTGCGCGGCAAGGTACGACTTACTCCTCCAAATAGCTACCCGCGGACACTGTGCACGGCAGCCGAAGGTGCGTAAACACCCTCCAGCGTCTTGTCCTTCATTGATTAAATTTATTTATTCACAAAAATTCAGAACAGTTTCAGCAGCGCAAATGCGAACCGTTCGCTGTGTTTATAAAGAGTAATTGATATAATCATTTGTATCTTTTTATATGAATACCAAATCCCCTAATCAAGATACATTGGAAAGCAGTGCACGACTAAATGTGAGGTGGATACCGGTATACATACTAGTACTACTATTCTAGTAGTATTTCTTTTTTTTTATTGCTGTAGGACAGCAGACAGGCTAACGGCCTGTTTAGAATTTAGCAGTTACCGTCGCCTGTAGGTACTTGTAACGCCAGTGGCATCGCGAACACGCTGCTGTCCCATAAGCGTACAGGAACTTGGGTCACTAATGCCGGAACACAACACGAGGTTATTATGGCGGCATACTTAAGACCAATGGTGGTTGCCATCCAGACGGGCTTGAGGCCACGAAGCTAGGGTGGGTTGTTTGGTCGCCTTTTACGACAGGCCGACCCCGGCCACAGGGGTTAGTATTCTTTCTCCACCCCTGCACGGATAAACCTAATAAATTTCACCTACAATCCCCACAAACGCATCCAAAATCACTGCATTCATGGGTCTTTCATATCGTTTCTGAGAAACTGTAGGTTCGCTAATAGAGCAATACAAGACATCTTTAATGGCGTAAATGAATTCCTTTGATTTGCCTATAATACTAATATAATTTTTTTAATGCTGAGGAACAGCGGACAGGTTGATGCCCCACTTAAAAGTAAGCAGTTACCGTTGCCTATGGCTGTTTGCGATGCTAGGGACACCGCGAAAACGCTACTATTTTATAAGGGTACATAAACCTGGGTCACTAATGCCAAAACCCAACACAAGACTATTATGGCGGCATACTTATAGACCAGTGGTCGGCAAACTTATTAGCTAAAGAGCCAAATATGAACATTACAACAATTTAAAAAAAATTGGGAGCCAACTCTTCTTGTTTAGTAACTTTTATTACACTAAATAAGTAGTACACCAAATAAAACTAAATTTCCTAATCAAGTGAGGTTTGTATGTTGTTGTTTTTAATTTTTATTTTAGACACGATTCCAAGTTCTCATCAATAAGACGACTTCTCAGGTTTTAGAATTTTAATTTATCAAAATAAGATGTCATTTTTTTCTTACCAAGTTTTTGCAGTTTACTCCTTATGAATCGATTTTCATATATGAGAAAAATGTGAGGAGTAAAATCTACTGATGAATGACCTCGTTACGTTTTTGGTTTTTTAATTTATGAATTTAGGACACATTCGAGCTCCGGCGAGCGCTACATATAGATGTGTCTACGTTCCGTCCCCTGCCGACGCGCGACGCACGAGCACGACTGAACGCTGCCGACCACTTGTTGTATCAAGATGACGCGCGACGCACGCTCGAACGACCTTGTGTCGTCTTATTGGTTTACTCCTTAAGAAACGATTATCTTATTTTTATATAATCAACACAATAATAGTTTTTATATATGTATATTATTTTCATTAATTTGTTAATTTACCCTTTCATATGGTATTAATCTTTTTTCAGTTAAATCATTCTCTTTTTGCGTATGTTTAGACAATAGTACTTAAGGAGTAAACTCCAGTCGTGCGTCGGAGCTGACACACATAGTTTTTTTAATGCGCCTTCATTGATATTTGTGCCAGAGTCGCACTTAAAGAGCCAAAGAGCCACATGCGGCTCTGGAGCCGCACTTTGCTGACCATTGTTATAGACCAAGGATGGTTGCCATCCAGACGGCCTTGGGGGCCGACCCCAGCCGCAGGGATTAGTATTCTTACCCCACCCTGCACGGATATACGAATTTTAGTTACATAATGTTGTTCCTTTCCAGCTGCCCACTGCTTCTGGAGCGACAATACGCAGGTGAAGCCAGCAACGGAGTACGCAGTCGCCGTGGGCAAGATCTACAGACCCTGGAATGACCCTCTCGACATTCACGCTCAGAAATGTGATGTAAATCTACTATTACTACTATTATCTAAGCTTACTTTTGTATCCATAGACAATAAATGATCAAGACTGTACAACAGAGTGCATGAGAGGCCTAGTGAGGTTAGTGTCAGTTATGAAGGTCTTGATTGAATCCCCTTTACGTATTGGCTTCTATGTAAATCAGTTATTAGAAGGCTCTACATTTGTTTTTGACTTAACAAAATTTCTAGCAGTTCGTTACGATATACTGTTAAACCTGAGTGAGAACTGGATAAGTGAGAAAACAACAAGTGAGAGTAATTGCCAGGTCCCATCATTTTAACCCTCTATAAGTGAGAAACAAAAACCTATAACTAAGACTGTGGTTAGGCGCCTCATTCTAACCTTTTTTCCCTGCCTACCCGCAAGTTAGTTTGATGCTGCAGCGCCTGACGGTGGTTTTCGATAAAACTACTCGACGACCGCCGCGTCGCCCTCTCGCTGTTTGACAAGCGCCCGCGCCGACGACACATACCGTCGAGTCTTATTTAAACCCGCACGAGGTTATATATGTGTGTTATTATATTGTGAACCGCTAACTATAAAGTTCTAGACTGCAAAACGCAGAAACAGCCGTGGAGGGTAGCAGATCGGAGAACCTCAGGTGAGTCGCCGCTTTTTCAAACTTGCTGGGTATTTCCGTCCCCTATCCTTTCCATGTCAATTATCGAACCCGAACTACCTTTTACGGTCCTTCAGCCCCACCAGACTGCTACCTGTCTGTAACTCTATAAAGCGACAGTCGAGCGTGTTTTAACATCTGCAATTTAAAACCTGTTAGATAGATACATGGATAGATAACACTTTATTGTAAACCAAATAACTTACAAAAACAATGAAAATTATTTATACAATCAATATCTACTTGACTTACAACGGGCGGCCTTATCGCTACTCTCCTTATGGAATATTTCAAATCTTCTGGCCTTATGGCGATCTCTTCCAGGCAATCCGGTTCCGGGCATTATTCATCTTATATTGATGTAGAAGGGAGGTGAGGCAATAAATAATAAAATAATTTATTTACAGAATAAATAGAAAATATGCTTATAATTTAATAATACATATAATAAATAAAATATAATAAATATACTTAAATATCTATATTTGTAGAATAAATAAATATTTGTGTTGGTGTTACATTAAAGATAAGTAGTGATTTCTAACCAATTTTGTTAAAAGTTGTCATTGATTTATCCTGTCATAAATAGATAGGTACTTCGTGCATTCCAAAAATAAATAATAATAAATAAAATAAATATTCTGTGACAATTCACACAGCGCCATCTTGTCCCAAACTAAGTAGCATAGCACTTGTGTTATGGGTAATTACCAGTAACGACCTCCGGCCGCCGTAAAAAGCGGCCGCGGGCGGCCCCTCGGGGGAGGACCCGCCGCCCGCACTATTGCCGCGAGGGTGAGGGCTGCGTGCTGTTCCGCGGCCCCCTCAACTCCTAGAGTTGTTAGGAGAGCGCCGGGGGGACGAAACCCTGACCCCCTGGCGCCAACACTTTAGAAGGGGCCCGCCTCAAGACAAAGGGCGGGCCGGCGCCGGCCCGGGCCACGAGATCGGCAGGCCATATATCCGTGGGTCCGGGCGTAGGCGATAGGAGAACAGCGGGGTTTTTTAGTGGGTAGTCGGAAAAATCCCGGAGTCCCACATATCCCTCGGTCCCCCGGGCCGGGGGAACCCGTCAAGAGAGGTTTTTCCCCGAGAACAAAAAAAAAAAAAAATAAATAAATGGGTAATTAGACACCTGATATACTACTTATATACTTTTTTTTGTAAATAAATACATATTAAACATAAACACCCAGACGTGAGACGGGAATCGAACCCGTGGCCTCCGCAAGCATACCGAAGTGCGTTATCCGTTACGCTACAGAGGTCGTCAAATTCCAAAATTTGATAGCATGAACAATAAGAGTTATTATAAAAAGAAGAAGTATGAACAGGCGTTTTGGGAGATAGTTCAGTAGATGTGCGCAAATTTCGGAGGCCAAACGAGTTAAGAAAGTCTCAATATGTAAAAAGTGTTTTAATGTCTTCTTTCCATCCTTATGCCACATAATATGGGGTCGGCACAACAAGATATTTCCATCCACTCTGCTCTGTTAGCCGACATCACAACATTGACACACTTTTTCGCCATATTGATTCCTCGTATTATTTATTATAGGTTTCCTCCTCTAATCTACAGTCACACAAAGAATGAAGGTCCTAAAAAACGGAGGAACAGAGAGAAATGCTCGAGGATCGTGGTTCTTGTGTATTGACAGTGACATCTTGAAAGCTAATATGCCATAAATGCATGTCATAGACAGTACCCACTTGTTTCATTTACAGTTTAAACTTATATAGTCATGAACTTATTTCCAGGTAATAGCGATCAAAATCCCGATCCTCTACTTCGGCAGTACTGCCAACTACCAGAATGACATCGCGGTACTGAAGCTGGCAACATCCATCGAGTTCAGCCGCTTCATACGACCTATTTGCTTGGACTTCACTGAAGATCTTGACTCGAGTCAATTAGAAGGATTTGGCAAGGTATGAATACTGTGACAATTAACAAATTAGGTACCTATTTTTTTTATTGCTGTAGAGCAGCAGACAGGCTGACGGCCCGCTTAGAATTTAGCAGTTACCGTCGCCTATAGGTGTTTGCAACGCCAGTGGAATCGCGATACACGCTGCTGTCCCATAAGGGTACAGGAACTTGGGTCACTAATGCCGGAACATAACACAAGGTTATTATGGCGGCATACTTAAGACCAAAGGTGGTCGCCATCCAGACGGGCTTGAGGCCCTACCACGTACCTAGGGTGAATTGTTTAGTCGCCTTTTACGACAGGCCGACCCCGGCCGCAGAGGTTAGTATTCTTTCTCCAAGTACAATTCGGATACCATTCTAGACGTCCCGGGTTCGACTCCCATAATTGCCATGTACCGTCGGGGAAGGAGAACATCGTGCCTTGCATATCGAGGTCACCGGTATTTATGTGAAACTTGCCAATTCGCCTTGGACAAGAATGGCGGCCAATATGTCCGGTTCCTGTGAGCTATTATTATAATGGACACAACGCCATCTGGGCCATTTGGCCTTCAAATATTTGAATCTGTAATAGTTCTGTTACGTACAAAATTCATTCTAGCGTTCGCTGAAGACATACTTCGAGATTTGTTGCTGCTTGTAAGAAACATATACTTGGAATCCGAAACTTTGATTTTTTGGATAAATCTTATGGCTTATTTTGGATTTCAAACCCTATGAACCCTAAAATATAAATAAATGAAATATGCAGTCAGTGTTATCGAATGCAACTGTTACGCCATGCGCCTCCGGAATACGTGCGTTTGAACCTACAAAGTCCAGCCTAAGCTAAACCCTATTTCATATTATGATTGATGATATAAATCTGAGATCAACTTAAATTGGTATATAAAATATCGGAAACTTTTAATTTAAAAAAAAAAAATTTTTTTCTAAAATAAAAATAGCCTAAGTTACTCCTTGTTACATCAGCTCTCTGCCAGTGAAAGTTCCGTCAAAAACGGTGCAGCCATTTACCAGTGATTAGCCGGGACAAACAGACAAAAATTGTAAAAAAAATTGTTTTGGTATATGTACCGTGTATACGTCCGAATGCACTTAGTAAAAAACGGTTATTTTAATATTAAAACAGTCACTCCAATTTTATTTATTTCTATACATAAAAATCATTACATCTACAGAGACTGGAAAAAGCTAGAAAGTAGCGCAAGTGAGTGATAAACTAAAAAAAACTGTGTGTCAGCTCCGACGCGCGACTGGAGTTTACTCCTTATGTACGATTAAAAAGAGTTTATTTAACTGAAAAAAGATTAATACCATATGAAAGGGTAAATTAACAAATTAATGAAAATAATATACATATATAAAAACTATTATTGTGTTGATTATATAAAAATAAGATAATCGTTTCTTGACGACACAAGGTCGTTCGAGCGTGCGTCGCGCGTCATCTTGATACAACAAGTGGTCGGCAGTGTTCGGTCGTGCGTCGCGCGTCGGCAGGGGACGGAACGTAGACACATCCGTACGTAGCGCTCGCTGGAGCTCGAATGTGTCATATACTCCTAAATTAGAAAGTCGCGCACCAAAAATGTAACGAGGTCATTCATTAGTAGATTTTACTCGGGCGCCTTATAGTATATGAAAATCGATTCTTAGGGAGTAAACTCAAATAACTGAAAGCGTAGTTATACCATGCGGAGAATACCATGTGATAATGAAAATGGTAGAAATGGCAAGATGGGTAAAAATTTAGGATAAAGCTGCAACACCAAACTGTATCCTCCAATTCTCTTATCATTAGTTTTTTGACTCATCTCATATAGAAGCAATTTTCAAGACATATTCACATCCAAACCTATTTTTATACGGTCAGCAGCGTGTCTGCAGTGCCCTTAGCGTCACAAAAATCCATAGGCGACGGTAACCACTTACTATTAAGTGGGCTTATTGTCTGTTGTTCTTCAGCAAAGACCAAAGGAAAGATGGATTACGTAAAATATATGGTTAATTCGTGAATGATATGATGGAAAAGGAAATTGGAAGGAGCGTGTGGACTCCATCTGGAATAAGAGAAGATCAGAGATTTGTCTTTGGAGGTGCATAAATTTATGAAGGTATGTAATAGTGTTACATGTTTCCAGGTGGCCGGTTGGGGTCTTAAAAGCGAGGAGGGCAATCCATCCCAGACCTTGAAGGCGGTGTTCCTTCCAGTCGTGGCCTTGGACAAGTGCGTCAACGAAAGCCCTGTCGCCTTCAAGCCGTACATCACCGCAGACAAGATCTGTGCCGGATACACCAATGGTAATGATTCTGGGTGGACTTTTCTGATGTTCTGACGACCTCAGTGACTTACGGTTCATTTCCTGTCCCAGACTTGAGTGTTTATAAACGAAACCTTTATGAACCAGCCATTTTATGAATTTCATGAACCAGCCCCACGAACTTTATGAACCAGCGGTGGACGATTCAGAAAAATGGCAAGCAGATCGACAGCTTCCTGGCAGGCAGACCAACAGTTTCCGTTCTTTCTTCTGTTATGAATAGTAAACAGTGGTGGAATGGCAGGCAGATCGACAGAGACAGCCTCCGCACGCGACAACGACCGAACGAAAAAGAGAGCCCTGGCACTACTTGCGGCGCTTTATATAGAAGCGGTCGGCTGTCCCTCATTCTTCCCCATTCTATACTCCGGAAGCGACTCTCATTGGTCGCTTATATTCTAGAAGTGATTCTCATTGGTTGTCCAAACATTAGATTCTCATTGGTCGTTTATACTCCGGAAATGTTGCACTCCGGAAGTGATGGTCGTTTATTAAATGCTCCGGAAGTGATTCTCTTTGGTTGTTTTAATTTATTTATTTTATTTATTTATTTAAAATTAAATTAATTTAAATATTAGTCAGTGTTGCCAATAAGATAATTTTGAGTTCGATATTCATAACATATATATTCATTTAAAAAAGAAAAGTATTTAAGTAGTAAGTTAGTCGTCTAGTACCCATAAGACAAGAGCTCTGCTTCTTTCTTTGGGACTAGATTGCACAGCGTGACTTTTTACTGTATATTTATTTTTAAAATTTCAGGGACAGCAGTATGCAAAGGTGACAGCGGCGGTGGTCTCGTGTTCCACCGAATCCAAAATAGCGTCTACAAGTACTACTTGCATGGAATCGTGTCCACTGCTCCCAACTACGGGCTGCAGCAGTGCAACGCCTTTACATGGGCTACTTTCACAAGCATTATTAAGCATAAGGGCTTTATTTATTCCAACATTAAATAAAAAATCATCTTTTTCATTTTTTGTCCCTGTGGTGTTAGAAACAGGTATATTTATTTGGTAGATATAATTATTTGGGCTCTTTTATCCTTAGGAAAATGGTCTATGAAGAAGAACCTGCAAAAAGTATTGTTAACGGTTTCTAGTATATGGCTCCAATGCTTTTGGCACTGATTAGCCGCACACACAAAATAATATTGACAATAAAGTACGTATTGTCAATAATATTGAGTGTGTGCGGCCTGTATTGCGGTAGTTTTCAATATTATTGTGAATTATCCAGAAATTCTGATTTTGTCGCGTCAATATCGGGGGGAGGCAGGGCTATTGTCAATAATATTGACAATAGCCCTGGGCGCGCGGCAATATTTTAGTTGAGGAAAAGATTACAATGCGAGCGGACGTTCTACGTTCGTGTTATTTGTTCAAAATGGAAAACGAAAACAGTATCCAAAGCGAAAATAAAAATACTTATAATATTTTATTTGCTGTACTTCAAATCAAAGTGCATTTATTAAAAAAAAAACAGCAAAATACACATACTACCATTGTATAATTATTATCTAAGTATTTAGGGATTATCAAATACTATAACATAGATATTTAAATATAGGTAGGTAATTACTACTTACTTTTATACAATCTTGCAAGACGTAAATTAATGTGTGTAAAGTGTCCAGAACTGCTCCGCTTATAGCTCTTGGGGATATTAAAGTGGAATATTTCAAATCTTCAAAACTTCTGCCAGTCGCTAAAAAACGTAAAGTAACTGCTAACCTCTCCTCAGGCGTTAGCGATTTTCGCATGTGTGTATTTTTTTTACTTCAAGTAAGATGAAACTAAAGATAATTTTTGGAAGCTACTATCTCTCATTCTCATGTAATTTTTAAAATCATTTTCTTCTGTAACTTGTAGTTCATTTATTAGATTAAAGTGGTTTAACTCAGATTTTTTTCTTATCCATCGTTTCTTTCTTGATTGCCTTTTTTTAGTAGTAAAGTTAATGTAATACTCAATGCAACGACTTTTTTCTTTGTATCCATTATGTCAAACTAGCGCTGCAGATAGATTCACGTACACACGCACGTAAAGCTGCAGAGCGACTGAGTCTCTGATCTCTGTCTCTGACTCTGAGCAGTGTGACCACCTTAAAATTTATAATCCTGCCTTAGCTTGTGTCGCGACGATTAGTCCATGACATTATCCATTAGACCGATCATAACCTTGTTGTTGTCGGGAGTGTCGCGACGATTAGTCGCGATGTCCTTTGGATATAAATACGTAAATAATAACTAGCAACACTTGTTTCAATAACTGAGCAATACTTGTCTTAATCAACTAGCGACATCTACGATAACTGACTTTATGGCTGGCTAGCTATATAAAAAGGCGTTCGCCGCCATTATTTTACCAGTCGTAAAGAACATCTTGCAGTGAAATCCTAGTGAAGTCATAGTTAGTGATTAGTGACCTTGTCGCAGTCAGCCACGTGTCTGCTGCCACAGCGAGAGCGCTTCTGTGCAAGCTAAGTATTCTAGGCTAAGTTGTATTCTAAACTCAGTAGCAAATAAGAACTGTGTCATAAAGATAATTTGTTGAGATAATTAATAATGTGCCGGCACTGATTTTCGTTGGGGGTGACAGAGATCCTATGACAGAGATGTGACAGAGATATGACAGAGATCCTACCTACGTAAATATGACAGAGATCCTACCTAGCAGACACTTGTGAGGTATCCAAGTTCCACGTGCATGGCCCGTCGCCATCACCACTCATGAGGGTCTGACAGCCTGCGCCGCGCTGCGCAGGCCTGCCGGGGCCTGTTTGGTACCAAGTACCAGGCCCCACGACTCGGAAGCTACCCGATAGTGTCGTCTCCAATTATTAAGATCGTACATGGCCCGTCGCCATCAACCACTCATGAGGGTTAAATTTAATGACAGCCTGCGCCGAGTGCGCAGGCCTGCCTGGGCCTGTTTGGTACAAAGTACCAAGCCCGATGACCCGGGAGCTACCCGATAGCGTCGTCTTTACTTATTAAGATCGGTGAGCTCACCCCCAACGAAAATCAGTGCCGGCACATTATTAATTATCTTAACAAATTATCTTTATGACACAGTTCTTATTTGCTACTGAGTTTAGAATACAACTTAGCCTAGAATACTTTGCTTGCACAGAAGCGCTCTCACTGTGGCAGCAGACACGTGGCTGACTGCGACAAGGTCACTAATCACTAACTATGACTTCACTAGGATTTCACTGCAAGATGTTCTTTACGACTGGTAAAATAATGGCGGCGAACGCCTTTTTCTAGAGCTAGCCAGCCATAAAGTCAGTTATCGTAGATGTCGCTAGTTGATTAAGACAAGTATTGCTCAGTTATTGAAACAAGTGTTGCTAGTTATTATTTACGTATTTATATCCAAAGGACATCGCGACTAATCGTGTCGCGACAGCTTGACTAGAATCCTGCCAAATCCTGCCAAAGTTTCTAATGAAAATGCCAAAATAATGCCAGTATAATAATAATATTTTTTATTGACTATTAAACTTACATTATACACATAACGCAAAGAATAACATTTTTAGTTTGATACGGTAAAATTAATTAGTTAAATGTAAGGTTAAAACATAATTTACTGGTGACTGCCTATAGTGATACCCTTCCATATTTTTCTTGTTTTGTTATATATACAGGCATGTTTTTTAAGGCAGATAGGTGCGATGGCAATTTACAATTGTATGCCTTACAAAATGCCCTGTCAGGATTGTCTTTAGCTTTAGTAAGTCACGATCACAGTAATGGGTCTTGCTCCCACTCTGCCCTGATATGTATGCTCTTTCATACTTTCGCTTCATTTTACCAAAACACACTCAATTAATTATATATTTATACTCCTAATACTCGTGTACTCAGAATAAAAGACAAAAGTTATATGAATAATGGTTGATTTGATTGAAATGAACATACAACATTGCAAGAACAATTAACACTTTAATATCAGTTTTATAGTTATAGACCGTATAAATGAATCATTAGAATTCAGAAATAAGTGTCACACAAAAATTCTAAGAGAGGTTTAGGGGAATACCTACAACTAGAGATGGTGCTGCCATAATTTACATTTTTTCCCAATAATGCCCAATACTGCCGAATTTTTGAAAACTGCCACACATCCTGCCACAGCCTAAAATAAGGGCTCAATCCTGCCAAAATGGCAGGAAACTGCCACATATGGTCACACTGACTCCGAGTCAAATTATTGTCAATAATATTGCGTAGTGTGCGGGGACCATTATATTGATGAAGATTTTGACAATCTTGCATTGTCAATATTATTTAAAATAGCTATAATAAATCGAATTCAGAAAGACGTTTGTCATAATAAATTGTTAACAATTCTCCTAATGTCAGTTATTTATGTGTAGTGAATGTAATTTATTATCGGGTCTTTAACTACAGACAATTTATCTGTGTGATGTAAACTATCATGCGTCTCTTTTGGTAATTTGATTTGAATCTATACAAATAAATAAAATTATTGGAGTGTCTGTTTGTAATATTAAAATAACCGCTTTTTACTAAGTGCATTCGGACATAAACACGGTACATATATGAAAAGGCAGGAAGGCCTGTAGGTTCTCCACCCGAGCTCATCTTATTCCTTTTTTTCTAAATATAAACGTATTTTAATCACTATTCACATAAATCAAGATGTAATTAGGTAATTAGCAATCACTACTACACAATATCAACGCATTTAAGTCTTGAAAACAGCGTGATGGCGCAGATTCTGAGCGATTCGTCACAAGCGTGGTGCGCGGGTGCCGTCCCGTTCAAAAAGTGAATTCAAGATGGCTGCCCGCACTGCCATCGACTATGACGCTTCGCTAGGTTGACATTAACAGTCCTGTCAACCTGATGTTTGACGTAAACGCCGTCACGGCCGGACTGACTTGCGACCGTCCTCGGGCGATTTATTCTGAAACAAGTTACGATAACTGCATAGTCCGTTCGCTCATCCTGACTTAATCATTTTCACCAGTACACTAACATTAAAATCACTTAACGACTTGGACTAACCAGACAAGTGTATCTTTTAGCCAACCACGAGGTGTGACTCGGATTACACTTTAGTAAGACCAGTCGACAACAGCATTAGATACCAATTTAGGCTACAATTTAGCTAAGACATCACTCTTTCGTCCTTTAGACAAGCCAATCCTCACAAAGGATGTGACCTGGACGACACAATTCGTCTCACAAATACCAAGCGATCATCCTGGACAAGTCAACCGGACAGTGACTCAAGCGATCATCCAGGACAAGTCGGCCCTCTCGACCTGACTTGGACGACAAATTTCGTCAGATGACGCTATACAAGTCAACCGGACGCTATATAGATCAATGTAAACATCTTGACAAGTCAATCCTCACAAAGGATGTGACCCGGACGACACAATTCATCTTACAAGTACCAAGCGATCATCCAGGACAAGTCAGCCCTCTCGAACTGACTCAGACGACCCTTTTCGTCAGATGACGCTATATAGATCAATGTAAACATCTAGACAAGTCAATCCTCACAAAGGATGTGACCCGGACGACACAATTCGTCTCACAAGTACCAAGCGATCATCCAGGACAAGTCAGCCCTCTCGAACTGACTCAGACGACCCTTTTCGTCAGATGACGCTATATAGATCAATGTAAACATCTAGACAAGTCAATCCTCACAAAGGATGTGACCCGGACGACACAATTCGTCTCACAAGTACCAAGCGATCATCCAGGACAAGTCAGCCCTCTCGACCTGACTCGGACGACACATTTCGTCAGATGACGCTATATAGATCAATGTGACAAGTCAACCAGACAGTGACTCGGACGACACATTTCGTCTACTTTCTGTGACGAGTGAAGCGTGCCCTTTAACTACTCATCCTGGAATAGTAGAGACGACGCTTCTTCGCCCAGGATCAACCATTTAAACAATTTATCATGATTATAGGAATGTTATAGGAATGTTTCTACTATACCAGCTTATCATAGTGAATTGTCCTGTTCCGTGTGCACTACAACTTCATGAAGGACTTCCCATGTTTCAGGGTCTGAGTGTGCGCTCAGGGTGTCTGAGCTTGAAGTGAGAGTGCGTGAGTCAGCCGAAGCAGGTCCGAGCATACGGTCAAGGTGTCGAGACGATCTAATGACTCGTTATCATTATTTGAGCACAAAGTTTTCTCTACATCATCAGACGCCGTCTCGGCCTCGACTTCATTTAAAAGGCTAGACGCGATTTGGATTAATCCGTCATGTCCCCAGGGTACTGCGCGTAAATTCTCGTGGGAATATTTAAGAGTTCGATTGGAAGCGTCCACCAACGATATACACGGGGGGTTAAGTCCTTCTTAGACTTTGACGCCTTTAATGAGTTGCAGTCCGTAACAACTACAAAACTCCTACCATAAAGATAGTGTCTGAAATGTTCTACCGCTCTAACGACTGCTAACGTCTCTAGCTCATAAGAGTGGTAGCGAGAGTCTGTATCTGACGTTCGACGGCTAAAGTATTCTACAACGTGGGGAAGGTTGTCTTTCTTTTGTAAAAGGATCGCTCCGTAACCGTCCGAGCTAGCGTCTGTATGTAACTCTATAGGGAGTTCCCGGTCAAATATGGTAAGTACGGGTTCAGACGTAAGAATGTCTATTAACCTTTTGCGTATTCTTTCATGTTCAGTAGTCCATGTATGTAACTCGTCATTTTAATTTTGTAAGTGGATATAAGGGACCCACAACCCGGGTGAAATCGGGAATAAATTTACGGAAATAAGACGCTAATCCCAGGAATTGACGAACATTCGTAGCTGACTTCGATTCAGGAGCATCTACCAACGCTTGGATTTTCCGCGAATTGGGTCTGATCACACCAGATTGCACTGAATAGCCTAAATCCTTTGCTTCATGAATTTACATTTTTTAAGGTTTAATGAAAAGTCAGCTTCTGACAATGCGGCCAATACATCGTCAAGACGCTGCAGACCCTTAGAGATGTCTACAGAGTGGCATAATACGTCATCCATGTAGATTAATGGTTTATTCTTTAAATGACTAATGGCTTTTGTGATACATATCTGAAAGACCGAAGGTGCATTTCGCAAGCCAAAAGGCATAGCAAGATATTCATATTGGCCCTTATTGGTGACAAAAGCTGTTTCCTGCACTGAATCGGGATGAACAGGAATCTGGTGTAACCCAGCAGCCATATTTAAAGAGGAGAAGAAATTGGCGCCAACAAGCTGATCAATTTGTTCCTCTATACGGGGCAAGGGATAGCGTTCGGGCACGGTATTGGAATTCAGCTCCCTGTAATCGACACATAATCTATCTGTATTGTCCTTCTTTTTAACGAGGACAATGGGGCTTGCAAAGGGCGAAGAACTCTCCTGGATTTGTTCCGCGTTGTAGCGCTGCAGCCGCGCTGCTGCAGCGTGACACTTTGCGGCTAATTTGAAGGCGCCCTATCGCGAAAACTTTCCTTTAAAAGCGAACAAGACGATCCACTATCAAATAAAAAAGGGACAAGCTCACCGGATGATGTTTCTAAAGTACCCCTGGAAGGGCGGTGCTCGCAAAGATGAACCTCCTTGACCGCAGCCTTGCTTCCGTTCTTCTTGTCGGGGCAGTTAGTTGTCACATGCCCCTTTTGTCCACACGTGTAGCATGTCACAGAAGTAATGTTCTCCGAAGCGCGTGATGAGCTTGGTATTTCTGAGAACCTTTCAGAGGGACGATAGCGCTTGATCTCAGGTTCGTTGATTTCTCCACCATCCGACCGACGCTTGAGAGATACCCCTCCCAGTATTCGGAATAATTGAGTGCGAGTGGTGATATTGTGGGCGTTTAACTCGCGACGTATCAGGTCATCCTTTTGACAAAGCACTGTTGAGCGGCGAGAACCCGAGATAAAAGCGTCTCCATGCTGTTAAGTAATTTCTCGGCATCCGTTTTGACCCGCTGGCCCTCAGCTTGGGCGTCACATCCCACTTCTGATGAAAAGGCAGGAAGGCCTGTAGGTTCTCCACCCGAGCTCATCTTATTCCTTTTTTTCTAAATATAAACGTATTTTAATCACTATTCACATAAATCAAGATGTAATTAGGTAATTAGCAATCACTACTACACAATATCAACGCATTTAAGTCTTGAAAACAGCGTGATGGCGCAGATTCTGAGCGATTCGTCACAAGCGTGGTGCGCGGGTGCCGTCCCGTTCAAAAAGTGAATTCAAGATGGCTGCCCGCACTGCCATCGACTATGACGCTTCGCTAGGTTGACATTAACAGTCCTGTCAACCTGATGTTTGACGTAAACGCCGTCATATACCAAAACAACATTTTTTACAATTTTTGTCTGTCTGTTTGTTCCGGCTAATCTCTGAAATGGCTGCACCGTTTTTGACGGGACTTTCACTGGCAGATAGCTGATGTATCAAGGATTACTTATGCTATTTTAATTTTAGAAAAAAAAAAGTTTTTGTTAGGAAGAAAAGAAAGAAAACATTTTATTTAGGACACCATAATACACACACATAAATTAATAATCCACTTAGAAAACTCTTAAATTGGGACTAGCTCAGCATATGCTGATTTTAGATATAAAATCAGCGCTGGTCTTCCGCTAGCCCCGTGGAGTAATGTCACGAACAAACGTGAAACTTTTAAAAGTTCAGTAATAAAATGGTATAGGAAAGTCTACATAACATATGATTAAACAGAAATAATGTTATAGATATTAATTGCAGTTTGAATTCGGAGCCTAGACCCCTGTATTTGCATGCTTTAGCTTTTTCAGCCGCTCCAGAAGCCGCACCAGCTCTGTTGTGGGTTCCATGTAGATGGAAAGGGGCCGTCTGAACAGGACGCATCCCATACCAGCACCCGGCCCATCTTCCATGGAATCAAACTCATACCGTCCGGTCTCTTGCCATCGCCTCTTGCTCGACCAGTCGGCTCAAGTAGACTTGGCACGTTGACGGTGGCAAGGGATCGACGTATGATATCGTTAAGTGCGGCATGTCTCGAGAAGCAGCCTGTATTTTTAGGCATGGTACACGTGAAGCCAGTAGCCGGCCTCATGCGTACCCACGGCCAAAAGCCTAGCACGCGCCGAATCTGTACTACAGCTCAAAAGATTGTCATAAGTCAATTTCCAGTTTATGTCGTCCCAGCTCCTCTGTGAATTTGGAAAAACTGGAAAATTATGACCTGGGCATGCAATTAAGAAAGCGTTTCTAGCAATCTCAAAGTATAAAAGGAATGCCCTTAAAATTTTACTTACGAGATTTGCTGAACTATGGACAGAAGATAGGAAGGCTGGTAAAGCGACACTGGAAATTTTGCGAAAATTGTAATTTATTTAAAATATTTTGCTAAGAGTATTTTAACTTACGCCTACAAACTAGACAGGCCTAACATGCATTTTACAACTGTTTAACCAGTATGTATATATAACCAGGTGTTCCATTTCAGTTACATTCTAAATATTTATTTCCTTACAAGCTTACAATACTTAATTTTTTGGCTAAATAGCCATTAACGTAGAATCATGGTATATACAAGTAAGCATTAATTTGTATCGATTATCACTATTTCATTCATGTTGGTTAATAGAAAATTAAGGCCCTGATATCCATGCCATATATTAAAAAAACGCTTTGTTGATTTAGATCTATAAATTTGGCAGTTGACAATACCACTGTTTTGTCGGTCGATGTCCGGCCTCATTATCGTGTTGATTCCATCATTTCTATACCTTATCATTGTGATAATTGTGATTAGTGCTTAATAAATCTTCAGCGCATCGCGACGGCCTTTATCAGTGAGTAATTCATATTAACTATTAAACTCAAAAACACCGATTGCACTTTATATCCTTATCAGGTTATTCATCGGATTAGGTCTTAAGTATCAGAATTATAAAGCAATTTTGTCTTATATTATGTATATGTTTGTATCGTACGGGTTTATTTGAATATATTTGCATATATACGTATCAATGGTCGTTTTATTTGGATAAAGTTTACGTTACTTTTATTTTGGTTTCTTAGCGGTACGTCGGACACAATTTAATATCTGAGATTTTACTGTCTCTTGTTATCATTAGCTTGACCTTATCCCAATCATTTGGGGTCGGCACAATGTAGCCCCTTTTCTCTCTTTCGCACAGAATACATATTAGACATATATTGATTTGGCTTAATTTTATGACCGGTCCTCTACTAGATGTCAACCCTTCTCAGGACGGACCATCTTCTTCCTTGTTCACTTCTGTTTCGTAATACTAGACGACTGAGTTGCGCCCGCCACACGTTTCGTGGCATTTAGCGCCCTAGATTTGTGGTAACCTGTTTTCCTTGCATGGTTATGTAGTCGTGGTTTGGTAATGGTAGCTGTGGCAGATGAGGCCAGCAATTGGGATGTAATAGTTGCAAGTTGTTTTGCACCATTACGCTACTTTCATTATTTTTTTTTATTTCTGAAGAACAGCAGACAGGCTTGGCTGTCAGACTTAATAGTTATTATATAAATAAGCAGTTACTGTCGCCTATTAATGTAGGACTAGTTATGGTTTCTAGTTTGGTGTTCAATATATCTTGAACTCAAGAAGGTGTAGGAGAAGATGTTCAAGGACTTCAACACCTGTCTTTAACTGTCCACCTTAGTTGAAGTATTATTTGTATTTTTTCTATAAATCTTGAATGTTTGTAACAAAATTTATAATAAAACTTTTTTTATTGCTGTAGAACAGCAGACAGGCTGGCAGCTCATTTAGAATTTAGCAGTTACCTTCGCCTATGCCACTGGCATTGCAAATACGCTGTTGTCCCATAAGAATACAGGAACTTGGGTCACTAATGCTGGAACACAACACAAAGTTAATATAGTGGCATACTTAAGACCAAAGCAGGTCGCCATCTGGACAAAACAACCCATTGTTTTGTCACCTTTTACAACAGGCTGACTCTCCCCACAGAGGTCTTCTCTTTCTCCGCCCCTGCATGAATAGAAAACTAGCTATTTGTAATTTAAAAGGAAAATTAAAACTAAAATTTAATATTTCTATTATATTGCATAGCATTAGTAGCATATATATTTTTATAGCTGATGCTTAGCAGACAGGCAAACGGTCCAGCTGATATTAGCTGGTTACAGTTGTTGATGAACGTTTGCAACACCAGAGGCTGTGCCAATATATGCTGCACCATTCAAAGAATTTTTGAAGTGAAAACTTCTATAGGTGCATTGAGCTCTTTTGGGTGAACAAAAATCATGGAACTCGCATCATCATCACAGAACACTTTCCATGAGCTATTTTTGCTCCAGTAATACCAACCTTATTAATAAAGGTTTATTCTATAAGTAATTTTTAAATGATTGCATCACATTACTTGTACATGTCTATTCAAATTGTGACTTTATTACAATGAAATACAGTTGAGTTTTTGAAGTGAAAACTTCTTTAGGTGCATTGAGCACTTTTTGGGTGTATAATTTTTGAAGAAGAATTGTTAGTGACCAATTTAAACTTTAATCCTTAATCATAAACACTTCTTTGTAAACCAAAAATAATTCGAATATAATAATCTAATAGCTCGATGATACAATTCACAAGTTACTTGTTTTCACTTCTATCGGCAGTCCCCAAAGACTGTCCTGCATGTTTTTTTTAACATTTTTAAAATACTCCATACTATACACATAACGTAGTTATATGTTTAATCAGTCTATAATATACCTGTTTGGAATTGAATCTAATTTCATTTAGGTCCTTGTGAGATTGCAGAACCAACTTCCATTCATACAAACATTAAAAAATATTCTCTGACTTGGAGAATGACATAGGCTACTTGAGAAAAAAAAATTTAATACTAATTTTTATAGATTTTAGTCATTTTCATCAGTATATAAATTTTTTAGTTGTATTTTTTTTATTTATATGGCAGAACAATATTTAAGGGGTCAGCTAGTAATAACATAAATTCCAAAATAAAGTAATGAAATTAATTTTACATAACTCTTAATTGAAATATTCTGCTAATGAGTTGACTACATATTTCAAATAGTTCAATCAAGTACATTAATTTACTGAATTATATATTATTAGACATGTGGTAATTTTACTAACTTTTTTTTATTGCTGTGGTACTGTAGACAAATTAACGGTCTACTTAATAGTAACAGTCACTTTTGTCTGTTGTTTTTTTGAAGTGAAAACTTCTTTAGCAGCTTTGGGCACTTTTTTGTGATGGGTAAAAAATGTTAAACTCGCGTCAGGTCACGTGTCCTAATCGTAAGAATACATAAGACGGAGTTTTGCTCAAGTAATACCAAGCTTATTAATAATGACTTAAGGTTAATTTTATAATGTAACTTTTAAATGATTGCATTGCATTACTTGTACATATCTATTCGAATTGTGACTTTATTATAATGAAATACAGTTCAGTTTTTTTGAAGTGAAAACTTCTTTAGGTGCGTTGAGCACTTTGGGGGAACAATTTTTGGTTTGTAAAGAATGTTAATGATCAATTTAAACTTTAATCCTTGATCATAAACACTTCTTTATAAACCTAAAAAAATAATCTAATAGTCTGATGATACAATTCACAAGTTACTTAGTTTTCACTTCTATTGGCAGTCCCCAAAGACTGTCCCACATATTTTTTTTCCATGCCAGGAGCATCCACCGTGTGAAGGTGAACTGGAGTCTGGTCACTCATGTCAGGACACAAGGTTATTCCCTTATTTTTGTTATGAGGGAAAATGCTTAATGCACACCCCGTCGCCTGGGGGCTGGCGGCAGCATATAAGTAATTTTCCCCGTGTTCAGGGGCGAACTAAGAATACTAACCCCTGTGGCCCTACTACGTGGCAAAGCCCCAAGCCCGTCTGAATGACAACCACCCTTGGTCTATAAGTATGCCGCTATAATAACTTTGTGTTGTGTTTCGGCATTAGTGACCAAGGTTCCTGTACCCGTATGGCACAGCATCGCGTTCGCGGTACCCCTAGCGTCGCAAACATCCATAGGTGACGGTAACTGCTTACCATTAAGTGGGTCGTAAAAAAAATAATAACGAGATTATACAGTATTGTTGTACTCTGTGTGAATCCCGTGCATTGCGTCCGTACGCCCCCCACAGTTGATTAGGGCGACTCACGTTGCCGGTGTTCTAAAAACCCGTGTGAGGAACATCTGGGAAGGAGAATATGCTTTCGCTTGCGCCTCCCTCCCGGGCTGGAGGCCTACCAAACCTATTTACCTCATATTCTCCAACTTCACCGGGTCTTCCTCCATCACATGTACACGTCAGTTCCTTGCATCTTATATCAGAAAAAGGTTATCTATGTCGACATTTTGGCAGCATTTTCATGAGACTAGTTCATCAGATTAGGAAGGTCAATTCGAGATAAATGTATCGTATTATTTTTGTTGTGGAGTCCAATCCAGATGTTCATTATAGAATTCAATTTGTATCCCAGTCTCCTTATCTCTATATATTCACGCTTAGAGAAATCTTTATACACAGCATACGGACTGACGGACCTTTTAGAATTTAGCAGTTACCATCGCCTGTGTGCAATGCAAGCGGCATCGCGAATCATCATCATCATCTCAGCGTAGCATCCCGGTTGCAACCCGAACTTCCGTTTCGGTGTCCGGGGTCCGCTTTCAGACTTTTTCTACTCCACTTCGCACGGTCTTCAGCATCCCTGGTAGTGACCCCATTGGGATTTGAGAATAGGATTACCCCAGGTCATTCCAAGGAAGTCGTAAAAGGCGACTGACGGACTACTCTTCTGCCAGCTTGCATTCGATAAAGGAAGTGGCACCTCTCGGTTTTCTTCTAGGGGTTGGGAGGTCGAACGGCAGTCGCTCCCGTAAAAGCCAAAACTAGCCAAAACAACTTATGGTACGTACGAGAAAAGGTTCAGCGGCATCGCGAATACCGCACTAATATCGGAACACAACACAAAGTTATTAGCATACCAAAGGTCGCCATCCAGATGGGATTGGTGCCGGGTGGTCGCCTTTCACGACAAGGCGACCCCGGCCGCAGAGGTCTATATTCTTATAAAGCGTGGTGAAAAGTTCAATGTTAAGACCTGATATGAGAATCCGCCGCGTATCACTCCGAACCCATCGCTACGGCATGCCGGTATCATGACACACATCGTCGGCTGCAACTCAGACCCGATAGTGGCGTGATCTGATAACGGGATCGTGACCCGCGCAATGTCATGTCAAAGACGTCTCGTACTTTCAAGAGCGTTGTGAAGTTGAGCACGCGTTTTAAGCACATTCCAAAGTGCCCGTTCAAAGGACCCGTTCCGTATATTTTTTTTATTGCTGTAGGACAGCAGACAGTGTCTAATAAGATCCTAACACCAAACATTATCTGGTGAGTTGAATGATTGCACAGGCTAAATTAGTTCAACATTCGAGAGCGCTAGATGGCGCTGTACATTTTTGAATCGCGCTATAGTTTCATTAATGTCATTTACCTGGGGTCGCTTATGTTTTTCAATAAACGAGTTTCATCTGCAGCGTTGAGTTTTATTTTAGTTGTTTGTTCGTTTTAAAAATAGTTAAAGAGGTCGTTGTTGTCGTTTTCTTTGGTGGTCGATTTGGTAGCATTCGATTGTTGGTCGTAGTAGTTGTTGTTGAATTCAATTTTCTAGTGATCGGATGCTATCTGTAGTGCCATCGAAATTGAGGAAAATTTAGAGTCGCTGACAGACAGTCTTACGGCCCGCTTAGAATTTAGCAGTTACCGTGGCCTTGGGTCACTAATGCTGAAATACAACACAAGATTATTATGGCGGCATACATTGGACCGAAGGTGGTCGCCACCCAGACGGGCTTGAGGCCCTACCACGTAGAAATATATCTTCTTGGTGCAGCGATGTAAGAATACTGACCTCTGCAGACGGATGAAATTATGTCTTATGGTCCGGCACAAGTGAACCAGTTAACCTACGTAAACGGCGGTGTGTGGTGCCCTTTTACGATTCATCCATCCGATACATCCATATGCGAGAGTAATTGAAGACAGAATTCTAAGTGGGCTGTCTGTCTGCTGTCCTTCAACAATAAAAAAAAATATTATGCCAATAAAGACGAGGGCTTTTATGAGAGAGGCATAATGTAATCACCGTCAAAATGGCAATAGGTTATTGAATTATTGAAAAAAACTGCTGATATTTGATCTAAATTAGATCATAAATCTTTCAATTTCATCCATAAATAATGGATTTAGTTTTACTACAATTATTATGTAAAAATATATACAGGGTTATTGGTAATTCGACGTATCCTCGTTAGGAGGTGCAAGGGTGGACTATTTGCGATAATTTTAACCCCCATATGCATTCCAACTCTCCCAAATACGGGGGAGTCGCCGGGGGTGTGCGAATACAGACCCACCTACTAAAGAACCTCCTTATTTTTATATTTTCTGGGCCCCTAGGTCGCTACCCTTCGGCGCTCTCTTGTGATGTTCGAGGGTTTCTTCCCACAGTCTGCTGTTGGATGGGTTTTGACGCTAGGGCAAAGAGCCCCTGGTTACGTGGTTCGAGCTGCGGGAGCGCACGTCCATGTTGGCGTGGCTTCAACGTAGCATTGGCATCTTCTTCTTTGTTAAGAATGGTTGATTTGGTGAACCAATCTCAGCGGCCATCAGGACCCCATTTGCCCATCTCCCAGGCTTGACCAGTGTACTAAGTCTGGGGGTCGGTGCTCATCTGAATCTGAAATTAAGAACAGCACACGAGTCATCTTCGCAGTATAGGTACGGTCGGCAGAATCTCCTACGAGGGTCAGCCTGCGGTCGCTACTTTCATGCGATGGCAGGAATATGTTCCCACAGAAGTAAGTGACGGCGATAAATCCGTTTCTTCAACCGCACCCAGAACAAAAGGTTTAATAAATTAAGGTGGTCATATTTGTCTGATGTGTCGTGTCGTGACGCGTCAGAAGCATATCGGTTTCATACATTTAATATGGTTAGGGACATATGTCGTGACGCGTTCTGTCGTCTGTCCTAAATGTATGAACCGATATGTTACTGACGCGTCACGACACGACACATCAGACAAATATAAATCCACCTTTAAATACGTATTAATGAATAACAATTTGGTGATTATTAATTATATTAGGAAGAAGATTTTCATAAATGGAGATCAGCAGATCTTATCTTTATGCTATATATAAAAAAATAGCGCATCGTTTACTACTTATTTTAATAATTATGTGTGTGATTGAACGTTTGAAATCTGAAAATATAACCCATTTCAAGACTATACTATAATTTAGATAAGTTATTATAAAACATACTCCATTAATAATAGTGTTTATAAAGATAATACAAATCAAACTGTCATTATCATGTATTATAATGGATCATTATCGTTTATTTTAGTTTATTGGAATTTTTTATTGGTGTCGCTCATATATATGTGTAGAGTTTAAAAATAGTTGTGTGAAATTGGAATACTTTGTAAACTATGTTGTAGTTGCCCATTAATTACTACCTTTTATTGTCACTGTTGTAGTGTGTGGTGTCGCACCAGAATAGCACCACCCCATCTCCTCCCGTGGGTGTCGTAAGAGACGAGTAAGGGATAGAAAGAACGGAGGATGGGCAGCAGCATCTTTCCGTGAGAGCATCACCAACTGCGAATACTGCGATCGCCAACCCGCCTGCCAAGCGTGGCGATTATGGCAAAACCCCCCCCTAAAATGACAGATACACACAGGCCCCGGCCCCTAGTCCCCGGCGGCCCCGTTCGTGGTGGTCACGGTAGCAGCCACATAAGCGACGGGGCAGGGGGTGCGAAGAATCCCCGGGTTCGGATTCGCTACCAAGAACGACGACCTTTGGCCCTGGCAACATACAATGTCAAGACACTGCGGACCAACGAGAAGTTGGAGGAACTGGAGGAAGTTTTGAGCAGACTGCGATGGGATGTTGTGGGGTTATCTGAAGTCCGAAGACAGGGAGAGGACTCAATAATCCTAAATTCCGGAAATCTGCTCTACTTCCGGGAGGGCGACCAACTGTCCCAAGGTGGTGTCGGGTTTCTCGTTCACAAGTCTCTTGTGAACAACGTTACTGAGGTGGGGAGTGTTTCGACTAGGGTAGCGTACCTAATACTCAAAATTACCAAACGGTATTCGTTGAAGGTCATTCAGGTTTACGCTCCGACTTCGACACATCCTGACGAGGAGGTGGAAGCCATGTATGAGGACATCTCAACAGCCATCCACACTTCTAAAACCCACTTTAACGTTGTCATGGGAGACTTCAACGCAAAATTGGGGAAACGTAGCGGCGATGAGTTGAGAGTGGGGCAATTTGGGTTCGGAAATCGGAACACCCGAGGCCAGATGCTGGCCGACTTCATGGAGAAGGAGGACCTGTATATGATGAACTCCTTCTTCATGAAGCCAGAACAACGCAAATGGACTTGGATTAGTCCCGATGGTGCCACCAAAAATGAGATTGACTTCATTATGTCGACCAAAAGACAGATATTCAATGATGTCTCTGTGATCAATTCGGTGAAAACTGGGAGTGATCACCGCTTAGTAAGAGGCACATTGAATATCAATCCAAAATTGGAGAGGTCTCGACTGGTGAAGTCTACGCTCCGACCTGCACCCATACAGATCCAAAACCCGGTAAACTTTCAACTCGAATTGCAAAACCGCTTCGAATGCCTCGGTGACTGCGTTGACGTGGACGAGTATAATAACAGGTTCGTGGAAGCTGTTCAAACGGCCGGGTCTAAATTCTTCAAGGCCAGCCGTTCAAAAAGAACCGGAAAAATCTCAGATTCTACTCTCAAATTGATGGATGTGAGACGTCAAATGACCCTTCAGTCCCCGGACGATGCTTCCCAGTATAGGCAGCTAAATAGACAGATCTCCAAGTCCTTGACTCGCGATATCCGCCGCCATAACACAGACTGTGTAAAGGCGGCTATAGAGCGTAACAAGGGCTCTAAAGTATTCGCACGAGACTTGTCTATTGGGCAGAGCCAACTGACGAAGCTGAAGACCGACGACGGCAGGGTCGTTTCGTCTAAACCCGAACTTTTGAGGGAAGTCGAGAAGTTCTACGGACAGCTATACACGACCACACGGGCACCTGTTAACAACAAGGCTAAAGACCCAAGAGCCAAATTAACCCGACACTACACCGTAGATATCCCAGACGTCAGTCTGTACGAGATTAGTGTGGCCCTTAAACAGCTTAAAAACAACAAGGCGCCGGGTGATGATGGAATTACAGCCGAGCTTCTGAGAGCTGGTGGTACTCCTGTGCTTAAAATCCTCCAGAAGCTATTTAATTCCGTCATCCTCGATGGCAAAACGCCGCAGGCCTGGCACGGAAGTATAGTGGTGCTGTTCTTCAAAAAGGGCGACAAAACCCTTTTGAAGAACTTTAGACCGATATCACTTCTGAGCCATGTTTACAAGCTGTTTTCAAGGGTCATCACGAATCGTCTCGCGCGCAGATTTGACGACTTCCAGCCTCCCGAACAAGCCGGATTCCGAAAAGGTTTTAGCACCATAGACCACATACATACGCTGCGGCAGGTTATACAGAAGACGGAGGAGTATAACCAGCCACTATGCTTGGCGTTCGTGGACTATGAGAAAGCCTTTGATTCGATCGAGACCTGGGCGGTGCTTCAGTCTCTCCAGAGGTGCCACATTGATTATCGATACATCAAAGCGTTGAAGTGTTTGTATGAAAACGCCACCATGTCAGTCCGTCTCCAGGATCAGAACTCGAAGCCTATCCGACTGCAGCGGGGAGTCAGACAAGGCGATGTCATATCGCCGATGCTGTTCACTGCTGCGTTGGAAGATGTCTTCAAGCTTCTGGACTGGAACGGACTGGGCATCAACATTAACGGTGAGTACATCACTCACCTTAGATTCGCAGATGATATCGTAATCATGGCTGAAACCATGGAAGACTTAAGCCATATGCTTGATGGCCTCAATACAGCTTCCCAAGGAGTAGGTCTCAAAATGAACATGGACAAGACGAAGATCATGTCTAATGTCCATGTCGCACCTACCCCCGTAACAGTTGGGAACTGTACTTTCGAAATTGTTGACGAATACGTCTACTTGGGTCAAACGATCCAGTTAGGCAGGTCCAATTTCGCGAAAGAGGTCACTCGTCGAATCCAACTCGGATGGGCAGCGTTCGGGAAGCTCCGTAAAATCTTTTCGTCCCAAATACCGCAGTGTCTCAAGACGAAGGTTTTTAACCAATGTGTGTTGCCAGTGATGACATACGGAACGCAGACGTGGTCGCTAACTATGGGCCTTATGAGAAAGCTCATGGTCGCTCAGAGAGCAATGGAGAGGGCTATGCTCGGAGTTTCCCTGCGAGATCGAATCAGAAATGAGGAGATTCGCAGGAGAACCAAAGTAACCGACATAGCCCGGATGATTGCAAAACTGAAGTGGCAGTGGGCTGGGCACATAGCTCGAAGGACTGATGGCCGTTGGGGCAGAAAAGTCCTCGAATGGCGACCGCGTACCGGAAGACGCAGTGTTGGTAGGCCCCCCACAAGATGGACCGATGATCTGGTCAAGATCGCCGGGATAGGTTGGATGAGGGCAGCGCAGGACCGATCATCGTGGAGATCTTTGGGGGAGGCCTTTGTCCAGCAGTGGGCGTCTTCCGGCTGAAATGATGATGATGATTATTAATAATTAAATTATTATTTAATTTTGTTTTCACAGATGTTATTCATAATTTATGTGATACATACATATTGATGTGTATACATACGGATTTTAAACACATTTTTTTTATATTTACCTTTCCGTATAGCGTACTCTAACGAGTCGGTTAAAGCTTAAATGCAAGATTATTTTTTTTGGTTATCACAATTCTAGTTTGTTTATTCTTTTTTATTATGGCCAAGAGGGTCCTTTTTGTCGATATCTTATTACTGAGGAATAGACGTGCTAATCTATTAAATGGGCCTAGTTAATTTGGTAAGCAGGTTAATATTAGCTAGGGGGACCGCAAACTCCATGCTGTACACATAGACGCACTGGAACCTGGGTCACTAATGCCGGAACACAAGGTTATTATAACGCCAGATAACATTACGGATGGCTGGCATTCATACGGGCTTGGAGCCCTACCATCTAGCTTCTAGGTACCCACCTAGTTGTTTTATCGTCTTTTACGATCAGGCCGACCCCGACCGCGAGTTCAGTTTTTTTTTATTGCTGTAGGACAACAGTCAGACTGACGGCCCGCTTAGAATCTAACAGTTACCGTCGCCTATGGGTGTTTGCAACGCCAGTGGCATCGCGAACAAGAAAGCGTTAACCCTGATGATCCTGATAAGGACTATGGGACAAAATTATTAAACTTGTGTATTGTTATCAGGTCTCTTGACAAATGAAAAATATTGAATTTTTTTGATCGTTCAAAGTGGGTAAAAATCGAGGCCGAAAATTTCGCCACATAATATCTACACCAGCTGGATGACCGAGCTTTGCTCGGTATTTTTTTTTTATAAATTGTGTTTTTTGGAAATTAACAATTGATTTTCTTAGTCTAACCTCAAAGAATACACTCATTGACTTCGTGTTACTTAACAACGCCATCTGCTGGAATAGCTTTAGTGTTGTTGTGTCGTTAAAGCAATTTAAAAAAAATAGTATTATTATTCGCCGATAGATGTCAGGAAGAGTCACCTTTTTTTATTTTTCTTCCAATAAAAAAAAGCTAATAAAATGACATTTTCTAGAAATGATTCCTAGCTAGATCGATTTATCGCCCCCGAAACCCCCCGTATACTAAATTTCATGAAAATTGTTGGAGCCGATTCCGAGATTCCAATTATATAAGTATATATATATACAAGAATTGCTCGTTTAAAGATATAGGATTGTTATATAGATAGAGGTCAAGGTTATATAAAGCGTGTAATAAAATACTGATGGCGAGAGTGAGTTTTTATCCTCTGTTAAACTTATGTCTTGGGCACCTTGCTCTTCGGGAACAACCACGTAATTCACGTGTTGGTATAAATAAAATTCAATAAAATAATATTTGAACACACTTCCAATATATATTCACAGGCCTCGATGATTGCGATTTTAAGGCGAGTGTACTTTGAACCTGAACAAGTTAGACCCAAAAAGTGCTGGCTTCACGTCGTAAAGGGTGATATGCGTGCCAATGGGCTCACTACTAGGGATGCTGAAGACCGTGCGAAGTGGAGAAGAAAAATTCGGAAAGCGGACCCCGGGCGCCGAAGCGAGAGTTTGGGCTGCAACCGGGAATTAACGCAGAGATGATGATGATGATGACTTTGAACCTGAACACGCGGTCTCACCTACACGTGATAGCTCAAAATACCGTACTGATATTTGAAATCCTTCAATAGCTGTACTTATTGGTGTAAAAGGACAGGTAAAAAAATGTAAAAAAAACCTGTAGACAAAGGCGGGAGGAGGGGTTACAAAATCCTAAAATTCGTGTGATGTAATTTATGAATGGCGCCTATGAGACAGAAGTTGAAAGTGTCCAGCTGTAAATTAAAGTTCGACAGTTCGGGAATAAGGTCGTGCATGGTTTTTATTATAAAGTGAATGCCGTAAGCGACGTGACAATTCCAGTGACCGGTCCCTTCGCCACTTGTCACTTTCAAACAATGCAGAACCAGTCAAGGTTACGTCAACTATCTCTAATAATATAACTGTGCCAAATGACTGGGTATGGATTAACTAGGTGTGGCGGTTAGACTAGCTTCAATCGCTACCGAGGTCGTGGGTGTGGTCGTGATCTGGGTAAGCTGCCTGCAAATTTGCCTCCGTGGTGAAGTGCTTTGCGGCTACGTGCACTTGCCCACCCTACGTGGGATGAAGATAACGGAAAGGTGACCAGGTACTGACCAGGGTATCCGTTTTCCTGAGTGAGACCCACGTCGGCTCGCACCATTTTCCGGCACCTCTGATTTCAGCGACGGAGGAGCCTGGGAGAGGTTTTTTTAGTGGGTTCTTGAGCCCTCCACGCGCATGCTGCGATTCCGCGCACTAGGCAGTGTCTATAGGCATATTTCCTCCGGAACAAAAAAGCTTCAATGGCTAATAATCAAGAGACTGCGAACCGGATTGCAATCTAAATATGCAGCCATAATAACCTTCTTTTGTGTTCCCGTATGAGTGATCCAGGTTCCAGATCCCGCAAACATCCGACTGTCAACTATTAAGTGAGCCGTCAATATTCTGTATAAAACCTCTTACTGCGACTTTGGCAAAATCAGTGCCAAAAACGTTGGAGCCATATACAATTTTTTTTATTGCTGTAGGACAGCAGACAGGCTGACGGCCCGCTTATAATTTAGCACTTACCGTCGTCTATGGGTGTTTACAACGCCAGTTGCATCGCGAACACGCTGTTGTCCATAAGGGTACAGAAACTTGGGTCACTAATGCCGGAACACAATGTTATTATGGCGGCATACTTAAGACCAAAGGTGGTCGCTATCCAGACGGGCTTGGGGCCCTACCACGTAGCTAGGGTGAGTTGTTTTGTAGCCTTTTACGACAGGCCGACCCCGGCCACAGAGGTATATACTAAATAAAAAAATACCAAACATCTAAATAATTATTTGTTGGTTTATAATGTTGATTAATGATCTTGGTTTATAATGCCTACTATTTTACAAAACCTTGTACTTTGAACAATTTAAAGCGAGTTTTTATAATAAAAGAAAAATAATTTTTATAATGGTTTTATTTACGTCAATCGATGGCAATTTTGCGTTAAAAATCTTAGATCTTTCCCCATTCGTCCAGACTTGGCGACCACTTCGGTTTTTATTTCTTTATGAAATCAAATAATTAATCTATACAAATGAATAAAAATGGAGGGTCTGTTTGTAATATTAAAATAACCGCTTTTTACAAGTGCATTCGGATGTATAGACGGTATATAGCAAAACAAAATTTTTTTACAATTTTTGTCTGTCTGTCTGTCTGTGTTTGTTCCGGCTAATCTCTGAAATGGCTGCACCGATTTTGACGGGACTTTCACTGGCAGATAGCTGATGTACCAAGGAGTAACTTAGGCTATTTATATTTTAGAAAAAGGAAACAGTTTTTGTTAAAAATGATAAGTTTCGGAAATTTTATACTCCTGTGGGTGATGAAATAATACAGGTTTGTCGGTACCCACCTCACATTTAATCTCGAGCGGTTATTTTTATTTTTTACGCCGTGGACACAGGATCTTCACAACAATTTTTATTTATATGATTACTGTCTAATAACAATTATTAACATTATTGGTACTATATTATAAATGAATTTATTTTTACGATTTTTGAGCAGCGAACGGTTTGTTGTTGTTTCTGTCAAGCGCGCGAACTTCACTCTGTATGGCGGCCGCTGGAGGCATTTTTACACGACACGACTGCTGAGGCTATACGGCCTTTGAGTTGAGTCGTGTCGATATATGTATACTTATATCTAATATTTATAGATTTACATATATTATATATTTGTGTGTCTTTGAATAATGTATAATAAATATAATAATATATGTATGTATGAGTATTGTATGTGAGGGTTTGTATATGAGTGTCAGCGTGTTTCTATGAGTATGTGTACGTGTTTATATAATATACCCATACTCCAATTTAAGTTGACCTCAGATTTATACCAACAATCATATGAAATAGGGTTCAGCTTAGGGTGGACAATGTAGGTTTTATTTCTAACTAGCTGTGCCCGCGACTCCGTCCGCGTGGAATAGTGACTTTGGGCAGACTTTTTTGGATATATCTTATGGTTTGTTTTGGATTACAAACCCTATAAACGTTAAAATATAAATAAAATATGCAAACAGTCAGTATTATCGAATGAAACTATTACGCCATGTGCCTCTGGAATACATACGTTCGAACCTACAAAGTCCAGCCTAAGCTGAACCCTATTTTATATGATTGATGATATAAATCTGAGGTCAACTTAAATTGTAATATAAAATTTCCGAAACTTATCATTTTTAACAAAAACTACTTACATGGCGTAACAGTTGCATTCGATAACTAATAATTCGACACTGACTGTTTGCATTATTTCATTTATTTATATTTTACGGTTAACAGGTTTTGTAATCCAAAATATACTAAACGATATATCCAAAAATGCTGCCCAAAGTCACTATTCCACGCGGACAGAGTCGCGGGAACAGCTAGTTTCATAATTTGATTGATGATATAAATCAACTTAATTAGAAATACGGCTATATAAAAAGCAATAAAATAATGCCAACCGTCATATCGGAAAGGAAACTGCGAGAGCTCTGTCCATTTACGTCATCAGTAGTAGCCGTAATCAGACGGTTTTGGTGGGACCCTATACACCCTAATAAGCTACTATATGTATACTATATACATAATGTCTTATGGGTTCCAAATTCCCCCAAATGGAAATATCGCATATATGGTAGAGCTAATTTTTTTTAACTTAGGTATACCCACAGCACCATCAAGTCCCAAAGTAGCATAGCACTCGTGTTATGGATACTAGACAACTGATATTTGACATATTTTTTTGTAAGTAAATACATATTATACATAAACACACACAGACGCGGGACGAGAATCGAACCCATGACCTCAGCAACATTCTGACGCGCGTTAGCCGTTACTCTAAGATCGTCAAATTGAAGGTCATCATCATCAAGGTCACACCCAGACTTGAAACAATTATTCGCATCTTGCAAATATTTCGTTCAGGGTCAAAATCGAACCTCCCAAACACCACCGTACCCGACTTGCAGTGTGTCCCATTGAGCAGTGTCGTCCCAACGTAAAATTAACAAGTCTGTAAGTCTTTGATGTAAGCAACGACCTTTGCACGACCTTCAAGTACGCTTACGATCAAAACAAGTTATGTAACTTAGCCAACTTATTGTTTTAAGATTTATAAAGTTTTCAAGTTCATGTCAAGCGAATGTTGAGATGGATAAATTGAGTTACAGAAATGGATAAAATTAGAAATTATATATCAGAGGGAGGTTTGAAAGTAGCGTCAGTGATTGAGAAGCTGGAAAGCAATAGACGAGTCTGGTATGACCATATAATGCGAGAGAAAAGTTTCATGTAACTAGGAAAATGTTAAAAATGAGTATAGATTTTTTTTAAATTGTAGATAGGCGTACGTTTGACCGCGGTCTCACCTGATGTTAAGCGACGATGCGGTCGACGGTGTAGCACGCTTGCCTATAAGAAACCTGTTCACTCTCCTCTTGAAAACCCCTAAATTATAATTTTATTTATTTATTTATACATGAGATACAAATTTTAAAAATAAAAGATACATAGCACAGCAGTTCATGTACAACAACTAATTTGACTAGAGAAAATCACACTAAATAATGTTCGGGAAACACAGACGCCGGCAAAGAATTCCACTCCTTGGCTGTTCGCATGGTGAATGTAAAAGCAAAACGCTTTGTGCGGATAGGGGGGGGCATGTCGACCATGAATGGGTGGCGCATTGCCGTACGTCTGGTTGTCCTGTGATGGAAGGGAGACGGAGGAATTAAGTTGTGTAATTCCGCCGCACACTCTCCGAAATGTATCCTGTAAAACACCGAGAGACTGGCAACTTTGCGTCGATGTTCAAGACTCTGAAGTCTAGTCTCAACCAAAGCATCGTTACCAATGAGTCTTTTGGCTCGTCTTTCTATAGAATCCAAGGCCTCCAGCCGATATTTGGCAGAGCCATCCCACAAGTGGGAACAGTACTCCACACATGATCGGACTTGAGCTTGGTATAGACCAAGAAGCTGTCCCGGTGTAAAGTACTGTCTCACCTTGTCTGGGCTAATGTCCTTCGGTTTCGGATGGATGGACATTAGAAGGTGAGGTAACGAAAAGATGGATGGATGGATTGTGTAAAAGATACGGCGGAAAAAAGGTGAGAGTTATTTTCTTCTTCCTCCTCTTGCCCTCCACATTATATGGGGTCAGCACCTTTTTGTGTCCTATCATCTTTTACGAAATCCATCCATCTTTTTTTTTTGGTCTACCTCAACTCCTGTATCCATCCACTCTCATTTCTATCATTTTCCTTGTTTATGGCATTCTTCCCTGCGCATCACAGACATGACCAAACCACGCTAGTATTTTAAGATTTTCAATCACTGGTGCTATTTTCACACTTCCTCTAATATACTCATTCCTAATTTTATCCATTTTCGTAACTCCACACATCCATCTCCGTATTCTCATCTCCGCAGCATGTAACACCCTTTCATCCATCCCCTTTGTGGTCCAGCATACCGATCCATACAATACGACAGGCCTTATTACGGATTTATAAATTTTACCTTTGAGTTTAAGTAGTACTCTTGGGTCACAAATTGTTCCTGAGACCTGTCGCCATTTCATCCATCCTGCATTCACTCTGTTTTTCACATCTCGGCATATCTCACTGTCGTTCTGGATTAATGATCCGAGGTACCGGAAGTTGGAGCAAGTTGGCGGCGCCACGCCTCCTGAGGTAGTCGGGGTGAATTCGGATATTCCACCAAAATCGCAAAATACATGTTAAGTTTTTTTCAGGTAAGAGTTATTTTCGCAATTATAATATTAGAATACGAAAAAGCATTTCTGTTTTGACATCAAAAAGGGCCTGTCCTGTCCTTCGGGAGGGGTATACAGAGCTATTGTTACATTTTTAATGCGGCTCCTTTTCGACCTACATCGTCGTATTGATTTCGTGACGTCATACTAGCTCCGGGTGACGTCACGAACGTGTTACTTGGCTGCCGAAACTTCCGATTTTCTTATGTGACCTAAATTCTGTTAATCGACACTATTTTTTTTAATGATGTATGACAGCAGACATACTGACGGCCCGCTTAGAATTTAGCAGTTACCGTCGCCTATGGGTGTTTGCAACGCCAGTGGCATCGCGAACACGCTGCTATACCATAAGGGTACAGGAACTTGGGTCACTAATGCCGGAACACAACACAAGGTTATTATGGCGGCAAACTTAAGACCAAAGGTGATCGCCATGCAGACGGGCTTGGGGCGCTACCACATACCCACCCTGGGTTGTTTTGTTGCCTTTTACGACAGTCCGGCCCCGGGCGCAGAGGTTAGTATTTTTTCTCCACCCCTGCACGGATAGATGTCGGAAGTCCGCCTATGCGGACAGAAGCGTGTTAGAGGTGCCCCTGATGTTGCAAACATCTATAGGCAACGGTAACTGCTTACTATTAAATAAGCTCTCAGTCTGTCTGCTTTTCCACCGCAACAATACAAAAGTGGTTACAAATGTACTTTGGAAACTATTAAATAAAACGCCATATGCCTTTTGTATAAAAAAAAAATACTTGTCCATGCACTTATCACCTTTATGTCACGAAAGCGGGACCACTTTTTCTTCAGACAGAGACGGGTGTATACATACGTATGATGAAAGAGCAAGCGATGTTACTATAGTAGCGAATTCGCGGTTATCAACCTGCGCGGGCGCATGTTCTATTGCGATTAGAATTGATTATCGCCACTTCGCCAGTTTCCCGTGAGTTGTCGAGGCGGGTGTACGTCTCGCTCTCGTTGTTTCGATTGATATTACGCGCGTGATTTAAATTTTTATTTAAATTAATTTTGCGAATATATTATTGGATTTTGTAACGTTATAAGCGGAATTTTCTGTGTAAGTTATTTTTTTCGAATTTATTTTGACACAATATATTATGTAAATTTATTTACTGTTTGAGCGAAACAGTTGGTTTGGAATTTTTTAATATTCATTAGTGTTGTTTCCATGGTTTTTACTCCGTTACTATTTAATTGTGCGAGGCTGTAGGAGGCCTCACCAAGACATTTAATCAAAGCTACCTAATGGTACCGACGTAAAGTAATCACAAAACTTAAAGGCAACCCTTTCAGTTTTGTGGTCAAACGGCAGTGGTATCTATTTAAAAAAATTAATTAAAATTTATACATCGCGAACACGATGCTGTCTCATAAGGATACAGGAACTTGGGTTACTAATGCCGGAACACAACAGAAGGTTATTATGGCGGCATACTTAAGACCAAAGGTGGTCGCCATCCAGACGGGCTTGTAGCCCTACCACGTGACTAGGGTGGGTTGTTTTGTTGCCTTTTACGACAGGCCGACCCCGGCCGCAGAGGTCAGTGTTCTTACTCCGCCCCTGCACGAAGAGAATATGCTTATGAATGCCATATGATTTAAAAAAAAATAGCATATGTCCTTCTTCAGGGTCCAATCTATCGCTATACCGAAATTCATTAAAATTGGTTCAGCGGTTTAGGCGTGAAAGTGAACATACAAACAAACTCACTTTCTCATTGATGATATTAGTTAGGATGAGCTTATCTCAATTGACTGACACATTGACTGACAATAATCTCGGCCGATACCGCCGCAACCGCTATGTCCCTGCATTTTAAATCTGTAATATCTTCGAAAATATTCATTTAAATTACTTACTGTACATATTGATACATATTGATCTATATTAAATGCACAATGTATTTAAGGTACATAGTTGGATAAGGATTGATGCTGTACTGCTTAAAATCGCTTCGTAAATAAGCCATTATTTCTCGTAAAAAATAAACGATAAAAATGGTTATTGTGGGTTATCCTTAAGAAATAGATTTATACCATCGCGGACTTTTTTGTAAACCTTTTTAAGGTGTACAATACTGTAGTGTTTATTTACGATATCACATTAGAAACCTCTAAAATGATCAGTGTTTCTCTACTATATTATGCATGTATTATACATATAAACCTTCCTATTGAATCACTCTATCTATTAAAAAAAACGGCATCAAAATCCGTTGCGTATTTTTAAAGATCTAGGCATACATAGGGACAGAAAGACAGCGGGCCGACTTTGTTTTACGAATATACTATGTAGTGTTTTTAAAATTTTGAATAGGAAAAGGAAGTGTTACGGTAGGGTGACAAAGCGTATAATAGACTGCTAATAAAAAATAAGCATATTTATAAATATATAAATAATTTATAATTAAGTAGTTAATAGAAATTAATAGATATTAATAAGTTCTTAATAGAAACTTTGTAACAATTATTATCAGAAAATAAAAGGCTTCTAATATTATTAACTAGCTGTGTCCGCGACTCCGCGTGGAATAGTGACTGGGCAGCATTTTTTGGATAAATCTTATTGTGTATTTTGGATTACAAACCCTATAAACCCTAAAATAAAAATAAATGAAATATGCAAACAGTCAGAATTATCGAATACAACTGTTACGCCATGCGCCTCCGGAATATGTGCTTTCGAAGCTACAAAGTCCAGCCTAAGCTGAACCCTATTTCATATGATTGTATTAATAAATCTGAGGTCAACTTAAATTGGAATATAAAATTTTCGAAACATCATTTTTAACAAAAACCATTTTTTTTTTTCTAAAATAAAAATAGCCTAAGTTACTCCTTGTTACATCAGCAATCTGCCAGTGAAAGTCCCGTCAAAATCGGTGCAGCCATTTCAGAGATTAGCCGGAACAAACAGACAGACAAAATTATAAAAAATGTTGTTTTGGTATATGTACCATGTATACGTCCGAATGCATTTAGTAAAAAGCGGTTATTTTAATATTACAAACCAATTTTATTTATTTGTATAGACAAATGTATTAAAGTACGTCATAACCAAGTGGTATCACTTGAAACCAGAGCGCACGGGTTTGATTCTTAAGATGGACTAAATTAAACCACATACCAACGGTGAAGAAAAACGTTGTCTCTCTCTTAATCGTTTTCCGTCCTTACGACGTACGTATAAGTCCCAAACGATGGTCGGACCAAATAGCGGAGGAACTGAAAATACCTGTCAGCGACGCACTCCACCAAGCTGCAGAACGGGATCGATGGAGACAGCTAGTTGACGGAATCAAACGGAGTCACGATCCTCAGCAATGAGGGACCGATTGAAGAGAGAGAGAGTCCTTACGACACCAATTTGTTGCAATTTTGCTCCATTTTTGTTTTAATTATCCTACTATATAATATTATAAACGCGAAAGTTTGTAAGAATGTATGTTTGTTACTCATTCACGCAAAAATTACTGAATGTATTTTAATGAAACTTACAATAATATAGCTTATACATCAGAATAACACATGGGCTATAATTTATAAAGATATTGTTTGAATTATTCAAAATATAACGATAAATGTCAAGTAAGTAGGAAAAAATTCTGCCATCTGCGAGCTATTCTGGCGTGCGCTGCGAAAACCGTTAGACTTACACGTATATAACGTATTAAGGAAATGTTTATCTTAAATAGTCCTACAAAAAGCCCGTGACAGCATATATCTATCTTTTATGTGTAAGCCATTGTCGCCAAAATAGTGAACCATAAGTTCAATAAAAATTGATAATTTATTTCTAATGCACATTTGGCAGTAACAATTATATTCTTCTAACTATATTTATTGTACTAATCTAAAAGTGGAAAACTTACTCCATCCGAGATTGATGAAGTGATAAATTTTTGTTTTGATGTTAATTTGTGCTTCACTTGATTTTTATATGGTTTAACCCTATTAATTTGTTTTGTTCGGCATAAGTGTTGACCACATTTTACACAAATATATGTTGATATAGGTGATACGAAGTTAACTGGGTCATCTATAATATTATAAATGTGAAAGTAACTTTGTCTGTCTGTTATGTTTTCACTCATAAACCGCTGAACCAATTTTGATGAATTTCGGTATAGAAATATATCGGACCTTGGAGAACAATATTGGCTACTTTTTGTCGCGAAAATGTTTTTGGCTGGCCGGGCCAGCTAGTAAAAATATAAATTGATTTAATTAGTTTAATTAATTTGCCATAATATATACATGTATGTATATGTATGTACAGGTCACATTCCAAAGTTTTACGTATTTCTATTATTAGGTCCTTACATATGAAATTGGCGTTTTGCACGGAAGGAATATAAAGTAATTTTTTTTTTTTTTATTTGTATTATACATTTAATTAACCAAAGTATACACCGTTGTCTATGCACTTTTGCCATCTCATAGGTAGTCATAGGGTTTTGTCATCTCATTGATTCCTTCGCTAAAAAATCCATGGGTGCGAGAATCAATAAACTCTTTGAAGGCGGTTTGGACTGCCATATCGGAGTTGAATTTTTTTCCTTGTAAGAACTTGTCCAAGTTCCGGAAAAAATAGTAATCTGTTGGAGCAAAGCCCGGGGAGTACGGCGGATCTCGCAAACATTCCAATTGTAGCTCATCGAACGTAGTGGTTGTTTGTTGTGCAGTGTGTGGTCTTGCGTTGTCGTGAAGCAACAGTGGCCTAGAGCGATTGACCAATCTCGGTTCTTTAGCAGCTAGTTCTTCCTTCATGGTTTGCAGTTGCTGACAATAGATAACTGCCGTAATCGTTTGGCCAGATTTTAGAAAGTTGTAGTAAACGACACCGGTGCTAGTCCAGCACACACTCACAAGTAACTTTTTCTGAGTCAATTTTCGTTTAGGGCAGGATTTGGTTGGGTCTCCAGGGTTCAGCCATTGCGACTTCATCACAAGTAATGATTCGATTTAAAATCCCTTCATTATTGTGTCGGTTGAGCAAAGTAACACAGCAGTCGACGCGTGTTTGCGAGTTCGATTCACTCAATTCATGAGGTACCCATCGTTCAAGTTTTTTTATTTTCCCGATTTGCCTCAATAGCCTTTATATCTTCATTTTCCACTTTGGTATCCGGCCGTCCACGGGGTTGGTTCTGAAGGTCGAAATTTCCAGAACGAAAACGTTGAAACCAAAAACGTACCGTGCTTTCTTTTGCGACACCAGCGCCGTATACATCATTAATCCTTCGAGCTGTTTCTGCAGCACTGGTGCCACGTTAGAACTCGTACTCGTAAATATACCGATATTTCATGTTTTCCATTGTGCGGTAATAAGCGACGATGCCAAAGAAAAAATTAAGGAAAAAACAAATGAATGACTGTTCATCATCATCATTATCATTTCAGCCGGAAGACGCCCACTGCTTTACAAAGGCCTCCCCCAAAGATCTCCACGATGATCGGTCCTGCGCTGCCCTCATCCAACCTATTCCGGCGATCTTGACCAGATCATCGGTCCATCTTGTGGGGGGCCTACCAACATTGCGTCTTCCGGTACGCGGTCGCCATTCGAGGACTTTTCTGCCCCAACGGCCATCAGTCCTTCGAGCTATGTGCCCAGCCCACTGCCACTTCAGTTTTGCAATCATCCGGGCTATGTCGGTTACTTTGGTTCTCCTGCGAATCTCCTCATTTCTAATTCGATCTCGCAGGGAAACTCCGAGCATAGCCCTCTCCATTGCCCTCTGAGCGACCATGAGCTTTCTCATAAGGCCCATAGTTAGCGACCACGTCTGCGTTCCGTATGTCATCACTGGCAACACACATTGGTTAAAAACCTTCGTCTTGAGACACTGCGGTATTTGGGACGAAAAGATTTTACGGAGCTTCCCGAACGCTGCCCATCCAAGTTTGATTCGACGAGTTACCTCTTTCGCGAAATTGGACCTGCCTAACTGGATCGTTGAATGACTGTTATCAAAACTCAAATGTACCACCAGCTAAATCAATTTATAAATTTGAATTTGGAATTCTTAACCAAAGAGGAGATATTTCAAATCAAAGTCGTCAGTACAACAAAACGCTAATTTCATATGTAAGGACCTAATATTATATACTTCGTAATAAATGAATATTTATGACCCCCAATGTTGGAGTGGTTAACTCAGTGGTATTCAACCTTTTTTCATAGGGGTCACAAATAAGATAATGATTACTTACTTAGGTATTCACTTTTATGTTACTGTATCAATACTGTCGCCGGACAGTCGCACGTAAATGTGCCGCGACTGCTCGCGATAAGTCGAGCTACTTTGTCCCCTGGTGAATACGTGACTTTAAGGAGTTTGTCGTTAAATCGAGTGACGTTATAAAAAGTTTGCACTGTATATAATAACTGATGCTTGATTGGTTCATATGTTTTACGTAAATCGCACGTACGTGACGCGTCAAGAGGGCAAATATATTGACATATACCGCGATGTTTCAATCAAATTACATAGGGAAACGTTTCCGTACCACGTGGCCTTTTTTATCAATTTTTATCCCTTCTTCCCCCTTTGATGACCATCCGTTGTATGTGAGAAGAAAGAAACACCCCTCCCACTCTAGTTTTTATGTAGTAAATCATATAGATTGGTTTACAATCATTTTTTGGAAACAGAAAGTCTTTTTGAAGTGAAACTTCTTTGCGCGTTTGAGGGTAAAAATTTTACGCATGAAACGCAATATTAGCGTCACGAAGATGTGAAACGTTTTTTTTTTGCTCCAGTAATACTTAACCTTATTAATAATTCTATAATGTAATTTTTAAATGATTGCATTACTTTATACATAACTATGTGAATTGCGACTTAAAAGTAATAAAATTCAGTTGAGTTTTGTTTAATAAGATATAAAATAATAATATTTCATAAGTTCTCTTTTCTAAATTTATTAGAACATTTAAAAATTAATTTGCCAAAGAAGTTTCACTTCTGACATAATGTTTACTTTGTACGCACGCACTTTTTTTATTGGTGAGGAACATCAGACAGGTTGACGGCCCACTTGATAGTAAGCAGTTACCGTTGCCTATGGATGTTTGTGACGATAGGGGCACCGCGAACTGTCCCATAGGGGGTATAGGAACCTGAGTCACTAATGCCGGAACACAACACTAGTTTATTATGGCGGCATACTTATAGACCGAGGGTGGTTGCCATCCAGACGGGCTTGTGGCCCTCGCACGTAGCTAGGGTAGTACCTACTTCACTAATACACTTCTTCCGCGCAGCAAAATGCCATTCAGGCTTGGAATTCCATCACCTAGCTAGGGTTTTGTCGCCTTTATAGGGCGGCCACAGGGGTCAGTATTCACACTCCGCTCATGCACAGAGAAAAATCTTGTATATTATCAATGCGAAAGTGAGTTTGTTTGTTACGCTTTCCTAAACCGCTGAACCAGTTTTGATGAATTTCGGTATAGTCATTGGACCTTGTAGAAGGACATGGCTACTTTTTTTTTTAAATTCATATGGCAGAACAACGGTTGCCGGATCAATTAGTTTTTAACAAAGATAAGGTGATTGATCAAATATAACCGAAATAAATTTTCACTCGAACTTGCCGGACTACTTTGTCAGTCGTCGGCCGACGTATGTACTTTCACCGTGTCGCGATCAGCTGTTTTCGCCGACGCCATCTTGGATTCTTTGACATCCATATTACGTTATTGTATAAGTCAAATCGTCAATCGGGTACTTAGAGATCTCGTGATGAGCCGACCCCGTATAATGTGACCCGGCAAACATTGTTCTGCTATATATAAATAAAAAAGTAGCCTGCCCTTCTCCAAGGTTCAATCTATGACTATATCGAAATTCATCAAAATTCAAAATTGCTTCAGCGGTTTACGCGTGAATACGTAACAGACAGACACACTTACTTTCACATTTGAAGGGTTGTAATTCTAAAGGGTCTAAGTGCCAATTTTATGTTTTAGAGATACTTATAACAAAAAAAGTTTGTGCGAAAGTGCGTTGGTACTTAGACCGCGCCACAACTTCATCTGTGTATGAGTGAGAAATTTAAAGAGAGAGGCATTTAGATCCGTTTGAATATTATTAGGCTTGGTACATGGATCGTATTTTTGTAATAATATCGATTTTATTTTTTTGTCACTTAGACCCTTTAAAATTACAACAACCCTTCATTTATCTAATATATAAAATTCTCGTATCACAGTTTTCGTTGCCATACTCCTCCGAAACGGCTTGACCGATTTTGATGAAAATTTTTGTGCTTATCCGGTATCTATGAGAATCGGCCAACATCTATTTTTCATACCCCTAAATGATAAGGGTGATCCACACCCAAAAATTTTATTTTTTAATTTTTTGACATTTTATTATTTATATGGCAGAACAACGTTTGCCGGGTCAGCTAGTAATTTATAATATTAGTGTGGATATCTGTATTGAAAAATATATTCACCCCGAATAAAACGAACTGTTTACTACTTGGAGATTGACTTAAAAGTTCGAAAGGTTCAAGGTTGTTCCGCGATCCCACTCAACTCCTTAGGGCAGACAAAGGAAAGCGCCGGAGGGCCGAAACCTTGACCGCCTGGCGCTACGAACCTAGAAGAGGCCTGCCCGGATACAAAGGGCAAGCTGGCGCCGGCCCGGGCCACGATATTCGCAGGCCACATATCCGTGGGCCCGGGCGTTGTCGATAACATAACAGCAGGGTCTTTAAAGATTTTTTCCCCGAGATAAAAAAAAAAAAATTAGTGACCCAGGTTCCAGATACCCTACGCGGACAGCAGCGTGTTAACAGTGCCCATACATAGCGTCGCTAACATCCATAGGCGGTAACTGATTTCTGTTAAGTTTGCCGTTCTTGTTCCTGGGCCCTGTTCCTTTGCAATGAAAAAAAAGAACCAAGGAAAACTTGGAGAAGAAATATGCATGTATGTACATATAGATGACTATACCAATCCGCCTTGGACAAAACGACACCAACAACTTATACCAAGCTAACTCATAAAAGTGTACTTTACAGTAGAGGCTTATAAAGGAAAAAGCGTGATAACTTTTATATTATTTATGATACTTATTTGAAATTTATATTTTATATTTCTTCATGAATTTTTTATTACATATAAAAACCCACATTTTAAGCAACTTGGCATAATAAAAGTATTTACCGAAAATTCGAGTTAACGTAGTATAAATTGTTGGTATCGAAATGTGGTGGGTATACTGCCCGGTCCATCTAGGGGCCCGATCCCATCATTCTGACAATAGGCTGCTATTATGTAATCTGTTCGGTACATTGTGTTCAATAGTTGTCAATTTAATGTTCCTCAAAGCATTCGCGCGCACACGTCTCGAACGAGCGCCCGCGCGTATCTGATTGGTTGATTGTAGATATGACGTGACGTGATTGGACGTTCATTCATCGCGCGGTGTCGGCCGACGGCGTGACGTCATCGAGAAAATTATAGTAAGACCCCGCTTAGCGCGGGGTATACCTTCCATCAGATTAGAGCGTAATATGAAACAGCGTTAAACGAGATTATCTCATCATGTAATTAGGGGAGATGAGTAGAAAATTGGTCATTTTACTATTAAATTTGTCAATTATGTTTTTATAACAATAAAACAAAAATTTATTTCTTACAAATATAGAAACATACTAGCTATGCCCGCGACTCCGTCCGCGTGGAATAGTAACTTTGGGCAGCATTTTTTTAATAAATCGTATAGTTTATTTTGGATTACAAACCCTATAAACCCTAAAATATAAATAAATGAAATATGCAAACAGTCAGTGTTATCGAATGTAACTGTTACGCTATGCGCCTCTGGAATACGTGCGTTCAAACTTACAAAGTCCAGCCTAAGCTAAACCCTATTTAATATGATTGTTGATATAAATCTGCGGTCTACATAAATTGGAATATAATTTTTCGAAACATCATTTTTTACAGAAATTATTTAATTTTTCTAAAATAAAAATAGCCTAAGTTACTCCTTGTTACATCAGCTATCAGCCAGTGAAAGTCCCGTCAAAATCGGTTAGTGACCCAAGTTCCAGCAGCGTGTTCGTGATGCCACTGGCGTTGCAAACGCCCATAGGAGACGGTGACTGATAGATTCTAAGACAGGCATACTTAAGACCAAAGGTGATCGCCATCCAGACGGGCTTGAGGCCCTACCACGTAGCTAGGGTGGGTTATTTTGTCGCCTTTTAAGACAGGCCGACCCCGGCCGCAGAGGTTAGTATTCTTTCTCTGCCCCTGCACGGAGAAAATATTATTATTATTATTTTACTGCATGCAATTATTACGGTCATGTTTTTATTAGGTTTAATTATGTAATTTATTAATTTTGTATTTTGTGACTATATATGGGACCTATAGATATCAATGAAGTTCCGTCTGTACTATTGCTTGATAAAGTTTTGCAGTATTGCCGTTCACTGTTATTATATCTTATAAAAATTTACAAATTCCAAAATTTTCCACCTCGCTTCGTCTGATGGCTGGTTTCAACGAAAAATAGCCTATGAAGTACTACTTTATTATTATTATTATGAAAGCTTAGAGTCTAGCGCATTCGCTGAAGCTACTTAGAAACTAAGAAATTACCTATCAGTTTAGATTTCTAATTTTAAGTTGAAAATTTTGATGATAACTCACTTAGCATAAATTCTCAACTCTAGGTCAATTTTGTAGTAACTTCCATTAAAGTTATGAGGCTGTTTATTTTATGCATAAATGCACAGTTCATAGAGATTTAGCTGCAAGAAAAAAAATTCGAAGAAACCTTCTAATTTTTTTTAGAATTTTTTCAAATGATCCGGTTGCAATTTTGAAAAAATGCATAAAAAAATCGTAACTCGAAAACTAAGAAAAATCGTAGAACATACATAGGGGTGATTCAGATACCTCTCAACACGAGGCACTTGCATTTCCTCGGCCTACTGACAAATAATATATCAATTTCGTGTTCTATAATTATGTTTATATATACTTCATATTTATAATATATGTTTGTACAAAATACATCCATGGAGTTTCTTGTCTGTTCTTCTCCATAGGATTCACTTTTGGAACAGACATCTAGCTTTTGACATTTTAAAAGTGCTTGTTACTCAGGCCTATTTAAAATAAAAAAAATTTTGACTTGACTTTTGACTTAAAAAAAATTTTTGGACGTCACTTTCCTGGCCAGCCTGTATACCGCTGTCAATAGAAAACAATTGTTTTAATTATTCGAATAATTCCAACATTCGCACAACCCTAACAAAAAGGTAAAAATTTGAGCGTCTGCGTTATACTTTTATCTCATATTATAAGTACCACGAACTATAAAGCTTAGGTTCTGTTATTTGTTTTTTTGTACGCTCCACCGACTGGAATGTGCGATGCGTTGATTGGCTGAGAGTTGTGGCGCGGCATCGGACGATTTGCGCGTGCGCAGATGTTTGGCGCGAAAGGCAGTAGTATTATTTGCTGAGTTTACGATACTTTACTGCTTAATAATATATAAATATTTTTATCTGATCTGTTTTTTTTTATATATCTTGAGTTATATGTATATTTCTAAATTATATATTTGACGAGTTGTGGCGTAACGGATGACGTACTTCGGTACGTGTGCGGAGGTAACGGGTACGACTCCCGTCTCGCGTAGTTTTTAAAGAGAGCTAGATGAACTTCGAAAAAGAGCTAAAATAGAGCCAAATTTTTGAAAAAAAAATGAGCTATAATAAATAAGTGTATAATTCAAATTTTAATTATTGATGTAGAAAAACATAACGTGATTTTATAACTTGTTAATAAAAAATACTTATACGGTTATTCCTCGTCAGAACTATCGAAATTGTGTGTCAAATTCACTAATTCTAATCTACTTGTGCTTGGTGCTGAGTTTTCCTTTTAAGTTGCCATGGTACCAATTTTTTTAGGTCCTCTTTTGGCACTTCATAGTTGTGGCAGTATTTTTTTGACCGTCGTAATCCTGATCTGACACTTAAAATCGCATTGATGGTGTAATTTTTTTGTTGATTTCTTAATTTGTTTTTGACTATATTTAGTTGGGTAAATACTTTTTCTACTTCTCCGTTTGACCATTGCAATGAAATCATTGCAAGAGCAAAGTTATTTGAAAAGATTTATGTCAGCCGCATTTTTGTACTGAAAAACTTCAGACTAAAATGCAATTGTGTTCTTCTTTTGAAAGTATTGGAAATTTTGAAAGTATTGGAATGGAGCTAAAATTTTAAAATTAAAGAGCTAAACTTGTTTTTTTGGAGCCGATTAATTGAAAATAGAGCTAAATTTAGCTCTAAAAGAGCTAAATTGGCAACACTTAAAGATTAATAATTTAATTACTTGTCTGAATTAGCGATGGGCGTTGAATCAACGAACTAGTTGAATCAACCGTTGATCCCCTTTCAATGTATTAACGTTAACTGCATATGAATCAACTAGTTGAATTCGTCAACGACTTGAATGAATTTAACTTGATACTTACGTTGATCAACCGTTGATCTTCTGTCAACGTATCAACATTAACTACTTAACTTAAGAATCAACTAGTTGAATTCGTCAACGACTTGAATGAATTCAACTTGATACTTCGTTGAAAATAACATCATAGATTACGAGCGAGGTTCGAATTTGAACTCTAAGGTAGCATAGCAAGAGTTGATTTTTGAAATACTCTTTTTTAAAGAACAGGACTATACATATTGGTGAAACGGCATGTGCCGCGCCGCCCGAGGGAAACCTGTTTATACAAGTCTCTTTGTTTACGAACGAAATTATTAGTTAGCTAGGTTCACTCGCTCATCATAAAAATTTTTGAATTGACAGTTTGTGACAAGTTGCGCGAAAGGTCATATGTTATTTTGCGGTTTATCATAATTGTAGTAAGTTGAGTGTAGGTAATATTTAGTGTTAATTTGTTTTTATAAATATTATAAAAACAAATTAACTAGTAACTGTAAAGTGTATATTTTGTCTATTTGTATAGAATAGGACTCTAAAATGTCGGGACGTGCTAAGAGTAGCAGTGAATTGTGGTTTCATTTCGAAAAAGACGCTTGTAGCGAGGAATCTGTCTGTAATATATGCAAAGATAAAATATCATACAAATCGACAAAAGGCAAATTTAAAAAGCCACTTGAAATGAAAACACATTTCAACATTTTCATAAGTTTTTTCGTCATCAGTTATATCAGAACTTATTCACTTCAGTCCATGCCATCCACAAGTCAAAATATGCCAGTTCCAGTTTAGATTCCATCCACGAGCACCGATAGGAATACAACTGTGGAGACATCATCAGCAACTAAACGCCAGCGCATGATGGTTGATTTTGTCAGAAAAAAATTTGTGCAGAACAAAAAAAAAACAAATTTATTTAGATTTATTAGATTTATGCACAGATAGCTTTAATAATAAATAAATAATAAATAAAATACATAATCAATAAAACTATGCGTAGCGTTACAAATTATGTCAACTTGCAACGTAAACTGTTTAGGTTACATTAGTAGAACGTTAAACTCGTTGACAAATTTAACTAGTTGAAAAATTTAACTAGTTGATCGACTAGTTGACGAACATAAATTAACGTTAACGTTACGTTAACAAAAAAATCGTCAACGACCCATCGCTAGTCTGAATTTCTGAAATAAAAACGCGCGCCAGTGGAGCCCACTTGCGTGAACTATACGCAAGCGCGCGCCGCTCAAAAATTTCATAGTATAGTGTTATAAATCGTCTAAGTAAAAAACAAACATCAAACAATATTATTCAACATCACAAAACAAACCATAGCGCGATGTAAAACAACTGTGCTGCCATCTATGTTTTCTATCACTGTATCTTTTTAATAAAATACACGGAGTCTTATGCCGCATCCGCACGCTTGGCAAACTTCAGCAAGCCGTCACAAATTCAAACATGTGGATAGAATGTTTGGATTGGTTTGCGTAGGTTTGCAAGCGCTTGTAGCCGATCCGTCGAGTGTCGGTTTTTCTGTCACAAATCAAAGAGAATTTGCTGCAAGCGCTTGCGTCGCGTTCACACGTTTGTGCGCACTCAGTCTCGTTTATGCACTGGTATTGAACAAGCGTTTTTTCGTTAACTTTTTCTTTAACCGTCAAATGAAGAAGTCTTACGTTTCCTAGAATGTTACCAGGGAGAGCCATTAAGCCAAATGTTATGGCCGACACATCAACCTCTATGTCCGTCATGCTTGCCTCTTCAGAACAAACTAACGCACTCGCAAGCGTGTGGAATGGCGACGTTTGATTCCCAAAACAAGCCAAACATTTGTAGAGATTTGGAGTTTGCGGCCAATGACAAGCGTGCGGACGCGGCATTAAATATTATTGTTGTTTACTCGTTGTTGATTCGTTCACTCGTTGCTTCAAAAATAATAAAACAGTAGACATGACCTACATTTTATACACAATTAGTGGTGAGAATTATTATCCATTGCTGGAAAACTAAAATGCCGGAGAGTCCCTTAATAATATGGAATCAAGAGAATACCAGCTTGCCATGAGTTCACCGCGATCTTTTTGTTCGACATCAATACGTGGTCATTGTTTATTTATTAACAGAAAATCACCATCATAACACATGTAATATTACTAGCTGTGCCCGCGACTCCGTCCGCGTGGAATAGTGACTGGGCAGCATTTTTTGGATATATGTTTGGGTTTATTTTGGATTACAAAACCTATAATATAAATAAATGAAATATGCAAACAGTCAGTGTTATCGAATGCAACTGCTATGCCATGCGCCTCCTGAATATGTGCGTTCGAACCTACAGAACTAGCCTAAGCTAAACCCTAAAGCTATTTCATATGATTGATAATATAAATCTGAGGTCAACTTAAATTGAATAACAACCTACGAAGTCCAGCCTAAGCTAAACCCTATTTCATATGATTGATGATATAAATCGGAGGTTAACTTAAATTGGACTAAAAAATTTCGAAACTTTTCACTTTTAGATAAAACTATTTTTTTCGTTCTAAAATAAAAGTAGCCTAAGTTACTCCTTGGTACATCCGCTATCTGCCAGTGAAAGTCCCGTCAAAATTGGTCCAGCAATTTCAGAGATTTGCCGGAACAAACAGACAGACAAAAATTGTACACATATACCAACGGTGAAGAAAAACGTTGTCTCTCTCAATCGTTTTCCGTCTCTATAACGATACCAATTTGTTGCAATTTTGCTCCATTTTTTTTAATTATCCTACTATATAATATTACTAGCTGTGCCCGCGACTCCGTCCACGTGGAATAGTAACATTGGGCAGCATTTTTTGGATATATCTTATTTTGTTATAAACCCTATAAAACAAAAAAACAGTTTTTTCGGCGATTTAATTTTTTTGTTGAAAAGGCTTTTTTTAATAATTTTATTTGTTCACGTTGCGTACTCCTGGTTTGGGATGAGCTTCCGGCCGAGGTTTTTCCATGGCAGAACAATATAGGGTATTTAAAAAGAAGTGTTATAAAATTTCTTAGAGGCCCACAGCGTTTGTATGCTTCTGGTGTTGCAAACTTCCATAGGCGGCGATGATTTTATTTATTTATATATGAAGTAATATCTCTCTTTTTACCACGCATGTATTAACTTGATCTGTATGTATCTGTGAAACGAAATTATCGGACTCAGTTTTTACCCCCTTTGAACGATCAAAAAAATTCAAAATTTTGCACACTGGCCAAGATCTGATGACAATATAGAAATTCAATAATTTTGTACCATAGTCCTTATCAGGATCATCAAGATTAATGCTTTCATTTCCTTCTGTCGGAAGATGACGTTAAATTAATAAAAATATTAATCGATTGGGAATTGACAACAAATATACCTAGTCAGGTCATAAATTCTGTCACATGTTTAATGTAAAATAATTGTAACAAGTTTATTAATTATGTAACCATTCATATACCAAAATGAACTTAACAAAACATAGATTCTTATGACATTAAAGTTTATTCAAAATGACCTCCGTGATTTTGAATACAACCCTTCAATCTGCGCGGCCAGTTGTCTATCGCAGCACGAACGAGGTCCATGTCAATATCGGCGCCTGCCTTAATCAAGGATGTCTTGAGTGACTCCAAATTGGGATGAGGCTTGGAGCACGCCTTTTCCTCCAAGTGTTGCCATATCTTGTAATCTAACGGATTCAAATCTGGACTGGAGGAGGGCCAGTCTTCGTGCCGGATGAAGTCGATTTCACGCACCGCCAGCCAGTCTTGTGTGCTCTTCGCTCTATGAGCTGGCGCCGAATCTTGTTGGAATACCCAGTGCCTGTTATTGAACATGGTATGAGAAACAGGTTCCACAAGGTTCGTCAGGACTGTATTTTGATACACAACAGCATTCGTTTTTACACCTTTCTCACAAAAATGTACCTCTGTTAAGCCCCAATAAGAAACTCCCAACCATACCATGAGCGAGGATGGAAAATGACCTCGTTGGACACGCGGAATACGGTTGCTCGCTTCTTCACTACTGTGTGCGTACACCTTATCATTTTGTTTGTTGTAGCTCTCTTCTACGGTAAACATTTTTTCATCCGAAAAAAGAATTTCCCGATATTTTTTTCCCGCGTACCGCTTCAACAAAGCGCGGCATCTCTTCAGTCTCAGGTCCATTAGACGAGCATTCAAACGATGTCCTGTTTTTCTTCGATATGCCCGAAGCCCTAAGTCTTCATTTAACACCCTTTTCACCGTGGTTCTGCTTAACCCCATCTGAAGGGCCAACAGTTTCTGCTTACGTTTGGAATTTCTTTGAATTCGTGCCTTCACAGCTTTTATCACTGCTGGAGTCCTAACAGACCGAGGGCGACCACTTCTTGACCTGTCATCTACACTAGAGTCTTCATTGTATCGTTTGATGGTACGATAAACGAATCTTTTGGTAATATTCAAATTTTTCAGTATGTTAAAATTTTGAATTGGCGCGTAACCGCAACGATGCAACGCAATAACTGCAACACGGTCTTCTTTAAGCGTCCACTCCATATTTAAAAATGAGTAAAATTCTAAAAGTTATACATTTTTATTTTCATGAATAAATCGAAATTCGAATTCAATAAACTTTTTTGTGGCCAGCATTCTTAAAGAAAAGTTTTTACTGTGTGACAATACTTATGACCTGACTAGGTATTATAGTATATATATGTAATATTATAGTTAAAAAATCTAAAAAACATGTTTTTTTATAATTAATCGAACTAAAAAATTGCTTTGTACGACATAAAAATGTCGTACAAAGCAATTTTACAAGTTTAAAAAAACGAACTCTGTATTTCGTAAAAAAAATTATAACAATATTGATATCGAGCACCCCACGATTTTAGAACAGTGACATTAATTTTCTCGTCAGTAATTTTATTCTTGTGTTTAGAATTATTTTTTAGTTTGTTTAAAAACGGTTTTGTTTTTGTTGCTTATTAAACTATGTATAATATTTTTAATTTTAATTTTTCTGTTCTCCACAGATCAAAACCATCGGCCATATGTCGGGAATTTGAAAATCAAATAACTTTTTTTTGTAAGAGACATAAATCAGCGTGCAAAATGTCTTCGAAAGCGATCAACGAAGCCACCGGCAAGGATCTAATTAATAGGTGAGTACGCGATCTAGGGCGTTTGGTATACAATACGATAGGCAGAAGTTATGGGTTGAATTCCTACTACATGTCTAAGAGTCATATTACAATTGTCATGTACCGATAATGAAGGAAAACCGTAAGGATCACCGGTGTATACGCCAATCGGTTTGGGCATTTGTGACGGGTATACTATATGGGAAGCCCAGAGCCCAGTTATGGAAGGTTCATCAACAAATGCGATTCATTATTGAAAAATACGAGTATATCAATTGTCTAGTTACCCATGACATAAGCGGTTTGTTGCTAACTTTAGATCTGAACCTTTTGTTCATTAATCCCTTTATGTGATTTCCGCTTAAGACTTTACACTCGGCCAGAAAATTAAAAAGAAGAAGAAATTCACAGCAGCTGTCATACAATATTAAAAAATCGAGACAAAATTAAATATACGTGTGTGCGTGTGTGCGCGCGTGCGTGCGTGCTTGCGTGCGTGCTTGCGTGCGTGCGTGGTGTGTGTGTGTGTGTCTGTCTGTGTTTGATTTTAAATTATATATGATGGTGAATTGGTGGCCATTGTAAAAAATCGTCATAAAAATAGGAAATGAATATGCTGCGATGGATGTGTAGAGTAACGCTGAAGGACAAATGTGTAACCATGCCGCCACCGCCGGGCCCCAGCAGGGGGGTAGAACCAAAAATTGCTGGCTTGACGTCTTACGGGTTGATATGCGTGCCAATGGACTGACCAAGTGACCACCCGAGATGCCGCAGATCGTGCGAAGTGGAAAAGAAAATGTCGGAAAGCGGATCCCGGGCGCCGAGGCGAGAGTTGCGGTTGCAACCGGGATTCAACACTAAGATGATGATGATAGATTTGAGGTTAATAGTCGGTATTCTTTTTATTTTAACTTATTACATTACACACACACACGTACGCACGCGCGCACACACACACACACACACACACACACACACACACACACACACAAACAAACAAACAAACACACACAAACACACATTTTTTTGGTACAGTGGGATTTGTTTTTTACATTTTTCAGGCATATAGCCCCCGGCACTGCGATGGTGCCGTGCAGATTCGCCACTTTCGAGCAAAGCACAATATGGGAGGATGAGCTCGGCAAGAATCCCTGGTTGACTAAAGAGGTATGATGATGCAGTTACAATACTTAGACTTGCGGGATCACATTCAATAAAAGTAGGGGGGATTTACTTACTATTTAATATTTTTTTATTGTTGCATGACAGCAGACGGGCTGACGGCCTGCTTAGAATTTAGCAGTTACCGTCGCCTATGGGTGTTTGCAATGCCAGTGGCATCGCGAACACGCTGCTGTCCCATAAGAGTACAGGAACTTGGGTCACTAATGCCGGAATACAACACAAGGTTATTATGGCGGCATACTTAAGACCAAAGGTGGTCGACATCCAGACGGGCTTGAGGCCCTACCACGTAGCTAGAGTGGGTTTTTTAGTCGGCTTTTACGACAGGCCGACCCCGGCCGCAGAGGTTAGTATTCTTTCTCCACCCCTGCACGGATAGTCAGATCAGATTGCGATCTCTACTTTCGCAATTTATTTATGTTTTAAATTGTTCTAACAAACGAGTGGATGCCATAGGGTTACAGGAACCTGGGTTACTTATACCAGAACACGAGGATGTTATGGCGCCATACTTAATACTAAGGGTTGTTGCCATCCAGACGGGCTTGGGGCTCTACTCGCCTTTCACGGCAGACGGACCCCGGCAGGGGTTAGTATTCTTACTTCGATATAAATAAATATATTTTTTTTAATAGCAATTAGTGGTAAAGCCTGATCAGTTAATAAAACGACGCGGTAAACTGGGTCTGGTGGGGGTGAATAAGAACGCTGCGGACGTGAGGAGGTGGCTCAGCGAGCATATGGGCAAGGAGCAGCAGGTCGGAGCCGCTGTGGGCAAGCTGAGGAATTTCATAGTAGAACCCTTCGTCAAGCATGAACCGGTGAGTTAAACACGCACTCATTTTCTAAATATATCATATACTAGCTGTGCCCGCGACTCCGTCCGCCTGGAATAGTGACTGGACAGCATTTTTTGGATATATCTTATGGTTTATTTTAGATTACAAACCCTATAAACCCTAAAATATAAATAAATGAAATATACAAACTGCGTTCGAACCTACAAAGTCCAGCGTAAGCTGAACCCTATTTTATATGATTGATGATATAAATCTGAGGTCAACTTAAATTGGATTAAATAAAATCCGAAACTGATCACTTTTAACTAAAACCATTTTTTTTTCTAAAATAAAATTAGCCTAAGTTACTCCTTGTTATATTAGCTATCTGCCAGTGAAAGTCCCGTCAAAATCGATCCAGCCGTTACAGAGATTAGCCGGAACAAACAGACAGACAGACAGATAAAAATTGTAAAAAATGTTGTTTTGGTATATGTATTTATATTAGTAAAAAGCGGTTATTTTAATATTACAAACATACCCTCAAATTTTATTTATTTGTATAGATAAAACTAAGCTCTTTTTAATGTATGTATATTTTTAAAATACCTGGTAGCTTAGTGGTATTACACTCGAGACCAATCTTGAGATCCCAGGGTCGAATCCCACTTGCACCACTTAGGCAGTTTTTTTCGCCTAAGGGCGCGTACACATAGAACGTCCGATTTACAGGATCCTTTTTAACGGATCCTTCGCTATTGGATGTAATATTCACACAGCATTTACAGAACCGATTTTAACAGATCCGACGGTACTGGATTTTCGTTCTTCAGTGTATCGCCTACTTTCTACGAAGACGGACGTTGTCGTGTTGTATTGGTACTATCGTCGTCTGCGTCGGAGGAAGAAAACGTCGATCCGATAAAACGGATCAGTATTTCCGTTGTGTGTGGGATTTTTTACTGGATCCGGAATACTGTCATGTATGTGAACTCGCTCGTACAACTACATACGCTAATAACATTACGTTTAAACGGACCTGTAAATCCGACGTTCTATGTGTACGCGCCTTAATATGGCATATAACAGAATAATTTGATGTACAGACGCGCGACGATGATGGAAACATCATGAAGAAACTATACTGAGATCACCTTGAACAGGTGTGGCGGGTGTACTGTCGTTCCTTTTAGGGAAACGCCTGAGCCTAGCAGAGACGCTATGGCCTGTTTTTTTTTTTTTAATTTATATTTTTAATATTTTTTTTTGTAGAACGAAGAGATGTACCTGTGCATCCAGTCTGGGCGTCGCTCGGATACAATCCTCTTCCACCATCAGGGTGGTGTAGACGTCGGAGACGTGGATGCCCTAGCCGTCAGGCTAGAGGTTTGTTAATTATACTCATCTTAAAAACTATATTTTCATAATATTTGCCATAATTTTTTTTATTGCTGTTGGACAGCAGACAGGCTGACGGCCCGCTTAGGATTTAGCAGTTACCGTCGCCTATAGGTGTATGCAACGCCAGTGGCATCGCGAACACGCTGCTGTCCCATAAGGGTACAGGAACTTGGGTCACTAATACCGGAACACAACACAATGTTATTATGGCGGCATATTTAAGACCAAAGGTGGTCGCCATCCAGACGGGCTTGGCCCTTTACGACCGGCTACAGAGGTCAGTATTCTTTCTCCGCCCCTGCACGGATAGGTGGATTTAACTACCCTCAGCCGATAATTAGTCCAAGTTAAAAGTAGTATTAAAAGGTGGTCGCCATCCAGACGGGCTAGCGAACACTAGCAACCCACCCTAGCTACGTGGTTGGGCCTCAGCCCTACCACGTAGCTAGGGTGGGTTGTTTTGTCGCCTTTTACGACAGGCCGACCCCGGCCACAGAGGTTAGTATTCTTTCTCCGCCCTTGCACGGATAAAAGCACGGATTTTTATATATTTATGTATTAATTCAATTTGTCACATTCTATTAAATGTGTCATATTTTTCCTATTTTTGTATTTAAATTATTTTTGTTATTTTATTTATTTCCTCCAAAAGATTATACTTACATAATAAAAATATGTATTTTTGATCCTTCAAACTGGATATATTTATTTGTTTTATTGAAGTGAAAACTTCTTTAGGCGCGTTGAGCACTTTATGGGTGAACAAAAATCATGGAATTCGCGTCATCATCACCGAACGCTTTCCATGAGCTATTATTGCTTCAGTAATACCAACCTTATTAATAATGGCTTAAAATGTACGTAGAATTATTTCTACCCACATTTTAAAAATTATTGTTATATTTGTGGACTACTATAGGTTATTGAGGAGGAGGAATTTTAGGAATTGTGATAAGATGTCTTCAATGCCTTCTGCTTTTTCTAATCTTCGTGTATACAGCGATGTGTATGTCCAATGAATCTGTGCTGTCCTCCTCACAAGAGGAGATATAGAAGAGGACCGTAAAAGTTGCGAAGAAATGAGAAGATCAACCTCAATTTCTGTAATTATGTTTTGGAAGTTTATTCTTAACTCACAAAATTTTTTTTAGGTACCTGTAGATACATTCCCTACTGGTGAAGATATCGAAAGAGTTTTACTGAAAAATGTGAAACAGGCATCAACAAAAAGGTAAAATATATACAAGATGACTTTGACAAAACCGTCCAAATTTTTTTTACGCACTAAACATCATTTAAGGGACCCATTTCTGCAAAAAAAATTGTGTCAAATTTTCACCATAAAATATTTCATTCCAAGGAAAATATGGTCACTAATTCAATCGTACAAAATAGTCATATGGTGCAAACTTCATACGTTCACCTGTTATTACCTGTCTCAGTCACTCCCGCGTAAATTATATTAGTATTGCGTAATATTCGCTCGCATAGATGCAATGACCGCCGTGCTCGGCCTCGTACTAGGTCATTGTACCAGTTTTTTGCGGTACCGATGGAGAGGTCATTGACACTTGCGCGCCGTACTATGTAAATTGCGAGTTCTTTGGATGACTTTGTGATGCTGATTACTCAACATTTTTGTACTATGTGATACTAAACTAAAATACACGTTTCTCATAACTTTTATTAAAGATTCTTCTGTGTGAATTTGGACGGTTTTGTCAAAGTCACCCTGTATATAAATATATTTTCTTATAAATCATGCAACGTGTTCTCTTCTTCCACTCTTCTGTTAGCCGTCATCTTCAACATTCATACACATTTTTTTTTACATCATTCACCTTGTTATATGATATCCGCCCCTTCGCATTATTGCCATACTATGCTAGTTTGTTATTTTTTAGTTTCTCTGGCGCTAATTTAACACTTACTACCACGTAGCTAGGGTGGGCTGTTTTGTCGCCTTTTACGACAGGCCGACCGCGACCGCAGAGGTCAGTATTCTTTCTCCGCCCCTGCACCGATAGAAATCTGCGTGTATACATACATCTTTGGCCTTTTTAAACAGATCTTTATTATATTTAACAAAAATATTATAGCTCTCTAAAATTTTTTTTTTACATGACTCGTAAGGAGAAATGCCCATTATCTATTCGTATTAATTCACATATCCATCTCATCTTGCCTGAATGTAGACGCTTCTGGTCTTCCATTTTAGTGGTCCATTCACCACCGTATAACATAGCTGGTTTTATGCCAAATTTATAAATCTGGCCTTTTATGTTTATCAATGTATGAAAAGTGTGTGTGTTTGCGCGTGCAATTCACATATGTCAGAAGTAAAAGTTCAGAAAAATTGTCATTTCATATATTAGTGTATAAAAGTTACGAAAGCTCGAACAAAGTGGAGACGAATGTTCTAGGAAACATCTTCATCTCTACTTTGATTGATTCTGATATTTGTATTCTATCTCACTCTCACAGATTAAATCATATTTATGGAAATGTTTGTACCTTTTTGGTGTCGCTTTTGCGGCGCCTAAAGAAGTCTCACTTCAAAAATTAATACTAGTTCGAAAACTGTCCTCAGCTATAGAACCCTAGTCCGGCTCGAAGGACCATCTGATTTAAGTTGTATATTTTAATTCACAGAATTCTGGCAACGTTCATCCTGTCCCTATACAAGGTATACGTGGACCTCTACTTCACGTACATGGAGATCAACCCCATAGTGGTGACCCACGAGCGCATATATCTCCTGGACCTGGCCGCGAAGCTGGACCAGACCGCGGACTTCATTTGTGCGAAGAACTGGGGCCAGGTCACGTTCCCGCCGCCCTTCGGACGGGACGCGTACCCCGAGGAGGCGCACATCGCGGATTTGGATGCGAAGAGTGGGGCCAGTTTGAAGGTCACAAACCTTTTAATATCTGGATTCTTTCCCATAGAACTATTTTTTTTACATTAATGAGACAACTTAGACTGCGCTAGTTTCAAATAAGCGGCAGAATTCTTGTGTTATGGGTTCTAGACAACTAATAAACCTCATCCTGATCTTTCACAGCGGCACTCGCACGTCGAAAAGCCTGCTAGAGTCTGAGCTAATTCAGCTATTCGATTACCGTTCCAAGCCTGCTTATATATTTATTTACAAAAGAAAATTATGTAATATATCAGTTGTCTATTATCCATAATGCAAGCGCTATGACGCTTACTTTGGGACTAGATGGCGTTAGGTGAATTATCACTGTATACTTATTTAATATACAACGACGTTTCAAGGTCTTCGAATCGATCGGACGAATCCTGGAACACTGAAACAAGAGAAACCGGAAAGATCTTTTCCAATACTTACCAAGGTGGAGTATCTCTGAGAAAACAGCCCACACTCCTTTATTCAGTGCAAGGTGAAGTAACCCCTCTGCAGCATCATGCGCGCGTCGTACTCAACGTAAGCGACCATGTCGGTGTGTCGAGAAGCTTATAGTAGCCGAGGGAAATTTATGGGCATTATTACCCTCTATACCAATCTAGAGGTCCCGGATTCGATTCCCACTATGGCATGCATCGCTTAGGCAGTTTTCGTCTAGCATGCATATTATAGCATAAGTATCATGTAGCAACGGTGAAGGACCGGCCAATTCGCCTTCGACAAACGTGTCGGGTATATGGTGCAGAAGGGGGAGAGGGGGGGGGGGGTATATTACTCACGATCTGGCTGCACTGTCTCAGAGAAAACGAAGGCTGTTCTGAGCACAGTGAGCAGCTGATGAGCATCAACGTTTAACTCTTGCAGCTGACAGTCCTTAACAAATCCGGTCGCATATGGACGATGGTGGCAGGCGGCGGCGCCTCCGTCGTGTACACGGACACCATATGCGAGCTGGGCGGTGCTGCCGAGCTGGCCAACTACGGCGAGTACTCCGGCGCGCCCACCGAGAGCCAGACGGCTGATTACGCGAAGACCATCTTCAGTCTCATGTGCAGGGAGAAGCATCCTAACGGAAAGGTACGTGGTGGATAGGTGAAATGGTTTCCGACGGGAGAGTATGTTATTATGGCGGCATACTTAAGACCAAAGGTGGTCGCCAACCAGACGGGCTTGGCCCTTTACCACCGGCTACAGAGGTCAGTATTCTTTCTCCGCCCCTGCACGGATAGGTGGATTTAACTACCCTCAGCCGATAATTAGTCAAGTTCTCACCGAGTGCCCTCTACACTTGATAGGAACCTGGCAGACACTGAAACCCAGATCAGAATAACCTGTGGGTATCGAAAACTAAGACAATCCTAGCTAGGTAGTCTGCAAGCTCGTCTGGATGGCTACCACCCTTGGTCTCTAACTATACCGTCATAGTACCCTTGTGTTGCAAGTTAGCGGTCAGCCTATCTACAACAGTGAAACATCACAGTAATATAAAAAAACTTTTTTATAGGTATTAATAATTGGCGGCGGTATAGCGAATTTCACGAATGTCGCTGACACGTTCCGCGGCATCATCACTGCCATCGAGACCTACAAGGATGCGCTGATACAGTACAACATCACCATTTTCGTAAGGAGGGGAGGACCCAATTATCAGGAAGGGCTCAGGTGAGGCAATCGACCGAACGCGCACTCGTTTATGTAATCAAATTGACTCGCACACTGTGAAACGCACTCGTTTATGTAATCAAATTGACTCGTACACTGTGAAACGCACTCGGATTAACGAATAAAGTTACCTTAGTGAATTTCTAGGGATTTCGATACTTCAAACAGGAAAAGAAGAGCACGGTTTCCCTTTCAGGGTCAAGGGGACCAAAAAGTCGCTCCATAAATCAATATTGTACCACCAAATTTCTTGTTCCTCCGGTCAGTCATCAGAACCTGTCAAATAAAAAAACACTTTTTCATGACACTGTTATTGGAATATAATATAGTGCTAATCTGTAGCTCAAACGGGTTCATGTAAGAAATCCTCCCGGACCAATCTTCAAACGGAGATAATGATATTGAGGTGTGGGTGGCGAAGACTGAAGGACCGCCCACAACCGGTATCTAACGCGGTCATTGGTCGGTTTCCATTTGAAAGGTCCATGTCAAGTGTGTGTGTACAATTCATATACGACAGAAGGGAAACTTCAGAAAATGAGATATCATTTTATATACCTAGTCAGGTCATAAATTCTGTCACATGTTTAATGTAAAATAATTGTAACAAGTTTATTCATTATGTAACCATTCATATACCAAAATGAACTTAACAAAACATAGATTCTTATGACATTAAAGTTTATTCAAAATGACCTCCGTGATTTTGAATACAAGCCTTCAATCTGCGCGGCCAGTCGTCTATCGCAGCACGAACGAGGTCCATGTCAATATCGGCGGCTGCCTTAATCAAGGATGTCTTGAGTGACTCCAAATTGGGATGAGGCTTTGAGCACGCCTTTTCATCCAAGTGTTGCCATATCTTGTAATCTAACGGATTCAAATCTGGACTGGAGGAGGGCCAGTCTTCGTGCCGGATGAAGTCGATTTCACGCGCCGCCAGCCAGTCTTGTGTGCTCTTCGCTCTATGAGCTGGCGCCGAATCTTGTTGGAATACCCAGTGCCTGTTATTGAACATGGTATGAGAAACAGGTTCCACAAGGTTCGTCAGGACTGTATTTTGATACACAACAGCATTCGTTTTTACACCTTTCTCACAAAAATGTACCTCTGTTAAGCCCCAATAAGAAACTCCCAACCATACCATGAGCGAGGATGGAAAATGACCTCGTTGGACACGCGGAATACGGTTGCTCGCTTCTTCACTACTGTGTGCGTACACCTTATCATTTTGTTTGTTGTAGCTCTCTTCTACGGTAAACATTTTTTCATCCGAAAAAAGAATTTCCCGATATTTTTTTCCCGCGTACCGCTTCAACAAAGCGCGGCATCTCTTCAGTCTCAGGTCCATTAGACGAGCATTCAAACGATGTCCTGTTTTTCTTCGATATGCCCGAAGCCCTAAGTCTTCATTTAACACCCTTTTCACCGTGGTTCTGCTTAACCCCATCTGAAGGGCCAACAGTTTCTGCTTACGTTTGGGATTTCTTTGAATTCGTGCCTTCACAGCTTTTATCACTGCTGGAGTCCTAACAGACCGAGGGCGACCACTTCTTGACCTGTCATCTACACTAGAGTCTTCATTATATCGTTTGATGGTACGATAAACGAATCTTTTGGTAATATTCAAATTTTTCAGTATGTTAAAAATTTGAATTGGCGCGTAACCGCAACGATGCAACGCAATAACTGCAACACGGTCTTCTTTAAGCGTCCACTCCATATTTAAAAATGAGTAAAATTCTAAAAGTTATACATTTTTATTTTCATGAACAATTCGAAATTCGAATTCAATAAACTTTTTTGTGGCCAGCATTCTAAAAGAAAAGTTTTTACTGTGTGACAATACTTATGACCTGACTAGGTATTAGTGTATAAAAGTTACGAAATAAAAAAAATAAAAAAGTTTTTAATCACATCGGTGCTAATGAAGTTTCGTCTCAAAAGTTGAAAAAACAAATTGTTTTCAAATTCCTTATCTATGAACAGGCAAATGCGAGAAGTGGGTCACAGACTTCGCATACCGCTTTACGTGTTCGGACCAGAGAGCAACATGACCGCCATTGTCGGTTTGGCCTTGGGCCAGAGCCCCATTCCTAAGGAGCATCAGCTGGACTACGCTCCCAAGCAGCTCCCCAAACCAGCACATGCGGTGAGTACTTTAATGCACCAGATATTTGCCCCAGTCTAAAAACAGATTACAGGTAGTACTGTCGTCAGAACCTCGTCTTTTGTCAATGGCAATGAGGTTGATTGACCTCAAAAGAATACAAGATAATCACGAACTATTAATAGCAGCGCCATCTATATGATAATTTCCTGTTTCGGGTCCTCTTTGATCCCTTGCAGGATTCATACTTACTCGAAGACGATTCAATTGGTTACTTCAAGTAAATGTAAAATATTTATTCAAAAGCTTTCATCTGCTATTATTATTATATAATATATATCACTCATAAACTTCTCTTAAAAGAGAGTCACGTCCGTTCCCTACTTGTAAACAAACCTTTGGACTCTTCATGTTAGTTGATCCTTCAAGCCGGATTTGAATTTAACTTCCATATCGCTCGAACTTCTTGCAGCACCTTCTGTATACAAAAGTTACAAGACGATATTATATATTACAGAACACGGTAGGAGATATTTCGAACAAAAATATCATCCAGACGACATATGGATGGATTAAAGATTATTTTAACGTGCAGGTGGGTTTCCATATTGTCGAAGATTATTAACTACATGAAATTTTCAAAGTCCCGGGTTCTAATTTAAATTGGACGAGGTTGACGCTACATATCCGTTTCAGGCTGGTTTCAGTACAGGCATACCGCCTTTTAAAAGGCAAATTTGATTTGATAGTTTTTTTGCATAGACAAAGGTTTATTTACTTCCCCCGGAATTAGAATTCGGGCTCACAAGTGAATTGACTATGACGATTGCAAATATGTAACTGCTTATACTGCTTCTTAGATTTCGTTACACCATCACTGATGGGTGATCACTTGTGATTGTTTACCAGTATAAATGTCGGTGCTCCTTCCAGCCTAAACCGGAGTTGGAGATCCCGGAGCTCACGCACAAGCTCCTGGACCTGGTCTGCTCCCAGGCTCCTACCAGATTGGACCTAGGTCAAGGTGTATCGACAGCCAGACCGCTGTTCAGCGACCGCACCAAGGCGATTGTGTGGGGAATGCAAAATAGAGCTATACAGGTATGGTATCGACATTATTTTCGCGTTAAATCACAGTTGTGACTTGTGTTCAAGGTCATATTTTTAACACGCTTATATCACCTGTATGTTTGTTTGTAATCGACTTCTTTGAACTCGTTTTTGACCCACTTTAAACTGTCAGATTTCATTTAAACGCTGTAAACTTATCAAGGACCGATGACAATACAGTAATACGATAAGATTATTATATTGATTAGGATCTCTAGGATTTAAAAAAATTGTAACGTATTATGAACACCTGCTGAAATTTTCCACGTTAGCTGAAAGGGGTAAGTATCCTAGCTAGCCATTTGTTACATAAGGTTGTTTTGAATAATAACGTCATCAACGAAGGTGACTTGTCGTTGGAAAGGTTGTGTGCGTAGACTTCCGCAGATGCAGGAGTTTCCCTACGCGAATTAAATCTCTTATTCCAAACATTAAAAAAAATTGATTTTATTTTACACGCTTTATGTATGTATGTATCGGAATTTTCGGACACGATTTTTACCCACATTGAACGATAAAAAAGTCTACCAGTCTACCCACTACACCGTTCCATACCATGACCGTGCTAGGACCGTATCTGACACATAAGCAAACGGTCGGTCGGTTACGGAACGGTCTATATATATATATATATATATATATATATATATATATATATATATATATATATATATATATATATATATATATATATATACGGGGGGTTTCGGGGGCGATAAATCGATCTAGCTGGGAATCATTTCTAGAAAATGTCATTTTATTCGCTTTTTTTTATTGGAAGAAAAATAACAAAAAGGTGGCGTTTGAGTAGTCCCAATTTAAACTGAAAAACGACTCTTCCTGACATCTATCGGCGCATAATAATACTATTTTTTTTTAAATTGCATTCCAGCAGATGGCGTTGTTAAGTAACACGAAGTCAATGAGTGTTTGCTTTGAGGTTAGACTAAGAAAATCAATTGTTTATTTATATTATTTGTGTCTTCTTAATGCTTTTTCACTTAAAAATGCCTAAACGATCTTGGAGAAAAAACGCTTATAAACAATCTAACTTCACGAAGCCGAAAAATACCAAGCAAAGCTCGGTCATCCAGGTACTACTTTTTAATACAAACTTACAAAGAATATTTTTTTGCCTGGCACGTTCTTAGCACGGTCATGGTACAGAACGGTGTAGTGGGCAGAGACCCTTACTTGCTCCATAAATGTCCTTTTCGGTCTCCATCTCTTCCACTCTCCTACAGTTCTCCCCTCAATGATGGTTTTGATTAGATCAGCGGTTCTTAACCATTTTGACTGACGACCCAAAGATTAAATATATTTGATGCTCGCGACCCTAATGTTTTATTTTTCTTCCAGTGATAACAAAAATAGGATTGACTAAAAGCCCGTGGTTTGTTAAAATTGATGTCTTTATGAAATATAAAAAAAAATACATTATTAATTTTTTCTTTATTCAAATCACAATGAAACAAGCATATATCGGCAATATTAGTGACTACCCTGATATTGTATTTTTGAGCAAAGAAGATTTATACGTGGAGTTAAGTTTATGGAAAGTGCACACCGCATATCATGCTGAGGATCCAGTCTATTTCTGTACTTGATTTTTAAGACAACAAGGCACGAAAATCCTGCTTCACACAAATAAGTAGTTGGAAATGGTAGAAGAGCCTTTTCAGCTTCACTACCCGCATAGTACATAACCTATGGTGCGTTCCGAGTTAGGACTCGAGATGTCACTGATTACGGCGTTCATAACGTAATTAAAAAAAAATTCGCGACCCATCCCAATACCGCCCGCGACCCGAGGTTAAGAAACGCTGGATTAGATCTTCGTGTCGTATCAAGTGTCCCGGCATCTGTTCTCAATAATTCTGAAGACGTTTTCTTTTCTATTTCGCCGTGTTCAGCGATTCCACGTTGGTCCTTGTCTCTTTCTGGCATATCTTCAGCATTCATCTCCGGTTAATTAACCCGTTGTAAATTCTAAGGGCATGCTGGATTTCGACTACATATGTCGCCGCGCGGAGCCGTCCGTCGTCGCCATTGTTTATCCGTTCACGGCCGACCACAAACAGAAATATTATTTCGGCAACAAAGAGGTTTTCATTCCGGGTAAGTTTTATATTTAAATTTTTCTTTCTTTTTAATTTAAGTCAGGTGGGATGAAAGCGTAATAGGGTACAAGAGGTTACCGGGATAAGAGAATCGGAGATCGATGAGAGACATGCGCACGCGCACACGTATATATTTTTCTCCAGGCAGAGGCGGAGTAAGAATCCTAACCCCTGCGATCGGGGTCGGCCTGTCGTAAAAGTGGACAAAACTCAATCTAGGTAGTAGGGCCTCAAGCCTGGGTCAAGGGCCTCAAGTTCCTGTACCCTTATGGGACAGAAGCGTGTTCGCGACGCCCGTGGCGTTATAAACATCCATAGGCGACGGTAACTACTAAATTCTAAGCGGTCCCTTAGCCTGTCTGCTGTAATTCAGCAATAAAAAAATAAACAACTATGCCGAGCAGAAGACCCCTTTTAGGGCCCTTATAATTATTTATAATGCAATTTTATTTAATGTGTTCTTATTTATTTATTTATTGCTCTAAATAAACATCTTATTCTTTCTTTCTTACTAGTGTTCTCCGACATGGACGTGGCGATGCGGAAACACCAGGAGGCGACCGTTCTCGTCAACTTCGCATCGTTGAGATCGGCCTTTGACAGTACCATGCAGGTAAGTTGGAAAATTAATTCATCATTAAAATTATATACTTCTTAGATAGCTTTAAAATAGTTATTAAGGCTATCTAAGAAGTATTTAGTCTTAAGTTTAACATATCCCCGACCCCCCCCCCCCTCTCTCCCCCCTTCTCTCTCACTTCAACCTGAAGTAGTGATAAATGAAAACAACTCGCTATCTTTCGCGTATATAAGTCTTCGCAGTGTCCACTTCGCCAAGATGAGAATCGAGCTGCAGTAGCATAGATTCATCTTACGCGCCATCATCATCTAAGTGTAGTATCCCAGTCGCAAGCTAAACTTCCGTTTCGGTGCCCGGGGTCCGCTTTCCAACTTTTTCTACTCCACTTCGCGCGATCTTCAGCATCCCTGGTAGTGAGCCCATTGGCACGCATATCATCACCCTTTACGACGTCCAGCCAGCAGTTTTTGGGTCTACTCCTCCTGCCGGGGCCCGGCATTTTACGCGCCATCTATGGCGTAAGTTTGGACGAACAGCTGGTTTTCCATCCTGGCGTGGTCTTGAGGAAGAGGAGAGGCGAGCGTGTTTCGAAGGATCCTACGGAATATTCAACTTGGTTTGAAATAAAAATCCATATGTCTTTCATCTCCCTTCGCCAACCTCTCCCAATTGCGTGCTCTACCGTCTGTACAACGGGGGGGGGCCGTTCTGAGAAGCTGTTTAGAATTGTGCCTGTGTCTTCTACCCTTTTCCCGCCACCGGCTGGGCGTTCATCCCTATTTCCTGGAACCTCTTATATGAAATGGTTCTCAAGAACGTTCGTGTTGCCTACTCTTCGGGTTTGGGTTGAACTTCCGGATGAGGTTTTTTTTTATTGCCTGTCGGCCCACTTAAAACTTAGCAGTTACCGTCGTCTATGGGTGTTTGCAACGCATAAGGGTACAGGAACTTGAGTGTCACTAATGCCGGAACACAACACAAAGTTATTATGGCGCATACTTAAGACCAAAGGTGGTCGCCACCCAGACGGGCTTGGGGCCCTACCACGTAGCTAGGGTGGGTTGTTTTGTCGCCTTTTACGACAGGCCGACATGGCCACAGAGGTCAGTATTCTTTCTCAGCCTTTCTCCAGCTATATGCTATTATGTCGTTCACAGGCGATGCAGCATCCGCAGATCAACACGATCGTGATCATAGCCGAGGGCATCCCCGAGAACATGACGCGGAAGATCATCAAGCTGGCGGACACGAGAGGGGTAAGTTCGTCCCACTAATGGACATTGCTATCGTTGGTCGAGTGGTCTTCTCCACATGTGCCACACTTCTCACTTAACTTAGTATGTAACATGGTATGTAACAGACAGACCTGTTATGTTTTCACGCCTAAACCGCTGAACCAATTTTGATGAATTTTGGTATACAGATAGATTGAATTTTGGAGAAGGACATAGGCGTGTAGTGTGATTTTGCTTTCTTTCCTTAAAGTCACTAGACGGCGCTGTCAGTTTTCACAGTATATTTATTTATTATGTGTATTATTACCGTTTGAGACTGACGGTATTTTTTTTTAGGTTAACGTGATCGGCCCTGCCACAGTCGGCGGAATCAAACCCGGATGCTTCAAGATCGGCAACACGGCGGGCATGATCGACAACATCATCGACAGCAAGCTGTACAGGCCCGGCAGGTGAGTCCAGGACCAGACCACCCCACCACTGGGCAAAAAAATCCATATACAGTGTGGGACAGACTGATTTCGAATCAGAGACCTCTGTACAATAGACAGACACGAACATAATTGTGCGGATCGTACAAGCGTTTCGTCTTTGTGTTTATATGTATATGTATGTATTTACTAGATGACCTGGCAGACGTTGTTCTGCCTTTCAAATTTAAAAAAAAAACAGCGCCATCTTTTGGATACTTACTCAGTCCAGTCAACTATTGCCTTATACCGCCATCTGTTAGAATTCTATCGAACTAACAGAAAATTATGACTCTTTATAAGATAATAAACAAATGATTCGCAATAAAATAATATTGCGATTATAAATTGAGATATAAACTATCCTATCTTTCAAGTTGGATAAAACTACACACAGTGTGCAAAATTTTATTAAAATCTGTTCAGTACTTTAGGAGTCTATAGCGGATAAACAACGTGACACGCAATTTATATATGTTAAGATTTACATTAAAAAGGGATATTAGTTGTCTAGTATCCATAATACAAGCGAACTTATTTATAACTTTGGGACTAGATGGAGCAGTATATCGTTTTTGATGACCTCACGGGTCCTCACCCCTGAGGTCACGGGTTCGATTCCCGTCTCGCGTCTGGGTGTTTATGTATAATATGTATTTATTTACCAAAAAATGAATATCAATTGTCTAGTACCCATAACACAAACGCTCTGGTGCTAACTTTGCGCCTAGGTGGCGTTGTGTGAATTCTGCCAATGTATTTATTTATTTAAACAAACATTATTATTATTATTTTTCAGCGTTGCATACGTGTCCCGTTCGGGAGGCATGAGCAACGAATTGAATAATATACTCTCGAAGGAAGCTGACGGCGTCTGCGAGGGGGTCGCCATTGGGGGGGACCGGTATCCAGGGACCACTTTCATCGACCATTTACTTAGGTGAGTGTTTTTTTAATTGCTTTCAAACAGTAGACATGCTGACGGTCCACTTAATAGTGAGCAGTCACCGTCGCTTATGTATGTTTGCGACGTCAGGAGCACTGCTAAGGAACCTGCAGGTTAGTTCACTTATGCCAGAACCCAAGGTTATCATGGCGGCATATTTAGTGGCCAGGGGTGGGTGCCATCCAGACGGGCTTGGAGCCCCACCACCTAGCTAGGGTTGTTTTGTCGACTTCAACGACAGGCCCACCCCGGTCGCAGGGGTTAGTATTCTTACTCCGCCCCTGCACGGATAGAGAGTTAGTTATTATTATTCCAGATTCGAAGCGGACCCGCACGTGAAGATGCTGGTGCTCCTGGGGGAGGTGGGTGGCGTGGAGGAGTATCACGTGTGCAAAGCGATTAGGGACGGGATCATAAAGAAACCTATCGTCGCGTGGTGCATAGGCACATGTTCGGGTGAGGAATTTATTAATATTTGTTGCTGTCCTCACAGCCCCTCGGCTCCCAGAACTCTTATCCGTGTAACTTGATAAACGACAAGGCTCGTAAAAAATTACATACATATTGAAAATTTAACTATTAATTATTATTATTAATGATAGACATAGTTAATGCCTGACAATATTGTTTATGCCAATAACTATCTAATAATCAATAGCTATCACAAACTTTATGATAGTAATGTGTGTGTATATATATATATATATATATATATATATATATATATATATATATATATATATATATATATATATATATATATATATATAAATATATGTATAAGTGTGTATGTATGATTATTATTTTGTAGGAAATTAATAAGACATGGTATAAGTTTTAAATATATTGTTACAGTGACTAAAATAGAAAAATCATATATAATTATAATGTGAATATTACAGTAGATAATTCGTATATTACTTATTATGTATTACCACGTCTCCAAAATACAGGCCATGCCTAGTTTGGAGGTGCTAAGTTAATTGTAAAAAGCACTTGAATAAAAATGATCTATGATTTGATTTAATCAATTTTTTTATTATTGCCAAACAATACTTGATTGTCAGACAATAATGTTGTTAAAACCTAGCAATATTGTTAATTCCAGTAAATTTTACTGTTATTGCCAAAGAATATTACTTTAATTGTCAGACAATATAATTCAATGTTATTAATACAATATTACTAAAATATTGTTAATGCCAGTAATTCTTTTTTCTGTTATTATCAGATTTTTCCTGTTATTGTTGATATTAGACAATATTAGGTATTATTATATCGAGACAATATTATAAATTCCAGACATGTTCACATCGGAAGTACAGTTCGGCCACGCGGGCTCCCTCGCGGGGTCCGCCTTAGAGAAGGCAGTCGCCAAGAACGCCTCCTTACAAGCGTACGGCGCCACGGTGCCAGACTCGTTCGACACCTTGGGAGCGGCCGTCAACCAGGTGTACCGGAAGCTGGTGGATGAGGGCAAAATCATCGTCAAGGAGGAAGTGGAACCGCCCAAAGTGCCCATGGACTATGATTGGGCCAGGGTGAGTCATGGAAATAATTATAAACTGACCAGGAATTAGGCCAAAAATCTATTCAATTTTTCTCCGGGGTGGGTAAAAACAAAACAACCCCAACAAGATAGTAGGACCCCAAGTCCGTCTGGATGACAACTGTTCCATAACTATGCCGCCATAACCTTGTTTTGTGTTTCGGCATTAAGGACAGCAGCGTGTTCGCGGTGCCCCTAGCATTAGAAACATTACTTTTGTGTAAAATCCGCTAACCCAAGGTAATAAAATGCATCGATATTTATGGTTATTATATTGATTTAAACAAATTTAATAAAACCTACTACCTACTAATAAGCCATGTATCATCATTATCTTTGCATTAAATCCCGATTTTTTTTTTATTGCTGTAGAACAGCAGACAGGCTGACGGCCCGCTTAGAATTTAGCAGTTACCGTCGCCTATGGGTGTTTGCAACGCCAGTGGCATCACGAACACGCTGCTGTCCCATAAGGGTACAGGAACTTGGGTCACTAATGCCGGAACACAACACAAGGTTATTATGACGGCATACTTAAGACCGAAGGTGGTCGCCATCCAGACGGGCTTGAGGCCCTACCACGTAGGGCCTCAAGCCACCACGCAGGTGGGTTGTTTTGTCGGCTTTTACGACAGGCCGACCCCGGCCTCAGAGGTTAGTATTCTTTCTCCGCCCCTGCACGGATAAAATTGCAGCCCAAACTCTCCCTTCGGCGCCCTGGGTCCGCTTTCCGACTTTTTCTTCTCCACTTCACACGGTCTTCAGGATCCCTGGTAGTGAGCCCATTGGCACGCATATCACCCTTTACGACGTCAAGCCAGCACTTTTTGGGTCTACCCCTCCTGCCGGGTCCCGGCGGAGGCGGCATGGCCAGACATTTGTTTCCCACGTAAGCATCCGGTTGCCGAAAAACTTGGGCGTACCAACGGAGCCGACACTCCTGCAATTTATCCGCAATGTCACGGACATGAAGACTGCCGCGAATGCGGGAGTTCCTAACGCGGCCTTCCGCGTCACTCCACACATCCACTGCAGCATATTCATCTCCGTGACACGCAGTGCCTGCTTGTGTCGCTCCAACACCGGCCACGCTTCACAGCCGTATAAATTTTAAGCCATGTACTTTTTCAGAAATTGGGACTTATCCGTAAACCCGCTGCCTTCATCAGTACAATATGCGACGAGCGGGGCCAGGAGCTCAGCTACTGCGGTGTACCCATCAGTCAGGTGCTCGAGCGCCAGTTAGGAGTCGGAGGGACCATCAGCTTATTGTGGTATGTACTCCGAAACTCATGTGACCTCACCATATCCAAAAGTATTATACTGTCTTCTTCTACCTGTCCTTATCCAAACTATGTGGGGTCAGCACATGTTCCCTCCTTCCACTCTCCGCTATTAACAACTCCTTCTCTTTCTCATCCATTCATTCGCTCTCGTTTCTTGAATTTTTTTTATTGCTGATGAACAGCAGACACACCAACGTGGTCCGGCTTAATGGTAAGCAATTACCGTCGCGTATGTATGTTTGTAACGCTAGGGGCCCCTAATTAAGAAACCTCCTCCTTTTCTCCTATCTGGATGACTAACCTTTGCCGTATACGTATGCCGCCATAATAATCTTGTGCTCCGGCATTAGTGACTCATATTTCTGAACAGCAGCGTATTCGCGATGCCACTGGCGTTGCAAACACCCATAGGCGACGGTAACTGCTAAATCCTAAGCGGGCTATCAGCCTGTCTGCTATCCTACAGCAATAAAAAAAATAAAAAGTATGCCGCCATAATAAACTTGTGTTGTGTTCCGGCATTAGTGACCCAAGTTCCTGTACTCTTATGGGACAGCAGCGTGTTCGTAATGCTACTGGTGTTGCAAACACCCCAAAGCGACGGTAACTGCTAAGTTCTAAGCGGGCCGTCAGCCTGTCTGCTGTCCTACAGCAATAAAAAAAGCAAAATTTATCTGTGAATAAAAAAATTTTCGTTTCGTCTGTGAATAAAAGTTTCAAATCTTTATATGTATACGTAGGTGTACATTCAAAAAGTGTAACTTGAATTTATATAAAAGAAAAAAATAATTACTGCATAAATAAAAAATAAATAAATTATTATAATTGCATAAGTTGATGAAAATGTTTTTCAATATCGCCCATCCCTACGTACAGTCGTACCATATACATACACGTTAAGCGAACGCTCGGCCGAGCTACATGGTAGGCTGAGTGGGGGGTGTTAGGTTTTATTTTCGTTACGGAATTATCTTGATTCGGTCGCCGCGCTCAAAGCCAGCGATAAAAGCTATGTAATAGCTTAAAAATTAAATACATGCATAGAATTGAAAAATGTGTAACGTCTCACCAGGGGGAGGAGCTTCTAAAAACATGACAAACTGTGACAAGGAGGGTGGAGGGGTTAAAAAGTTCTATAATTCCTGTGATATAATTATGGATAGCCCCTAAAATTTTTTTAACTTCCCATGATATCCATTTTTGTAGCTCGCCTCATCTATCTCAACATTTGCACATCTCCGCAGCATGCAATAACCTTTCATCCTTCCCCTTTGTGGCCCTGTGTTCTGATATACAGGGTGACTTTGACAAACCCGTCCAAATTCACACAGAAGAATCTTTAGTAAAAGTTATGAGAAACATGTATTTTAGTTTTGTATCACATAGTACAAAAATGTTGAGTAATCAGCATCACAAAGTCATTCAAAGAACTCGCAATTTACATAATATGGCGCTAGAGTGTCAATGACCTCTCCATCTGACCTAGTAAAAGGCATAGGACGGCGGCATTGTACCGGGCGAGCGAATACGCACTACTCATTTACGCGGGAGAGACAGAGACAGGTTAACGTACGAAGGTTGCACCATAGGACTATTCTGTACGATTGAATTAATGATCATATATGAAATATTTTATGGTGAAAATTTGACATACAATTTTTTTTTTTTGCAAAAATGGGTTCCTTAAATGATGTTTAGTGCGTAAAAAAATTTGGACGGTTTTGTCAAAGTCACCCTGTATACAATATGAAATACTTGCTATACTGTCCATTCACATATTTAAGGTTCCAACGCGAGCTGCCCGAGTGGGCGTGCAAGTTCTTCGAGCTGGTGGTGATCGTGACCGCGGACCACGGTCCGGCGGTGTCCGGGGCGCACAATACCATGGTCACGGCGAGAGCCGGGAAGGACCTCATCTCGTCCGTTGTCAGCGGAATGCTTACCATCGTGAGTATAATGATTACGAATGTGTGCCTTAATTAAATTGGAGTGCTAATGAGTGTGCCCTTAGTAAATTTGAGTGTTAATGAGTGTGCCCTAATGATTGTGTCCTTAGTCAATAATAGTCAAATATACTTATATTTGATTGCTAATACGTGTGCCCTAAGTAAATTTAAGCCCTAATGATTGTGTCCTTAGTCAGTTGAAGCGCTAATGAGTGTGCCTTAATTAAATAGGAGTGCTGATGAGTCTGCCGTTAGTAAATTTAAGTGTTAATGAATGTGCCCTAAATATATGTGGTAATGAGTGTGCCCAAAGTAAATTTGAATATGTGTCCCTAAGTGAAATTGAATTGTAATGAGTGCTTGATCACACAGTCATTTATGCCACAGTCTCGTCCATTAATAAGAAGACTAGGGCGCACCTGCAGGAGGGGCTTGGACCCTAAAGACCTTGGTGGGACCCTACTTCTCTTAAATCATAGTTGTAAACCAATGTTTGTGTTAGGGTGACCGCTTCGGCGGTGCACTAGACCGGGCCGCCGCGGACTTCTGCGCGGCATACGACAAGGGCCAGCACCCCCAGGAGTTCGTGAACGAGAAGCGCGCCAAGGGCGAGCTCATCATGGGCATCGGTCACAGGTGACTGCCATCATCTATTTGTAGATTGAATCACACTAAGAAAGCGACGCGAAATCAGATCCTTTACCTTTAGAGGGGGAGAGTTATAATCCCTTTTTGAAGAGTCTGCGGTGTTGGAGTTAGACATTCTTTTTTTTATTGCTTTAGGAAGTAGATAGGCTGACGGACCGCTTAGAATTTAGCAGTTACCGTCGCCTGTGTGTATTTGCAACGCCAGTGGCATCGCGAACACGCTGCTGTCGCATAAGGGTACAGGAACTTGGGTCACTAATGCCGGAACACAACACAAAGTTATTATGGCGGCATACTTAAGACCAAAGGTGGTCGCCATCCAGACGGGCTTGGGGCCCTACCACGTAACTGGGGTGAGTTGTTTCGTCGCCTATTACGACAGGCCGACCCCGGCCGCAAAGGTTAGTATTCTTCTAGGCGACGGTAATTGATTACTGTTTTAAGTGGGCCGTCAGCCTGACTCTGACTGCTGGTGCTCAACAATAAAAAAAATATATGGACGTCTACATAATACGACGACCCTATAATATAGTATGTACTAATAGTATAAATATGAAAGTAACTAGTCTGTCACGTTTTCACGCCTAAACCGCTGAATCAATTTTGATAAGTTTCGGTATAGGTACTGTGGTGAGGCTGAAGGACCGTATAGAGAATGATGCGGCTTAGGTCTCGAAAGATGGTAGCCGTAGTGCAGGTTCGACAATTAACGTGGAAAGGAAAGGAGACGGAAATACCCAGCAAGTCAGAAAGAGCGACGACTCACCTGAGGTTCTCCGATCTGCTACCTTCCATGGCTAGTTCTGCAGTTTGCACCTCGGCCTTTACAATTAAGCCGCACGAATATTTAATCAAGACTCGACGGTACGTGTCCTCGGCGTGGGCGCTAGCCCAAAAGAAGAGGGCGACGCGGCGGTGGTCGGGTAGTTTTATTCGAAATCACCGTCAGGTGCCGCAGAATCTATCTTGCGGGTAGGCAGGGAAAAAATGATAAGATGAAGTGCCTAACCAGATAGATTGGATCTTGTAGCCTTCTACAAGATCCAAACATAGGCTACATTTTGTCGCGAAATTGAAACTTGAAGGTGGTAAAATAGGGGCTTGTAAAATATAGATAAACAAAGCGCCTCTTACAATATTAGGAAGATTAAATCTTCAATAACGAATGAGAAGTCGGTCCACTACAATTTTTTTTTTATATATGGCAGAACAACGTTTGCCGGATCAGATAGTAGTTTATATAAGTAATATTATTTTTTCTAGGGTCAAGTCGATAAACAACCCGGACTCTAGGGTCCGCGAGCTGAAAGCGTACGTGACGTCCCGCTGGCCCGCGTGGCCCGTCACCAGATACGCCCTGGATGTGGAGGCCATCACCACCAGGAAGAAGCCGAACTTGATCCTCAATGTCGATGGCATAGTGGCTGCGGCGATGGTGGACCTCTTCAGGCACTGTCAGCTCTTTACTCAGTGAGTATTGGAAATACACTGTGATAATTCACATAGCGACATCTAGCCCCAAAATATGTGGCACAGCGCTTGTGTTATAGATACTACACTACTGATATACGAGTACAATATCCATGAAATAGTCAGACGCATAGTACAATATGCTTGAAACAGGTAGCTAGATACTGTGATATTAATTAAATGGTTAGCCAGGTAGTAGGATGCCCTGCAAATAGTTGGCCGGGTAGTACAATATTGTTGAAATAGTCAACCGGATAGTAAAATATCCACTATATAGTCAACCGGATACTACAATATTTATAAAATAGGCATCCGGATAGTACAACATCAATGAAATAGCTAACCGGATAAAACAATATCCAATAAACAGCCTCCTGGATAGTATATATACTTGAAATAGTTGGATAAAATGAAATAGATGGTACAATATCCAGAGAAATAGTCAGCCATATAGTAACAATATCCATGTATTAGTCAGCTAGATAGTGCGATAGCCATCAATAAGTCAGCAGGAAAGTACAATATATCTATAAAAAAAAGTCAACCGGATAATATAATAGTAGCAATAAACCGGATAATAATAGTCTTATAGTCAGTCAGATAGTATCTATAGTATCCAATAATCATCATCATCATCATTTTTGCGTTGTATCCCGGTTGCAGCCCAAACTCTCGCTTCGGTGCCCGGGGTCCGCTTTCCGACTTTTTCTTCTCCACTTTGCACGGTCTTCAGCATCCCTCGTAGTGAGCCTATTGGCACACATATCACCCTTTACGACGTCAAGCCAGCACTTTTTGGGTCTACCCCTCCTGCCGGGGCCCGGCGGAGGCGGCATGGCCAGACATTTGTTTCCCACGTAAGCATCCGGTTGCCGTAAGACGTGGCCGTACCAACGGAGCCGACACTCTTGTAATTTATCCAATAATATCTATTAAATAATCATCCGGATAGTACAATATCTGCGTGCTATGGGGTTCAACAGAAACGGATATAATGTTAATAACACCATCCTACCATCATTCCACCATCCAGAACAACTTAAATTTACTATTATTAAACCGATCTTTAAGAAAGATAATAAAAAAGATATGGGCTGCTATCGCCCTATAGCTCTCATATCGGTCCTATCAAAAGTGTTTGAGAAGGTAATTTACGCTAGTCTGTATTCGTTTTTTGAAAAAAATAATTTATTTGTGGTAGAACAAATGGGTTTTAGGAAAAACAAAAACATAAATATGGCGATATATGATTTTTTAGATATGACAATGAAAAACATTGATAGGAAAATTATGTCGGGGGCTATGTTTATGGATCTAACCAAAGCTTTTGACCATGTAGATCATAAAATATTATTACATAAGTTGAATTTGTACGGCGTAAGAGGAAATGTTCTAAATTTAATAGAATCTTATCTAAAAAATAGACGACAGCGTACGCTTATTAGCAAAATTTGTCCAAAGCGTAAAAAAGAAATAAGGTATTTATTTAAAATTAGAGAGACAAATATTGGCGTGCCTCAAGGTAGTGTGTTGGGACTATTACTGTTCATAATTTACATAAACGATTTTCCTAAAATAATAAACAATCGTATGATATTATTTGCAGATGATAGCACAGTATTATTTCAAGATGTCGATGACTTATCAATGGAGAATAGTATGAATTATAAATTAAAATAATTATAGATTAGTTAAATACTAACAATTTAAAAATTAATTTGACGAAAACAAGTTTTATGATTTTTAAGAATAGGACATTAAATCACAATAACATTACAATTGAACACCAGGGACATTACATTCAGGAAGTACAAAATACAAAATTTCTAGGACTTCATATTGATTCAAATTTTAATTGGAAAAGTCATATCGAGCACTTGAGTAAGAGACTTAATCAATATTCCTACGCATTATACATGTTATCAAAGGTATCCAATACACCTACGGTAGTAACAGCTTATCATGGCTATGTCACATCACTTTTGCGATACGGCATCCTGTTCTGGGGTAACTCTACTGATAAGGAAATTGTGTTCAGGTCACAAAAAAGATGTATAAGAGCTATATTTAAATTGAAAATTACAGATAGTTCTAAACCATACTTCCAACAACTAAAAGTACTAACTCTGCCATCTCTATACATATTTGAAGTCATACAATTTGTGAGGAGTAACAAACATCTGTTTACATTTTTTAAAAGCTCTAGAAATAAAAATAACATATGTTGTCCAATAAATAACACAGCTTTCCTAAATAAAAGTATATTTTGTATGGCTCCACGAATTTATAATCATCTACCTGGTGAACTTCTAGACCTACAATCAGATAATATTTTTAAATATCGTCTCAAGAAATTGTTAATTGAGAAATCATATTACAAAATAAGTGATTATTTGGATGACAAATTGAGTAATGACAAAATGTAGAATTAATTGTGACATTATAACAATTCTAACAAAGACATTATCCTTATAATTTATTATTTACACTTAAAATGTATTCTGTTTGGTATCTTTTGACATTAAATCCATGTATAACCTAATGTTTTAAATAATTACAGTTAATGGTTTTATGTTATAATTCATGAAATAATATATTCGTGTATAATAATATTGTACACCCTAAAGGGTAAACTGTTGAAACAATCTAAATGTAAACCATCTCTGTATGTACACAGTTCTGACAATTAAAAGTATCTTATCTTATCCTTTCAGGGAAGAGGGCAACAACTACATAGAAATGGGCTCGATCAACGCCCTCTTCGTCCTCGGCCGCACCATCGGCTTGGTTGGGCACTACCTGGACCAGAAGCGGATGAAGCAGCCCCTGTACCGCCACCCATGGGACGACATCACGTACATGTCGCCGCTTAATTGAACGGGTGATGAAATTGGAAAGGGGGAGGGGGAGGATTATGCACATAGGTGTTGTTAGTGCACATATATTTTTTTTTCAATCTAAAACCAGAGCTATACAGCGGGATCTTTTTATTATTTTAGTCCGTTGTATACGCTGTCATTTCGTTCAAAGCCCGTTGCTTATTTTTTTGATATCCGTGACTTATTTTCCTTAAGTACTAGGTAGTACCTTAACAGGCACAAAAGATATAATCGACATGAATATAAAAAAGTCATGCTATTCATATATAGATATAGAATAGTCTGTGTGTTGTTAGTTCAAGTACCTTAAGTAGCAAATTAAAGATTACCTAGAATAAATGCACAATATAGTTCCCTCTCTTTCTCTCTCATAAAAATAAGTCGTTCCATAATTGTAATAATAATGAAATAGACTCTAAGGTGGCCTACCAAGATTTATAATCTGCTATATCCTGGTGTAGAATGACAATCAGAGCGGGGGGGGGGGGGGGGGGGTTGTGTTTAAAACTAAATTCAATCATATCAGGAAACAAAAGCTAAGATGAGTGAGTTACCACCTTACTACCTCATACACTTCCTTTATTAAACTAAAAAAGAGACAAAATTTGTTACAGGAAGGTTTTCTCTCCCCCCCCCCTCCCCCAACCTCGTGAAATGAAAATCACGCCTTTTTCTGTCTGTTACCTTTTTTTATTAGGTGGTAATGCTTAATGCACACCACCGCTGGGGGACTCGCGACCCGTGGGGGGTTGGGAGGTGCGCGTGAAAGCATATTCCTCCCTCTTGGGGAGGGGGGCTAAAGTAGTCGCTTTTAAAACAGTTGACAGCACCTTAGTGTCTGTTTCATAATGAAATGTCAAAATCGACACGTACTGTAAATTATATTTTATGATAATTATAAAGGAAAATTAATTATATTATTTATTATGGTGGGTTGATTAAGTATAATTTTCTTTATTTATATTATACATTATCGTGCCCATTTTATCTATATAAATAAAATGATAGAGGTCTGCAGTTGTGCGCGCATCACAGCAAAACTACTGGATAGATTTCAATAAAATTTTCAAGTTTTAATTCTGAGACACTTGGAGCTTATTAAAAAAAAATATTGTGATATCTTCATTCAATATAAAGTTACTAAAGTGTTAAGAAACATGTGTTTTCTTGCCGCGGAGAGGGGGCGGCTCTTCTACCTCTGTCTCATAACGAAAGAAAATTAAACTATTAAACGCGCGTTTATTTCGAGAAGACGTTTTCAATAATATTTCTAATTACCCTCGATATTTCAACTATCCTTAGTTGAAAGTCCTTACACATTTCTTTAAAAGCAAATGTGGAATACAATTTTCCGTTTTCTAAATTCAATTAATCATTACCAACTACCCTCAACGAAAATATTTTTGGTTTAAGAAATTACAACTACCCTTAGTCGGAAATCTTTACAGGTTTCTTTAAAAACAAATGTATATGTCGTAAAAGGCGACAAAACAACCCTAGATCCAAGACTGTCTGGAGGCAACCTTGGTCTATAAGTATGCCGCCATACCCTTAGCGTCACAAACACCCGTAGGCGACAGTAACTGTTTAAGTGGGCCGTCAGGCTGTCTAAATTATTATTGCTGAGGAACAGGAGACAGGGCTGGCGGCCCACTAGTAGTAAGCAGTTACCGTCGCCTATGGATGTTTGCGACGCTAGGGGCACCGCGAACACGCTACTGTCCCATAGGGCCTGTCTGCTGTTTCACAGTATACGATACATATAAATCCAAAACATAGATACAATGGGTACGACAATATTGGTGAATGTTATTTTTAGGGTTCCGTGGCCTGTATTAGGATATACAAAGATCTGAAACGTAATAAACTATTTTTAAATCTGTTTAAACACTTGACTTATATATACAGTGGAACCTTTTTAAAGTCAAACTTGAGGAGAGAGCTCAAAAAATTCGACTCGTAGAGTTTTCGACTTAGCGAATTTTGAAACTTTCAAACATTCGACTTGTAGAGGTTAAGATTTATTCCAACTAATGTTGTGTTAGAGGAATGAAATTGATACAAATCCTAGTTATAAGAAACAACGTGATGTAAAAATCAAACTTTGTTATGTTCGAAATAGAGAGGTTAAATTTATTTTTTCGAATTATAGAGAGAAAATAAGTACCGAGTTTGCTTATAGGGACTCACTAATTATTTCGTCTTAAAAAGGATTCAGATTTCGAGCAACGGATATTTAGGGAATTGAAGGGAAGGAAACACAATATTTATTAGAGTTTGGTAGGTTTTCGACTTATCGAGGTTCGTCTTAAAGAGGTTCTACTGTTGTTCTGTTGTTGTTGTATTATGATTATTATATCGTCCCAACCGAAACCGCAGAACGTTGCTAGTGTATAAAATAGAGATATGTTAAGGCGAAATATTGTTATTAAAAAGTAATCCTGATATTTATGTATTAATATAATTTTTGCTAGGTGATAGGGCTCCAAGCCCGTCTGGATGGATGGCAACCACCCCTGCCTGGCCTTTAAAGTAACCATACCATTGTGTGAATAGCAGCGTGTTAGCGATGCCCCTGGCGTTGCAAACACCCATAGGCGATGGTTACTGCTAAATTCGAAGTGGACCATCCAGCCTGTCTGCTTTCCTACAGCAATAAAAAATGGATTAGTTTAACTGCAATGCATTTATATCATTGTTTACCTACCTCAGGCTCTCCAAGTGAGTCGTAAAAACCAACAAAGGGACGATTACTAATTTCCTATTGATGCTTCGTGTTAATAATATTATTGCTAAATATTATTTATATATGTAATGTTATTATATATGTAATATTATTATATATGTAATTATTATAATTTATATATGTAATGAAGTACAATGGTTGTTTATTGATGTAAATATGTTATATATGTACGGAACCCAACGCACTTTTGCATTTTGGAGGTAGTTTACAATATAAATATTACCAGGAAATGGATACAATATTGCTACACTCCATCCACATCTGGACCGTTACTCCAAGGCGTTCCACTGTCCAGCGATTGGATGATGGTGCTACGCCTGCGCAATTTATTTAAACTAAATCATGTTTGTACTAATTCAAGTAGGAAATTCTGTAATATTCCGAATAATAGGCGATATATGGACTACTGCTGACATCTACTGCTTAAATGGTCTCCGTACAGGGGCGGAGTAAGAACACTGACCCCCTTCGGCCAGGGTCGGATTGTCGTAAAGGGAAATAAGGCTCCAAACCCGTCTGAATGACAACCACGCTTAGTTATGTATGCCGCCATAATAATATAAACTACCTTCTTGTTGCATTTTCAAAATATCATTCCATAAATATTTATATGGATATTGTCAGTTTTTATTTTGTAAAAAAATTAATAAATAATTTAAGTTTTAGTAAAGTGTGTTATTTACCTAACTTTTGTGGGGAGAAGGGGGCAGATGTGGTTTAGGGGATGTGTTTATGAGGGGGGAGGTCTACAAAATACTGCTTCGTCACATAGAGGAGGGAGGGGGCTTATGTCTTCGTCGCGGAGTCAATATGTTCTAAAGGAAATATCGCGCTTTTTCCACTTATATTGAAGTCTATCCCTAACTCTGCTGCGATGGCATCCTAATTAAACCCAGCAAGTCTGACTTTGTGAGAGACTTACAGATGATGATTACGTGTTGCGTCCAACATCAGCGTCAAGCCACCGGAGAAAAATATTTATCCGCCATCACTTGCCACATGCAAGTCATGTTTTTGCGCCAAGATGTTCTTCGAAGCTCCATATGCTAGCCCATATAAAGTCGTTCCAAGAACAGATAAAGCAATGGACATTATATAATAGGGCAAGAGACAGTGAGTCAGCATTCGATCACTCAAGTCCGCATTGACATTTTCAAAAAAAGAACAATGTCCCTTATAACAATAAAGATTATAAAACCCCCGCATTTACATTTGTTCCAATTGCGGCCCGCAGTTTGGTGAACCCTGACATTTCGTAAGGGGGTGGTGTAGCGGGTGCTCGGTGGACCAGCGTCCACTTTGAGGAAAGATTGCACATAATGAAGTGCACCTCTGACCTCTAAGAAATGCCTAAAAGAGGTGCACCTCATTTCTAAAATAGGTGCACATCATTTCTAAAACATGTAATTCATAAGATGTCATTTGTAAAAGAGATAGTATCAATCAAGCCATAATGGCATGCATCGCTTACGCAAGCCTCTCGCTGAATATTACAACAATCATGAGGAAGCCTGATGAATATGTCAACCAACTGGACTAGCATACGCTTGGCAGGTAGGTAGGCAAACTGTTTCTTATTCGGAAAAGTTCCAAAAAATCTTAAACTGTGGAATATATTTTTTTCCTGTTTTAAATGTTCACAAGAGAATGAAGTTGTTAGTATAACTTATAATACCGGTGGATAAATGAACATGGTGATCACGTGGGATCAGTTCGCTTTGAGATGGCTCGATCGACGTTCTTCAGGATGAGCAAGGTCAGGGCCGGATTTAGGGAAGGGCAACCGGGGCAATAGCTCCGGAGCCTCCGCAAAAGAGGAGATCCCACAGTAGACTTCAGAAAAAAAATCAAATTCCGATGATATCCAGATAATTCTTGTTTCCCATTATATTCCTATGTGTGTTAAATAACTTAAATACTAAAATAATATACTTGGCTTCATAATAAATGATTTATTGAAAAACTCAACTGAAAAAATTATTCATTTTATTTGGAAAATAATTTTATATATATTCTCAGTGAACACCATGAAGAAGTTGCAGGTCTTCGAAATGTGGACTTACCGCCGCATTCTAAAGATTTCCTGGCGTGACAAAGTTACCAACGTGGCAATTATGCAAATGGGCAAGCACATTGAGCTTCTAAAGACCATCAAGCAATGAAAGTTGTGTTACTTTGGGCTCCAGCTTATTATCCAGGGGAAGATTGCCGGAAAGAGAAGCGTGGACAGGAGAAGACACTCGTGGCTGAAGAATTTACGAGACTGGCTCAACTGCAGTACCACTTCCTTGTTTAGAGCAGCGGCCACCGAAGTCAGAATCGCCACGACGTTGTCTAACCTCCGATAGGAGAGGAATGGGAAGAAGAAGAAGATATAATACCGAAATGTATATTTAGAAAGTCAATAATAATTATTATTGAATTTTTTAATAATCGAATAATATTTAAACAAATCATGAATTTGATCATTGTTATTTATTATCTATTTATTATTTCAACTAATTATATATATTATCAATTCAAAAAACTCTTTTTACGATTTGTTTACATTTTATTTTTTGGTAAAACGGATAAGGTATAGTAAACTTAACGGTAGTTTCGTCTGTAGATATGTAAGTACACACGAAACTACTAGTATGTCTTTTATGCTATGTAAGTAGTTGACAAGTTTTTAAAGTTTATCTCAGTAAGTAGGTACTTACAGGGACAATAGACATAGTTACTAATATATTTAAATAATGTACCTAGATAGTGGACAAGTTTTGAATTTAGTGTTACTTATATGCCTATTCGCAAACAGAAAGCACTAGAATTAACAACAAAGAAATAGAATATGTAAGTGAATATATATATTTGGGACAGTTAGTATCTACAGAAGAATCAATGAAAAAGGAAATCGATAGAAAAATAAATAATACTTGGAAAAGATTTTGGTCTCTAAGCGAAGTCATGAAGAATAACGAAATGCCTATAAAAGAAAAAAGGAAAGTCTATAATACATGCATTCTACCCTGCTTAACATGTGGATGTCAAACGTGGGCACTTACAGAGCAATTAGCTACTATAATAAGTGTCTGCCAGGTATTTCACCAGTTCCGTACGCTAGACCGTATCGCTTTCTATGCGCACGGCTGTGTGATCTGTGGAGTTACAGGGTAAGTACTCGGTCTTCTAATATAGTGAATAATAATATGTTGAAATACTCTTCATACGTTACTTTCATTGAATATAATGAGAATAATTAATTTATTAACAAAACATAACTACTTAGATGCTTCTTCTCGCTCTGAATTCCAATCTACGCTTTCGCCGCCGTCATCTTTGGAAACTCTCCGGCCACGTGAGATATCAATGTCACCCCAACCAAGTACTTCGCATTCGAAAATAATTGTTTTTTTCCCGCAAACGAAAAGTAACTGATATTCGGGCCGAATATTTAGAAATTTAAAAAAAAAACCTGAAAATTTTGGAACAGGAAGTCGATAAGAATCAAAATACATCAGATGTTGAAAAAACAGAGGATTATCATTATCTTATGAGCATTTGAGTATTTCACGCGTCTGGTGACATTGATTGCGACGTTAAGGCATGCATTGCTGCCGCGTGGACCAAATGGCAATGGCGTTAGGTGATTCAACGAATCAACAAGAAGTAAACAACATTAATAAGACTCCGTGTATTTTATTAAAAAGATACAGTGATAGAAAACATAGATGGCAGCACAGTTGTTTTACATCGCGCTATGGTTTGTTTTGTGATGTTGAATAATATTGTTTAATTTTTCGATTTAATGTGTTTATATTATAATAAGCAAAGTAATAATTTTTGTGCGGCGCGCGCTGGGTATGGTTGAGTTCACGCAAGTGGGCTCTCCTCCTGGCGCGCGTTTATATTACAGGCAAGTACAGGTTAGAGGCTAGAGGTAGAGGTAGTTACTAGGTAGAGATGATCAATATTAGAGAAGAACATCGACATCGATTTAAAAGCATCGATGTACGATAAACATCGATGTTTTTGGTATGAAATGAAACTGTCTATTTTATATATGTGTTTATTAATTAAAACTACGTTTTACGGATTATAAGCTCGCGTCTAATTATTGGGCTTGACTCCGACATTTCGGTTGGTTTTCAGCAGCCATATTCACGGAATGACTCAGATAACAAATGTCAATAAGAACATTACAGTTATTTACATCTACCCTCAACTTATTTCATTGCTATTTTAATGTATTATTGTTTTTTTTTTTATTGCGTAGGACAGCAGACAGGCTGACAGCCCGCTTAGAATTTAGCAGTTACCGTCGCCTATAGGTGTTTTACAACGCCAGTGGCATCGCGAACACGCTGCTGTCCCATTAGGGTACAGGAACTTGGGTCAGTAATGCCGGAACACAACACAAGGTTATTATGGCGGCATACTTAAGACCAAAGGTGGTCGCCATCCAGACGGGCTTGAGGCCCTACCACGTAGCTAGGGTGGGTTGTTTTGTCGCCTTTTACGACAGGCCGAACCCGGCCACAGAGGTTAGTACTCTTTCTCCGCCCCTGCACGGATAAAAATGTATTTTGTTTATGGTTACAATTAACTCTATGGGGACCTAGTCGATTATATAGCCATCCTCATACCGTGTATTTGTATGATGTGGAGAAAAAGACTGGCAGAGAATCTCCACTACACGGTCCCTAAGCTAATACTTCATATAATGTCAAGAGAGGGATCAAAATATTAAGTGAAAGGAAAAATTATTAAAATGAAAAGGAAAAAACTAAGGTGTGTTCCGGCTCACGCAGAAGGCACACATGATGTCTCTCCGTCTGGCACCTATTGTTTACTAGGCTTGAGACTTAATAGTTTTGATTATTGGGCCCCAAACTTGAGGTACTTGCCAACCATCTTTTCGACGTTTCGATAATTTGATATTTTCTTCTCTTAACAACGATGTGTCGATGTTATCGAAACCAAAACATCGATGTGTCGATGTTATCAAAACTAAAACATCGATGTTAAAACATCGATGTTTTCAGCTAAACATCGATGTTTATGCAACATCGATGAATATCGAACATCCCTAGCTACAGGTAATTACTAATTATAAGATAAGATATATTTATTTGCTTTAACATGTTGTGTTACAAGTTCTGCAGATGGGTCGTACTAGGTAAATCGGATACTAGATCCACCTGTTCCTAATCTTAAGAAATACCTAATCCACATAATCTTCCTAATCTCATTCACAACTAATACTTAGCAAGCAATCTCAATCTGCCTATTCCTAATCTCAAGTTCTGAGTTCGTTATTAGGATTAGCAAACTGTGAAGTGTTGTTTGTGATATTTTTGAATGAGAACAGTTTAATAGAACAATAAATTATCTTATTTATTCATTAATATAATTAGTATTCAATGAATTGGCATCTTCCCTTCATACTTATTAGCTTAGGACTGTCATCGTAAACTAAGGAATGAAGTTACTCTTGTAGGTATATAATACTGTTGTGTAATAACAATTATTTCGATTTAGTTCGAAAGACCCGATGTCCAACTTTCGTAGGATGGCGTATTTAAAATATTTCAATTCATTATAGATAATATACATTTATTTTAGGTACATATGTACATTACTATTAAAATATGTAAATCTATTTGTATTGAAAATCTTTATGGTGTGTTAAAAATGCAAAAAAGGGTTATTTAGAAAGGAAAATTTTATAAAGTACACTGACGGACTCATAAACTGCATCAAAGTAATAGACGACTTTGAAATAAATATTTTAACCAAGTATGCAAACTTGGTTTATGGTCTATACAGATTTAAATTGAAACATCTAGATTGGTTCGTGAACTTTAAAACAGCGTAGAGTCATATCCTTAAGTTTAAGTTTGTGTACTGGACAGGACCTTAAGACTTTTTTGAAGAAAAAACAGAAATTTAAGGAAAATTGGTTTAATTAAAAAATTGGTTTTGACAATAGACACAAACTTTAAGCAAGGGTTTATTTATGTTTTAATAAGGTGTATTACCTCCACGTGCCCTTATTACGGATTCTAATCGGTTCCGCATAGATTTTATTAGGGTTATTAAAAGATCTTGCGGAATATTGCCCCATTCTTCTGAAAGTGCTGCTCTTAGGGCTGCCACTGTCGTGGGCAAAGGGTTTCTCGCATATACAGCTCTTTTTAAATTGTCTTAAACATGCTCAATGGGATTAAGATCCGGGCTGCGTGCTGGCCAATTCATTGTACGTATCCCAACCTCTTCGCAATATTGTCGAACTTGTGCAGCAGCGTGTGGCCGGGCATTATCCTGCAATAAAGTAAAATTTTCGCCTATGAATCCCATGTAAGGCACCACGTGATCTTCTAAGATCTCTGTTATGTCATTGTAGCGATGTGCAGTCAAATCCCCTCTACTACCGTTTTGACGGACCATGTCTATGAACACAAGTTCTATTCGCCCGTTCATCGATGTGCCACCCCAGACCATACACGAACCGCCTCCAAAAGGAACACGCTCCTCAATGCAACTTTGAGAATATCGCTCCCCACGTCGACGATAGACTCTTCTGCGACCATCTGCAACATATAAACATGTCCTACACTCGTCCGTGAACAATACGGAGGCCCATTGCTCTTTTGTCCAATTCAGGTGATCACGCGCAAATCTTAAGCGAGCTTGTCTGTGAGCTACAGACAACTTTGGACCATTTGCTGGTCTAAAAGGGGTGATATCCGCTTCCTTTAACCTTCTTCTTATTGTTCGTACACTCACGTTTACTTCACGCACTTCATTAAGCTCTATTTTGATGTTAACTGACGTGAGGAAACGATTTCGCAGGGAAGTTGTAACAATAAATCGGTCATCACGACCCTATGGGTACAGGAACTTGAGTCACTAATGCCGGAACACAACACAGTTATGGTGGCATACTTAAGATCAAATGACGTTACAAATTGTTACTATTATTAGAAATAATGTTATTAAAAAGTAATACTGATATTTATTTTAATGTATTAATATAATTTTTGCAAGGTAGTAGGGTCCAAGCCTGTCTGGATGGATGGCAACCAACCCTGCCTTGCTTTTAAAGTGACCATACCACTGTGTGAATAGCAGCGTGTTAGCGATGCCCCTGGCGTTGCAAATACCCGTAGGCGACGGTAACTGCTAACTTCGAAGTGGACCGTCAGCCTGTCTGCTTTCCTACAGCAATAAAAAATAGTTTGGTTAGCTGCAATGCATTTATATGATTGTTTACCTACCTCAGGCTCTCCAAGTGAGTCGTAAAAACCAACAAAGGGACGATTACTAAATTACTATTGATGCTTCTTCTTAATAATATTATTGCTAAATATATTTATATATGTAATAAAGTACAATGGTTGCTTATTGATGTAAATATGTTATATGTACGGAACCCAACGTACTTTTGCATTTTGGAGGTAATTTACAATATTAATATTGCCAGGAAACAGATACAATATTGCTACTTCCTTCAATATTCCAAATTCAAATGCTGGCCCCACCCACAGCTGGACCGTTACTATAAGGCGTTCCACTGTCCAGCGATTGGATGATGGTGCTACGCCTGCGCAATTTATTTAAACTAAATCATGTTTGTACTAATTCAAGTAGGAAATTCTGTAATATTCCGAATAATAGGCGATATATGGACTACTGCTGACATCTACTGCTTAAATGGTCTCCGTGCAGGGGCGGACTAAGAACACTGACCCCCTTCGACCAAGGTCGGATTGTCGTAAAGGGAAATAAGGCTCCAAACCCGTCTGAATGACAACCACGCTTGGTTATGTATGCCGCCATAATAATATAAACTACCTTCTTGTTGCATTTTCAAAATATTATTCCATAAATATTTATATGGATTTTGTCAGTTTTTGTTATTTTTTAAAAATTTTAATAAATAATTTCAGTTTTAGTATAGTGTGTTATTTAAATACCCCACTCCTACCTAACTTTTGTAGGGAGACGTGGTTTAGGGGACGTGTTTATGAGAGGGGAGGTCTACAAAATACTGCTTCGTCACATAGAGGAGGGTGGGGGTTTATGTCTACGTCGCGGAGTCAATATCTTGTAAAGGAAATCTCGCGCTTTTTCCACTTATATTCAAATATCATGCCTTTCTGTCTACCTTTAACTCTGCTGCGATGGCATCCTAATTAAACCCAGCAAGTCTGACTTTGTGAGAGACTTACAGATGATGATTACGTGTTGAGTCCAACATCAGCGTCAAGCCACCGGAAAAAAATATTTATCCGCCATCACTTGCCACATGCAAGTCATGTTTTTGCGCCAAGATGTTCTTCGAAGCTCCATATGCTAGCCCATATAAAGTCGTTCCAAGAACAGATAAAGCAATGGACATTATTATAATAGGGCAAGAGACAGTGAGTCAGCATTCGATCACTCAAGCCTGCATTGACATTTTCAAAAAAAGAACAATGTCCCTTAACAAAATAAAGATTATAAAAACCCCGCATTTACATTTGTTGCAATTGCGGCCCGCAGTTTGGTGAACCCTGACATTTCGTAAGGGGGTGGTTAAAGGTACACGTCCGTTGGGCCACGCCGCCCGCACCGAACGCCGGCATTTATGTTCGGCAAATCCGTTCAATCCGTTGCGTGCCGTGCGTGCGGTGCGGGCCAATGGACGCGTACCCGTAGCGGGCGCTCGGTTGACCAGCGTCCACTTTGAGGATAGATTGCACATAATGAAGTGCATCTCTTAGAAATGGCTAAAAGAGGTGCACCTCATTTCTAAAATAAGGTCACCTCATTTGTAAGAGTACCAATCAAATACCCATAATGGCATGCATCACTTACGCAAGCCTCTCGCTGAATATTACAACAATCACCACGTAACATTCTAGGACTAGCATACGCTTGGCAGGTAGGTAGGCAAACTGTTTCTTATTCGGAAAAGTTACAAAAAATCTTTAAACACGCACGACGGGACGCTTTCGGAGGTTACGGGTTCGCCTCCCGTCCCGCGTTTGGTTGGGTGTTTATGTATAATAAATAGAATAGAATATGTTGTGTGAATTATATTTTTTTATTTATATTATAAGTTGGTACAAAATAAAAACAACAAAATCAATAAATGAAAAAAAACATATATTCTGAACATAATTGATAACTTAAAATATAAAATAACTTACAATAGTGAGTTTTCATCGGCTAAAATAACAAAATATAAACAATTTAAAAAATTATATCTCATTTATTTTATGGACAAACGTTGAACGAACAGTTCAATAATATTGAAATCGTATTTTAACAAAAAAACCGGACCTCAGAAATACTTTTAAAATATTTAAAGCAAAAATTACATAGCTTCTCTTTAATTAAATCTCCAAACGAAAAAAGAGAATTACGATTCATTTGATAATAAAAATACACCTCGTATAAAGTTGTTCATGTAAGCAACATTTTCTATTTAGTCTCAAGTTAAAAGTATGTATATATGTAATAAATCAGTTGTCTAGTATCCAAAACAAGCGCTATGCAACTCAATTTGGGACCAGGTAGAGTTGCGTGAAATGTCCAAATATATTTATTTAGTAAAAATACATATTTGTCCAGAAAATAATTAAAATAACGCATCTTAGTAAATAATGTATAAACTATGAGTCGATAACAAATTTGATTTTGACAGAGGCCTTTGGATATGTAACGAAATAAAAATTTATTGGTTGACGTAACATCCATCATGACTTGTCTTCTAAAAAAACAAAATTTAAATTCGAGTTAGTTCGTCGCTCGATTCGCCATTCGCAACGCCCCGTATCAATATTTGGGCACAACCTCTTTTTACACAATTATACTCAAGTGACAAAAAAATGTTGTATTCGTCAAAACTTCGGCGAACAAATCCCGTGCGTAAACAAGAGCTGTAAAGTGATGAAGTATGAAGGGAATAAATGAGGCACTCCCTCATTTCAGTCCACTGACTCATTGAAAACTGTGGAATATATTTTTTTGCTGTTTTAAATGTTCGCAAGAGAATGAAGTTGTTAGTATAACTTATATAATACCGGTGGTTGAATGAACATGGTGATCACGTGCGATCAGTTCGCTTTGAGATGGCTCGATCGACGTTCTTCAAGATGAGCAAGGTCAGGACCGGATTTAGAGGAGAGCAACCGGGGCAACAGCCCCGGAGCCTTCGCAAAAGAGGGGACCCCACAGTAGAATTCGGAAAAAAATCTTTCAAATTCCGATGATATCCAGATAATTCTTGTTTCCCATTATATTCCTATGTGTGTTAAATAACTTAAATACTAAAATAATCTACTTGGCTTCATAATAAATGATTTATTGAAAAACTCAACTGAAAAAATTATTCATTTTATTTGGAAAATAATTTGGGGCCAGAGGCCTCCACTCCTTTGTTGCCCCGAGGCGTCCAGACCTCTAAATTCGGCCCTGAGTAAGGTGCTGTGTGACAGAACAAGTGTATAGTACGATGCTATATATTCTCAGTGCTTGTTATACGGAGTCGAATACGAAAGTTGAAATGTGGATTTACCGCCGCATTCTGAAGATTTCCTGGCGTGACAAAGTTACCAACGTGGCAGTATTGCGAAGAATGGGCAAGCACATTGAGCTTCTAAAGACCATCAAGCAATGAAAGTTGTGTTACTTTGGGCTCGCAGCTTATTATCCAGGGGAAGATTGCCGGAAAGAGAAGCGTGGGCAGGAGGAGACACTCGTGGCTGAAGAATTTACGAGACTGGCTCAACTGCAGTACCATTTCCTTGTTTAGAGCAGCGGCCACCAAAGTCAGAATCGCCATGACGTTGTCCAACCTCCGATAGGAGAGGAATGGGAAGAAGATATAATACCGAAATGTATATTTAGAAAGTCAATAATAATAATTATTGAACTTTTTAATAATCAATAATATTTAAACAAATCATGAATTTGATCATTGTTATTTATTATCTATTTATTATTTCAACTAATTATATATTGTCAATTCAAAAATTATATTTGAATGAATACATTTCTTAATTAACTTAAACTGAATCTGTAATTTTCTGTACGTATTATTTATTATTGGAAACTTTATGGACATATTTTGTATATTTTAATTATTTTATTAAGTATATTGTGTGTTTTCCAAATAAATTAAATAAATATATATTTATAAAGAATTTTCAATAAGTTTTCATTGAAAATTACACATCCAAAAACCTCTAAAACTCTTTAAAAATATTAAAAACTAATAAACTTCAAAATTCTCGTCAAATTTGGTACGTTACATCCAATTCGTGCTGGACACACAAACACCGCTCGATCGATGCCAAAATGGCGGAAAAAGACCCGTTTGAACATACAATAAAAAAATTAAAATACAAAACAAAAATAATTTAATATACATTTTTTTCAATAATAATATATAAATTGAATTAAAATTAACAAGCTCTTCCTAATGGAATAATTATGGCGAGTATTTTTTAAACAATATCACGCGGAATACAATGAAGAAAAACATCGCGAGAAAACACATCTGTCATTTTGGTTTTGACTGAGGCCAGGAATAATAGTAGGAATTAATGAGTCATTATAACATAACAAACAATAATTATTATTACCAATTGGAAATAATAATAATAACTGTTATCATATAACCGTGAAATTGTTGAATAATTAATAATTTATCGTCAAAACTATTATAGCTACTAGCACATCTATATTTTAAGAGTCACTCAAAAGACGAGTGGCCTAATCCACAAATTCAAAATATCCGATTTGTTTTTTTTATGTGTATATAATTTAAAAATCTAGGACATTCAGCCATATGGTCTCAAACTAACAAGATCGCCTGAAACTAAGAAATGACAGTAGGTGTTGATTATTAAAAGGTCACCACAAAATCTTCATGTCGCTTTCTCATAAAAAAAAATTAATTAACTAAAGCGCGGCGACATCACGAGTCGAACATATTATATTGGATAGTACTATAGCTAGGCTAGATACCATCACCACCGTTGAGTCCGGTTGCAACGCAAACTCTCGCTTCGGCGTCCGGGGTCCGCAAATAGCTAGGCTAGATACGACGTAAAGTTGTCAAAAAAACAATACATGAAAAATTAGTTTAACTGAAATTTTGTTTAGATTGTTATTAATTTGAATTGATTACATATTTCATGGTTTAGGTGTTTATTTTGAATTATTATACACACAAATGCCAATTCAAAATGGAGCGAAAAAGTTCATACTTTTAAGTATACGAATATAACGAAAGTAAAGAATACGAAAAGCTTTAACACTGGAAGAACAATTTTAACTAATTATATTAGCCTTTTGAACGGCCTTTTGACAGGCCCCCAATTTGTAGATTAGGTTACTCTTCCACTAAGCGATAGTATATAACACCAAAAATTGGAACATGAAATGGAGAAACAGTTTGACGGCCTGCAAATTTATATAAAAAAAATTACAATAATATTCACTAATATAAACTCAAAATATAAAAAAATACATAACTAACATCCCATTGGAATAATAACTAATATGTAAATAATATTTTTTTTAATATAACATGGTGGGGTAAGTATTGTCTGTAGCCAATATATTTATTTTACAATATTATTTTTTACAATATTCTCACTTATTTTTATATAAATAACAAAAACAAGTTATATATTTTTGGACCTAGTTAAAACTTGTGAAAATTCAGCAGACAAGTTGACGGCCTATTCTATAATATTTGCATCGTGAACTGTCCCATAAGGTTACAGGAACTTGGGTCTAGTACTAATGCCGGAACACAACAAAAGGTTATTATGGCAGCATATTTAAGATCAAAGGCAGTCACCATCCAGACGGGCTTGAGACCCTCCCACGTAGCTAGGGTTGTTTTGTCACCTTTTACGACAGGCCGACCCCGGCCGCAGAGGTTTATTCTTCTTACTCCGCCCCTGCACGTAGAAGTTTTCTCTAAAGTCGTGAAAAATAAATGACAAATTAGAAAGCAAGGTTTAGCGCGAAATTGAAGAGATTTTTACTTGCCACTGGGGACTCATTGCACTGGCATTTATAAGTGGGCACGACAGGATCCGTCCCATTTAGAGCGGGTATGAAGGAAAGGGGTGGATACTGTGGTAAGCCGGATGCGCGAAAGAGAAGATGCGGTGTGTACAAAGTATATTCTCTTTCGGATTAGATGAAGTCTATTAACTTTTTACGGGCTATCGAAGAGAGTGACAACTTTTTGTAGCTTATCGCAACACTGATGGATCGTTTAATTTTTATATCTAACAGGAGCGTTTGAAAAATGAGAGTAAAATGTTTACGGCGCGCGCACACGCCGATAGCCATACAGCAACATGATGAAGTTAACTGATATTTGTCTTTCGTAAATATACAACACTTGTTTTATACGTGTACCTATAGTTGTGGCATACGGGATGAAATGTTTAGCTATTTTTGCACTGGCGTTGCAAACGCCCATAGGCGACGGTAATTGCTAAATTCTAAATGGGCCGTCAGCCTGTCTGCTTGCTGCCAGCGATAAAAAAACTTCTTACGTACGTACCAATAACACACGTATTTTTTATTTGTTTTGTATGAATAAGTCCTTTTAAATAATTCGGGTATTTAGGAAAAATCAGATATTTCAAAATACAAATATTTAAAAATAAATCTAACGAGTATGCTGATGTTACAATATTTCTTATGACTATATATTACAAGTCCGTAGCAAATCTCGAAACGGTACCCAGCAGTCATGGGATCGATTCCCATGTACTTAGGGTACTTAGTATTTCTCGCCTAATGTTGCATATAATTGAAGGAAAACATTGCAAGGAAGGCGTTCCTTGGCGAAGGGATACTGTTTCCATGGGGTTCGAAGGGGTCCAAGACCAGTATTGGGACGTTTTGGACTATAATTATATCTATATTAAACAAATATAAGAGGAACAATGTAGATTCTTACATAATATATACATTAGAAAGGTTTTCTTGATTCGACTTTTTTTTAAATTAAATAAATCTTACATTTAAATTAAATACATTAATGCACTTTGTATTTTAAATATAATTATGATAAAATAGTGACATGCCGACTGAAAGGCATTCGTGAAAACGCAACTTAGGCACGTCTGTACGATTGTGCCTGTATGCAAAAGAATGGCGTGTCGCGGATACGCAAAAACGCGTGTCGATTGCATTGTCATTTATTTATTTATATGAGACGTGTAGTTTCTAAAGTGTTTTTGACAATATGACGATATGTCGTTGGAAAACACTAACAAAACTATCAACATTTTATTGCACAAAATTAAATATGACTCCTGGGGTCCCTCATGTCTGATGATCGTGGTCAACATCAGGGTTGCATTTGCGGACGATTTATTTTGAGTTTCGAATCAAATCCCACTAAATAATTTCACATTTAGATCCATTTAAGAGTTTCGAAAAAAAAAATTGTTGTATTGCAACATCTTTGCAACGCCATTACACGCCTCATATAATGTGTACAATATATGTATTATATGTAAAATAAAAAGTGTATATATATTTCTTATTTACTTACATAAACACTAAATTATTTATACATAATTACACAAGTTTAACACAATTAATAGTTAAATATAACAACTTATTGACACGTGTGTCAAGTGCGAGTAGCAACTTTACAGCTAACATAAACTACTTGCACGCATTACAAAAAAATATCATACCATAAATTATAATACAAAACAGTATGAAAATGGTATTTTTAATACATTAACTAAATGTCACTTTTTAACATTATAAATATCAAATATAAAAAAAATTATTTACAAATTCATTGAAAACACATTAAATTATAAAAAAAACACTTATAAATAACTTATTTAACTGAATAATACTCAACTTTTTGATTATTTACCTATTAAATAAATGGAAATGTGTTTTTTGTTTTTATAACATCTTATAAATTAATAATATATTTATTTCATTTATATAACAGTTCTTTTATACATGTTATATTATATCAGTACACTTATATAAGATGGGTTATATGAAATATATGTCATTAAGTATTCCACACTCATGGCGATATTTAATGTCACTTTAACACTTACAACGGTTTCATAATTGCAATTTTGACCAAAGAAGAACATATGTTTAAATTACATACATAAGGGGCGTTGCAAACTTGACCGAAAGAAACTGCGACCCCAAGGGGCTAATGGTGGTGTCCGGAGTAAACCGTTGCGATGAAATCGAAAAATAATTAAATATAAATATACAGGGTGACTTTGACAAACCCGTCCAAATTTTTTTACGCACTAAACATCATTTAAAGAACCTATTTTTGCAAAAAAAAATTGTATGTTGAATTTTCACCATAAAATATTTCATATAGGATCATTAATTCAATCGTACAGAATAATCATATGGTGCAAACAGCGTCGTTAACCTGTTATTACCTGTCTCTGTTACACCCGCGTAAATGAGTAGTGCGTATTCGCTCGCCCGGTTCAATGCCGCCGTCCTCGGCCTTTTACTAGGTCAGATGGAGAGGTCATTGCACTCTCACGCCGTATTACGTAAATTGCGAGTTTTTTGAATGCCTTTGTAATGCTGATTACTCAACATTTTTGTACTATGTGATACAAAACTAAAATACATGTTTCTCATAACTTTTACTAAAGATTCTTCTGTGTGAATTTGGACGGGTTTGTCAAAGTCACCCTGTGTGTGTGTGTGTGTGTGTGTGTGTGTGTGTGTGTGTGTGTATATATATATATATATATATATATATATATATATATATATATATATATATATACACACACACACACACACACACACACACACACGTATATATATATATATATATATATATATATATATATATATATATATATAATATAGCGTACAGCCTCAGACGGTCCCCGCGCACCTCGCGCCCCAGCGCCCGCGCATGCGCTGTGTCGCGTTAGCACAGTTGTCTGAGTCGTCCCCTCCCGAGTGTATGTGACGTTTGACGTATGAACAGCCGCGCCGCGCCGGCGTTAGTAGACAGATAATTAATCGGCGCATCCGCCACTCGCATTTACGCGATCGTCCATTTTCTTTTAAATGTACAATATTGTTTTATTTATCAACATACGTATAAATAACACCCCATAATAATGTATACGTATAGTAATTTATTTGTATATTTTAATTGTTTTTCGACACTGCCCTGTTTGATACAACACCTGTTGTTACTGGTTAGTTTAAATTTTTTTTTGTTCTGATATCTGATACTTTGTTTTTTTAATATGTGTTTCCTGTTAGACATTTGTAATATTTAGGACACTATAGTTTTATTCTATTAGAAGTTTGTATTTATCATAAATTATTTATTTATTTCTAATAAATAAAAAAAACTCTCTAGAAGGCGAGCTCTACATACAACTGTACTGTATTTATGAGCTAGAAAAAGAGATAACGTAAGAGAAGAATAGTAGAAGACTTCTTACGCCGTATCAGGCTGGTATTCACCGCAAGTATTTTGAGATGTGTTGGTACGTTTCATCATCATCATCACGTTTCCCCTTCATCTCTTCTATCTGGCTTCTTGGCGGCGACTATGGTGAGGTCCGGCCTGGTCCGCATTAGCTGTGACGGCGAGGCCGGCGGGCCGGAGCCCTGGTCGGATCCGCGGAGCGTGTCCAAGGAAGCCACACGGATTGAAGGCCATTTGCCGCCTGAAATTAATAATATACTTATATTCAGTCACCGCGTTACGCTCTGATGCATGCTTATATGCTGGGTGGGGAATAGGTTCACATAGCGTAGGGCGTAGGACATTAAAATGCCTGGGATCAAGGCATTGCTGTCGCGTGGGCCCAAGTGGCGTGAGGGACACCTATAACGTAATGTTACTATATTTTTTTGAAGTGAAACTTCTTTGCGCGCATGAGGGTAAATTTTTTACGGATGAAACGTCACGAAGATGTGATGGAGCGAGAGTAAGGAGCACGAACTTATATTGCATATTTCACTTAACATAATGTAGTATATAGTCACAACAATACCAATAGAAATCGCATCAAATAATGTAGATATCGATGAATTAGAATATTAATACTAATAGAATACTAATATTGGGGATACGTACAATGAATTGGCCAGCACGCAGCCCGGATCTCAATCCCATTGAGCATGTTTGGGACAATTTAAAAACAGCTGTATATGCGAGAAACCCTTTGCCCACGACAGTGGCAGCACTAAGAGCAGCACTTTCAGAAGAATGGGGCAATATTCCGCAAGATCTTTTAATAACCCTAATAAAATCTATGCGGAACCGATTAGAATCCGTAATAAGGGCACGTGAAGGTAATACACCTTATTAAAACATAAATAAACCCTTGCATAAAGTTTGTGTCTATTGTTATAACCAATTTTTTTATTAAACCAATTTTCCTTAAATTTCTGTTTTTTCTTCAAAAAAGTCCTATGGTCCTTTCCAGTACACAAACTTAAACTTAAGGATATGACCCTACGCTGTTTTAAAGTTCACGAACCAATCTAGAGGTTTCAATTTAAATCTGTATAGAAAGTTTGCATACTTGGTTAAAATATTTATTTCAAAGTCGTCTATTACTTTGATGCAGTTTATGAGTCCGTCAGTGTATAAATGATATTTAAAGATTAGTTTGCTAAACAAGTTTCACTTCTGACATGTGTCCATTGTACGCACGCACTTTTTTTGAATTTGCCGCGACAATCTAGCGTTCTGCCATATTTTGACCCCCACACTTGCAGCCACCGCCATTGCAACACTGGGAGTGGGGAGCACGTCAAAGACTCGTTCTTTTATTGATTCGTTAATAACGATATTTTAAATCCTGATCATCCGCTTTCGACACTCTAAACCAATCTTATTAAATACAGGGTGACTTTGACAAACCCGTCCAAATTTTTTTTACGCACTAAACATCATTTAAGGAACCCATTTTTGCAAAAAAATTGTATGTCTAATTTTCACCATAAAATATTTCATATATGATCATTCAATCGTAAAGAATAGTGCTATGGTGCAACCTTCGTACGTTAACCTGTTATTACCTGTCTCTGTCTCTCCCGCGTAAATGAGTAGTGCGTATTCGCTCGCCCGGTGCAATGCCGTCGTCCTCGGCCTTTTACTAGGTCAGATGGAGAGGTTATTGACACTCTAGCGCCGTATTATGTAAATTGAGAGTTCTTTGAATGACTGTGATGCTGATTACTCAACATTTTTGTACTATGTGATATTAAACTAAAATACATGTTTCTCATAACTTTTACTAAAGATTCTTCTGTGTGAATTTGGACGGTATTGTCAGTCACCCTGTATATATACATACACACACATACACACTCATATTACGTATGTATATTATATATATATATATATATATATATATATATATATATATATATATATATATATATATATATATCACACTCAGTCATATCTAGTGAAAAAGTTACCAACTCTACCAAATTTTATGTCGATTCAACAATTTTTAGTGTCTTATTCATATTTACCAGCTTGCAAACAAATCTACGAATTTTATAATTTTATGTGAAATTTAAACTTCATATCCGCAAAAATTATATTAATTCCTTTTTTTTCGTCCATAGATTCGATCACCAAGTGACATCACAAACGAAATTGGACTTTATTTGTGGAGCATTACCGTAGCGTGTTGCTTATTTAATCGATTCGGTCTTCCATAGATTCGATCACCAAGTGATATCACAAACGAAATTGGACTTTATTTGTGGAGCATTACCGTAGCGTATTGCTTATATAATCGATTATTTCGTGCATTCAATCACGCAATGACGTAACTATTAAAATATCTTCTATCTCTTTCGTTTAAGTACATACATACAATCCTAGTCACACAGTGCACTGTTTCTATCTTGTTGTTTGTTGTGCCTTGTATGATTGTATCCAAAATAAACGGATAGCGCGGGATCTCTCGGGTCGCACGCGATTTGTCAATCGCGGGAGCGGATTTTGATTTTGAATTTTTGAGAATAAATCAATCAGTTGCATCAGTGACTCTAACTACTGACATGTGACCACTGGTGCCAATTTAGCATATTTTCATGTTGTTTAGCATATAGCATATTTCTTTAGCATATAAAATAATTATAAAATAAAAGTTTAATCATGAAAAATTACATTAATGCGTACGTCATTATTTTCATTTAGGATAAATCCCTTTGCTAGAGCAATGGGTGGAATTGAAATTCCTGTTTGAAGTTGCCAGGCGCGATAAACACTCGTGTATGATAGAAACACTTTATACCATGTACAATGATCCTGTAAATCATCTGTATTTATTGTATTTAAATCCTGTTTTGGAGGAAGTTCAAGCTGTAAACAAGTTATTTGAAAGCAGCAATGTTGACCCAACAAAACTTTTTCTATACACACAGGACGGCATTTTTGTTATAATTTTATCGTCACTACTTACTTAGTGCTTGATTAGACGCGACTAAAGACAAAACGTCCCAATTGGCCTGTTTTCGAGTCTTCACTTGGCGTGCGCTTGAATTGAAACATATCTGCCTCTTTTTAGAAATATATAAAATATCAACAATGATTGTATCCAAAATATAAGTATAAGTCACAAGACTATAAGTATATTTCCGAACCGAATGTAGCCACGTGATGTCACGGGTGTTCCACGAATATTGTTGCGTTTTGGAAATATTCCACGAAAAATTTTAAACAGCCACTTTTTGACAATAAAATTTTACTATTAAATGATAATAAATCTTAAAAACAATTGTATAGTTACGTTTTTATAACAATAAAGATTACGAAAAAAAATCTGCCCTTTTTGGAGTCTTACGCTAGTCCCTATTGCATCCCTGTTCTCGTTCTAACGTGAGAACGAGACTGATCGCGCAATCCTTCGATCATTTATAGATACATACGAACTGTGATTGAAAATATTGAAATTCTAACGTGAGAAGTGAGAACGAGATCGATCGCGCAATCCTTCGGTCATTTATATTATACAGATACATACGAACTGGGATCGAAATGACCGAATTCACCGAATCTTTTTAACCCGATCACTATTAGGACTGTTGATAAAATATCGATATATCGAAATATCGATATTATTATTTCGAAATATCGATATTTATTACTAATATTTTTATGGGCGATATATCGATAGTTCGATATTGAAATGTAGATATCGATGGTCGATATTATTTTTAAATAAACTTATATTTTTTTCGTAAAATTATCGTAATATACCTCTGTGGTAAAACAATTACTATAATCTAATATAATATGGAGTATCTACTTTACTTACAATTGTTGTTTGTTCGTTACAAGGCCATAAAATCTTTTGAATTTTTTTTGTTTAGTCTGTGGTTAACCTTGTACTAACTCCATGCCTTGAGCGAAGATAAGTACCTACTTTTTAATGTAATATAGCGGTTAAAGCAAGTGTATAATCATATTAATTATTAGTTTATAATAGTTTAATGCCAAAATATGTCTTCTTCGACCAATTCTTTCATTGTATGGATGTATTTTAAAAAATTTGATACAAGAAATGTTTCCTGCAACTTATGCGGGAAAAGCAGCGGAAATACTACTAATTTAGCAACCCACTTAAAAAGCAAAAAACATCACGCATATGCCCGACTAAACATTAAAAAAAAGACAAATAATAAGACAGCCACCATTAATAATGTAGACGAAAACAATAGTAATATGTCGATAGCATTGCTACCATCGTTAAAATCAAATATTAAACTTACTGGCAGTAATAGCTTCTCTGTTTCTGAGAACCATGAGAATCTAGTTAGGTATTTTTTTGCATTATATTTATTGGTGTACATATATCAAACAAATTTTACAATTTAAAATAAAATTTTACAATATAATAAACTAGCAACTGTTGCAGTTTCACCTGCAGTTACGTCTGTAGTATCTGAACGAGTTGCTTCTACAATCAATCTTTTAGTGCCTAATATTCGTAGTAGCCAAACAGCTGAACATAACAGAGTATTTTTAAAAACTTACTGAAAAATATATGTATACATGATTGTGTTATTTAAATTTAAAAAATAATTACTAAAAATAATTAATTTGTTTAATAAATATACTGGACTATAAACTGTGTAATCATTTTTGAGCTGACTTACGATTTTTTAAATATCGATATATCGAAATATCGATATTTTTTTTCGATATATCGAAATATCGATATTTTTTTTCGATATATCGAACTCCGATATTGATATATTTAAAAATATCGATATATCGAAATATCGATATTTTAAAAAATATCAACAGTCCTAATCACTATACGAATCGGTCACGATCGACCCGGGTCATGGACTCATGGAAAATGATTGACCGACACAGGTCTACTCGAGATGCAAATCATGGATGATTTGTTATCCCTACAAAAATAGCTAGATATATAATCTAGAGATTAGACTTGGGGAAGAGCGAGAGCATTCTTTTTGACCTGTTGAAATCACAAATGGAAACGATAGCGCGATGTAAAATGACGTGTGCTGCCATCTATTGGTGAATATGACAAATCCGTTTTAATATCACCACTTTAATTTTTTTTATTATGTATATGATTTTTTAAATGAAAAATTACGTATTTTGATTTTTATTATTTTTACTTAAATGACAAATATGTATTTATACTTATTTATTGTTAGTTGAAAATTATTATTTTATTTCAATTTTAATAATATTAAAATTTATATCCGCTCAAGTGAGAGGAGAACGTGAAAACATATTTTTAGTCGGGCAGTAGAGGAACATTAGGGTAGTTTAAGTTGGGGTAAACGGGAGTCCCGCACTTCCACGTCGCGAACTCTGGATGCACTTGCACCTCATGAATAAAAAGGGTATTATGTGTCTGAACGGAAGGGAATCGCATTTTTTTTTCAACTTATTGAGGATTACGACTTAACGAAGTTTGAGTTATCGAGGTTCTATTGTAATAGAATTATTGTTTTTATATATGCAGTGGATTACGGTTATAACAACGTTGGAGGGACCACTTTAATGTCGTCGCTATATCCAAAATAGCAGTTAACCTGTCTGCTGCTCCTCAGCAATAAAAAAACCTTAGTTTATAAATATACAGTCATAACCTTGTGTTGCGGCATACGGAAACGTATCCATACTACGTGATACATTATAATCAATTTTGCCCCCTTCCTCCCTTTGGTGACCATCCGTAGTATATGAGAAGATCCCCCCTTACTAAGTAAAACTAAGTTTTCACGTAGAAAATCATATAAATGGTTTTCAAATATCTATTGCAGTTAAAAAAATAATTTGGCTCCTATAGTCCATTCGCGTTAAGAAAATAGTGAGTCATCGTTGTCCGCCGGCCTATACCCGCCCCGAAAGCAATCAGGTCACACCAATGTTGCGTTCCACTAAGCGCCCACAACGATCAAAATGCTCCTTTAGTCGTTCCACATAACGACCGCGGACGTTGCGGTCGCGGCGAAAACGTTACTAGAGCAGCGTAGAGCAGCCCCGACGCTGACAACGGAGCCTGTCAGTGTCTGCCCCGGCACGTGTCTGGCATCCTCAGATGTAAATAAACGGTGTCTGTCCCGGAACGTGTCTGACACGCTCAATGTCTGTAGATATAAACGGACCTTAAGCGGTGTTTCCTCCAAAAAGATGAATGAGGGACACTGGCACAGACACTGGTCACAACGCTTATAGGTTATCGAAAGACATAAATATAAAAAAAATTATGGCAAAATAAATGATACATTTAATTATCCAGTTTAGAATCTAAACCACGATGGTATTATATAATAATCGATCCGAGGGGGACTTAAATAAAAACTGTCATAACACCCGTATTAATATCAATTACTATAAGATAGCCTCATCGCAACAGATCGTATGACATCGAATGAGTCAGATATCAATTTTATTAAACTATCTTGAGTCAATTTTATATCATTTCTAAAGATTTAAATCAATTTTTTAAAATAACTGTTAGGTTAGGTTGATATACAAATCGTTGACTATCACCGATTTAAACAGTGAAATAATAATCTTACAATCGATTACAATGATAGGTTAATCAACTAAATTATTTACGAAATGGCAACACTACAAAAAATACAGTTGACAGTTCATTGTTGTTGTTTTTCAAACTTCGCGATGTTCGCAATCGTTTGAGTACTTTTTATTTAAATATAATTATTCCCATCTATAAATCATTAGTTAACAGTTTGAAATGTTTTTAACAAATATATCATTTTTCCATACTATGAATATGTTGGGCACTCTTGGGTTCTAATTTACTATGGCGACCTGGCATTCCCTTAAAAATTAAAAATGTCGAACTTAAAAAGTTATCGTTCTTGTTTTGTACAATTATGTACAAATATTACAAAAAAAAAACTCCTGACAAAATGTTTTTAAATGTTCCCCAAGATGACAAATGTCGAAATAAATGGTTTCGAACAGTGCACCGTGATAATCCCAAAACAAAATCAAATTTTTTTTGTTGTGAAGATCATTTCGATGTAAGTATTTCTTAATACCATTGTTATTAATTATTATTTATCTAAATATACAAATAAATTTTCAATTTTATTGTCTAATCACGTATATTAAATATAGCCTCTATCTCTGTACTGTTATTGAATAGCTATAACATTACGACGTCAGAACTATGGTGACCAATCATGGCGCGTTTATAGTCACGTGATTTTTATTTAAATTTCATCAATTTTTAATTGTTTATAATTAATTGAAAAACAACTTTTTTAAGTTTTTTGCATTAAATATCAATATTATTAATAATAAAGTTTTAAAATACATAAAAAATCAATATTTTTTTTTTCAAATACTCAATTGAATTCAGAATAATTTAATATATCTAGTGATTTTTTTCATGAAAAATGTCATTTATTAACTAATATTGATACTTTACCGTTAGCCGGACGCAAAGGATAGGTTAGGTTATTTGCTCACTATTAATTAATATTTGTTTATATTTTATTATTATTAAAATTATTCTAATAGCACGAATAGCCACATAAATACGGGTGGTCATAAAAAAACAACCGTAACCTACAAGCAGTAGCTGTCGGAATGCCACGACACCCCGTTTCCGGTAAATTTCAACCCTAAAAATTTCCTGATTCCTGGCAAATAGTGATTTCGTAGATGGCCGTTTGTTCTTTGCTTCCGTCCATTTAACAAGGATGGGTAACACTACATACATATAATCACGCCTCTTTCCCGTAGGGGTAGGCAGATACCACTTATTTCCACTTGCTAGCTTGCTACGATCCTTACATACTTGTTTCGCTTCGTCCACTTTCATTATTCCCTTCATAGTTCATACATGCTCTCCGGTTTAGGGTACTCTTGACCTGGCCTTTTTTCAAGACCTCCCTGATCTGGTCTCGAAACGTCCGCCTACGCCTAGGTCTGGTCTAGTCTGCCCCTTCCAACCAATACTTCCATTCACAGTTGCACTTTTTTCGTCAATCGTTCATCATTCATTCTCTCAACACTAACACAGTAACACTTTTATAATAAATAAATTAATAATAATTTCTCGAGATGCAAATCATGGATGATTTGTTATCCCTTACAAAAATAGCTAGATACACCATCTAGCAGGTTTTGAGGTTAGACTTGGGGAAGAGCGAGAGCATTCTTTTTGACCTGTTGAAATCACAAATGGAAACGATAGTGCGATGTAAAATGACGTGTGCTGCCATCTATTGGTGAATATGACAAATCCGTTTTAATATCACCACTTTAATTTTTTTTATTATGTATGTGATTTTTTAAATGAAAAATTACGTATTTTGATTTTTATTATTTTTACTTAAATGACAAATATGTATTTATACTTATTTATTGTTAGTTGAAAATAATTATTTTATTTCAATTTTAATAATATTAAAATTTATATCCGCTCAAGTGAGAAGAGCACGTGAAAACATATTTAGTCGGGCAGTAGAGGAACATTAGGGTAGTTTAAGTTGGGGTAAACGGGAGTCCCGCACTTCCACCTCGCGAGCTCTGGATCCACTTGCACCTCATGAATAAAAAGGGTATATGATAATACAATAGAACCTCGATAACTCAAACTTCGTTAAGTCGTAATCCTCAATAAGTTGAAAAAAAAATGCGATTCCCTTCCGTTCAGACACATAATACGCGATATCTCGAACTTTTTGCCTCTGTAACTCAAACAATGTATTTCGCCCAGTGAAGTATTATTCATATAAATTTTGACTCTATATCTCGAAGTTCCAAAGAAAGACTCGGTATGTCGAAATAAGTACATAATTATGATGATGTCATCTTTTACATTTAGGTTTTTCCTAATCGCAAATTGAAGGTATATTGTCCTTGACATTGGCTTATTTTTGTTAATATTACTGACTTTACATCAATAAATATTTTTGAATTTCATACGTGTATATTTCATGTATTATATTAAAATAAATAGTATTTTCTTAACTTGAATTAAATGCCTTCATAGTTCAAAATTCTATTTATTATAACCTCAAAATACTTGATAAGTTGAAAACTTGTTACTCCAATTTTTTTCCTACCGTAAGATTCGAGTTATCGAGGTTCTACTGTAATAGAATTATTGTTTTTATATATGCAGTGGATTACGGTTATAACAACGTTGGAGGGACCACTTTAATGTCGTCGCTATATCCAAAATAGCAGTTAACCTGTCTGCTGCTCCTCAGCAATAAAAAAAACCTTAGTTTATAAATATACAGTCATAACCTTGTGTTGCGGCATACGGAAACGTATCCATACTACGTGATACATTATAATCAATTTTGCCCCTTCCTCCCTTTGGTGACCATCCGTAGTATACGAGAAGATCCCCCATTACTAAGTAAAACTAAGTTTTCACGTAGAAAATCATATAAATGGTTTTCAAATATCTATTGCAGTTAAAAAAAATAATTTGGCTCCTATAGTCCATTCGCGTTAAGAAAATAGTGAGTCATCGTTGTCCGCCGGCCTATACCCGCCCCGAGAGCAATCAGGTCACACCAATGTTGCGTTCCACTAAGCGCCCACAACGATCAAAATGCTCCTTTAGTCGTTCCACATAATGACCGCGGACGTTGCGGTCGCGGCGAAAACGTTACTTATGACGTCATGACTTATGCTCACGCAAAGCTCACGACGAGCCATCTAAAAAGGTGGGTCGAAGTGATCGTTGAGAAAATTAGCGGCATTTTCAAATCTCAAAGCATCAAAGATGGCGACCGTGAATCTTCGTTATTTCACGCGGAAAGAGATATTTTAGCAGAAGTGAATGTTTCTGCAGCGGATGCTCAACGTGCCTCGACAGGTAAATATAATTATGTAAAACAAGTTTAGAAAAATTTATTGTAGTTTATAATTAATATATGTACATGTATACATTTTTCAACTACTAACTCGTCATTTATATTATTTACCTCCACGCTCAAAACGCTCTATAATCCACCAGTTTACGACAGTAACGCTCACAAGCAAGTGGAACGGGAAAAACTGCGGTCGTGAGCGTGTTCATTGTGAACGCTTAGTGGAACGCACCACAAATTAAAAATTATGTTCACAGTGACCAGTTGACGGCAGATCATCGTTCGGAAATGATGACCTGATTGGTCGGGCGACGGAGCTAGGCCGGACAACGGACAACGATAACACCCTATTGTCTTAACGCGAATGGACTATAGTTGTCTTTATTAATACAGCGCTTGCCGCGAGACGCTGAAAGTGCATGCATATGTATAGTTGCGAGTAAAAACTAAACGCTTCGCGCCATATATTTTTTTTGTAGTTGTCGATCATTTGTCCGTGTCATCATTCAGTGGGCCTAGCGGAAGACCAGCGCAAGTTTTTTCAAACCAGCAAATGCTGATCTAGGTCTAATTTATGTATTTTTTGGTCCTATGTATTTTCATTTGTAAGTCTAATACTATATATACGGGCGGTTCTCCCGCCGCGGTTCACAGGCGGGAGAAATACGACCGCCACATGCAGCGTCAAACCGCCACTGATAACCGCCCCTTCACACTTCACGGGCGGTTTCCCGCTATTGCGTCATTCTGCACGGGACTTTATGCGAGGGCGATCGCGTGCGCGTGCGCGTGCGAGGCTAGTGTCGTGTCAATATGTTATGTTAACACGGGTTAAACCCAAACATTGCGCTTTACTTTATTTTTTAATAATTCTCTTAATAATACAGCTGCAAGCGCAGTTATCATTGGCGGATCCATGTTGAAATGAACAAAAGACAGCGATAAACCGCAATCCGTGTAGTTTGATGGTTCGCGGCAGCTTTGTCGAGCGGTTTCCCGCGGCGGGAGAACCGCCCGTGTAGTATTAGCCTATATATTGTGCAAACCTAAATAAATATTTTTTCTTTCTTTCTTTCATATTTTGAATATAGCTCGAAAAAGTGCGAGACATCCTTTAGAGCACTGTTTTTCAATCTTTTTAAATAGGCGACCCCTAAGGTTGAAAACTTATGGCGACCCCTTGGACTATGGAGAGACAAAAACTGAGTAAGTAATTTATAAGGCTATGTCCGTCCGGGGGGGACATAGTCTCTTATCCGTGCAGGGGCGGAGAAAGAATACTGACCTCTGTGGCCGGGGTCGACCTGTCGTAAAAGGCGACAAAACAACCCACCCTAGCTACGTGGTAGGGCCTCAAGCCCGTCTGAATGGCGACCACCTTTGGTCTTAAGTATGCCGCCATAATAACTTTGTATTGTGTTCCGGTATTAGTAACTCAAGTTCCTGTACCCTTATGGGACAGCAGCGTGTTCGCGATGCCACTGGCGTTGCAAACACCTATAAGAGACGGTAACTGCAAAATTCTAAGCGGGCTGCCAGCCTGTCTGCTGTCCTACGCAATAAAAAAAATGTTTATGATTTTCTCTATTTTGGTACTTATATTAATTATGAAGACCTACATTCTGTAGTCACGACAGCTTTGAAAGTAAGTACGAGGTAAGTTGTTAAGGCTGCGTGCGGCTTTGCCACACCGCATTCTCGTCGCAGGAGAGGGCTTTTCCTTTTGCCGGTGACCCCCCGAGTAAGGCTTCGCGACCCCCCTGAGGGTCGCGACCCACAGATTGAAAACAACTGCTTTAGAGGGTGTTGATTGCGTGACGAAAACCTATGCCCCTCCTCCCTGTAACCTAGCGTGGTATTTCGTACACCTCCCTCCAAAACCAAGTTGGCACTTAACGGGTTAAGAAATGACGTCGCAACAATCGCAAGCAATCACAAAATGTGTACGAACCGGTGTTAGCCGTGGTGGTGGTCGGTGGCGACGCAGCTGTCCCGGTCTGGGTGCGAGGCTCGTGCGTGGATATCACCGTCGCCGGTATCGGGTCCTCGTCTTGTATACTACCAATCATAACCTTCTTTAACGCCTGAAAACAATTAAAATATTTTTTCATAATATTCGAAACTGGCCGGAGATAGAATATTGACCTCTGCGGCCGGGGTCGGCCTGTAAAAAACGACAAAACGACCCACCCTAGCTACGTGGTAGGGCCCCAAGCCCAATCTGGATGACCACCACCTTTGGTCTTAACACTTTATCGTCCGATCGTTTTTGAGTCTACTCCTTACCAAGTACCGGCTTAGTCCCGCACGCATTTACTCCCAGTACCGGTCACTGTGTTGATTTTTATTGATATTTATTTATACTTTATTTTGCATTTATTTTATATAAAAAGGGCCTTATAAACTAACACTGGTAATATGTAGTAAACCATCGTTAGTCGATTAATAGGCTAGCGGTCGATAAAGTATTAAGTATGCCGCCATAATAACCTTGTGTTGTGTTCCGGAATTAGTGACCCAAGTTCCTGTATCCTTATGGGACAGTAGCGTGTTGGAGATGCCACTGGCATTGCAAACACCCTTAGGCGACGGTAACTTCTAAATTCTAAGTGGGCTGTCAGCCTGTCTGCTGTCTTACAGCAACAAAAAAATAAGTCTTATTTTTCGAAACTTGAAAGTGCAATGAGCGACATTACCGTTAATTTTAGTCAGTGTGTGTATGCGTGCGTGTGTGTATGTGTGTGTGTGCATACGTGTGTATCACTGGATTTCATTTTAGCTGAAATCAGGATTCTATTGTTACCTATTTTTGTTGGTGACTTGGAAATACAGACCCGACCGCTTGGATGCTCGCGGCAAGGTAGTGTGGCACTCCAGTGCACCCCCACATATTGTGCCTATGTTGTAACTAAATCAAAACCATGACTGACCTTGTCTTGATGGGTGGATGTGGTGGTGGCGGAGGTGGTGGTGGTGGCAGAGGTGGCGGTGGCGGAGCCGGTCTTCCTTTTCATTGGAAAGGTGCGCGACGGCATCTTCAGGGACGGGTCTATCTCGATGGGGATCGGTTCGAAGTCTGCAACTGAAATTCAATTATTTTTTTCTTAATTTTTACCTTTGTTCGGTCCTTGCCTAGATTTAGGTACAAAATTATTGCTCAACCAATTTTTGGTGACTACCCTCATGTCTGTTTGAAGCGTGGGTAGTTCAATAAATATCTCGCCCTTATGTCAACGTTTGACAAGAAATAAACCACCTATGCACCGTGTGCGAGGAACGGGCCCTTTTATAAGACTCCTTGTATTGTTGGCCGTGCCAGTCTTCAACCTTTAACAACATAGAGTGCAGTATGCTTGAACAACAATTTGCAAGAGAGACGCCGTGTGTGATTCACTGCGAGCTGCAGCTGAGCGGATCCAGACTGAGGAGGTCACAAGGTTAGTGGAGTTTTTGTGCCTTATCTAGTGTGGGGACCTATACAAGAGAAAATTATACAGTCCACTCTTTATCAAGCCAGCGTTCAGTGACACTAGTCATTGAGAGAATTCAACAACCTTAATTTGATCACGGGTTTTTATGAAGTGTGTCAACACTCCGAAGTACTCTGTTGAACGCATTTAGAACAGTGACATTAATTTTCTCGTCAGTAATTTTATTTTTTACTTTTTAGATAGATAGTACCGGTAAATATTTTTTATTAATTTAACGCCATCTTCCGGCAGAAGGAAAAGAAGCGTTAATCTTGATCATCGCGATAAGGACTAACGGATAAAATTAACAAATTTGTGTATTGTCACCAGGTCTTGACAATTGTGCAAAATTTTGAATTTATTTTGATCGTTCATAGTAGGCATAGATCGAGTCCGTAAAATTCCGTTATATCAGTACACATAGATACATACAGGTCAATTTAATAAATGGTAAAAATGGAAACCATGTTGGTGAATCGGCGCACCATTATTTTATTAATAACAATTATTTAAAAAAAAACATGTGTGCAGTTCACACGTGATAAAAGTGAAATCTTGAAAAATGTCAACTTTAATATAACATCGTAAAAAGAAGAAGAGGCTACAAATATAGGAAATACTTTATAATGTCTTTTATCTCATTCACTCCACTTTATATTCTAAAGATATAAATAGAGATAGATGTATATAGTTGTCTCTTTTTACCGTGACTTTTCCGTTTCATCGAATTTAACCATCACAACGATACTAAAGAAGTGTTCACTTAAAAAAAACGTCGACAATAAGTCAGGATTCGAATTCAGGCGGATCTGATACCTGAATGCCTAAAGAGCTAGAATCCACTTGGATTTACCCGTTGAAATTATCCAAGTTATTAAGTTTGATGTTTACAAATCTTTCCAAAAATTTATTCTAAATTTATATTAAATTAAAAATATAAACAGAAAAGGAAACGTTTTTGGAGTTATGCAAGTCAGGATCCGAATCCGGACCGATCCGAAGCCGAGACCCAACCTAAAGTAAACCAAAAGTTTACGAATTTCTAATTTTTTTTCAAAAACTGTTATATAATTATATTTGATTAAATTGTTCCCCAAAGTGGATTCTTTATAAAGAAAAAGTAAAATCCAAAATAGATTCAAACTCAGAATCCAAAATTAATATTAATTTAGTTTCAAAATCTAAGTTTATGTTTCTTTAAATATGTAATAAAATCAATATTCCAATTTTAAATTCAATTTCATTCCAAAAAGAGAATAAATTAAATAAAAAAAAAACAACAAAAACAGAATGTTTTGGATTTAAACAAGTCAGGATTTGAACCAGGACCGATCCCAAACCCAAGGGCATAACCCAAGAAAGAACTACAATCCGTTTTTTTTTATTGCTGTAGGACAGCAGACAGGCTGACGGCCCGCTTAGAATTTAGCAGTTACCATCGCCTATGGATGTTTGCAACACCAGTGGCATCGCGAACACGCTGCTGTCCCATAAAGGTACTGGAACTTAGGTCACCAATGCCGGAACACAACACAAGGTTATTATGGCGGCATACTTAAGACCAAAGGTGGTCGCCATCCAGACGGGCTTGAGGCCCTACCACGTAGCTAGGGTGGGTTGTTTAGTCGCCTTTTATGACAGGCCGACCCCGGCCGCAGAGGTTAGTATAATTTAATTTACAAATTTTCCAAAATCTATTCCAAAATTATTCCTCAAATTTAAACTATGTAAAATTTTTATAAAAGAAAAAGAAAATATATCAAAAGCAACTGTTTCCGCCCGGGATCGAACCGGGGACCTTGTGCGTGTGAAGCACACGTGATAACCGCTACACTACGGAAACATGTGTACCAGGTCTGAAATTATAGTATAAAACAAAAATACTGTGATATTATTTCAATCTTCGCCCGCCATTGCAAACACGTCTTAGATCTGAAAATTTCAATTTTGTAGTGGACGGAATCGTGAATTTAAACAATTCATCAAATCCACTTTAACAAACAAAAAAAATCTTCTTATTCATCTCTCAAATTACTCCAGGATTAGAGGGTGTCGCGTCAATATGTCATAGTATATTTATATAAAAAAATTACTGACGCCATAATTTGTAAATTACAAAAAAAAAAAATCTTCCGTAGGGAATGCTTCACTATCGTACAATGCGTAGCCTTATGTCTATAGAGGTAATAGCGGTTAGGACTTTCAGGTTTGGAATTCCTGTACGGGATACATACCTGGTGGAAAGTCCTGTATGTGGGCGGAGAGGGCGTGGGGGGCTACGCCAATAGCGCTGGCCGCGGCGCCGAGGGACAGCTCGCCGCGCTGCAGCCGCTCGAGCACGTCACAGGGGCCCTTCGCTTGCCAAAGGTCGCGCGCCGCGCGGACGCCGCAACTGGCCACACTTCTCCACTTAGTGTACGCTCACACAAGAGAAACCAATTCCAACATACTTCTGAGGTACAGCAGACAGGCTGACGGCCCACTTAATAGTAAGCAGTTACCGTCGTCTACGGATGTTTGTGACGCTAGGGGCACCGCGAACACGCTGCTGTCCCATAGATGTACAGGAACCTGGGTCTCTAATGCCGGACCACAATGTTATTATGGCGGCATAGTTAGGATGGTATTTATCGCCTTTCAAGGGTCAGTATTCCAACTCCAACCGTGCACGGAGAGAGACGGTTCTATCTACTGATACGTGAATCAAAAGCTTTGTTTCCTTTTTTACGAAAATTACGTGAACAGAGAGAGGGGTATGAAATTGTGCACAGTCACAAACATCGCGAAAATATCGCCTTGGCCAAGCGTAGCATGTAAACTGGACGTAGTTACGCAAAAAGGATCCAACCCACAAAATGTTACTTTTGAATTATTAAAGATTAAAGTTTTAGCTGTATTTCCGCATTGATGTACTTGTTTGTGTCTATGGGTTCTTAGGAAAATATAAGCGTAAATGTATCATTTTTCATACAAATAAGTTTAACTGCTAATTGTAAATATGGCCCAGAATGAGTACCTTGAACTATTTAATTATTCGACCATATTGTGGGTTGGATCCTTTTTGAGGAACTACGTCCAACTGTCCATTGCCTCTTTTTTTTATTGCTGTGGAACTGAACTGCATGCACGTTGACGGTCCATTTAATAGTAAGCAGTTACCGTCGGCTATAACTGTTTATGATATTGATATTTTTAATAACACAGTTTTAAATTAACATTGTTTATTGGAACAAAGTTCCTTATCGCGCGTTGTGAAAGGGGGCTAGACGGAAATAATTCTCACGAAAAGTTGTAACGACACTTTTTGCTATAGTAAGCTATGCGGCGTGCGCATGTTTCTCTGTCTGTCTCTCTCTCTCTCTTATAGAAAGCAAGCCAGATATTTTCATTTCTATTTCGCATTGAACAGTGTGGTGTCGCGACGATTATTTTTGTTGAGTGTATACAGGTTTTTTGTGCATAATAAATAATAAAAAATAATAATAATGAATCCTGACAGTGTTTCTGCACAAGTTCCGGATATTGCTGATGGAGTTAGGTTAGTTACTGATTAAGTTTATATTACCTTATATTTTTTTTATTTAAATTAAATTGCTTTTTATTGCAATAAGGGTGAAACTTAAATACTACAAACTTAAATAAAATGACTAAAAGTAGATAAAATAAAATAATTGATTCCACTTGCTGCAGAACTAGATCTATCTGTATCTCTGGTATGGGGTAAGTTTCTTCTCGCATTTTTAGTTAACTAATTCTGCATAAATGAATATTAACATATTTTACAATGTGAGTTATTATGCGTGAGTGCGAAGAAGCGTTTGTGCGCGTGTCCGTGTGTGTTTGTGTGTGTGTGTATGTATATATGTGCGTGTGCGACGCGAACTCGCTGCTTTTCCTATAGAGGCACTGAAACCTAGGTCACTAATGCCGGAACACAACACGAGGTTATTATGGCGGCACATTTGAAGACCAAAAGTTCGACCGCAGGAGTCACTGTTGTACGTCCGTCCCGTCTTCCTCCCTCCCGCATTATTCCTGTAAGATACGTACCCGTAAGGCCTGTTAATACATCCGTACACGTCGCGATATCTGCCGTACAAGGTCCCGTAACTGACCCCCAATATTTCCGCGGCCTGTTTCATCTCTAACTCCCTCAGTCTCACCGCTTCCATTACCTGAAATGATTTTTTTCGATATTAAAAAAATACATTGTGAAGAACATTAATAGACGTATAGTATCGAGCTACATTCTTCTCGAAATAGTCGAGAAAAGAGTATCCTTTTATTCCGATATAGCCGAGAAAAAAAGTCCCGTTTTTTCAGAAATAGTGAAAAAAATTTAATCCTTCCGAAGTATTCGATATGAAGACGAGTCCTATTTTTTCAAAATAGTGGGGAAAATAAGTATATTTTCATAAATATATTATTAATTTCAGCAAGATTAACCTCTGCGGCCGGGGTCGGCCTATCGTAAAAGGCGACAAAACAACCCATTCTAGCTACGTGGTAGGGCTTCCAGCCCGTCTGGATGGCGACTACCTTTGGTCTTGAGTATGCCATTATAACCCTGTGTTGTGTTCCGGCATTAGAGACCCAAGTTCCTGTACCCTTATGGGACAGCAGTGTGTCCGCGATGCCACTGGCGTTGCAAATACCCGTAGGCAACGGTAAAGGCTAAATTCTAAGCGGGCCGTCAGCCTCTCTGCTGTCCTACAGCAATAAAAAGAAAGTATTACATTTCATATATAAACGTTGGTTAAGTTAAAAGGACAGGTCTACAAGGCCATTATTAGACCTGTCCATATGGCTGGGAAAAGTGGCCGGTGCTAGAATGACACAAGCAGGAGTTGCGTGTCGATGGAGATGAATATGCTGCGGTGGATGTGTGGAATGACGCGGAAGGACCACGTTAGGAACCCTCGCATTCGCGGTAGCCTTCATGTCCGTGACATCGCGGATAAATTGCAGGAGTGTCGCCTTCGCTGGTATGGCCACGTGTTGTGGCAACCGGCTTTGTACGTGGGAAACAAACTCCGCCCTTGCACGGATAGACGGATTTTTAAACATACCCTCTTAACGTAGTGCTCCTCCCAGAACTGAGGTCGTCTCCCGTGCTGCAAGTAGTCGCTCAGCTTCACCACGTCCGTGAACCTGGGGTCCGTCGGACCGGACTTCGGGCCCACTGTTTCTATACCAACAAAAAATATCTATGATTTAAAAAAAAATGTGTTTGCTTGAGATATGTATAAATACCTAACCTAACCTAACCTAACGAGGGCGCTTACCGGACACTGTTGCCTAAACAAGCACCTCACCATCATAGGGATTAGGGATGGCAAAGCCTGCAGATTCTGTAATGAGGCGGATGAAACGCCTCTGCACCTGCTGTGCTACTGCTGTTCCCTGATGCATAAACGTAGTCTCATATTAGGTAAGCACATGCTGGAACCGGATGAGATACGTGCAGCTCCTGCCAAAAAACTGCTTCGCTACTTCAACGAGGCAGGCTTTGCCAATGAGCCATAGTAAATGTGGCGATCACAATAGTTCATTAAATTGGACGCAGTGATACTAGGTTAGAACAGACTAGCATAGCCACCTTTCGAAATAATAATAATAATATGTATAAATAAATAAAAATTTGTTTTGTACAATAGCATTATGTAGGCCAAAAGTAACAGAGCGCTTTTCTGTCGGTTTTCGCACGTCGGTATAGGTATCCCGTAGGTGCGAGGGTCACTGGTTCTATTCCCGTCTCGAGTCTGTTATTCTGTTTATGTGTGGCGGGGTAAGAATACTGACCGCTGCGGTCGGAGTCGGTATGTCGTAAAAAGCGACAAAACAACCCCCGCTAAGTGGTAGGCCTTCTGGATGGCAACCACCGCTGGTTTTAAAAATGCCGCCATAATAACTGCAACGGGGGTCTTCGGGGTTATTCCAATGAATCGTTTATTTATATCCGTTAATTATCGATTGTTACAAATGTTTTCTTAGGAGGTGATGGGGGTGACTATTTGCGATAATTTTAACCCCCATATGTATCATGCAAAAGTGAACCATTTTTGAGTTATCATGTTTTTTAACTTTTTTCAAAGTTTAGTAGTAATAACGACTCAAAATTATTTAGGTATACTTACATTAGTTTAAGAATTTAGTTGTTAAGATTAATAAAAAAAGGTTTATTATTTTTTGCTTTTCAGTTTTTTCGGCGGTTTAATTTTTTTTTGTTAGAGTTTTATTTTATAATTTTTTGTGGCTATAATCGATTAATTACTACATGCTTAAATAAATCAATTCTGTCAAAAGTTATGCGTGGTCATAGATATAATCAGCGAGTAAACAATCATTCTCTGTTTTCGTGACCCTTAGGGTTGGAATTTTTTTCCCAAATTTATATGAAACCACCTACGGGGTATACCCTGTAAAGTAAAAAGTTTTGCGTGGTCATACATAAAAAAATAAAACAAGAAAAAAAAATATACGCGTCGAATTGAGAACCTCCTCCGTTTTTTTTCGTCGGTTAAAATGTTACATGTATATACTTACGTTTGGGTGGCATTATAAGAGTGTAAGGTTCCGGTTTGATATCTGGTACTGATGCAGCCGCTGACGAGGAAGACGATGCTGCCTTCCGTCTTGGTTCCTGACCACTATCGTTGCTCTCTTCGTCTGTAATAACATACGACATGAACCTAGACGGCTGTACAATTTCAAAAAACAGTAATCATCATCCTAGCGTTGAATCCCGGTTGCAGCCCTTTTTCAGCTATCCGACTTTTATTTCTCCACTTCGCACAATCTTCGGCATCTCTGGTGATCAGTCCATTGGCACGCATATCAACCCCTACAACGTCAAGCCAGCACTTTTAGGGTATACCCACCCTACTGGGGGCCGGCGAAGCTGGCATGACCAACCATTTGTTCTTGACGTAAGTAGCCGGTTGCCGCAACACGTGGCCATACCAGCAAGGACATGAAGGCTGCCACGAAATCACTCCACACATTCAACGCAGTATATTCATCTCCGTGACTCGCAGTGCCTGCTTGTGTCGCTCCAGCACCGGTCACGCTTCACTTCCGTATATGAAAGGACAGGCATGTTATTGTGGCGGCGGTGTGTATTACGGCGGCATACTTAAGACCAAAGGAGGTCGCCATCCAGACGGGCTTGGGGCTCTACCACGTAGCTAGGGTGGGGTGTTTAGTCGTCTTTTACGACAGGCCGACCCCAGCCGCAGAGGTAAGTATTCTTTCTCCGCCCCTGTACAAATTGAATAGTCAATGCCTAATAAATTTTATAAATGGGGACCACAAATCCCAAACCACGGATAATACCTGGGTGGGACGTTAATATCTAGAACAGAAATAGTTATGGATCCCACCTGCACTATTGTCCCCGTCGACCTTAAGCCGCGTGTGGAGGAAGGAGCCGATGTCCGCGGGCGTGTCCACCCACTCCTCGTCCGTGCCCTCTTGCGAGGAGTCCTCCCCCTCGCCCATGCCCCAGCTGACCACGCGTTCTGCCGTTATGTCCTGACAGCAAACCAAAACTTTCAAACATTTCTGGTATTCAATTCACTAGCTTCTTTGAATACCCGGTTTATTGCGAGAGGTTTCAATGAGCCTTGAATATATGTTTACGTGCCCTCCATTATCAGGAGCACTTCGGTGAATGCTGCGCTACGGCCACCTCACCTCTGTCTCAATACTTCCTTCCTTCTCTCTCTCTAAACCTCCCTCTTTATCCATTCTTTCCTCTCTGTCATCCGTCCCTCTCTCTCCATTACTCTCTCTCGTTCTCAATTTTCGTGAAACTTCCAAAATACTCACCAAGTTTCCGTGATGCCACTCTTGGTCTTTTTCTCTGTGAACAAAAACCAAAGATTAATGTTTTTTTACAACCAGGGTAACGAGATTGCATTAAAAATCCTAAAATTGCATTAAAAATACTGCTTTAAAAATCCCATCAAGCCACGGCCCTTTTCAGTCAAGAAATTCACCCTTTTTTTGAGCTGGAAATAATGCTACCGCTGGGGGGCTCGCGGCGGGGCAATCTGGGATTATCCACATCCATCCACATTCCACATTCCAATGGGCTCACTACCAGGGATGCTGAAGACCGTGCGAAGTGGAGTAGAAAGAGTCGGAAAGCGGATCCCGAGCATCGAAACGAAAATTTGGGTTGCAACCGGCATGAACGCTGAGATGATGATGATCCACATTCCACGGGGTAGTGACCCCAACAACAGTTGATAAGGGGACGCTCGTCACTAGTGTACCCACTTAAACCCAGTGTTCTCTAATACCCGACGCCCGGGTGGGGGGATATGTGAAAAAGTTTCCCCTGGAATATGGCTGGAATTAAGATCGGTAAAGATGTTCAAATTAAAAGGACAGATAAGTAGGTACTTACAATTTGGGTGCCGTTAGGGACTCCTCATCCGTGTGGTCAGTTCCACTCGCTAGCCTTTGCCGCTTTGGGCTCGGACTGTCCCTGAAAGCAGACATACAGCACGTATACACACACACTTTTATCCATGCAGGAGCGGAGAAAGAATACTGACCTCTGTGGCCGGGTTCGGCCTGTCGTAAAAGGCGACAAAACAACCCACCCTAGCTACTTGGTAGGTCCCAAGCCTGTCTGGATGGCGACCTCCTTTGGTCTTAAGTAGGTCGCCATAGTAACTTTGTGTTGTGTTCAGGCGTTAGTGACCCCAATCCTGTACCTTTATGTGACAGCCGCGTGTTCGAGATGCCACTGGCGTTGCAAACATCCATAGGCAATGGTAACTGCTAAATTTTAAGTGAGCCGTCAGCCTGTCTGCTGTCCAAGAGCGGAGTAAGAATATTGACTCCTGCGGCCGAGGGAGGTCTGTCTGGATGGCAACTACCCCTTGTCTCTTAATGCGCCGCCATAATAACCTTGTCGTGTTCTGGCACAAATGAGCTGGAACCTGGGTTCCTGGGTTTTCATACGCGGACGGCAGCGTGTTGGATGCCCCTGGCGTCCTGAGCATCCAGACGACCGTAAACTCTTAGTATAAAGTGCACCGACAGGCCGTCTGCTGATTAACAGCAATCAAGGGCGTCGCCAAGGGAAGTGCCCCAAAGAGATCAGTTTGATTTAGTTATTGTGCTGTCGAGGGCTTGTGAAGTTTTATACATTGATATTAGAACCGTTCTTATTACAATCGTCATCGAGGTAAAGACTTCCAAAGTTTAACGCTTCATGCTTTCGACTGTACCAGGCGTTCATATTTTTTATCCTCAATAATATTGCCGCCGCCCCCCCTTAGTCATAATCTGGCGACGCTCTTGACAACAATAAAAAACCATAGTCTAGTGAGTGAATTATGAAGCACTCAGTCGAAGAGAGGATATATCCCACACACTGATGCCTAAACCTGTATGTAACCTATTAAAGTAACTCACCCCCATGCAGAGAGGCACGTAACCAAAATAAACCTATAATCAAAACTTTGGACTTCGTACCTTTCGGAGCCTTAAGCATTAACAGGGCTTAAGCCATGAACATGAAAGAGATACTTACGCGTCTGATGTGTCCCTTTTGAGTGGGCTTAACTTTTCTTTGGTAGGTAACTTGATCAGAGGTGGTGGACCGCCTTAAAATTTAAAAAAAAACCTATAATTATTTTTTTATAGCTGTAGGACAGCAGGCAGGCTGATGGCCCGTTTAGAATTTAGCAGTTACCATCGCCTATGGGTGTTTGCAACGCCAGTGGCATCGCGAACACGCTGCTGTCCCATAAGGGTACAGGAACTTTGGTCACTAATGCCGGAACACAACACAGCATTATTATGGCGGCATACTTAAGACCAAATGTGGTCACCATCCAGACCGGCTTGGGTCCCTACCACGTAGCTAGGGGTGGGTTGTTTTGTCGCCTTTTACAATAGGCCGACCCCGGCAGCAGAGGTTAGTATTCTTTCTCGTATGTATAAGTATGCCGCCATAATAACCTTGTGTTCCGGCATTAGTGACCCAAGTTCCTGTACCCTTATGCGACAGCAGTGTGTTCGCGATGCCACTGGCGTTGCAAACACCCATAAGCGACGGTAACTGCGAAATTCTAAGCGGGCCGTCAGCCTGCCTGCTTTCCTACAGCAATCGGTATCCATCGCTGTCCCAAAGTATCCATAACACAAGTGCTCTCTTTTACTTAATTTCGGACTAGATGGGGCTGTGGCAATAGTCACAGTATGTATATTTATTATTTTACTAGCTGACCCGGCAAACGTTGTTCTGCCATATAAATAATAAAATGTCAAAAAATTAAAAAAAAAATTTTGGGGGTGGGTCACCCCTAACATTTAGGGGGATGAAAAATAGATGTTGGCCGATTCTCATAGATACCGGATAAGCACAAAAAATCACTAACTCAATTTAGTTATCTGCCTACTGCCTACCCCCTAAGAACGATGGCGTGATTATTTATAGCCTATGACCATTTCTAGGTTATCATCTATCACCATACCAAATTTCATCAAAATCCGTTCAGCCGTTTAGGCGTGAAAGAGGAACAGACAGATAGACAGACAGAGTTACTTTCGCATTTATAATATTAGTATGGATAATACCAGCTATAACTTTGATACGCCATACTAATCTAGGGAGTCGAAATAGGCTACTAAGAAATTACGTCTTAATAGTTCACCGAAAGCAAATAAAGTTCGGGGTCAAGGGATCATCAACCGTAATTGATCGTGTGAAAACCAAATTCCCATACTCCAGGGTTTTTGAGTTACGGATTCCAATGGAACCGGTAGGAGAAGTGTGGCTAGCGCACATCAGTACGCTTGCCAAGGTCACGGGCTCGACTCCCGTCCCACGTCTGGGTGTTTTTTTTTTATTGATGAAAAACAGCAAACAGACTGACGGCCCACTTAACAGTAAGCAGTTACCGTCGCCTATGGGTGTTTGCAACGCCAGTGGCATCTCGCGATGCACCCTTATGCGACAGCAGTGTGTTCGCACACACTGCTGTCGCATAAGGGTGCAAGAACTTGGGTCCCTAATGCCGGAACACAACACAATTTCATTATAGCGGCATACTTAAAACCAAGGGCGGTCGCTATCCAGACGGGCTTGAGGCCCTACCACGTAGCTAGGGTGGGTTGTTTTGTCGCTTTTTACGACCGGCCGACCCCAGCCGCAGAGGTTAGTATTCTTTCTCCGCCCCTGTACGGAGAATAATATGAAATTTTTATGTAAAATATATATTTATTAAAAAAAAAAAAGTATTTTTGTAGTACCCATAACACAAGTGCTCGGATACTTAATTTGAGACTAGATGGCGCTGTGTGAAATGTTCCAATATAAAAAAAAATAGAACAGAAGAGAACAGACCATTCACGTTAAACTTCTCCACCCGTCCATCATCAGGCAACTCCTCCTTTCTCATAAACGCGCGCAACTCGGGAGCCAGGTCTTTGTACTTTGGCGACGGCTGCCTTGCCGGCTTGCACACTCTCCCCTTCTCTATTTGCTTCTCTTTCTCTATCTGCTCTTCGGGTTGTTGCAAAGCCGGTCCTGTTGTAGCCACTACTCCACCTGTATGATGAAAAATAAATGAAGTCTCTCTAGAAGTAGATAGAAATTATTTATGGATGGAGTACAAGAAAAATATAAATGGTTAACATCCCAAAGTAAAGTTCTTGCAGCTCCATGGGAAAAACTTGGGGGTATTATTATTTATTTAACTAGCTGTGCCCGCGACTCCATCCGCGTGGAATAGTGACTTTGGGCAGCATTTTTTGGATATATCTTACGGTTTATTTTCGATTACAAACCCTATAAACCCTAAAATATAAATAAATGAAATATACAAACTGCGTTCGAACCTACAAAGTCCAGTCTAAGCTGAAGCCTATTTTATTTTCAACTTTAAGTCCTAAATAAACATATTTTCTTTCTTTCTTCTTTCTTTCATATGATTGATGATATAAATCTGAGGTCAACTTAAATTGGATTAAAAAATCCGAAACTGATCACTTTTAACGAAAACTATTTTTATTTTCTAAAATACCTTCATTTTACGCTGTGCGACCGGGGCGTATCGTAAAAGACGACAAAAACAACCCCCAGTTAAACGGTCTGACCAAACGCGTCTGGATGGCAAACACCCGTGGTCTCTCATATATAGAGAATACGCCGCCATAATGGCCTTATGTTTTGCTCCGAACTGGAGCATACGTAGCATTGGAGACGGTAACTGCTTAAATGGGCCGTCAGCCTGTCTGTTATTCTACAGTAATAAAAAATGTCACAGTTCATCATCATCATCATCCTAGCGTTAGTCCCGGTTGCCACCCAAACTTTCGTTTCGGTGCCCGGGGTCCGCTTTCCGACTTTTTCTACTCCACTTCGCTCGATCTGCAGCATCCCTGGTAGTGAGCCCATTGGCACGCATATCACCTCTTACGACGTCAAGCCAGCACTTTTTGGGTCTACCCCTCCTGCCGGGGCCCGGCGGAAGCGGCATGGCCAGACATTTGTTTCCCACGTAAGCATCCGGTTGCCGTAAAACATGGCCATACCAACGGAGCCGACACTCCTGCAATTTATCTGCAATGTCACGGACACGAAGACTACCGCGAATGCGGGAGTTCCTAACGCGGTCCTTCCGCGTCACTCCACACATCCACCGCAGCATATTCATCTCCGTGACAAAAAATGTCACAGTTCATTGAAACAAATATGAACGCAGGAGTTGCGAAATCACAACCGCGCTGTAAAGGCGCGGCGGTAGACTTTGACAACATTTTAATTCTATAATATAAAAAACATTAAAGCTTATTATATAATATACCAACAACGGGGGTCGGCCTGTCGTAAAAGGCAACAAAACAACCCACCCGTCTGGATGGCGACCACCTTTGGTCTTAAGTATGCCGCCATAATAACCTTGTGTTGTGTTCCGGCATTAATGACCTAAGTTCGTGTACTCTTATGGGACAGCAGCGTGTTCGCGATGCCACTGGCGTTGCAAACATAGAAACATAGGCGACAGTAACTGCTAAATTCTAAGCGGGCCGTCAGCCTGTCTGCTGTTCTATAGCATTAAAATAAAACCTAGGAAACGCTGTAGCTTTAGTTCAATCAAACTTAATTGCAAGTTGAATGACGAATATCCGTCGCGCCGTTCGCAGAACAGCTAGATTTGTAGGATGACCATTATAATACCGCAAGCACAACTCACACAATATGAGCTACCATGTCGGTGTATCGACAAGCCCAAAGTAGCCGAGACATAATTTAGCCGCCAATTAGAGGGGAATAATCTCCATTACATTTCTGACGCGGCCCTTAGGCGATCTAGGGTGCTCCCAACTACATCCTGGACATTGCCACTGATTTTAAGGCGCCTCTACATAGTTTGCGACGCGCGGTGTGTTACAGTGCTCGACTAGTGGGCGTGACAAAATACATGCATGCGTAAGCGCCGAATATTGACGCTGTCAACTAATAGATACCTCGAATGCAACCGGACTATCATCACTCACCAGTGTCTGTATCGGGTGGCTCGTCCTTGTTGTTCCACCGGATATCCGTAAGACCCTTGATCCTTAGCTCCTCGGCTGTCTTCAAAAGGCTGGCCAGTTGAGACTGGAAATATTAACATTATGTATACATATAGCTCGAGCATTGGCCATGTACAGGCAAAGACCCAGGGCCGTAGCTAGAGGGGGGGGGCATTGTGGGGCAATGCACTACCTTGAAATCACAATACCCTACCTTAAAAATACCAAAAACTATTATAAATTATTATAATTAATTAAATTTTGTTCATAGTTTGAGATAAAAAAAAATAAAATAGTAGTGAAAGTTATCTAAACTTTTTCGAATATACCACAGTTTGTGACATTAATTATATATTTTAATAATTCTTTGTTCTGTGAATAGATGGCATTTGAAGCACTGAAGCGATGGGTCTATTTAATTATATCTGTGATACAGAGGGGATTCCCCGTACCATAGTTTGCAATATGGGCTATATTGCAATCTATGGTACGGGGAATCCCCTATATACATGGTGATTGATTTAGGAGCTCGTGCTTCGAGAGCAGATCAATTATGATAAATTTTTTGCTTCTGCCCTACCTTTAACCAATGCTGCTAAAAACCTCAAATTCGACTCTAGCTACAGCCCTGCAAAGACCAACTTAAATATTTTCTTCCTGCCCTTATCAGAAACTCTGTGGGTTCGGCACAACATGTCTCTCCTTCCACTATCTATCAGTCGCCATCTCAACATTCACACCTTTTTTGACATATCTACTTTTACGCAATCCATTCATCTTTATCCGTTCAGGGGCGGAGAAAGAATACTAACCTCTGCGGCCGGAGTCGGCCTGTCGTAAAAGGCGACAAAACAACCCTTCCTAGCTACGTGGTAGGGCCACAAGCCCGTCTGGATGGCGACCACCTTTGGTCTTAAGTATGCCGCCATAATAACCTTGTTTTGTGTTCTGGCATTAGTAACCCAGGTTACTGTATCCCTATGGGTTAGTAGCATGTTCTCAGTGCCCCTAGTGTCGCAAACAATCATAGGCGACGGCAACTGCTTACTATTAAATGGTCCGTCAGCCTGTTTGTTGTTTACCAGCAATAAAAAAAATAGTAATTCTCTATAAGTATTGCTGCATTGCAAGTATGGAAGAAAGCATAAATCGTCTAGTCAACAAGTTCAAAAACGATGAACGATGATGATGAAACGATGGCTCATTCACTGGCTTCTAAAGAGAGTTCAGCAATAAAATAATTTTTTTATAACATAAAATGGAATTTTAATAATTTGAAAAAATTCTAGTATCTTCTTAACGCTTGAAAGAATCGAGCCCTGAAGAAAAAAAAGTTTACCTGCCACGTAGCTACGGTGGGTTGTTTTGTCGCCTTTTACCACAGGCCGACCAAATGTGTACGCCTAATAGCAAAAATGCACTGGGATTCCTTTTTACACGCTTTTTATTAGCTTCACCTGTATGTTAATTTGTAACCGAGTCCTTTGGGTCCGATTATGACCTGCTTTAAACGGCCAGATGTCGGAAAGCGGACCCCGGGCGCCGAAGCGAGAGTTTGGGCTGCAACCGGGATTCATCGCTGAGATGATGATGATTAAACGGCCAGATGTCGTTCAAACTTTCATATATATCGAGGATCAATAACACTAATTTGATTTATACTCACTTTAAACGGCCAAATTTCGTTCTAACTTTCAAATATATCGAGGACCGATAACAAAACACTAATTTGATAAGATTATTGTTATTATCCTTACCAGGATCCTCGAGATTAATGAATTTTCGGACCGGTTCTAGTCCGATCACCGAAGTTAAGCAGCATCGGACGCGGTCAGTACTTGGATGGGTGACCGCTTGGGAACACCGAGTGACAGTGGCTTTTTGCTCTTTTTTACACGTTTTATTTTTATATTAACTTGACCTGTTGTAACGGAATTTTCGACCTCGATTTTTACCAACTTTGAACAATCAAAAAAATTCAAAATTCTGCCGAAACGCCATCTAGAGTTTAATTAATAACACTGCCAGAAGATGGCGTTAAATTAATAAAAACATTTACCGATTGGAAATTAACAACAAATAAATTATATTATCACGCTTTTATTTTATAGTTACATTTTTTTTATTGCGTAGGACAGCAGACAGGCTGACAGCCCGCTTAGAATTTAGCAGTTACCGTCGCCTATAGGTGTTTGCAACGCCAGTGGCATCGCGAACACGCTGCTGTCCCATAAGGGTACAGGAACTTGGGTCACTAATGCCGGAACACAACACAAGGTTATTATGGCGGCATACTTAAGACCAAAGGTGGTCGCCATCCAGACGGGCTTGAGGCCCTACCACGTAGGAAACATCAAACTAAAAAGTTAAAAATAAATTACAGTATTAAAAAACTAAAAAACACGCTTTTATAGAAAATCAAACTAAAAGGTAAAAATTTTTAACAAATAAAGATTTATGATTATAATAAGAGTCGAATAGAGAATCATTAACTCCGCCGACTTCCATTTGTCGTCTAGCTCAGCTACAGGTCATTGACCTCTGTGGCGTAACGGATAACGTACTTCGGTACGCTCGCGGAGGTCACGGGTTCGATTCCCGTCTCGCGTCTGGGTGTTTATATATAATATGTATTTATTTACAAAAAAAAGGATATAAGTAGTATATCTTCTTTCTTTCTCTTTCTTTTTTTTTACACACAAAGCCATCTAGTTCCAAACTAAGTAGCATAACACTTGTGTTATGGGTACTAGACAACTGATATACTACTTATATACTTTTTTTTTTGTAAATAAATGCATATTATACATAAACACCCAGACGCGAGACGGGAATCGAACCCGTGACCTCCGCAAGCGTACCGGTGCGTAATCCGGTACGCCAAGAGATCGTCAAATCAACTCAAATCGTCAAATATCAGTTGTCTCTAGTACCCATAACACAAGTGCTATGCTACTTAGTTCGGGACTAGATGGCGCTGTGTGAATTGCCACAAAATATTTATTAATAATATTATTATTCATAGCATACTGTGTATCTGCACTAGCACCTCGTACTGATTGATGGGTTTTTGATCTATAGATCTATTTTTAGAAATGTAATAAATGTACTCCATACAATTTTATTCGTTACCTTGCTGCAGCTAGCTTGCGCATCTCTCTTCTCGCGTCGGATACGCGTTAAAGTATTTTTATTAATACCAGTAGCCAAATGAACTCGCTCGGCCACTTTACTTGCATTATGCACGGTTTGCAAAATGTTTGCGTACATTTCGCGAGTCACACTTATATTTCTATCTGGTCCAGAGACAATGGTTGCCGCCTTCAATTGTTGTATCAATTCTAAATTGTGCTGTTTCTCGCTCTCAAAGTATTTGTCTACATTGGAGATAATCTCTCGAGCCCTCCCATGCAAAACAACGCCTCGTTTACTCATTATCGAGCACAGTCGGCGAGACAAAAACAAATAACAACAAATTTAACAGGAAACAACCGCGTAACAAACAGAATTACAAATAAAAGAGTAACACTCCTATAACACGTGCACTCGACGAGGCACACCAACAAAGACAAAATGGCGGCTGGCGTCCAATGCGATTCAAATAAGAATAGGAACGTCAATGACCTCTATCTATCAAATGTCACTTGAAAAGTACGGTTTGCAACGAAACTTTATTTGCGTATCAATAATGGTTGTTTTTTGGTTTACTGAGTGTCAGTTACTCAAATTGAAAAAATGTCTAATTTAGTCATAATTATTAAAAAAAAACTATTTTCTTTCTTATTTTCATTGTTAGCAAAAGTTCACCAGAAAGTAAAGAAGACTCAGAGTGCTACTGTTTTTTTGTTAATTCTGTTTGTTACGCAGTTGTTTCCTGTCAAATTTGTTGTTATTTGTTTTAGTCTCGCTGACTGTGCTCGATAATGAGTAAACGAGGTGCTGTTTTGCAATGGAGGGCTCGAGAGATTGTCTCCAATGTAGTCAAATATTTTGAGAGCGAGAAACAGCACAATTTAGAATTGATACAACAATTGAAGGCAGCAACCATTGTCCCTGGACCAGATAGAAATATAAGTGTGACTCACGAAATGTACGCAAACATTTTGCAAACCCTGCAAAATGCAAGTGGCCGAGTGAGTTCATTTGGCTACTGGTATTAATAAACATACTTTAACACGTATCTGACGCGAGAAGGGAGTTGCGCAAGCTAGCTGCAACAAGGTAACGACACTAAAAAAACCACGGGGTAAATCTGTAGTTTGCGATAGCTTCGAAATCGCTGTTCTGCACAACATAATAAATTCGATCTTTAGGGTGAGAAAAGAAATTCCTACGTTGAATAAAATATTTGCTGCCGCAAAGGAGGACTTAATTTCCATGTAGCAAAGCAATGTTAAGACGAATAATGGTGGAGTCACTGGGATACAAGTTTAAAAAGTGCGATAGATTGGCTCTTATATAAAGGCCTAACATTAAAGCATGGTGTGCATCCGTTATCTATTTAGATGAAACCTGGATTCATGCTCACTATACAGTGAAGAAATATTGGCAGACAAGCACAATATCAGACGTTAAAAAAATGATAGCGCAGGACGTCGGCGGATTATCACTCACGTTGGAGGTGAAAACGATTTCATAGACGGGGCGTTTTTAATGTTTAAATCGAAGTTAAAAACGGGTGATTATTATGACGAAATGAATGGTGCAAACTTCACTAAATGGATCAAGGAAAGGTTAATATCCAATCTCCCTAAAATGCAATCATCGTCATGGATAATGCTCCTTACCACAGCATGGAAACCTCTAAGCCCTCAAATATGACCACTAAAAGCAGAAATGCAGTCATGCCTATCAGAAAAAAACATTGAACATGAGGAATGCTTCACAAAAGCGGAACTTTCCAAATAATAAAAAGGCACAAACCGCCAGAAAACTACGTCATTAATTATATTTTCGACTCCCAAGGTTATGAAGTTTTGAGGCTGCCACCCTACAATTGCGACTTAAATCCAATTGAGTATATTTGGCACTTAATTAAGCGTAGGGTGGCAGACAAAAACGTAAAGCAGCTGAAAAGCCAAATATAGATAGAGTATAACATTAGAAGCAACTGCTTCAATTACGAGCGATGATTGGAAAAAAAATTAACCATGTGAAACGAAAATGAATACCTACTGGCAATGAGAAATATTTGAAGACGATGATAACTTTAGTTTTACTATAAATACAGGTAACAGTATGCCTATTTCTATTTGAAGTAGCAGTTACTGAATTAAAATATTAAATACCTACATTAATCTATGTTTTATTTTATAGCGGAAAGTAGCAGTGATGATGATGATAACAACGACCACGATGAGTACACAGACAGTGATGCCAAAATTAGTGGAATTGAACGGCTAGATTCTGATTAAATTTTGTCATAAATATAGGTATGTAACATACCTAATTTTATTTTAAACAACAAGTTGGTGGAATAAATATGAAAATCCTACATTAATCCATATTTTATTTTAAAGAATGCAACAATGATGACGACAGTGACCACTCAGTCAGTGATGCAGAGATGAGCGAAAGTGAAGAGCTCAATTCTAATTAAAAATTATTCATTCATGATTCTTAAATAAATTAATTAAAAAAATATCTTGTTTTGCTGACCCTACCAAACTGATTCGAATTGACAGCTATGATGTCACAATATGGTGCAAAGTTTCAAATTCTTAATTGTAACGCATAATAGTTTCTGGTAAATTGTTGCCAACAATGAAAATAAGAAAAAAAAGTAGTTTTTTTTTAATAATTATTATGACAATTCATTTAGACTTTTTTCACTTTGAGTAACTGAGACTCAGTAAAAAAAACAATATTGATACGCAAATAAGGTTTCGAAGCAAACCTTACTTTTCAAGTTAAAAATGCGACTATAGTACATATTGTTTTAAGGCCTATTTTTATGCCTATCATACACATCCGTAGGTATGCTAATATTCTTCATTATATAAACTTTATTTTATAATAATTTGTAAATTATATATGTATTATAAACTTTTAATAAATTGTTTAGTTTACCGTGACTTCGCTCTAGGTTCAAGCAGAAGATCAGCGTTAGTCTAACAGATCGACATTTTGTTGAGCTTGATCCAATTTTAAGACTTATATGTATATCTTGTCTTGTTACTTAGTGGTAGTTATTATCTTTGTATGTGTTAACATGTTTGTTCCACTTGTGTATGTTTGTCCTAAAAATAAACTTGTTTTCTTTCTTTCTTTCTTCTTAAGTGACATTTGACAGATAGAGGTCATTGACGTTCCTATCCTTATTTGAATCGCATTGTATTGTATTATCTAAAGGTCACTAACACCGGAACACAACACAAAGTTATTATGGCGGCATATTTATAGACCCAGGATGGTTGCTATCCAGACAGGCTTGGGTTGTTTTGTCGCCTTTTACGCCAGGCCGACCCCGGCCGCAGGGTTATTCTCACTACGCTCCTGCACGGAAAAATTCTATAATTCAATACTTATTAGAAACTCCTACTCTATGGATTTGAGGGTCTGGAAACTTACGTGGTGCACATTCATCTCGCCGGTGTACATATAATCGAGGAGGGCCTTTAGGTGCTCCGGCTCGGCTCCGTCTATCACGAGCACCGGCTCGCCGTGAGCCTCGTGGGCTCCCAGCAGAGCGCCAAGAAGCTCCGAACATGCCGCCAGGACCACCCTGGAATTGATGCGGAATTCCATCAAAAAACCTCACAAACCAAGCGCCGTCCACTGGAGATACACCACTTTCGGCAGCAACGGGCGGCGAGGTAGTGTATGTCCCTTTCACTTAGCTGGGGAACGCACCCACTAAAACCACCCGGGTGTTCCTTCGCGCGCCTTGAATGCCGAGGCCACGGAACTAGTCAGGCCGCTGCTCCGACAGGTTTCTTCATAGCTGGGGGGTGATGAGCCCCGTACTGAACATAGACCTAAATTAACGTGAAATATCCCAATAGATCGATTAAGTCCAGACAAATTGGTCCCTCAAATAACCTTGGCTAAGGGAACGTACCCTTACTACGTGACCTTTTTTGACAATTTTTAAACCTCCTTTGGTGACCATCCGTGGCATATGAAAAGATCCTCCCCCTCTGATTGTCACGTTGTAAATGATACATTCAGTCATTTGTTACAGATAGTTAAAAAAATATAATATGCCCATATTTATCTGTATTAACACTAATTAATAGAGATTAGGGGTGATTGCTATCTACTGGGTTGGAGTCCTGCCACCTAAATAAAGCTGTTTTGTCGCCTTCTACGTTATCGATGCAGGGGCGGAGAAAGAATACTAACCTCTGCGGCCTATAGTACAGCAGATGAGCTGATGGCTCGCTTATAATTTTGCTGTTACCGTAGTCTATAGGTGTTTGCAACGCCAGCGGCATCGCGAACACGCTGCTGTCCCATAAAGGTACAGGAACTTGTGTCACTAATGCCGGAACACAACACAAAGTTATTATGGCGGCATACTTAAGACCAAAGGTGGTCGCCATCCAGACGGGTTTGTAGCCCTATCACGTAGCTACAGTGCTTTGTCGCCTTTTACTACAAGCCGACCCCGGCCGCAGAGGTCAGTATTCTTTCTCCGCCCCAGCACGGATAAAAATGCATTTTTAACATTAACATAACATTTATTATAGACATGTTAACATGGGAACGTTTCGGCTTGTTAGGGTGTTTACCAAGCACCTTATATGGTGTTTACAACAGTGAACGGAGATCCGGGTGCAAATGATGCAATTTTAAATGATGTCGGGAAACAATAGCCTCGTATCAAGCTTCCCACGTCTGTAACGCCGTCATAACTCGGGCGCCAGTGTGCAACGCACACCCTGCAAAAGCCGCCTCTGGTGGTAAGTGCAGGGGTCAGTATAGCCTATGTACGTAAAAAAAATTTAATGTTGGGAAATGTCAAAATAATATATAATAATACCTATGCGCCCTAAGGGATACTCCGTGAATACTCTCTGGCGATATGGGATTCTTGTTGGTCACTTGGGTGGCGAAGCTCGGCGAGCAGTATAAGGTCACGTCGCAGAAGCGTTCTGAAATAAATGAAAATAAATAAACATACTGTAACAACTCACCACAACCTCTCACAACCTCTGCATTCATACGGCCTGTCGTAAAAGGCGACAAAACAACCCTGATGGCAACCACCCTTGGTCTATAAGTATGCCGTCATAATAACCATGTTTTGTTCCGGCATTAGCGACCCTCCTATGGAACAGCAGCGTCTTCGCGGTGCCTCTAGCATCGCAAACATCCATAGGCGACGGTAACTGCTAAATTCTAAGAGTGAGCCGTCAGCCTGTTTGCTGTTTCTTAAATAATAATAATAAAACCTCTTTATTCCATAATATATATTATTACAACAAGAATTTAAAAAAAATATAGTGTATATATTAGTTATGGAGCTCTTTTCGGGTAAAGGCCTCATCCATTTTGTTCCAAACTTTCCTATTTCCCGTTACTTACAAACAATGCATATACTAACACACTCTTTTTAAATAAATACCTATAATTCATAATAATCTAGACTCGGGAATGGAATCTGTGACCCCCGCACACGCATCGACGCGCGAAAGCCATGTCCAGCCACGGACATCTCACAACCAGTATGCGAATTCTAAAAAATAGCTTAATTAAAAACAAATAAAAATCAACGCGAAACAATAAAAACATCAAATCACTTAGTCGAAAAAACGGTCATTTTCTACACATCCGTCTTCATTAACATAACAAAAATTTAAAAAAATAAACTATATTCTTTTCCGCATGTAAGCCTGCCTTTATTTAACTGACGAAAAAACGGGGGAAGTTATCAATTTGACGCGTATATTTCTTTTTTTTTAAGTATGACCACGAATAACTTTTTACAGAATAGTCCGATTTTAAAAATTCTTTTTCTATTGTAAAGGGTATAAGCCCCGAAGTTGGTCCCATATAAATATCGGAAAAAATTCCAACCCTAAGGGTACGAAAACTGAGAATGATTGATTGTTCACTCACTGATTATATCTATGACCACGCATAACCTTTGACAGAATTGATTTATTTAAGCATGTAATTAATAGATTGTAGAAACAAAAAATTATAAAATAAAAACTTTAAAAAAAATTAAACCGCCGAAAAAAACTGAAAAGCAAAAAATAATAAACCTTTTTTTATTAACCTTAATAGCTAAGTTCTTAAACTAATGTAAGTATACCTAAATAATTTTGAGTCGCATATGCATGCGAATGCGATAACTTAAAAAAATGGAACATAGTTAAATTCAAAAAATGTCAGCTATACTCGCAAATATTAACAAACTATCGTTTTATTATTTATATAAAACCTATTTTATTGTAACATACAAAGAGGTAATGCCACGATACGCCACATTTAATGATGATACACGATTGGACGAAATATTTACGATAAAATTTGCATGAAGAATTGACGTCTTTACGTAGTGCAGATATATCTACATAGCTCTCTCTAACACATATAACAATATAATATGTAAGATATACGAATATATATACGAAATTAATCCTTTAAGTTGCATTCTAAGAGTCATTTCCGCAAAGATCGTCGGAATATTAAACATAATATATTAATGCAAAAATATATCACGATTAATAGTAATTGTTATTACAAAACTGTGCTTATTGTAAAAGCATATTTACAATCTTACTGCCCTTATTCCAAATTTCAATAATGTCGCAACGCACTCCCAACAACGCAGGACTAGATAATGGCGTGGGCGGGCGTCGGACAACCTGCGGCCGCCGTCGCTCCGCACCTACGCCGCGAGTAAAGAGCACGATCAACTCTCAGCGAGCACGGTACTACGGTAAGGGCAGGCAAGATGTTTCCAGGCACAAGGCGATAGGAGAAGAGGGTTTTTAAGGGATAGTTCACATACACTCAGACTCCGCGGCTCCGCTCCGTGATATACTTCCGGTACTAGGATGGTTTTTCTCAAAAAAAAAAAGAACTAGCTATGTTACTACTAGTGTAAAAATGTTGAGGTGGAATAGCTTGGGGAATGGCAGCGAGTTAGTGTGAGACTCCCGTGCAATGCGTCCATTAATGGGCATTGTTCACTTTTTTTAAATGTTGTAATTGAAAAACCATTTAGAGGAATAAGGTTACTGATCATTACGGACTAATTAATTATGAAAAATATTCACATTTTATTGATATTTTTGATACAATATGTTTGACCTTTTCTGCCCTTCAAATTTCCCTGTATAGTTTGTATCGTTGCCTCAGAAAATAAAAAGTAAGTGGCGAGTATTGATAATCTGTCATGTGTCAAATTTATAAATGTCAAAAATAATAACTTTCCCTGCGACTTCTCTTTTTTTCGTATGAACTTTGACAGATATGAGATGGATGACATCGTGTTGACACCTTTCAATTTTTTAAATTATTTCTGATGACGTCACTTACCTTTAAAATTGAAAATATTTAAACATTTTTTTTAAATAACTGTTGAGCCAATCTTCAAAATATTCAAATTAGTTTCTCAAAATGCTCTAAATTAAATTCGAATGGTTAAAATTTTTAGACAATCCCCATTGGACTGTCAGTTTGTCTTCTATTCCATGGCAATAAAATATATACTAAGGGTATAAAAGCTACGAGAGCCCGAAGAAATCAATCTCATTCTCTCCAAAATTCTATATATTTCTCCTGTCCCCCAGCATACCTTCCGCGCAGCCGCTACGCCATCGCCCCTCAGTTCGAGTCATCTTCATCTGATGAACCATCGAGGCTATCTAACAAAACAGTATCAAAAGACGATTTCGCTTGTGAACGACTCGTGCGGCGTACAATGACGAACACAAACTGGTCAACATACATATCTCATAATGTATATTTCGGGATATAAGTTATATTATATCCTATAGTGAAAAGCCAGCTTAATTTAATACTTAATAGCTCGTCAGCCTGTCTGGTGTTTCCAAACAATAAAAACAACTCGCTCCCACAATCGAATAAGAACTCAACTAAATTATCTAAACTTAACTTTTAGTTAATTAAGACTATTTCTCATTACAAAAAAACTAAAAAGTTTAAAATAAATTATAGTAAAAAAAAAAACTAAAAAACATGCTTTTATAAAAAATCTAACTAAAAAGTAAAAAATCATTTTCAATAAATTTAAATTAAGGATAGTGGGATTAACGACTTGTTGTCAATTGTTATTTTGAAAATATCTTAAAAAGCACCCCACGCTTTTTTACAATTAAATTAATTTTTTTGTTAATCCCACTATCCTTAATTTAAATTTTTTGAAAATTATTAAAAAATAATACACACATACAACCATACAAGTGAAGCTAATATAAAGCGTGTAAAATCCATCCTTTCTAAGCATTTTTTAGAATTATCTTTCACCTGAAATTCTATATATTTTTTATTGCTGAGGAACAATATACAGGCATACGGTCTACTTAATAGTAAGCTGTAACCGTCGCCTATGGATGTTTACGATTCTAGGAGCGTCGCTAACACAATGCCGTCCACGTACGAGTACCTACTGGAACTTGAGTCACCAATGGAATGGAACGGAACGCAACACAAGGTTATTATGGCGGCATACTTGGTGGTTGCCATTCAGACGGGCTGGCGCCATACCGCGTAGCTAGGAATGTCGCTTTTTACGACAGGCCTACCCCGGATGCAGGAGTAACTATACTCTATCAACTTTACCAAAAAATAAAATGTAAACAAACAAACCAATGTTTCTCAAACTTTTTGTCAACCGACTGCACATTCAAAGATGTTTTATGAGGTTATTACTTGAAAATATTAATTAATACATAATAACATGGCGGGTATAATCCGACCGTAATAATAAAACACTCCTTCCAATCGATAATAGTACGTTGAACAGTACACTACTTATAATAACCATCATAGAGATTTAGAAACATTGTCTTTTTAGTTTCTTTATAATGTAAGTTAATTATTACAATTAATGTTGTAAATATGTAAATTTTATACGCATTATATTTATCATTCATAATTGTAAAAATAAAATTATTTTATGTTTTTTTTTCTAATAGTAAGGAATAGTAATATAAAAAAATAAGAATCTAAGAGATATTTCTAATAAATAATTAAAAGTTGCTATGATAATTTTTATATCACGTTGATTATTGTAAAATCGACATCCAAAAAACCCTTTTTACGATTTGTTTACATTTTATTTTTTGGTAAAACGGATAAGGTATAGTAATGGATATGCTTCTCATATCGATATCGCTTGTTCATTTTCTTCGAATATTCAAATCACTACGGTGCTGTTTCACATCAAAAAAACATATGGCGAACGCCCCCTGGTACAGAACTACAATATTTGTGGACTCGCTTTTGAGTATATACCTAGTCAGGTCATAAATTCTGTCACATGTTTAATGTAAAATAATTGTAACAAGTTTATTAATTATGTAACCATTCATATACCAAAATGAACTTAACAAAACATAGATTCTTATGACATTAAAGTTTATTCAAAATGACCTCCGTGATTTTGAATACAAGCCTTCAATCTGCGCGGCCAGTTGTCTATCGCAGCACGAACGAGGTCCATGTCAATATCGGCGGCTGCCTTAATCAAGGATGTCTTGAGTGACTCCAAATTGGGATGAGGCTTTGAGCACGCCTTTTCCTCCAAGTGTTGCCATATCTTGTAATCTAACGGATTCAAATCTGGACTGGAGGAGGGCCAGTCTTCGTGCCGGATGAAGTCGATTTCACGCGCCGCCAGCCAGTCTTGTGTGCTCTTCGCTCTATGAGCTGGCGCCGAATCTTGTTGGAATACCCAGTGCCTGTTATTGAACATGGTATGAGAAACAGGTTCCACAAGGTTCGTCAGGACTGTATTTTGATACATAACAGCATTCGTTTTTACACCTTTCTCACAAAAATGTACCTCTGTTAAGCCCCAATAAGAAACTCCCAACCATACCATGAGCGAGGATGGAAAATGACCTCGTTGGACACGCGGAATACGGTTGCTCGCTTCTTCACTACTGTGTGCGTACACCTTATCATTTTGTTTGTTGTAGCTCTCTTCTACGGTAAACATTTTTTCATCCGAAAAAAGAATTTCCCGATATTTTTTTCCCGCGTACCGCTTCAACAAAGCGCGGCATCTCTTCAGTCTCAGGTCCATTAGACGAGCATTCAAACGATGTCCTGTTTTTCTTCGATATGCCCGAAGCCCTAAGTCTTCATTTAACACCCTTTTCACCGTGGTTCTGCTTAACCCCATCTGAAGGGCCAACAGTTTCTGCTTACGTTTGGGATTTCTTTGAATTCGTGCCTTCACAGCTTTTATCACTGCTGGAGTCCTAACAGACCGAGGGCGACCACTTCTTGACCTGTCATCTACACTAGAGTCTTCATTGTATCGTTTGATGGTACGATAAAACGAATCTTTTGGTAATATTCAAATTTTTCAGTATGTTAAAAATTTGAATTGGCGCGTAACCGCAACGATGCAACGCAATAACTGCAACACGGTCTTCTTTAAGCGTCCACTCCATATTTAAAAATGAGTAAAATTCTAAAAGTTATACATTTTTATTTTCATGAACAATTCGAAATTCTAATTCAATAAACTTTTTTGTGGCCAGCATTCTAAAAGAAAAGTTTTTACTGTGTGACAATACTTATGACCTGACTAGGTACAATGTTTAGTTATAGAACACATGGTATATTTTATTATTGTAAACAATTTAATAATAGGCTTAATGCATAACTAGGGCGTTGAACCTAAGAGAACCGAATGTTCGCTAGTTTGTACCTCGGGTGTATGATAATTCTAAAAAAATGCTTAGAAAGGATGGATGTTTTTTGTTTAGATAATTTAGTTGAGTTCTTATTCGATTGTGGGAGCGAGTTGTTTTTATTGTTTGGAAACACCAGACAGGCTGACGAGCTATTAAGTATTAAATTAAGCTGGCTTTTCACTATAGGATATAATATAACTTATATCCCGAAATATAAATTATATCCCGCGACTGGCCTTCACACTGTGAGATATATATATTTTGACCAGTTTCTGTTCGTCATTGTACGCCACACGCGTCGTTCACAAGCGAAATCGTCTTTCAAATAAAATGGATAATGTTTTGTTAGATAGCTTCGATGGTTCATCAGATGAAGATGACTCGAACTGAGGGGCGATGGCGTAGCGACGGCGCGGAAGGTGTGCGGGGGGACAGGAGAAATATATAGCAATTTTATTTATTGGAACGAAGTGAAAGCGGGCTAGACGGAAAAATTCTCACGAAAAATTGTAACGACACTTTTTGCTATAGTAAGCTGTGCGGCGTGCGCATGTTTCTCTGTCTATCTCTCTCTCTCTCTCTCTCTCTTATAGAAAGCAAGCCAGATATTTTCATTTCTATTTCGCATTGAACAGTGTGGTGTTGCGACGATTATTTTTGTTGAGTGTATACAGGTTTTAAAAAAAAATTATTACAATACCTTCACTAATTAATCGAAAGGAACTTCTTTCCATCCGGGTGTCCCTTGACACCTCTCAAGTTTTTTATAGATAATAGATACATAAATACCCAGACTCCGAATCGAAGCCGCGACCTCCACAAGCGTTGCGACGCGCAAGACCATACACCCACACACACACACGCCACATGTCATTAAAATAAAAATAGATATATTTTAATAGTATATTTAATATATTATCAGAGTATAAAAATAGATTGTTTAAATTTATAAAAATATGTTAATCGTCTTATTATTGACTAAATTATTCATGGCGCGTGTATAAGAACCGGTTATACAGTAATCTTAGGGTACTGAAGTGGAATACGCACTTCGCGTACACGTGTATTGTACACGTGAATTATTTTCGCCTTGTGTTCGAAATTCATCATCATCCTAGCGTTAAATTCCGATTGAAACCTAAACTTCCGGTTCGGTGCCCGGGGTCCACTTTTAAATTTCTTCATCACTTCGGTCTTCGGCATCCGTGTTAATTATTCTGTGGCGCGCATCGGTTCTTACCACCACTGTAATTGGTTGAAATTATATCACTAGGCGCGGGCGCCACCCAACGTTGTTCGGCGGAGCTCACTCGGAATCGCTCGTCACAGCACTCGTTTACCGAGTGACATAGCTAAAAGCTGCGCGCCCGCCATTTAACGACAACTGCGAACGCTATAGGTTTCAAGAATTCTTCTTCTTACCTGACCTCTGCGGCCGGGGTCGGCCTGTCGTAAAAGGCGACAAAACAACCCTAGCCATGTGATAGGGCCCCAAGCCCATCTGGATATCTGTTATTTAATTTTTCACGATGCCAAAAACATGAATAAAAAAGTAAAAGATATATTTTTTTATAATACAAATCTTTCCTTTGAAACAAAAATTAGAATATTGTAACGTTTACGTAATAGAGAAAAGTAACGGATGTTGTTCATTTTTTTTTCTTGAAGGTTCTTGAAGATTTTTTTACTTTTTGTTCTTTATCTATATTAAATACAGGTAGGTAAGTCCGGTAGGTTTTAAAGATGTCTTATGTAAAAAGGTAAGTTTTACACAGTAAAATTGGGGATTACGTTTTATACGGTTTTGTTGGAAACCTATCGTCCGTGTAAGTCGGCTGATAGGTGGAATTCCTTTACGTTTCATCTTCTATCTTTAGTTTTAGTTAATATAATGTTGAACATAAGACTCTTAAAGCGCCCCCAAGTCCATTGTTACATAATTTTTTAAGTTGGGTAATCCTGCCGACACCCGGCAGATGCGGCATGGACAGGCAATTGCTCCACACATAAGTAGCCGGTTGCCGTAAAATGTGGCCGTACCATCGAAGGCGACACTCCTGCAATTTATCACGGAGATAAAGGCTGTCGCGAATGCGGGAGTTCCTGACCCAGTTCCGCGACATCCACCACATGCACCGCAGCATATTCAAATACGTGACACGCAGCCTAGTCTAGGGGCGGTCTGTCGTAAAAGGCGCCTAGACAACCCTATCTAAATAGTAAAGCTCGTCTGTATGGAAAACACTTCTGGTTTTAAAACATGCCGCTATAATGACCTTACGTTGTGTTCCTGTGTTAACGCTGGCGTCACAAACATCCATAAGCAATGTGCTCTTTTACCTGCGAGCTTGGCCATAATTCTCACACAAGTTTTTGACTCACGCTGTCATTATCGGTAAGAACGTTACTCCTATTTTAACTGCCGTTTAATAAGCCAACCTACAGTCAAATTCAAACATTTAGCGAGAGGCGATGGTGGGACTCCAAGACTGTCTGGGTACCAACCACCCCTAGTCTCTTGATATGCATACATAAAAAAGGTGCGTGCGTACAAAGTACATATGTCAAACTAATATACAAACTAATTTTTAAATTTTCTAATAAATTTAGAAAAGAGAATTTATGAAATATTTATATTTTATATCTTAACTAGCAGCCCGTCCCAGCTTCGCATGGTTATTTAACAAAAAATTAAATCCTTCTATTTTTTTTCGGTCTCGGGGAAAAACCTCTCTTGACGGGTTCCCCCGGCCCGGGGAGACCGAGGGATTTAAAAGGGACTCCGGAAAAGATGTTCGACTACCCACTAAAAAACTCCGCTGTTCTCCTATCGTCTACGCCCGGGCCCACGGATATATGGCCTGCCGATCTCGTGGCCCGGGCCGGCACCGGCCCACGCTTTGTCTTAAAGCGGGCCCCTTCTAAAGTGCTGGCGCTAGGAGGTCAGGCTTTCGTCCCCCCGGCGCTCTCTTGTAACAACTCTATGAGTTGAGGGGGGCTGCGGAACAGCACGCGGCCTTTTCCCTCACGGCAATAGTGCGGGCGGCGGATCCTCCCCCGAGGGGCCGCCCGCGGCCGCTTTCTACGGCGGCCGGAGATCGTTGCCCGCCTTCCGGCGCCGACGACGCGGCCTACGTTGGCGGGAGGGGAGTGCGGAGGCGGACTCCCGCTCCCGTTCCGCCGCCTCCCTTGCAGACACTACTGCCTCGCAAAAGGAGGCGACGGCCGTCCATCCAGGATCGCCCCCGACCATGGACAGAACCAGGGCCGGGAGCGACAGGTCCGCGGCCAATTCCGGACGGGACTCGCATCCCCGTTGCGTGCTAGTCAGGCGTGTGTACGACTACCAGACGACATTCCAGAAAAAGCAGAGTCGCTTGACGTCGTAGCCGGCCCAGCAAGACCAACCGACAGCGAGGATGCAATTCCCGTCCCGGGAACACTCTCTGTGCAGGCGCAGTCGAAATAGGCATGGTTTTGACTACCAAATCGGGTCCCATGGTAGAACCCGGGACCCCAATCAGTATTCGCAACCATCCCATCGGGGACCATGCCACGAACAGAGAGCTAAGTTGGAAAGGATGTAAGAGGTAGACGGAAAGAAAGGTAGGACTCTGTCGCCTCGAACGGAGAGGGGAGTGAAGCGACGGATGCTCGGGCACCTCGGGTACGCACACCCGTGCACTCCTCGGACAGAGGAGCGCCCCTGGGGGCAAACCCTTCTATTTGCGTCAGGTTACTAAAAAAATAAAATTATAAAGAAAGTTTGAATATTATTATTTCTATGAGCTTTTATTTTAATGATTTTTTTTGCTATTACTTTTTATTTATTTTTCGTTATTTTTTAATAAGTATTCTAATTTTTGTAAAAACCCCAGTGACGCACGCCTACATTGCATAAGGTGCTGCCTAGCTAGCCGAACAGGGTGAGCGGCTACCACGCAACATTTTTCTAATACTTACATTTTTAAACTCGTGATATCTTTCGAATGGAATATCCGAATTGAATAATTCAAAAAGTTATATAAAGGTATTGAAACAGTTTTGAATATGAAGTAATTTATTTTGATAAGGATTAATACCAAGATCCAAATAAAGAGCCTTTTCTAGGGGCGGCATTTCAATTAATTTTTTAAAATAAAAGAACACTTATTGTGGCATAACTATAATAGACATATGCTGTCGCGACACTTTTTGTAGATAATGATGTGTTCTGCAAAGTTGTAGTACATTATTTTATTCTATCATCAATAGTTTTCGCAACGCACGCGATTTAAATAATATTTTAGGTAATTTTTTTACACTTCGGGTTACATTATTAGAGTTTTATTAAGGATCCCTAATTTTTTTGAAAATATAATATAGCCTATGTCACCCGGGGATAGTGTAGCTTCCCAACAATGAAAGAATTTTTTAAATCGGGTCAGTAGTTTCGGAGCCTATTCAAAGCAAACAAACAAACAATCAAATCTTTCCTCTTTATAATAATAGTATAGATAAACCAAACTCAACTGTATTCTATTGCAATAAAGTCGCAATTTGAATAGATATGTATGTATAAGTATAATTCTAAAATTACATTGTAGAACACTTCAATAATCCTTAAGCCATTATTAATAAAATAAAATAATAAGGTTGGTATTACTAGAGCAAAAAAACTCAACTGTATTTCATTGTAATAAAGTCGCAATTCGAATAGATATGTATAAGTGATGCAATCATTTAAAAATTACATTACAGTATAAGCCTTAAGCCATTATTAACAAGGTTAGTATTACTGGAGCAAAAAAAACGTTTCACATCTTCGTGACGCTGATATTGCGTTTCATCTGTAAAAATTTATCCTCATGCGCGCAAAGAAGTTTCACTTCAATAAACTCCTATATATGCGGAAGGCAGACTGCTAACTACAAAATGGCCTGTCAATTTGTCTGCTATTCTTCAGTAATAAAATAAAGTATACCACAAAGTTCAATCGACAGCTAATCCGACAGTCCAAGGTATTTCATCGACTGGATTCTATTGGAGACTGGTATGGATTAATGAAAGACAAACTAGTGGTAAAAACAATAATTTATAAAAACACGACGTGCTATTCGTATCGTGGTACGGTTGTAGAGCAGGGATTCCTAAACTGGGCTCCGCGGAACCTAGGCCGTTCCGTAGAATAGTTATCAGGGTTCCGCCAAAATTATTTATTATTAGCTATTAAATAATACCACGGTTACAAATATAAGGTTTTTAATTTCTGGATTGCCTGTGTGGACAAGAACAGCGCAGAATGTTTTCCGCTCGTGTATATCTTTCTACTAGAAAACGCGTTAGAATTACCAAATGAAATTAAAATTTATTATAACTGAACATTTGGTAAATCTTCTGAAATCTTTGTCCGATTACTATCCTGAAAATTATATTGATATTGAATGGGTACAAAATCCATTTATTATAAAAAAATAGAACCGCCGAAAAAACTGAAAGGCAAAAAATAATAAACCTTATTCTTATTAACCTTAATAACTAAGTTCTTAAACTAATGTAAGTATACCTAACGCCCTAAGTATACCTAATGGCGCCAGAGCCCTCACGTGTGTGCCCGTTCGGGTTTTTGTCTCGTTGACATTAACTTCGTAAACGCTCGGCATTTTCCGGCGAAGGGATGTGTCACGCTGCGCCGCCGCCGCGCTTCAAGCTTTACGTAATTAATTAATTTGCTTGTTTGGTGCCGACTCAAAATTAGTTATGTATACTTACATTAGTTTAAGAACTTAATTATTAAGGTTAAAAAAAGAAGGTTTATTATTTTTTGCTTTTCAGTTTTTTTGGCGGTTTAATTTTTTCGTTAAAAAGCTTTTATTTTATAATTTTTTGTGGCTATAATCTACTAATTACTACATGCTTAAATAAATCAATTCTGTCAAGTTATGCGTGATCATAGATATAATCAGTGAGTGAACAATCAATCATTCTCTGTTTACGTACCTTTAGGGTTGGATTTTTTTTTCCCAAATTTTGGTCCCATATAAATCTGGGACTTCGGGTAATAAAAAAGATTTTTTTTTAATCGGACTACTCTGGAAAAAGTTATGCGTAGTCATATATAAAAAAAGAAAAGAAAATTATACACGTCGAGTTGAGAACCTCCTCCGTTTTTTTCGTCGGTTAAAAATAATGAAATTGCCTGATGCAGATATTTTTTTAATGCTGTAGGATTGCAGATAGGCTGACGGCCCGCTTAGAATTTAGCAGTTACCGTTACCTATGGGTGTTTGCAACGCCAGTGGCATCGCGAACACGCTGCTGTCCCATAAGGGTACAGGAACTTGGGTCACTAATGCCGGAACACAACACAAAGTTATTATGACGGCATACTTAAGACCAAAGGTGGTCGCCGTCTAGACGGGCTTGAGGCCCTACTTACCACGTAGCTAGGGTGGGTTGTTTTGTCGGATTTTACGACAGGCCGACCCTGGCCGCAGAGGTTAGTATTCTTTCTCCGCCCCTGCACGGATAGTTATATGGCAAATTCTTCAAGACAATTCAGTAAGCCGCGCAGTTTTTGTTATCCGCGATCTCATACTCATAAGCAGTCTAGACACGCTAGGCTTTCGGAGACTGCGTATTCTACCGTATTTACTGTTCTACCATACGGAAGATTGTGTCTGAGAAGCACTTAAAAATAGTGGCTTCGTCATCTTTCCACCACCGCACTGACCGCCATTGGCTGGCCGTTCACCTCATTTCCTGGAGTGTCTTCTCTCTTGTACGAGATAGCTATCAAAAACGTTCCTGTCACGTATTCTCTGAATTTGGAAGGAAATCCCGCAAAGGTGTTGCAAATGTCCATAGGCGACGTCGACCACCGGCCGTTTGCCTGTTTGCTAATTCCAGCTATAAATGGATGACTCTTTTGTAAAAAAAATCATTAACAGACCTCACACTATAATTTTCATGCCCGGTGGTGATCTTTTACGGGTCCATACAAGGGTCTGCGTCATCAAAGCTACCTCCAGATACAGTCGCCAGATGCTAACGATAGTGCGCCAGCTCAGTCGTGTCGAGGTGTATATTTAATACGAAACCAAATCACGATGTACGATTCACACTTGACTACTTTTTGTATATTTTTTTATATGACGCACTTCACGTTGGCATTTTTGAAAATCCGCTCGTGTAAGTTTTTTTAGGAATTCTCATAACGGATCAAGGTCCAATGGCGTTGCTATCCGCATTTTTTATGTATATACCCAGTTTAGATTGTTATTATCTATAATGATAGACCCGTACAAAGACTGGACAGGCACTAGGTGGTACGGCCCTAAGCACAAGACGGTAACCACCCCTGACCTCTAAATATGGCGCCATGATTACCTAATGTGATAAGTGACCTAAGTTCTCCTACGAGATCGGAGCAAGCTAACAGTGTCAGTAGCTTCGCAAACATACTATTGAGTGGGGCGTCAGCCTGTCTGCAGTAAAAGACTTCCTACTGTTGGGCTCCGGAGAACACTTTTTTTAATAGCTTGAATCTAGCAGACACCCTGAAGCAGGTGGTCACCGCCGCCTAAGGAGGTTTGCAACACCAGAGGCATTGCCAACGCGCTGCCGGCCTCTTAAGATATTTTATAACGCCTTTTTTTGAAAAATCCCACGTGCTGCGATGGGAAAACCTCAGCCGGAAGCTCGTTCCAATTCCGGAGAGTACGCTTTCATATCCGAGCTTGACCATAATTCTCTCACAATATTTTGACTCACGCTGTCATTAACGGTAAAAACTTCTTATAGGTATATATATATATTGTTTTTATTGCTGTAGGATAGCAGATAGGCTGACGGCCCACTTAGAATTTAGCAGTTACCGTCGCCTTTGGGTGTTTGCAACGCCAGTGTCATTGCGAACACGCTGCTGTCCCATATGGGTACAGGAACTTTGGTCTCTAATGCCGGAACACAGCACAAGGTTATTATGGCGACATACTTTAGACCAAAAGTGGTCGCTATCCAGACGGGCTAGGGGCCCTACCACGTAGCTAGGGTGGGTTGTTTTGTCGCCTTTTACGACAGGCCGACCCCGGCCGCAGAGGTTAGTATTCTTTCTCCGTCTCTGCACGGATAATTGTAGTATTTTAGCTGCCGTTAAATAAGCCACACCTACTGTCAAATTTAAACATTTAGCGAGAGGCGAACTCTTATGTCGAAAACATATAGCTAATTAATAACCCCAAACCCGTTTTGGTAGCAACAGTATACACTTATGGATCAAGAAAATATATTTACATCGGCTGGATCAGTAGTTACGCAAGTTGTCTCGTACGGTCGTGTCTGTGGACTGTGGGAGTTCGATGACTGTGTAGGACAAAAATTTGTTCAGATATGTATGTGTGAAAAAGCCCTGCTATACAGATTTTTACATCCCAGATTGACATAAATGAACCTCAAAAAACTTTACCTTTGTATATACTTGTATATAGTTTACATAGTAATACTTGGTATGGAATTCAAACCCATGGGGTTTGCACGAAACAGCGTCATCTAACCGAAAGTAAGCAGCACAGCGCTTGTGCTATAGGTACTAACTAATATACATCCTAACTAATATTAGAAACTAGCTGACCCGGCAAACGTTGTTCTGCCATAAAATAAAATAAAATGTCAAAAAATTAAAAAAAATTTTTTGGGGGTGGGTCACCCCTAACATTTAGGGGGATGAAAAATAGATGTTGGCCGATTCTCATAGATACCGGATAAGCACAAAAAATCACTAACTCAATTTAGTTATCTGCCTACTGCCTACCCCCTAAGAACGATGGCGTGATTATTTATATCCTATGACCATTTCTAGGTTATCATCTATCACCATACCAAATTTCATCAAAATCCGTTCAGCCGTTTAGGCGTGAAAGAGGAACAGACAGACAGACAGACAGACAGAGTTACTTTCGCATTTATAATATTAGTATGGATGCGAAAGTGAGTTTGTTTGTTTGTTACGCTTTCACGCCTAAGCCGCTGAAGCAATTTTGATGAATTTCGGTATAATCATAGATTTTACCTTGGAGAAGGACATAGGCTACTTTTTTTTAAAGTTCATATGACAGAACCACGTATGCCGGGTTAATTAATTTCTATATAAGTATTGAAATTTTAATGATTAAATAACAGTACCAACCTTTTTCTAATAACTGCGCGAACATATTCTGGACATTGGTGTGATGATGCTTCCACCTCAGGCAGTATTGTTGCGGCGTCATCTTCATTTATACTTTTTTTTATTCACTATATAACTATTTAATCACTTCAAGGATTAATATTGCACTTTTGAGTATGATTGCTTCACTTAGTGAGTGATTGCGTCACTTCGAGAATAATTTAACCACTTCAAGAATTAATATCTTATTTTTTAAAAGCGATTCATTCACTTTTATAGAATATTCAGTTGCACAAATATTTATTACTAATATATTTTTTTTTATAAAAACACTAAACTAGTTGAATAAATAAATAGATCTTAATTGATTAATAATGTATATTTAAATATATTTTTTATTTACAAGGCTTTGGTCATGAAGGCAGGTTAGGAAAGATTTCTCTTAATTTATTATTTATTAATATATAACAATTTAATTCAAAAATTGTTTTGGTAGAAAAAATTTGGTAGAATTTTTTTCCTTATTGTGTTTTATTTATTAATATTTTAAGGTACTTTTAAATTATTTATATAAATAATTTTGTTTTGGAATGTTAAGTGCTTTCGGTGGCTGGTATCTTGTAATATCTGAAACAAAAAAATATATTTTTACTGGCTTAAACTGACATTCAGATTCATATAAAACCTTACTTATAAATAAAAAGACTGGGAGAAAGAAAGTTATAACTAGAAAATACGCCCAAAACAGCAGACAGGCTGACGGCCCATTTAGAATTTAGCAATTACCGTCGCCTATGGGTTTTGCAACGCCCGTGGCATCGCGAATACGCTGCCGTCTTATAAGGGTACAGGAACTTGGGTCATTAATGCCGGAACACAACGTTATTATGGCGGCGTACTTAAGACCGAAGGTGGTCGCCATCCAGACGGGCAGGCTTCCGGATAATAATGCGGCGCCGTTGCCGCGTTCTAAAGAAAGACAAGTCCATGTGGTGGCGGAAACAGAGCGGGATTGTGCTCACGCAGGGCCACTTGTCGCTGGGAGTTGGCGTTGCAAACACCCATAGGCGACGCTAACTGCTAGATTCTAAGCGGTCCGTCAGCCTGTCTGCTGTCCTACAGCAATAAATAAAATATCAACTGTCATATTGTTTGTCTAAAAAAAATAATAGAAAAAAAAACGTGTGCCTCTCGGGACGCCCGAAAGAAGTGATAACTTAAACTAATCTAAGTTGAAATATTTAATATTGAAATTTTAAGTATATTATGATATTAAGTATAATATGATAATAATGTAAGGAAAGGTTATTTATTAAAAAACCAAAAATAATTCTAAAATAACTAACGTTTACGAATTTCCGATTTTTCCGAAAACTGTTTCAAAATTATATTAAATTCTTAATAAAGAAAAAAAACGCAACTGTATTTCATTGTAATAAAGTCGTAATTCGAATAGATCTAGCGCTGTGGGTTAGAGTGCGAGAGGAGAGCCTGCCTACCGCTGCCGTATGCGTGAGAGAAAGGGAAGCCAGACAGACTGGCGCCGTAACGCGTTACGTAACGAAGCGGTTTACCCTCCCCTATGAAGTTATCATTTCAATAATTTATTTCATTGTCATCATCATCCTAGCGTTAGTCCCGGTTGCCACCCAAACTTTCGTTTCGGTGCCCGGGGTCCGCTTTCTGACTTTTTCTACTCCACTTTGCACGGTCTTCAGCATCCCTGGTAGTGAGCCCATTAGCACGCATATCACGACGACGACTTTACGACGTCAAGCCAGCACTTTTTGGGTTTACCCCTCCTGCCGGGGCACGACGGTGGCGGCATGGCCATACATTTTTTTCCCACGTAAGCATCGGGTTGCCGTAAAACGTGGCCGTACCAACGGAGCCGACACTCCTGCAGTTTATCCACAATGTCACGGATATGAAGACTACCGCGAATGCGGGAGTTCCTAACGCGGTCCTTCCGCGTCACGCTACACATCCATCGCAGCATATTCATCTCCGTGACACGCAGCTCTTGCTTGTGTCGCTCTAACACCGGCCACGCTTCACAGCCGTATAAAAGGACAGGCCTACTGATGGTCTTACAGACCTGACCCTTCAACTTTACCGGCATCTTGGGGTCACAGATGACACAAGTTACCTCACGCCATTTGGCCCACGCGGCAGCAACGCGTGCCTTGACGTCGCAATCGATGTCACCAGACGCATGAAACACAGATCCCCTTTGTTAACCGTCATTTCAACATGCACACTTTTTTTTAATGCTTTAGGACAGCAGACAGGCTGACGGGCCGCTTAGAATTTAGCAGTTACCGTCGCCTATAGGTGTTTGCAACGCCAGTGGCATCGCGAACACGCTGCTGTCCCATAAGGGTACAGGAACTTGGGTCACTAATGCCGGAACAAAACACAAGGTTATTATGGCGGCATACTTAAGACCAAAGGTGGTCGCCATCCAGACGGGCTTGAGGCCCTACCACGTTTTACCGCCATATCATCTTTTTACGGTTTCAAATTTAAAAAAAAATAAAAAAAAGTGTGTACGATAGAAAAGTACCTAAACACATTCAAAACTAAGCATGTGTATGTGTCCGCCAGCCGACGACGCTAGACAAACGTGGGAAACCCCAGACACACTCGAATGTTCATGAAAAATTTATTATATAGTGACACTTGTATTACTCGTAGTTTTGAGACAGACAATAGTCGTGTGCTATGCATAAAACTATGCATAGCACACGACGTAAGTATCCCCATACAATCTCTATAGAGATTGTATGGGGACCAGTAGTGCCGCGACAAGACTGCTGCGACAGTACTGCTGCGTGCAGCGTAGTTCGGAATCATACCTTAAAGGTTGTGACGACGATTACCAATTAAAATTAAACCCTGCATAGTAAATTAACTAAGCACTTCTATGATAAATTATTATTATTATTTTTTTATTGCTGTAGAACAGCAGACAGGCTGACGGCCCGCTTAGAATTTAGCAGTTACCGTTGCCTATGGGTGTTTGCAACGCCAGTGGCATCGCGAACACGCTGCTGTCCCATAAGGGTACAGGAACTTGGGTCACCAATGTCGGAACACAACACAAGGTTATTATGGCGGCATACTTAAGACCGAAGGTGGTCGCCATCCAGACGGGCTTGAGGCCCTACCACGTAGCTAGAGTGGATTGTTTTGTCGGCTTTTACGACAGGCCGACCCCGGCCGCAGAGGTTAGTATTCTTTCTCCGCCCCTGCACGGATAAATTTAATTTAATGAAATTACAAAACTGTAATATAGTAAAATTACTAATCAAATTTACTGTAACCGCTTGGTAAATTCCAAAAAATATATTCTATTTTTCTCAAATTGAGTTGAAGCATTTTGTTTAGTAAATTTATTAAATTGTTTTGCGTTACAACTTCCTACACATTTTTGGTAAAATTACCAAATAAATTTTTAACAGTGTGACCAAAGTTCCTATACCCGCTCAGCAGCTTGTTCGCGGCGCCTTAAGCGTCGCAAACATCCATAGGCGACGTCAACTGCTTACTAAGTGGGCCGTCAGTCTGTATGCAACAGCATGAGGAACACCTCAGAAAAAAAAGCCAACTGCCCAATCCCAATCTTCGGAAGCAGTAATTTCTAAAAGCATGAATCAAATCTAATAATGACGAGAGGGCTCGCTAGCTACGTTCGGTGTTCATACCCATTTCCTGGAGCCTCTTCTTTTCTATACGAGACGGTTCTCAAGAACGTTCATGTTGCGTACTCTCCGGATTTGGAAGAAGCCTCCGGCTGAGGATTTTCCAGCGCAGTACGATATGAGGTTTTTCAATAGAGGCGTTATTAAATTTCTTAGGGGTCGACATCATATTGTAAATAGCTCTGGTGTTGCGAACGTCTCTAGGCGACTGTGATTACCTGCTCCAGCCAAAAAAAAAACGTAAGTCTGATACGATCCAGTTTTAATCCCATATATACATAAACACCCAGACTTTGGACGAGAATTGATCCCGTAACTCAAGCAAGCGCTCCATGTAAGTAAACGGTAAACCGTTGTAACACGGAAGACGTCAAATCTCCCGTCCTGATTTGTATGCACGTGTCCATCAATTTTATGTCAGGGAACTTTAAAAAACAGATACTTGCGTCTTAGAAGAAAAACAGAACACAAATTCACCCACCAAAGTATTACATACTTGTCACACAATAATTTACATTTGAGTAAATATTTAACTGAACTAGCTGGGTTACCAGGAATAAAAAATAACCAGAAAAAACCACGCGTTTCAAAAATCGAAAAGACAAACCGCGCTTCAAGCCTGCCTGAAAGGCAATCATTCCTGATCTCTAAACATACCGCCATAATAACCTTGTATTGTCAGGCATTTTTATTCCAAGCAATAACTTTGATTGAAAAAAAAAATAAAAACTCGCATATTTAAGGATATTTGGATAACTTGGTATAACTTTAGATAAAACGGATGAATGAAGGATGTAGTCGATAATTTTTCAACTTTATAGTATCTTGAAACATCCCTGAGAAATTCAAAACGCTGCGATTTTTTTCTTAGTGCCCCTGAGCTTCAAATTTATCGTTTTCGCAAAAAATCGCCATTATGAGCAATTTTTAGATTCTTATTCATTATTGAAAACATAAAAATTTCCTCGATATCCTTATTCCTGCGAACAAAAAGATAGATTTTTGAAAAAATCCTTTAAAAAATCAAAATTTTTGGTAGCATTTCGACGAGCTTCTTGAGGTCTTGTTAAATAGTAAAATATTTTTTTAAAACTTCGGGGCTTAATATATACACTCACATGTAGTAGAAAGATCCTAAAATACATACACATAAATCCTAGAAAGCTATAGAAAGGTCATGATCTCTCACAAGTGTATTGAACACCTGCAGAGACGACGCTAGCTTTACATTAGTAGGCAACGCATTCCAAAGACGAACGGCGCTGACTGGAAATGACGTGTAGAATTGTCAATAGTTTGCTGCTTTGGTATAGACTTACCTATATAACTATAAAATTACCGTAAAATCAAAACACTGGCAACACTGACTGAAAAATACTTAAAATATCCCTATGCGTTAAATATAATAAACATTTATTTTGAACAGCCAGATAAGGACAAACCTCTGACACACGCCGTTATCGTGCAGAGCCGGCCATTTCGAAAATTATACTGATATATACATGTGTGTACGGCCTTATCGTGTTTTCAAACTCTAAAATGTATACGTTACAACCATATTAATAGTGACTTTTTAAAGTATATAATACTATACTTAATAATAATACAACTACATCAGTACTTAGTTTCACCGTCGCCTATGGTATATAGTAATAGCTCTGGTGTTGCAAACGTCCATACGTTTGCAACACCAGAGCTATTGCGCTGCCGCTCTTGAATGTATTTTGTCTTTTTAAAAAACACCATATCGTATTGCAAGCCTCGCCAGGTCTTCTTGTCAGCCATCCCCCAGTGCTCGAACATGTATGTCTTTGAGAAATGCGTGCTACCGGTGTTGACCTACATAGCCGAGACGTGCACACTGACGGTGGGACTGTTTCACAAATTTCAAGTCACTCAGCGGGAGCGAAGCTGAAGTGACAATGGGTCGGTCACGTCTCTCGCAGGACTGATGGACGTCCTGGAGTGGAGACCGCATCTTGTGAAATGTAGTGTAGGACGCCCCCTAGCCCTAGGGCTGGATGGGAAAAGTAAGGGACCGCGATTTGTGGCGAAATGTTATGATAATTAAACCAATAATAATAAGATGTAACTAAAAACATAGTTGCACTGTACCGTTTTAAAAATATTCCAATATTTTGTTTGTTTGTAATTGTAACGATAATTGTGTGTGCCTAGTTTGAAGTGATAAGAGGCGAACGTTGTCCGCATTTCGTCTATTTCGAAATATGTTTTGAAATTTATCATAGTTTAAAAATATTATTGGAAATCATCTAGAATTATTGCTGTGAAACTCTGAAATACCTTACCACCTTCTAATATTCGAAAAGCTCAGTCTAGTCAGTCCTTCAAGAATCTTCTGCATGAACACTTTTTAAAATTAAGTATTTCTTGCTTTACTCCAAATGTTTCACTTGTTTTTTACAATATGTTTAGACTTGTGTATGCTGTTTACTTTTTGAAATGAAACTTCTATGCGCGCATGATGGTAATTTTTTTACGAATGCAACGCAATATTAGCGTCACGAAGATGTGAAACGTTTTTTTTTTGCTCCAGTAATACTAACCTTATTAATAATGGCTAAGGCTTATTCTATAATGTATTTTTAAAATGATTGCATTACTTATACATATCTATTCGAATTGCTACTTTATTACAAAGAAATACACTTAAATTTTTTTCATAAATTCTCTTTTCTAAATTTATTAGAAGATTTAAAAATCAGTTTGCCGAAGAAGTTTCACTTCTGACATGTGTACTTTGTGCGCACGCACTTTTTTTTATCGCTGAAGAACACCAGACAGGCTGACGGTCCACTTAATAATAGGCAGTTACCATCGCCTGTAAATATTTTCGACGGTAAGGGCACCGCGAACACGCTGCTGTCTCATAGGACTACTAGGTTGTTATGGCGGCGTACTTATAGAGCAAGGGTGGTTGCTGTCCAGACAGGCTAGGGGTCTTACCACGTAGCTAGGGTTGTTTTGTCGCCTTTTACGACAGGCCGCCCCCAGCCGCAAGACCAGTACTCTCACTCCGCCCTTTCACGGAGATCTCTTGTTCTTCATAAGGCATTCACTCATTATATATCCATACACTAGGCTATCACTTTTTAGAATGTCACTGTTCTAAAAGTATGGGGTGCTCGATATCCAATCGTTATAACTTTTTACTAGTTTTATTCCGAAATGCAGTTAGTTTTTTTTTATTGCTGTAGGACAGCAGACAGGCTGACGGCCCACTTAAAATTTAGCAGTTATATATGCCATCGCAAACATCGCTGTCCCATAAGGGTACAAGAACTTGGGTCACTAATGCCGGACGGAACACAACACAAGGTTATTATGGCGGCATACTTAAGACCAAAGGTGGTCGCATCCAGACGGGCTTGAAGCCCTACAACGTAGCTAATGTGGTTTGTTTTGTCGCCTTTTACGACAGGCCGCCCCGGCCATAGAAGTTAGTATTCTTTCTCCGCCCCTGCACGGATACAGTAAACATCGTACAAATAGTTTAGAAATATCATACAAAGCACCCTTTTAGAACAGTGGCATTAATTTTCTCGTCAGTAATTTTATTATTATTTTAAGAATTATTTTTTACTTTTTAGTTTGATAATTAATCATACTTAAAACAAAATTAGATAAAAGATAATTTACTTTATTTTAATTAAGTGCCAGATGGCGTTTCGGCAGAAGGAAAAGAAAGCGTTAGTCCTGATGATCTTGATAAGGACTATGGGACAAAATTATTAAATTTGTATATTGTCATCAGGTCTTGATAAGTGTGCATAATTTTGAATTGTTTAATCATTCAAAGTGGGTAAAAATCGAGTACGAAAATTCCGTTACATACAGGTCAAATTAATAAAAGCGTGGTAAAAAAATTTGCAGTTAATAAAAAATAAAGTAGTTTCCAACCAACCAACAGCCTTTCAATACATAACATGGTGCCAGTTTTTAATCACAGCAAAAAATTATAAAACTATAAGTATATGCGAAGAATTCTTGTTGTAAAAGTTTGTAATAATTATCATCGGTAGAGCATAATCTATGTTTATTAAAATGGAACACCGCCGGAATTGAGTCTGGAAACAACTCCGTCAGCCGGGCTGACGCGTGTAAGCATTGTAAAACGCAATTCACTTTGTACCTTATATACACGTGTATATAATCAAAAATCTCTGTATTATTTTTAATAAACATTTTATTTAATAAAAAAGTGCGTGCATTCAAAGTATATATGTCAGAAGTGAAACTTCTTTGGCAAACAAATTTTTAAATCTCGTTTATATTTATATTAATCTAAAGGAAAAGGAAGATATATGTTAGTAATTTAATGAATTTAATTGTCATTAAAATATTAAAAGTGTCGAAAATTAATACAAATTATAAATTTTATTTTATTTCATCAATATCTACATTATTTGATGCGTTTTCTATTGGTATTGTTGTGACTAAAGCATTATGATAAGTAAAATATGCTACGTTTGCCCTTTCTCACTCTCTTTTAATCGGTCTCAATCGCTCTCTCCCTCTTCTTCAACAAAAACGTTTCACATCTTCGTGACGTTTCATCCGTAAAAATTTTACCCTCATGCGCGCAAAGAAGTTTCACTTCAAAAAAACAAAAATCATTTATTTCGGCACTATACAAATTAAAAGAATATCGTTGCTATGCAAAATTAATGACATACTGTACTGGAGCAGCAATGTTCACCTCAGTTCATCACAACTATATAATGGTTTTATAGATTTGATGATGATTTCGTTGTGCGTCCGTGTGTGTGGACTCGGTCTCCTCATAGTCAAGTGAATGTAACCATGTTATAATTTTAACTTTGCACTGATACCAAATCTTAGTCTTCCTGCCCTTGACCCACATTATATGGAGTCAACTCATCGCTCCCTTAGTAATATAAAGGCCTATTTCAAAAACACAAACTTTTGAGAAAACGCGTTTAAAGATTCGGGATTCTCGATATTTTTACTCTATCATTCATAATAATATCGTAATTTAAAGTGCTATAGCCCTGAATTTTTTTATGTAGACTATGATAAACGTACTATAGTATTAACAGCTGAAAGTTGCAAAAAAAATTGATTCAAATACGTATTGGCGCCTTACTAGTTGAGCCTCTCTAGGAGGAAAAGGCGGGCGAGAGGGTGGTGTGAAAGGGACAAAATTACAGTATTCATTAAAAAATTAGGTTTTTTCTGCTTTGTGAAAGCAAAGTGGTAGAACAGTTTATATTGACCCCATATAACGTAAAAAGTCAAAACCTCAAAATTTCGAGTTGTGCCCATATATTACTAAGGGAGCGACATGTTCTCTCCTTAAACTCCCCTCTATTAGTCGTCATCTCAACATTCACACCCGTTTCTCCTCTTTAGTCTACCTTTACTCCTGTATCAGGCATTCTTCCCTTGGCCAAACCACGCAAGTCTGTTACTTTTAAGTTTTGCAACCACTAATACTACTCTCACACTTCCTCTAATATACTCATTTCTAATTTTATCCATTTTTAACTCGACACATTCATCTCAGCATACGCATCTCCGCAGCATGCAACCCCCATTCATCCCCCCCCCCCCCTTTGTGTCCCGGCATTCCGATCCTACAATACGACAGGCCTTATTATTCATTTCTAAATAAATATTTATAGTTTTTTTTTTAAGAAATATCAAATCGTACTAATGTTCGATTTCACAATATTACAATCCGCCATTTTCCTATGAGACCGCGTCGAGCTACTTTCATTTTCCAAGAACGAAAACGCAAAAAATGCCCGCTCGAATGCAATCGACATTTGAAGTGTTGCGGTACAGTACTGTACGAAACAGTATTTATTCGTGCAGGGCGGAGTATGAATACTGACCCCGGAAGGTGGCCTGTCGTCAATGGCGACAAAACCCTAACTAAGTAGGGCTCCAAGAACGTCTGTATAGTAATAGTGGTGGTTCATACTAGGTAAAATTGGAAACCTAGTGTAACAGGTTCCAATTTCAGATCCTGTTCCAACAGCCTGTTTCATCAATAGTTCGGATACACATTCAAAACATACTGTTGAAATTATTACTAGCTAATTTTCATTGAACTAAATTGTAATATATTAAATAAATTAGCTACATATTTCAATAACAATGTTTTGAGTTTCAAGTTTATTTAAAATAAAATCACAATTACATTGATAATATTACGCCATATGTTTTTGTATTTAATTTTCAACGGTAAATTCCATAATAATTTTTTGTGTGTGTATCCAAATGGTTTAACAGTAAACGGGCTGGGAACAGATATCACCTTCAGTGCAAGTGCTCTCTTTTTATTAGCATAAATTAGAATATAGAAGAGCTAGTTCCAAGCTGTCCAGTTCCATTTTGTATCTCTACTCACTATTGTCGTTAGGTAGATTGTTACAGTCGAGTACCTAAATGTTTCATAGTACATTTTGGAACAGAAACAGGTTTGTCAGTTAAGACGGAACAGTTCCAAGTTGTTACTTTTGAAAACATGTTTTTAACCTGTTCCAATATATACGCTTCGCTCCTATATAGTAACCATATTTGTTTCTAAATCTCTCTGCGGTTGTACCATGGCTGAGGATCGTGGTCATCATTGGTCGTGAACACTGGTGCTGTGATGCACATTGTTTTAATAATCTGCCTCCTTCGGTGCCTATCCGTTGCGTCTCTGATGACCTGGCAACATTTGGATGAGGTTGGAGCCTTTACTTTATCACACCATCTGGTTGGAGATGGTCAGTCCGCGGACTCGTTTACCCTTCGTGTTACAATCGGCTTTTCTAGGTTGTTATCTGCCTTCCTCAATATGTGGCCGTAATAAGGTATCTAAATATGCCACCACAATAACCTTGTTGCGTCCCAGCATGAGTGACTCAGGTCCCAGTTACTTCCGTAGCATGACCTTAGCGTCGCAAACATTCATAGGAAAAAGACAAAATAAATAAAAAAGCTATAAAATAAATGACAAATAAGAGAACTACAGAGAAAAAAAGGACGGCAGGGCAAAAAGTTAAGAGCCGAAAAAATGCATCCCTATAAATAAATAAGTAGCGGACAATACTGGCTACGCAAGCAGCGAATTGCAGCCTCATGTAAAAAAAAAACATTCCTAGGCGATGGTAACTTTATTTTGCTGAGGAACAGCAGACAGTCTGGGTCGGTCTACTAAATACTAAGCAGTTAAGCCTATGGATGCTTACGATTATGGTGGCATACTTATACAACAGGGGCGGTTGCCATTCAGACGGACGTGGGGCTCTAACACGTAGCTAGGGTTGTTTTGTCGCCTTTTACCCTAGCCGCAGAGGTTAGTATTCTTACTACGCCCCTGCATGGATAAAAAAAATGGTTACTATTCAGTGCAGTCTGTCTCGAGAAGCCGGAAGGGTCTACAAAGAGGTATTCCACGAGAGGATTTAAAACAATTTTAGGTAATACTGCTTGATGAAACGTACTGTGTGGTTGGGCGCAAAAAGCGCTGCGCAAACGCAATCGAGGTTCGTATTCTGTTACGATTGGTTGAGAAATATCTTAACAGTTACGGTATTGAACATTTTTAAACTATCATTGTACTCATTTCTGAACTGTTTAAAATATATTTATAACGTGTCCAAACAATAATCTATACAAATAAATAAAATTGGAGTGTCTGTTTGTAATATTAAAATAACCGCCTTTTACTAAGTGCATTCAGACGTATACACGGTACATATACGAAAACATTTTGTACAATTTTTGTCTGTCTGTCTGTCTGTTTGTTCCGGCTAATCTCTGAAATGGCTGCACCGATTTTGACGGGACTTTCACCGGCAGATAGCTGATCTAACAAGGAGTAACTTGCTATTTTTATATTAGAAAAAAAATAGTTTTTGTTAAAAATGATCAGTTTCGGAAATTTTATATTCCAATTTAAGTTGACCTCAGATTTATATCATCAATCATATGAAATAGGGTTTAGCTTAGGCTAAGGACTTTCTAGGTTCGAACGCACGTATTCCGAAGGCGCATGGCGTAACAGTTGCATTCGATAACACTAAGTGTTTGCATATTTCATTTATTTATATTTTAGGGTTTATAGGGTTTGTAATCCAAAATAAACCATAAGATTTATCCAAAAAATGCTGCCCAAAGACACTATTCCACGTGGACGGAGTCGCGGGCACAGCTAGTAGACCATAATATCATGTCATTAAGCCTGTCCTTTCATACAATTGTGAAACACGACTGGTGCTGGAGCGACACAAGCAGGAAGTACGTGGCACAGGGATGAATATTCTGTGAATGTGTGTGATGCGAAAGGACCTCGTCAGGAACTCTCGCATTCGCAGAAGCCACACGTCCGTGACATTGCGAATAAATTGCAGGAGTGTCACCTTCGCTGATATGGCCACGTTTTGCGTCAACCGGCTACTTTCGTGGGGAACAAATGTCTGGTCATTCCGCATCCGGCGGGCCCCTGCAGGAGGGTTAGACCCAAAAAGAGCTGGTTTGATGTCGTAAGGGATGATATCCGTGTGAAGTGGAGAAGAAAAAGCCGGAAAGCAGACCCTAGGCACCGAAGCGGGAGTTTGGGTTGTTTAACTCAAAGATGATGATGATAACATCGCACTGCTGATCACGCCTCCCCCTAGAAGTCCAAAACGGATTGATAGATTAAACTGGTTTCGTTCTATGTCTAGATTGATTTAGAATAAGACCTATTTAGATTTTACCATAGTACCGTACTCAACTATAGTAGATGTTTTTAAAACAATACCACCATTTTACTCCGTACAGAGGCAGAGTGTGTATACCAACTCATGTAGCTGGAAGGTCTTTTTTATTGCTGAAGAACAAACAGCAAACTGGCTGACGACCCACAATAGTAAGCAGTTACCGTCGCATATGAATGTTTACGACGCTAGGGGCACCGCTATCACGCTACTGTCCGCGTACACAATATACAAGGTTATTATGGCGACATACTTATAGACCAACGGTGGTTGCAGTCCAGACGGCCTTGGGGCATGTCGTAAACGGCAATAAAACAATCCCCAGCCGTTATGAATGGCAACCACCCCTGACTGAAAGACATGCCATGACCTTGTGTTGTGGCATAAGTGGACAGGTTTCATTCTCCTCTAGGAGGACGGCAACGTGTTAGTGACGCCCCAAGCGTCACAGACATTCATGGATAGAAACTGCTTATTAAGTATACCGCCTGCAGCTGTCCAGGAACAAAAAACAGCGCTTCAACACTTCCACGAGCTATGGGAAGTCAATATGATTATGTCGAATGACTGTTCTCAAACAATTCATCATCAGAATACTTGTGTATTCATGCAAAACCGCGCTGGTTTCTAAACAGTTACACGCCGTGCGCCGGCGGGCAATTCGTTAAATATTTTCAAGTCTATTTGAGCTTGGGGGTGAATTGGTGGTTACTTAAGAAAACGTAAAAGGATGCTAGTAAAAAATATAGCAGCTGAAATTGTAAGTTGACGAAAATTGCAAACTGTCAATATTTGTAAAAAAATAACAAAATGGTTACAAAAATTTTACAGTAACATAAAAAAAATTAAACCGCCGAAAAAACTGAAAAGCTAAAAATAATAAACCTTCTTTTTATTAACCTTAATAACTAAGTTCTTAAACGAATATATAAGTAACTAGCTGACCCGGCAAACGTTGTTCTGCCATATCCATACTAATATTATAAATGCGAAAGTAACTCTGTCTGTCTGTCTGTCTGTTCCTCTTTCACGCCTAAACGGCTGAACGGAAATTAAAAAAAAATTTTTGGGGGTGGGTCACCCCTAACATTTAGGGGGATGAAAAATAGATATTGGCCGATTCTCATAGATACCGGATAAGCACAAAAAATCACTAACTCAATTTAGTTATCTGCCTACTGCCTACCCCCTAAGAACGATGGCGTGATTATTTATAGCCTATGACCATTTCTAGGTTATCATCTATCACCATACCAAATTTCATCAAAATCCGTTCAGCCGTTTAGGCGTGAAAGAGGAACAGACAGACAGACAGACAGACAGACAGAGTTACTTTCGCATTTATAATATTAGTATGGATTTTGAATCAGCGCCAGTGCCTTGCCCGTTCGGATTGCTGTCTCGCTGACATTAACTTCGTAAACGCTCGGCATTTTCCGGCGAAGGGGCGTCACGCTGCGCCTCACTCTTTACATATTAATTAATTTGCTTGTTTGGCGCCGAATCAAAATTACTTAGGTATACTTACATTCGTTTAAGAACTTAGTTATTAAGGTTAATAAAAATAAGGTTTATTATTTTTAGCTTTTCAGTTTTTTCGGCGGTTAAATTTTTTTGTTAAAATGTTTTTTTTTTTAAATTTTTTGTGGCTATAATCTACTAATTACTACATACTTAAATAAATCAATTCTGTCAAAAGTTATGCGTGGTCATAGTTATAATCAATGAGTGAACAATCAATCATTCGCTGTTTTCGTACCCTAAGAGTTGGATTTTTTTCCAAATTTATATGGGACCACCTTCGGGATATACCCTTTCCAATAAATATTTTAAATAAAATAGATTGAAATTGTGAGATACATTGTGTTTTCATGTGATTGCCAAGTCAATCTATTTTATAATTTAAAACATAAAAGATTTTTTTATTAAAAATCAATATTTTGATATGATCACTATAAGATGTTGTTAGGTTAAGTACTAAGTACGTAATAACTTAAGACAGAAGGTCTTATAAGTAGGGACTTATAAAGCAACCGACTTGGTATTAGATGGATCTCACAACCTTTTTACGGTAGAAGAACTGAGTTGCGAGACTTGGTTTTTTTACAAGTTTTGTTTTTGATGGCATAATTATATTCTCTTGCTTAATAACATTTACCGTAATTCTAACAGCATACAGTGAACTCAGGGTGCAGGGGTCCTCACGTTTTCCTCCACAAATACGTGACAATCGTGTACTCAACCTATACTCACATTATAAAATTTGTTGATAAACTTAGAAGTAACAGACTAGCGTGGTTTGGCCATGTAATGCGACAGGAAGAATGGCATATAACTAGGCAAATGATAGAAATCCATGCAGGGGCGGAGAAAGAATACTAACCTCTGCGGCCGGGATCAGCCTGTCGTAAAAGGTGACAAAACAACCCACCGTGGCTACGTGTTAGGGCCTCAAGCCCGTCTAGATGGCGACCACCTTTGATCTTAAGTATGCCGCCATAATAACCTTGTATTGTGTTCCGGCATTAGTGACCCAAGTTCCTGCATGGGACAGCAGCGTGTTCGCGATGCCACTGGCGTTGCAAACACCCATAGGCGACGGTAACTGCTAAATTCAAAGCGGGCCGTCAGCCTATCTGCTGTCCTACAGCAATGGATGGATACAGAAGGAGATGTAGACAAGAAAAGAAAAGATGATATGGCGCTAAGGGTGTAAATGTTGAGATGGCGGCTAACAGAGGAGAGTGGAAGGAGAGAATATGTTGTGCCGACCCCATATAATGAGGGACAAGGGCAGGAAGAAGACGCACATTAAAAATCTATGTACCTTACATTTTATGTATGTGGATATATTTTTTAAGATATCGGTCGAAATTTTAAAAATACATATTTTTTTAACTTACTAAAAATCACGCACTAAACGCGCCATGGGTGACCTGTATCGACGTCTAAAGTTATCTTCGAATGTTTATTTTTCCAAAAAAACGTTCGCTTATCAGTCGCGGGGTATAAAAATATTATTTTTATAATATGTATTTGTGTCGGAATCATCCAAAACGTTGAGCATTATCGAATGGAGACACCCAGACGACGAGGCGGCGAATTTCAATCGATGTATCAGTTGTATTTAAATATAGAATCTCCATAAGCCATACATCAAGGGATGCTCCAAAAGATTCAAGTATTCTCATGTTTAGGAATGATACTCTGTCGCCTAGAGACTTTTCTCCGTGCTGGGGCGGAGTAAGAATACCACTGCAACCGGAGTAGACCTGTCCTGAAAGGTGACAAAACCCTAGCTACAAGGTAGCGCCCCATGCCCGTCTAGATGGCAACCGCACCTGGTGTATAAGTATTTCGCCATAATAACCTTGTGTTATGTTCCAGCATTAGTGACCCAGTTTCCTGTACTCCTATGGGATTGCAGCGTGTATTTGATGCCCCTAGTGTCGTAGACGGTATCTGCTTACTATTAAGTGGGCCGTCAGCCTGTCTGCTGTTCCTCGGTAATAAAAAAGGGATGTGACGGATTAGTCAGACCGCAGCCCCGCCGGCCTGCTTTTGTAGGCCTAAACAAATCTACCGTAAGCATAAATTAATCGTCATTATTATGACGTCACATTCTCAATAAAAATTCTCACAACGCATGTACAAAATGGACTTACAGATTGGCAGACTGAAAATAAGATCATTTTTAATTATTACTATTTTCACTTGATAATCAAAGTTGTCAATATTTTCACACAAATGACGTGATCTTTTGACATTTGAATTTTGATAAAAATCATATAATAATTAAAACTACTTTATGGATTAAGACGGTGTTCACATTGTTTTTTTTTATCTTATCGGTTAAAAATTCCACTATTCATTTTTCTTAAAACCTTAGTTTTAAGAAGGACGGAAGGACGTCTTAACGTCCTTCTGGCGTAACGACTACGCACGGCGGTACGCTTACGAAGGACACGGGTTCGATTCCCGCCCAGTGTCTGGGTGTTTATGGTTAATATATATTTATTTACAAAAGAAAAGTATATATGTAGTATATCAGTTGTCTAGTACCCATTACACAAGTGCTATGCAACTTAGTTTGGGACTAGATGACGTTGTGTGTATTGTCCCAATGTATTTATTTATATCCTTACTAATATTATAAACGCGAAAATTTGTATGTATGTATATTTGTTACTCTTGCATGCAAAAACTACTGAACTAAATAAAACTGAAAAACTAAATAAAACGATAAGTTTTTTTTTTTTTTTTTTTTTTTAGTGTTTTAGGATAGTAGACAGGCTGACGGCCCGCTTAGAATTTCGCAGTTACCGTCGCCTATGGATGTTTGCAATGCCAGTGGCATCGCGAACACGCTACTGTCCCATAAAGGTACAGGAACTTTGGTCACTAATGCTGGAACACAACACAAGGTTATTATGGCGGCATACTTAAGACCAAAGGTGGTCGCCATCCAGACGGGCTTGAGGTCCTACCACGTAGCTGAGGTGGGTTGTTTTGTCGCGTAGTATAGTGTATATAAGTGTATGTATATATATAAGTGTCAAGTAAGTAAGAAAATATTCTGCCATCTGCAAGCTATTCTGGTGTGCGCTGTAAAAATCGTTAGAGTTACATGAATATCATGTATAATTTAAATGTTTATCTTAAATAGTCCCACAAAATAGCCTACGACAGTATACATATGTCTATCTTTTATATGAAAATTGATAATTTATTTCTAATGCACATTTTGTAGTAACAATTCTTCTAACTATATCTTCTACTAACCTAAAAGTGGAAAGCTTACTCAATCCGAGATTCACGAAGTGACGAATTTCCGTTTTGTGTTGAATTGTACTTCACTTGATTTTTATATCATCATCATCATTTCAGCCGGAAGACGCCCACTGCTGGACAAAGGCCACCCCCAAAGATCTCCACGATGATCGGTCCTGCGCTGCCCTCATCCAACCTATTCCGGCGATCTTTACCAGATCATCGGTCCATCTTGTGGGGGGCCTACCAACATTGCGTTTAGTCCTATTAATTCGTTTTGTTGCCTCAGTTTGGACCACATTTTATACGAATATATGTATGTAGGTGATACGAAGTTCACTGGGTCATCTAGTGTAATATAATTTCTCACGATCGGCAGCGCGTTGGCAACGCCCCTGGAGTTGCAAACGTTCATAGGCGACGAAGACCACTTTATTTCGAGGAAAATTCTTATGATTGATGAGTCTGTGGGACTCCGGAAAGCCCACGCTCACGCGTGGCTCAGGCCGGCGCCATCCTCGTCCTTCTGTCAGAGCGAGCCTTTCCTTTGGTAGGCGCCAGGGGGTCAGGATTTAGTCCCCCGGCGCTCTACTATATCAATTGATGGGTCGCCTGGAACAGCACACGAAGCTCCACCTCGCAGCAAAGTCAACGAAATACTACCGTTTCCAAAAAAAAGAAACTCTTACTAACAAAACTTAATTTAATTATTTTTGAAATAATATTACAATGAAATTTTTACATCGGCTAGTATTTTCCTTAATCTATACAAATAAATAAAATTGGAGGGTCTGTTTATAATAATAAAATAACCGCTTTTTACTAAGTGCATTCGGATGTATACACGGTACATATACCAAAACAACATTTTTTACAATTTTTGTCTGTCTGTCTGTTTGTTCCGGCTAATCTCTGAAATGGCTGCACCGATTTTGACGGGACTTTCACTGGAAGATAGCTGATGTATCAAGGAGTAACTTAGGCTATTTTTATTTTAGAAAAAAGAAATAGTTTTTGTCAAAAATGATAAGTTTCAAAAACTTAATATTCCAATTTAAGTTGACCTCAGATTTATATCATCAATCATATAAAATAGGGTTCAGCTTAGGCTGGACATTGTAGGTTCGAACGTAAGTATTCCGGAGGCGCATGGCGTAACAGTTTCATTCGATAGTACTGACTGTTTGCATATTTCATTTATATTTTAGGGTTTATAGGGTTTGTAATCCAAAATGAACCATAAGATATCCAAATAATTCTGCCTAGTCACTATTCCACGCGGACGGAGTCGCGGGCATAGCTAGTATATATTATATTTCATAATACGTAGAGTCCCCCGTTACTGCCATTAGTGTTTCAAAATGAATGATACCCAAAAATGTTTTTAACGATGTATGTTTTTCAAAATTTGTTAATAGCCGTGTTATAAGCCGTGTAAAAGCGAAATCGTGTTAAACAGGTACCTAGTAAACATAAGTGAACTGAGATGACCGATATGTGTAACCCGTTAATTCGCCTTAGACAAGCATGACAGATATGTACTTTATAGTATCATATCTATAGTCATCATCATCATCTTAGCGTTCAATCTCGGTTGCAGCCCAAACTCTCGCTTCAGCGCCCGGAATCCGCATTCCGACTTTTTATTCTCCACTTCGCACGATCTTCGGCATCTCTGTTGATTAGTCCAGTGGCACGCATATCAAACAAGCACTTTTTGGGTCTACCCCTGCTGCCGGAGCCCGGCGGAGGCGGTATGGCCAGACATTTGTTAGCCACGTAAGTAGCCGGTTGCCGTACAACGTGGCCATAGCAGCGAAGGCGACATTCTTGCAATTTATCCTCAATGTCACGGACATGGAGGCTAACGCGAATGCGAAAGTTCCTAACGCGGTCCTTCCGCGTTAGGAACTCACACGTCCACCGCAGCATATTCATCTCCGTGACTCGCAGTGCCTGCTTGTGTCGCTCCAGCACCGGCCACGCTTCACATCCGTATAAAAGGACAGGCCTAACGATAGTTTTATAGACATGTCCCTTCAATTTAACCGGTATTTTAGGGTCACAGGTAGAGAATACAATCCCGAGCACGTTTTTCGATCCCGGGATTAAGGGATTCTTGATGTGTAATCCCGGGATCCCGGGGCCAACCCGGGATTAGACTATGTGGTTTCTAATTGGGCTCAAATTTAAAAAAAACGAGTAATTTCTAGTAAAATGATTTTAATTTTATTCCACGAGTCCACGACACAAATCACAATATAGTAAAAAAATAAAAAAGACAAAACAAAGACACTATATTTTGTAAGTAAGAAATAACGAGACAATAAACTTATTTAGAATTTCGAAAATACAGTTGTAGAAATATCAATGCATCCAAGGTTTGACTTCCAAGCCTGCTGGGAAATCCCTTCTAAGTTCTACGACAAACATATTATTAGAGCTGTACCTATGTAGTACGTATCGTACGCATATATCAAAGGTTTGTTTTTTTTTGTCGATATGTAATAAATGGAATTAATATAATCTAGGCAAGGTAATGACCTTGACAATGGTCAACTCGCAACGGACAACGGAATGCAAACTAGACCTGTTTGTGGCAAACCCGAAAATCCCGAGATTAGCCAAGTACAGTCCCTGGATTTTCGGGGTCAGAAAACGGTCGGGATCCCGGGATTGTATCCTCTAGTCACAGGTGACACCAGTGACACCACTCACGCTATTTGGCCCACGCGGTAGCAATGCGTGCCTTACCGTCGCAATCAATGTCAACCTTCAATAAAAATTTCTGACTTTATTTCTTAGACACTTGGCCTTTATCTAAAAAAATATATATTACGATATCTTCATCTAATTTAAAGTCATTAAAGTTTTAAGAAACAATGATTTGATATGTGTTTACTTGCCGCGGAGAAGTGGGGCAAGCGATGTAGCGCGCATGCGTACGATGTCGCGGGTATCAGCTAGTATTATAAATGTGAAAGTGACTCTGCCTGCCTGTCTGTTACGTTTTCGCGCCTAAATTGATGAATCAATTTTGATGAATTTGGGTTTGGAGATCCTTCTCCAAACCGAAATTCATCAAAATTGATTGTCCTCATAGGTTATTTTTTTTTTTACTATGGCAGTACTAAATTTTGCCGGGTCCGCTAATTGTTTTATATGTCAACCAAATCACACCGTTGACGCGGACCTAGCTATATTGGTAACGTATATAAATAACCATATGTCCATTACTAGTTGTGGGACGTTTGGCTTGTTATACTAATTCCTGGACTCGAGCTCCGAAGGTTGGAGTCTCTTTTTCCTTTATCCCAATGTATGTCGGTCAGCACACATTCTCTCCTTCCATTCTCCTCCCTTAGTCGTCATCACAACATTCACACCTTTTCTGCCGTATCATCTTTTACATAATTCATCTTATTTTTACTCTACATTTTTGACATTCTTCTTTACTCATTATATGGTCTCATCATACCTGGTTAGTCTTCTTTCAGCTTCTCAATCACTGGCGTTTATACTTTCACACTTTTTTTACCTATGTAGAGTTCAGCAGACAGGCAAACGGCCCAGTCTAGCAGGTGATCACCGTCGCCTATAGACGTTTGCAACATCAAAGGCATTGCGAACGCGCTGCCTGCCTCATAACCTCAGCCGGAAGCTCATTCCAAATTCAAAGAGTACGCAACATGAACGTTCTTGAGAACCGTTTCTTACAATAAAGGTACCCCTGATATTTTCATCACTAATTTTATCCATTTTATGAAAACCCTTAATAATGTCTTACTATTAGATAAACATCCCTTAAACTGTGAGTGCGGCAGTTGTTTAAATATCGTAACCCTTGGCTGCCCATATACAGTTAATGGTTACTAGTTAGAAACCGCTAGACGGCAACCGGCTGCAACTGTGGTCCAAGCGAAAGACGCGGAGCGAATATGTTCCCCCAATTAACAGCTCTTTCCAGTTTCGCGACAAAAAGTAGCCTATGTCCTTCTCCAAGGTACAATCTATCTCTATACCGATATTAATCAAAATTATATCTGTGGTTTAGGCGAGAAAACGTATCAGACACAGTTACTATCACATTTATGGACGCTACACAATACTTGTAGTGTACAGAATATAAAAATAGTCGATTTTACAATTAATTAATTAAAAATACGTGATAAAAGCTATCCTATCTTAGGCACGCCAGCAAAATACACATTAAAAAAAACGTGAAAATCGGTTAGATAGTTTCAGAGTTCATCGTGAGCTGTTGCTGAGTGACACGAAAATTATATATCATAAATATGTCGAGCTCTCTCATCGACTTGTGTCAAAGAGCGCTGGCTCAATAAAAGGTGGACTGTATAATTTTCTATTGTACCGATCCCCACACTAGAAAAGGTACTAAAACTCCACCAACCTCGCGACCTCCTCGGTCTGGATCAGCTCAGGTGCAGCTCGCAGTGGAATCACGCACGGCGTCACTCTTGTAAATTATTGTCCAATAATATAAGGAGTCTAAAAATATGAGGTGGTTCTTCACACACGGTGCAGTGTTTTCGATTGTCTAGTCAAACGTTGACACAAGAGACGAGAAATTTAATGAACTACCCTCGCTTCAAACAGACATGATGGTAGTCGCCGAAAATTGGCTGAGCAATAATTTTGTACCTATATCTAGATAAGGATCGAACAATATATAAACATCAGATGTTACCCACAAGCGAACTGCCTACTTTGGATCTAGATGGCGCTGTGTAAAACTATCAGAGTATTATTTATTTATTTATTTACAAAATGTTATAACCAGAGTTTGTAATAGTTTCTTCCCAACACCGCAGACAAATTGGCGACGTATCAAACTTAAAAAAATGGTACCCACAAGACAGCCTTTCATAATATAATAAGACTTCTTTGTTCCATAATATATATTGTTACAACCAGAATTAAAATATAAAAAATATAATGTGTACATTAATTATGGACGCCCTTTCAGGTAAAGACCTACTCCATTTGGTTCCAAGCTTTCCTATCTTGCGCCTTCGACATCCAGCCCTTTTGCGGCTGCAATCTCGTCTACCGTTTCATAATACTCGTATCATCATCATCATCATCCCAGCGTTAGTCCCGGTTGCCACCCAAACTTTCGTTTCGGTGCCCGGGGTCCGCTTTCCGACTTTTTCTACTCCACTTCGCGCGATCTTCAGCATCCCTTCATAATACTCGTATACTCCATTCAAAATATTTTCTTTCTCTCTTCCTTCCTTTTCTTTCTGTTATTTTTATCTAGTAAGGCATAATAAAAGCAACGACGTGTATAATTGTAATGTTGATTCGAAATAAAAAGATTATTATTATAAATCTGACCGAGCTAAGCCCGCTTAAGTGTATCATTTATACCATACACTATCAACTAGACGAGTTTTTGCTACAACGCGCCTTGCATTTAGAATTCAACATACTTGTAATACAACAACATAATACAACTACTACAAAAACGAATGCTTAATATATATACAAGTTACTCCGTGCAGGGGCGGAGTAAGTAATACTGACTCCTGCGGCCGTGGGCACCAAGCCTGTCTGGCCCCTCCTGGTTTATAAGTATACCGCCATAATAACCGTGTGCTGTCGGACATAAGTGACCCAGACTCCAGTTCTCCCGCGGACAGCGTGCCAGCGGTGCACCTGGCGTCGCAAACTGCTTACTAATTAAGTGGGCCGTCAGCTTATTGGAATCCCAGAGGAAGAAAATGAGAAATCTAATAATTTTTTCTTATAATAATACTTAAAACATACTTACTTTAAATTAATAAATAAAAAAATACATTACACCCACTACCACGCGTCTGACACTTTATTGATAATGACTAAAATCAAATAGTATTCGATAACTCGACAGTTTGAAATTTATATAAGTATTTCCAAATATCAAGGTCAAGGGCATTTATATTTAAAATTTGTATTTCCAGTTTAAATAAATAAAAAATTAGCAAACAATAAAAGAGTTTTTACATAGTAGGTAAATATTATGTAGTTTATGTAGAATTTTTCAATCAATAACTACAATATCATACTTAATAACTATACTCAAATGACGACCTCTGTGGCGTAACGGATAACGCACTTCGGTACGCTCGCGGAGGTCACGGGTTCGATTCCCGTCTCGCGTCTGGGTGTTTATGTATAATATGTATTTATTTACAAAAAAAAAGTATATACATAAGTAGTATATCAGTTGTCAAGTACCCATAACACAAGTGCTATGCAACTTAGTTTTATCCGTGTAGGGGCGGAGTAAGAATACTGACTCTTGCGGCCGGGGTCGGCTTGTCGTAAAAGGCGACAAAACAACCCATCTAGCTACGTGATAGGGCCTCAAGCCCGTCTGGATGGCGACCACCTTTGGTCTTAAGTATGCCGCCATTCTTCATTCACAAGTTCCTGTACCCTTATGGGACAGCAGCGTGTTCGCGATGCCACTGGCGTTACAAACACCCATAGGCGGCGGGAACTGCTAAATTCTAAGTGGGCCGTCAACCCGCCTGCTACTCTTCAGCAAAAAAAAAATAGGCATAAAAGGCTATAAATTTTTAGATGACGACTAATAGCAAGTAGAAGGAGAGAACATGTTATACCGACTCCACATTTGGGATAAAGACAGGAAGAAGAAGACAATAGGTAAACACATAAATAATGCACTGTACTATTTAAAAAATATAAAACCACAGATTAAAAATCAACACAAATGCATAGAATATACCATACTCGTATCAATATAGCGACCTTGCGAGCTCCAAAAACCCGATGGACTGTGACATGGACGTACCATAGGTATTATACCAGAATGGGCGTGTTCTTTACAATCGTTTATTACAGTTATATTATAATAGATATTAATTTAACTGACTCGTTTTTTCTATATCCTATATCTTTAAACGAGCAATTCTTATATATATATATATATATATATATATATATATATATATATATATATATATATATATATATATATATATATATATATATATATATATATATATATTATATTATATATATATATATATATATATATATATATATATATATAATTGGAGTCTCGGAATCGGCTCCAACAATTTTCATGAAATTTAGTATACGGGGGGTTTCAGGGGTGATAAATCGATCTAGCTAGGAATCATTTCTAGAAAATGTCAAAAGGTGGCGTTTGAGTAGTCCCAATTTAAACTGAAACATGACTCTTCCTGACATCTATCGGCGAATAATAATACTATTTTTTTAAATTGCTTTAACGACACAACAACACTAAAGCTATTCCAACAGATGGCGTTGTTAAGTAACACGAAGTCAATGAGTGTTTGCTTTGAGGTTAGACTAAGAAAATCAATTGTTAATTTCCAAAAAACACAATTTATAAAAAAAAAATACCGAGCAAAGCTCGGTCATCCGGATATTGTATACTATATACAGTAAGTCTAAAACCTCCAAAACTCGAAAAAATATTGCGTTGCCTTCCCTTTGACCCTACACCGTTGTTCGAAATCTGAACCGTTTATAAGTCGACTTTTTTTTATTGCTTTAGAACAGCAGACAGGCTGACGGCCCGCTTAGAATTTAGCAGTTACCGTCGCCTATGGGTGTTTGCAACGCCAGTGGCATCGCGAACACGCTGCTATCCTGTAAGGGTACAGGAACTTGGGTTACTAATGCCGGAACACAGCACAAAGTTATTATGGCGGCATACTTAAAAGGTGGTCACCATCCAGACGGGCTTGGGGCCCTACCACGTAGGTAGGGTGGGTTGTTTCGTCGCCTTTTACGACAGATCGACCCCGGCCGCAGGGTTTAGTATTCTTACTCCATCCCTACACGGAGGAAAATATTTGGGTATACCCCTTCTGCCGAAACCCAACGGTGCGGCATGACTAGACATTTATTCCCCTCGTAAGTAGCTGGTTACCGTGAAACGTGGCCATACCAGCGAATATAACACTCCTGCAATTTGTCTGCATTAACAGACACGAGGGCCGCAAATGCGAGCCGCGTCACTCGCAGCAGCATATTCATCTACGTGACACGCATTTCCTGCTTGTGTCGCTCCAACACCGGCCACGTCCCACAGCCGTATAAAGCGAAGACTCTATCAATAATATGATAATGTTAACAAGATAGAGTTTTCAACTTAAATCATGAAGCCATGCAGCGATGGTTTCAAGCTCTATCGCTATCCTTGTCTAACAAAGGGCAAAGTCGAGACGCATCTATATCTATCTAATTTGTGATTGTTTCGCGAATTTTGACCATAGTACTGGATAAATACAGTGGAATAAGAACTATTTTTTTTTAAATTTGGATTCATGTTTTTATAACCCCTAGATTATAAATACGTATGACACTTCACAAATTGCACGTACATATATAAAAAGTAGACAGGCCTTCTCATAGCCACTCCGGACACTTAGATTAGTGTTTGCGGGGGGCCGCGGCCAGTTAAGCGTCTCATACCCCGGCGCTCAAAGTGAATGAAGGAACACTGAAGACGTTTTAGTGGATATACTAGCGAAGTGCCGAAGTGCCTCCTCTAGCCAAGAGACACCACACTAGTCCGCCACACACACTCTCTCGCGTTGGGGTGGGCTTATTGCATTTTCATCCTTAAAAATCCGTGCAAGGGCGGAGAAAGAATACTGTAGTGTACTGTACTGTGTACTTAGTGTAGTAATTATGCTATAATATTATGTACACTAATTTAGAAAAAGTGCCTAAAATATGTATGCTGTCGTGGCTGTTACTAAAGGCCGTGCAGTTTATTGCATTTCCGTGCTGTCCGTACCAAGTTACCCACTGATCTACCTACACTGTGTGTTTATTCTAACCCTATACATTATATAGTTCACTTTATTAGACTTGTATAGAGTAAAAAGGTCGTGTTACATTCTAGCTATTATAATGCTGTCCCTTTTTAGCATTATACATAAAAAGATATGGAAGATGGATCATATTCAGTCAAGAGTCAAGTAAACAAATTGCAGTCATAACATACTTTTGGTTCTCGGAACATGTGGGAATAGTTCTCGGAACTCTAAAATAATCTTCCTGCCCTCATCTCAACTACATGGGGTCGGCACAATGTTCTCTCCTTCCATTCACCTCTATCAGTAGTCATTTCAACATTTACAACTTTTTGCCATTTGTCTATGTCTTCCTTATTTGTTGTAATTATTATTATTATTTTATTTTTCTCTTGTACTATTAAATTACTGTATAATTAACGTGATCATTTTTTTATTCGTGTTTAAGCGGGACGCCTACGGAATTTCGTATATATATTTATATACAATAAAATATAAATATTTATATACAATAAAAAATACTTTAAATGTATTTACATATTAGGATACGTCAGTGTCAGATGTAGGTATATTTAAGTGCAAAATAAAAATAATAGTTTAAAAATTTACTTGAAATAATTTATTATGGTATCTTACCCTCAATGACATCTTAATTCTTACACCAACTTGCCTTATTTATAAATAATTTCGCAATAAAAAACTACTTTGCTACAGGAAAATTAGAGTTACTGTATGTAAATCTAATATATAAAATTCTCGTGTCACAGTTTTCATTGCCATACTCCTCCGAAACGGCTTGACCGATTCTCATGAAATTTTGTGAGCATATTGAGTAGGTCTGAGAATCGGCCAACATCTATTTTTCATCCCCCTAAATGTTAGGGGTGACCCACCCCCAAAAATTTTTTTTAATTTTTTGACATTTTATTATTTATATGGCAGAACAACGTTTGCCGGGTCAGCTAGTGTATGTATATTATTTTGTAATACAATAAGGAATTGGGATAAGTAAGTATTCGGTAAGTTTATAATAAACACATGTACAACAGATAAATGAACTATCAATTTTCGTCTATCCTGTTCTCGCATGTCAGTCGATCGCTCTCGCTTGTTCCTGACTGTCAACCCGCGTCTACGCTACGCTGCCGTCTTTCGCGATATTAATGTAGCCAAGTAGTTAAGTAGGTATAAAGGTTTATTCGTAAAACCGGGACATTTTTGTTCCCAGTCCCCAGATTACACTCCAGAGTCAAATCCCTCGTCAGCTGAGTGGGTTGAAGCAGGTGAAAGCATTCTAAAGCGACCAAAGACACAATAATCGGCTGGCAAGGTAATAGCATCAGTATTCTGGGATCCACATGGTATTTTGTTTATCGACTATCTTGAGAAAGGAAAAAGGATCAATTCTGAATACTATACAGCGTTATTGGACTAATTGAGCGAAGAAATAAAGAACAAACGATCATGTAAAAAAAAGCCACCGTTCCTACTATAGTCTAAGTCAACAATTTCAAAAACATGAAAAATAGAAATAAAGGTTTTATAAATATGAACGATGGCTCATTCGATTCGGAATCACCTGGGAAAATGTTTTTGAAGGATTTTGGTGCAGGTAAAAAATTGCAATTGTTATTAACAAAATAAGATAAAAAAAATGATACTTCGTTTTTTGTTAATAACTCGTTAAGTTAAATATTTAAGCAATTTTGAAAAAAGCTTGTTAAAGAGGAGGAAATTTCCAATAAAAATGTCCTAGCTCTCGGAACACTATCTCCATTATTTATATTTTTAATTTGACGTTGAAAATAGGGCTCCGCGCGGCTGTCACGGCAGGCGCGCGCCGCCGCTAAAGAGAGTTCAGCAATAAAAATAATTTTTTAATAACATAAAATGTGGTTTTAAAGATTTGAATAAATTCTAGTATCGTCTTAACACTTGAAAGAATCGAGCCCTGAAGAAAAAAAATCGCCATTTTCAAAAAGTTATTCAATTGTTAACTAACAAATTTTTTCCCAATCTCCGTTGGCATAAACAATGGGATGAAAGGTATAAATAATTGGCCTATAAGCTTTAAACTTCGTGGAGCCCTTTTGATGTAATATATACTTCATAAGATCCTGCGATAAATTTTCATTATTAATTATGATTTTTTATAACTATTGAAAAATTAAAAAATTTTGATTTTACGGCATTTAATCAGATTAACTTTAAGGTATGTATTCGAAATAAGTTTGAATAATTTAATTACATGGGATTTCAAGTGTTTTATAGATATTCTTATTTTTGGACTATTAGTATATAACTATCTTATTTGACTATTACAATAGTAAAACTATTTATATTAAACATTAAATTAAAACTAAAGAGCTTACATTTTTATCCGTGCAGGGGCGGAGAAAGAATACTAACCTCTGTGGCCGGGGCCGGCCTGTCGTAAAAGGCGACAAAAAAACCCACCCTAGCTACGTGGTAGGGCCTCAAGCCCGTCTGGATGGCGACCACCTTTGGTCTTAAGTATGCCGCCATAATAACCTTGTGTTGTGTTCCGGCATTAGTGACCCAAGTTCCTGTACCTTTATGGGACAGCAGCGTGTTTGCGATGCCACTGGCGTTGCAAACACCTATAGGCGACGGTAACTGCTAAATTCTAAGCGGGCCGTCAGCCTGTCTGCTGTCCTACAGCAATAAAAAAAAAAGCTTACATATTTTTACAAGGATTTTATTAAATTTTAATTTAAACATGATTTTAAAGTGATTCTGTAGTATAGCGGCATACTTATATATGAGGGGTGATCGCCATCCAGACGGGCTTGGGGCCCTTACCACAGTAATGGTACGGCCATTTAATGCAAAGAAAATGTCATGACAACAGTCCGTGGCGTGGAGGCTGGGCTCCAGCCTCATCCTGATAAGAACGGTCTGTATACCCACCACGCTTGTTCGAGGTGATCCCGGTAAGCAGGTTTTCACGACGTTTTAGTTCACCGTCGGTACCTACATGGCAATTATGCTATAATATGCATATGAGAGAAAAAACTGCCTAAGAAATGCATGCTAGCGTGGGATTTGAACCTTTACACTTTTTTTATTGCTGTGGGACAGCAGACAGGCTAACGGCCCGCTTAGAATTTAGTAGTTACCATCGCCTATGGGTGTTTGCAACGCCAGTGGCATCGCGAACACGCTGCTGTCCCATAAGGGTACAGGAGCTTGGGTCACTAATGCCGGAACACAACACAAGGTTATTATGGCGGCATACTTAAGATCAAAGGTGGTCGCTATCCAGACGAGCTTGGGGCCCTACCACGTAGCTAGGGTGGGTTGTTTTGTCGCCTTTTACGACAGGCCGCCCCCGGCCGCAGAGGTTAGTATTCTTTCTCCGCCCTTGCACGGATGGAGGAGGAGACTGCCAGATTGAAAATGCCATGTGACAAGGACAATGCTAGAAAATTAGTGGATGGATACAGGAGCGGGAGACTAAACAAAACATATACTTATATAATTGGAATCTCGGAATCAGCTCCAAAAATTTTCATGAAATTTATTATACGGGGGGTTTCGGGGGCGATAAATCGATCTAGCTAGGAATCATTTCTAGAAAATGTCATTTTATTCGCTTTTTTTTTATTGGAAGAAAAATAACAAAAAGGTGACTTCCTGACATCTATCGGCGAATAATAATACTATTTTTTTAAATTGCTTTAACGACACAACAACACTAAAGCTATTCCAGCAGATGGCGTTCTTAAGTAACACGAAATCAATGAGTGTTTGCTTTGAGGTTAGACTAAGAAAATCAATTGTTAATTTCCAAAAAATACCGAGCAAAGCTCGGTCATCCGGATATTAACGGTTAACAGAAGAGAGTGGAAAGAGATGTTGCATCTCTACATCATGTGGGATAAGGGAAGAAGGTTTTTTTTTAAGGTGAAAACTTCTTACTTTTTGGGTGAACTAAAATCATGGAACTCGCGTCATCGTCACCGAACGCTTTCCATGAGCTATTTTTGCTCTAATAATATCAACTTTATTAATAATGGCTTAAGGTTTATTCTATAATGTGATTTTTAAATGATTGCATTGCATTACTTGTACATATCTATTCGAATTGCTACTTTATTACAATGAAATACAGTTGAGTTTTTAAAATGAAAACTTCTTTAGGAGCGTTGAGCACGTTTTGGGTGAATAAAAAACATGTGCTTGCTTGATCATAAACACTTCTTTAATAAACCAAAAATAATTCGAAAATAATAATCTAATAGTTAGTTTTCACTTCTATCCGCAGACTGCCCCGCATGTTTTTTACCCTAGCTTCGTGAAGCTCATCTGCATAACAATCAATCAGGTCTATAAGTATGCCGCCATAATAACTTGTACTTTCCGGTATAAATGAACCCAGATTCCAGTTCCCGTAACCGGACGCAACGTGTTACCGATGCCTTTGGCGTCGCAAACATTCATAGGCGACGGTAACTACTTATTAAGTGGGCCTGTCTGCTCCTTAATAAAAAAAAATTCCTCAGTAATAAAAAAAATATCAATAGACCTACTCACATATTTCTCTAATCACCTTTAAATAGTATCTCGAATCTTATCACGAATTTTTTTTTAACATAGATTATATGATAAGATACAAAAATATATTAACATCTTTATCGTTATTATGAATGAAATTGTTTCGAAATTATGTAAATTATTTATCTATAGCTATGTATATAATCTTTATCAGTGAATATTGTATCTATGGTTTTATTTAAATAAATCCAAATTATTACAATTGAAGGGAAAACTTTTTTTCAAAAATTACGCGTAAGGAGTATGAAATTTTGGACAGTTAAAGTTTATATGAGGGGGAAGTTGGTATGGTACACTGATGGATCCAAAATGGAATCAGGTACAGGGGCGGGAGTATACGCGAAAGACTACAAATGTAGTAAAAGTTTGGGAAAAATGGCAAGTGTATTCCAGGCTGAAACATATGCCATAATAACCTGTGCTCAGGAGAACATAGATAGAGGCACCAGGGGCAAATCTATATATATTCTCAGTGACAGTCAAGCTGCAATCAAGGCCATCGCCTCCTTCAAAGTTGACTCCAGACTTGTCCTGGATGCCATTCAAACCTTGAATGGGCTTGGAAGGCATAACAGGGTAAGGATTAATGTGGGTCCCGGGACACGAGGGAGTACATGGCAATGAAATGGCAGATGAACTGGCAGGAGAGGGCTCAACTAATGATTTTATGGGTTCGGAACCATGTGTAGGCATTCCGACTAGCCTCGTGAAAGCCACATTCAGGGATTTTGCAGACCGCAGTCAACAACAACACTGGCTGACTAGAATCGGTCTGGAACACTCCAAAAAATTTTTGGGATCCACGTACAAAGCACGAGGATCCATCTGGAACATGAGCAGGGGGCACATACGCTACTTGCTTGGAGCCTTTACTGGGCACTTTGGAACCAACAACATGCTCATGAAGATGGGTCTAACCGCGACACCCATGTGCAGGTTGTGTGGGGAACATACAGAACGCATGGAACACCTACTGTGTACATGTGATGCATTGGCCAGGAGGCGAATGAATCTTTTGGGGGTAGGATATCCAACACCGGAAGACTACAGGCTCCTATCTCCATACCTCATTGTTAGGCTCATGAAGCAAATCTTCAATGAGATTGGAGAGGAGTGATTGCTATCTAGGGGAACACAAAAGATCCCATTGGGTCGAAGTGTCCGAGATATTTCTCGGCCCCAAAATAAGATAAGATAAGATATATGAGGGGGAAGTGCAGGAAGCTGATATTTTTATTAATACTGGTCGCCCAGGGGTCGAAATTCGGCCATAATTCATTTTATTTCTAAGTTTGAACTTTATTAGGGTTTTTTTTTTGTCTACTCTGGCTACTCAGTTATTTTGCATTCGTCGTTGCAATCGTATCCGTGCAGGGGCGGAGAAAGAATACTAACCTCTGCGACCGGGGTGGGCTTGTCGTAATAGGCGACAAAACAACTCACCCTATCTACGTGGTAGGGCCCCAAGCCCGTTTGGATGGCGACCACCGTTGTTCTTAAGTATGGCGCCATAATAAACTTGGGTTGTGTTCCGGCATTAGTGATCCAAGTTCCTGTACCCTTATGAAATAGCGGCGTGTTCGCGATGCCACTGGCGTTGCAAACACCCATAAGCGACAGTAACTGCTAAATTCTAAGCGGGCCGCCAGCCTGTCTGCTGTCCTTCAGCAATAAAAAAAATCTACATCAGTTTGAACAGCATCACTGTAAAACTTCAAAATATTTTGCATTTCAAAACCTGCATTGTAAAATTCGTTACCATATACCTATTCGCTTTTTGTAAACACTATTCTCACAAACGGACAAGAGTAAATCAATTCAGATTAGTTTACACACCATTTTCTCTATGCTTGAGCAAGATGTATTTCACATATTATAAATAACTATAAAAATAAAAACAATTCCAAAGTTACATTCCTTGTTATTGTCAATTTTGACATTCAACTGAGACCATATTATACTCGTATAATCACTTAAGTCTATAGACAGTTAATGTTAATTTATTAAATATATTAAGTATTTACTATCGTATATTATGAATTTAAATATTATATAATTATACAGTTAACCTTAACGGTCTCTAAACTCGTCCGGGCAATAAACTCTTGTAAAAAAAAAAACAAAATCGTAAGTTACCTTACTTGTACGTGTGTGTATGTTGTGCATCATTTGAGCAGTAGTGTGTGTAATATTTATTTTAATTAACTTAATGTATTTGTAATGGATTATAGGAAAAATAAATAGCTTTCTGCACTTATGAGAACATCTATCCTCCATATAAATTTTAACTGTGCCAAATTTCATACTCACAAGTTTTCGCTTCACGTATTAATATACAAATTAATGAAAATAATATACATATATAAAAAAAGTTTTAAAACACTTTTAAGTTCAACCTAATTACAACTATGGCACCTAGTAATAAAGTCACAAATCTCCAAAATCATTTGTCATAAAATGAGCAAAGCAATAAATTACTCTTGTCATTTACAAATGAAAAGACATATGTTAAACAACATTTAATGTGAAATCAACCTTAACTTGTAACAAATAATACCTCGTTACGTTTTTGGTCAATCCAATCGTAGCGCGATCGTAGTAACATGATAATTTTTAAAATTTAATCAATTTTCGATCAATTATAATTAATTTAAAAAAATACGATTTTTTCGCAACGACTATTAATATGTATGTATGTTAAAGTATTAATTTATGTATAATATGTTAAAATTTTAAAATAAATAAAAAGTCTATTATTTTTAAACCCATTTGGAAATACGTACATTAATTATTTACAATTATATCAATATTACACAACGACAAACTCCTTAAAATGTCGAAATAGCTTGACTTTGGTTTGTTTACCTTGTTTTCTATACAATAATACACTATATAGCGTTACGCTCACTCTATATAACTACAAAAATAAGACATTATAAATAATATGATAATGGATGAAGAAGATAAAACAGACAATCTTGCCCCTCCACCAAGCATCAATCAAGCAATTAACGAAACTATGTATTAGAAAAAATTACTTTTTATATAATCAAGCCGATCCGGCGGTATCTCAAGATATGAGTAAAATACATATGAAAATTTAATTAAATTATTGAAGCAGCGAAAAACATCAGACGAAGATAACAGACTATACGCAATAAGTGTTATTTGTATGAATAATAAATAATGTTCGTATGTAAAATGTGTACTATATTTGTAAATATATGAACATCTAATATATAAAATTCTCGTGTCACAGTTTTCGTTGCCATACTCCTCCGAAACGGCTTGACCGATTTTGATGAAATTTTTTGTGCTTATCCGGTATCTATGAGAATCGGCCAACATCTATTTTTCATCCCCCTAAATGTTAGGGGTGACCCACCCCCAAAATTTTTTTTTTAATTTTTTGACATTTTATTATTTATATGGCAGAACAACGTTTGCCGGGTCAGCTAGTATTATTATAGAATAGTAAAATAATATCTTCTTTTCAATATTTCTCTCCATTTAACGCTGAAAAATGCACAGTCCGTTTAGTCTCGTTATATAGTTTACATTGTAATTTATAATACAAAATACAATGTCCAGCTTAATATAATATGTCATTTATTAATTAAAATATTATATCTTACATCTAAAGAAGTTCAACCACCAAGTAAAAGTGTCACAAACAAACAATGCAAATTTTATAACATTAGTAAAAACCATTCATAAACATCCGTCCAAGATATCCAAACACTCAACGAGCCCGTGACGGGCTTATCGGTTTATTTTTAAATTTCATTAAGATTAAATATCGAATGAAACTCGAAAAACCGTTTACGTTTTCTATAAATAAGAAACGTGTTCTTTTTTCGAATTCAAACGTGTTCTAAATTTTAAAATGAATGCGTTTTTCATCATGGCTGTATAGTATAGTAGTATATATAGTATACGCCAATACAGACATATAGTAAGTACTACGCCATTTTCCTAGTGAGTCGAAAAAGGCTACAAAATTAACTTCCTCTTGTTTAATATTGTTATGTCAATTTTTATACTAATGTAAGAAACATAACGCTGGTCCTATGGGATTTAGACGACTGTTAAACTACTTATTTATAGTTGATTGACAACCCTAAAAAATAAATTTTGCTCCGTGCAAGGGCGGAGTAAGAATATCTACCCCTGCGGCCGGGGTCTGCTTGTCGTAAAAGGCGAAAAAACAACCCTAGCTCCGTGGTAGGGGTAGGGGCTCAAGTCCGTCTGGATGGCAGCCACTCATGGTGTATAAGTATGCCGCCATAATGACCTCGTGTTGCGTGTGTGTTATTCCGGCATTAGTGATTTAGGTTCCATTACTCCAATATGACAGCAGCGTGCTGGATGCCCCTAGGGTCGCAAACATCCATAGGCGACCGTAACTGCTTACTATTAAGTGCGCCGCCAGCCTGTCTGCTGTTCTTTATCAATAAAAAAACAAACAATACGCCATTTTCCTAGTGAGTCGAAAAAGGCTACAAAATTATCTTCTTACTTAACGACCACCGTGGCGTAACATACTTTATATCTTTCGATACGCTTGGTTCCCGTTTCGCGTCTGAGTGTTTATGTATACGAGTATTTGATTACAAAAGAAAAGTAGTATATTCGTTGTCTACTATCCATAACACAAGTGCTATTCTGCTTAGTTTGGGATCATTTGGCGCTGTGTGATTTATACGAATATATTTATTATTTTATTTTTGTTAAATTTAACCACGTCAATTTTTATACCATCTAATACCAGGGATGAAATAATTTTTTTTTAAATCGATATTGTGGTAGGGCCTCAAGCCCGTCTGGATGGCGATCACCTTTGGTCTTATGTATACCGCCATAATAACCTTGTGTTGTGTTCCGGCATTAGTGACCTAAGTTCCTGTACCCTTATGGAACAGCAGCGTGTTCGCGATGCCACTGGCGTTGCAAACACCCATAGGTGACAGTAACTGCTAAATCCTAAGCGGGCCGTCAGCCTGTCTGCTCTCCTACAGCAATAAAAAAACGATATTTGTATATATAGAACTAAGTCGATAATGATATGACGGTCTAGTAGGCCAATATAACGGATATTTCATTAAACGCTTTCTATTTTTAAATTTAAATAAAACAGTGTGTGAGATATAGAATTTTTTTATTCGTTTGAAAGACTTATTGATGCCATTTAAGTGTGGAATATAATAACAACGTTCAAATGTCCGCCACGGCTTCTCTGAGTGGTGGCAAAATAGACTGAATAATGTTAGGGACACATTTGTCTGACGTGACGCGTCAGAAGCATATCGGTTTCATACATTTAATATGGTTGGGGACACATTTGTATATCGTGACGCGTTCTGTCGTCTGTCCTAAATGTATGAAACCATATGCTTCTGACGCGTCACGGCACGACACGTCAGACAAATGTGTCCCTAACCTAAATGACAACTAATTTGACAGATGTAGCTTCAATAAGATGGCCGTTATCAGCTGTCAAAGTTCGGAAGTCTCTGTTAGAAGACACTTTATCTATATTTCTTCTTTTTAAAAACTTATAGAAATCCAATGTAATTTCAGTGATGTCAAACGTTTAGCAATTATGTTTACACATTTTTTTTATTCGTATAGGACAGCAGACAGACTGACGACCCGCTTATAATTTAGCAGTTACCGTCACCTATGGGTGTTTGCAACACCAGTGGCATCGCGAACACGCTGCTGTCGCATAAGGGTACAGGAACTTGGGTCACTAATGCCGGAACACAAGGACAAGGTTATTATGGCGGCATACTTAAGATCAAAGGTGGTCGCCATCTAAACGGGCATGGGGCCCTATCACGTAGCTAGGGTGAGTTGTTTTATCGCCTTTTACGACAGGCCTAAAATTGTAATTTTTCAATAGTTTTAAAAAATCATAATTAACAAATTAATAAACTTTTATGAAAATTTATCGCAGGATCTTATGAAGTATATATTACATCAAAAGGGCTCCACGAAGTTTAAAATTTATAGGCCAATTATTTATACCTTTCATCGCATTGTTTATGCCAACGGAGATTGGGAAAAAATTTGTTATTTAACAATTGAATAACTTTTTGAAAAATGGTGATTAAACTTTTTTTTCAGGGCCCGATTCTTTCAAGTGTTAAGACGATACTAGAATTTATTCAAATTTTTAAAATCACATTTTATGTTATTAAAAAATTATTTTTATTGCTGAACTCTCTTTAGCGGCAGCGCGCCTGCCGTAACAGCCGCGCGGAGCCCTATTTTCAACGTCAAATTAAAATTATAAATAATGGAGATACTGTTCCGAGAGCTAGGACATTTTTATTGGAAATTTCCTCCTCTTTAACGAGTTTTTTTTTTCAAAATTGCTCAAATATTAATATTTTTCGAGTTATTAACAAAAAACGAAATATCATTTTTTTTTCATCTTATTTTGTTAATAACAATTGCAAGGGGACGTTTATATCTATTTTTCACGTTTTTGAACTTGTTGACTAGACTAATAGTATTTTTAATGAAGGAACTTTTTTAAAAAGTAATTTTATGTGTTAATAAACATTGCTTTTTGGCGATAAATAAATGCTATTGAAGGCAAGGCTGGGCTTGGTAAACATTATTCGGACTCTGTACCAGGAAAATCGACCGTTGAGAAGTGGTTTGGAGAAGTTTAAACGAGGGCACATGAGTACCGAGGACGATGCACGCAATGGACGCCCCAAGGAGGCTGTTACCTACGAAAACATCAAAAAAGTCCACAAAATAAGTTTGGATAACCGAAAAGTGAAGTTGATTAAGATAGCTAAGACCCTAAAGATATTAAAGGAACGTGTTGGACATATCCTAGATGAATATTTGGATATGCGAAAGCTCTGTTCAAAGTTGGTACCGCGCGAGCACACAATTGATGAAAAACAACAACGAATTGATGATTCTGAGCAGTGTTTGAAGCTGTTCAATCGTAATAAATCCGAATTTTTGCGTCATATGTGACAATGAATGAAACATGGTATCGTCGAGCTATTAGATTATTATTTTCAGTTTATAAAAAATTGTTTATGATCAAGCATTAAAGTTTAAATTGGTCATCAACACATTTTTACAAATCAAAAATTGTTCACCCAAAGTGCTCAACGCGCCTAAAGAAGTTTTCACTTCAAAAACTCAACTGTACTTCATTGTAATAAAGTCGCAATTCGAATAGACATGTATAAGTGTAATGCAATACAATCATTTAAGTCACATTATAAAATAAACCTTAAGTCAGTACTAATAAGGTTGGTAGTACTGGAGCAAAACTCCGTCTTACGAACCTTACGAATTTTCGATCAGGACACGTGACCTGACACGAGTTTAACATATTTTACCCATCACAAAAAAGTGCACAACGCCGCTAAAGAAGTTTTCACTTCAAAAATGCATATAACCAGACAGTTATTTAGTTAGTTAATTTTTATATAAATATTTCAGCTTATCGTTGAGTTTTGGGACGGCTTTTATACAGCTGTGAAGCATGGCCGGTGTTAGAGCGACACAAGCAAGAACTGCGTGTCACGGAGATGAATATGCTGCGGTGGATGTGTGGAGTAACGCGGAAAGACCGCGTTAGGAACTCCCGCATTCGCGGCAGTCTTCATGTCCATGACATTGCGGATAAATTGCAGGAGTGTCGGCTCCGTTGGTACGGCCATGTTTTACGGCAACCGGATGCTTACGTGGGAAACAAATGTCTGACCATACCGCCTCCGCCCGGCCCCGGCAGGAGGGGTAGATCCAAAAAGTGCTGGCTTGACGTCATAAGAGGTGATATGCATGCCAATGGGCTCACTACTAGGGATGCTGAAGATCGCGCGAAGTGGAGTAGAAAAAGTCGGAAAGCGGACCCCGGGTACCGAAACGAAAGTTTGGGTTGCAACCGGGACATAACGCTGGGATGATCATGATGATGATCGTTGAGTTTTGGGACATTCTGTAAAAGCGATCGAGATCTCTAAACTACACACCCGATTGACTTGAATTTAGCATAGTATTTCATCCGTGAAGGGGCGGAGAATAATAACCTCTGCGGTCGACAAAACATTCCAACCTAGTTACGTGGTAGGGCCCCAAGCCCGTCTGGATAGCGACTACCTTTGGTCTTAGGTATGCCGCCATAATAACTTCGTGTTGTGTTCCGGCATTAGTGTCCCAAGTTCCTGTACTCTTATGGGACAGCAGCGTGCTTGCGATACCACTGGCGTTGCAAACACCTATAGGCGACGGTAACTGCTAAATTAAGCGGGCTGTCAGCCTATCTGCTGTCCTACAGCAATAAAAAAAATAGTAACTCATTGCGCGATGTAGACGACACAGTAAGAACGGATTTAACGAAAATGCTTAAACATTTTTTTTTTTAAATTTATATAGCAAAACCACGTTTGCCGGTCAGGTCAGCTAGGTACTTAAATAGTTTATAAGGTTAACCTTATAAATTTAAAATGAAAACATTAAAATTAAATACCTATACAAAACTTGTTTATCCATTAACATGCCAAGAAACGATTTTATTTGTTGTTCGGTTTAATGATTAAAGAAAACGGGGGGGCGCTGTATTCAACGGAATATGGCGAAGTAATTATCATATATATTGTTAATACAATTATTTTTCTAATGTTTATATTATTAAAAAAAGAAAAATTAACATTCATTGCTTAATATTTTTAAATGGAATTTTCCGTCTTTAGTAAAGACGCATCCGGCGATTGTGGGTCAAAATTGGAACGACAATTAAAAAAGTTTTCGACCATCCGTCGCTTATCAGGTCAAGTACCCTCATATCCTGTTTAGGTTATGTTTTTATACAACAGCTACTAGTCTATTCATGCCCATTCTAAAAAGGTACTCACGTAACTGCTGATGACAATCCTGGTGTCCTGTATCGGTCTAATCCAAAACACTTTCACGTCAAGAATGCACTTTATAACACGCGAGTTGCAGCTGGAGCACACAAATCACACGCTCCCAACATACACAACACTAACCCATATTTGGTCTAAATTACTGTCTAATGGATCCAAATTATTACCAATTTAACTCATACATGACGTCCGCCAGTCGCCGACGAATTAATAATTCGAAAAATCCACTTAACGTATATAATAAATAGAAACACAAAATACGTACGTACGGGATAAAACCAAAAATGTTATAGTTATTTATCAAAAATAAAATCATTTTCTAATAACTGTCCCGAGCTGTCAGTACAGCGCGGCCGATTCGTACGCCGCCGTGGGCTAATGCCGATAAGGAACGGGCCCTTCTGCATTTGGCCGGTTAATGCTGCTCAGCGAAAAGCGGCTTTATCGACGGCTGTACTTTCCTATTTGGCGCTGAGCGCGAAAAATACAATGCAATTTGTAAAACTCACGACTGTGTGTTCAATTGGAAAATTCCAAGCTAATGGCGGGCAGCGAGCGCACCGTGCCCCTAGAAAGAAGCGCGACATACTGTTTTCAAAAGAACGTTGGCTCGACGTCGTTTTTGGCGTATTTTGAGTTCGACGGGAAATCTCGAAAGTGTTCGGTTGCGAGAGTGAGATGGATTTTTATTATACAAAGTAAAATAAACCTTAATATTATTAAGTTTCATATAAAATTGTGTTAAATTCGTTTATTTATTAAACTAAGTGAACCGTACTATTTTGAAATTTTTTCTATAAGTATATGGAATAGAGAACGGCTGTTTCACTATGTAAAGTGAGTGTGTGTGCCATTTCCCGTATGTGTATTATGTGAGGTTGGAAAATATTTATGGTTGTGTGAGTGTGAGTTTTTTGTATTACCACTTTTCAATATAAAAATTGTATAGCGCCAGTCTGGGGCTATGGAATCAATAATCTAAAAATTCCGTTTTATATTTTCGGACCAGTCATGGCCGTTGAATGTAAAAAATAGGGCTGTCCAATTTCAATCAAAAAATTTTAACTTTAGTGATGTATAATAAATAGAAATAAACGATTATTATATTACTTACTTCATAAAGGAGTTTGTAACTTTCAATTTTATGGCAACATATTCGTGTGTTCGCGGTGCCTTTAGCGTCGCATACATCCATAAGCAACAGTAACTGCTTAAGTGCTTAATATTAAGTGGTCATTTGGCCTGACTGCTGTTCCTCAAGAAAAATATGGAGTAGGTACCGAATAAACATTTATTTGTAAAAGTTTTAAAACTTAAAATTGAAAATAGTATTCCTTCTGAATTTAAAATATTATTTAAATTTAATAAATTGTATTAACGAATTTAAAAATATTTTAATAAAACTCTTTTGATAGTTAAAGAAAAATAGTAATTTGAAATTTATAGTGGAAGTGTGAAAGTAGCACCAGTGGTTGAAAAACTTAAAAGTAAAAGACTAGCGTGGTTTGGCCATGTAATGCGAAGGGACGAATGCCATATATCTAGGCAAATGACAGAAATGAGAATAAATAATGGATACAGGAAGAGAGGTAGGCAAAAGAAAATGTGGTGAGAAAGTTTCTAGCTACGTGACAGGGCCTCAAGCCCGTCTAGATGGCGACCACCTTTGGTCTTAAGTATGCCGCCATAATAACCTTGTGTTGTGTTCCGGCATTAGTGACCCAAGTTCCTGTACCCTTATGCGACAGCAGCGTGTCCGCGATGCCACTGGCGTTGCAAACGCCAATAGGCGATGGTAACTGCTAAATTCTAAGTATGCCGTCAGCCTGTCTGCTGTCCGACAGCAATAAAAAATAGTGTGTAAATGTTGAGATAACGGCTAACAGAGGAAAGTGGAAGAAAAGAAAAGCTTAAGCCGATTCCATATATTGTGGGATAAAGGCAGGAAGAAGAATAATTAAAATATTTCAATTTGGATGTATTTATTTATTTGTGTTTTCGAAATGTGGCCAAATAATTATTTCTACTAACGTTTTCTTCCAGTTTCCTCACAAAGTTTGAAATTAACGATGTCTGCACCTAGGAGGTCTGTATCCACAATTTTTTCGGTGTTTTTTTTTCTAATCCATTAAGACACGAGATGTGGTCAAATTGGTGGTTTGGTTGGTTAGTGTGGTGTGATCACCTTTTAAGCGTAATATGGAAATTCATTATCTTTGCTGTCTGTTCAAATGAAGTCGCTTACGACTCTGCCTAGTGATGGGCCAGCCATATTCGTTTTCGAGAATACAAAGTAGTCTCATTTATATAACTTAGAAAGCATTTCATAAATAAAATTCCACAACAGACAGTAGCGGAATATTATTGCATGTGTCATAAAACAATGTATTCACGCCTTTCTCCGCCATTTTGTTTTCTTAGAAATCGATATAATTAGAAATGTGTTAAGTTAAAGTTAGATTTTTTTTATTACTGTAGGACAGCAGACAGGCTGACGGCTCGCTTAGAATTTAGCAGTTACCGTCGCCTATGGGTGTTGGCAACGCCAGTGGCATCGCGAACTCGCTGCTGTCCCATAAGGGTACAGGAACTTGGGTCATTAATGCCGGAACACAACACAAAGTTATTATGGCGGCATACTTAAGACCAAAGGTGGTCGCCATCCAGACGGGCTTGGGGCCCTACCACGTAGCTAGGGTGGGTTGTTTTGTCGCCTTCTACAACATGCTGACCCCGGCCGCAGAGATCAGTGTTCTTTCTCCGCCCCTGCACGGATTTTCTTATTTAATGTACATAATTGTTGGTGATGGTGAAAAAAAACATCGAAATCTGTACACCAAGATGATCCCTAGTTTATTCATTGCCTTTTTCGACTTCCTCAGATAGAATGATAGCTTTGATTCTAATTATATACATCCTAGTGAATATTCCTGGTATCGAACGCCTTTACTTCGGACCCTGAGGTCCATTAAGTATTCTTTCTTTCTTTTTAGCCTCCTTCAACCATTTTGGTGTAGGCCTCCTCCAACTTTTTCCACTCGGCGCGACATTGAGCTTTCTGGATCCAATTGGAACCAGCGACCCTTTTTATGTCGTCTTTCCAGCGCATCTGTGGTCTTCCTTGAGGGCGCTTATTCCCCCACGGTCTCCACTCAAGGAGTCGCTTGGACCAAGACTCTTTCTTTCGGGCAACATGGCCAGCCCACCTTCATTTTAATTAAACGATACAATATTTACTATTCATGACACAACGACAGTAAGCTTTCTTATATTAGGATATACATACATTTTTTTGTATCGCAACATCAAATGGGAGGGGTTGATTGGTTCCTCAAAAGTCTCGGCACGACCTATTACACTCATTTACATACTTTGCTATTCAGTTTTTTTACTTTTATTAAAATAGAATTATCATCCCTAGTCATGAGACCATTGGATATTGACAACGTCAAGCATCTCTTGGGTCTATAGGGTGCAGGAGCACAAAAAGAATACAGAGACGGGAATCGAACCCGTGACCTCCGCAAGCGTATCGAAGTGAGTTATCCGTTACGCCACAGAGGTCGTCAAACCTTTTGTAACCTGTTATCTATATACTCTATACAAATAAATAAAATTGGAGGGTCTGTTTGTAATATTAAAATAACCGCTTTTTACAAGTGCATTCGGATGTATACACGGTACATATACCAAAACAACATTTTTTTACAATTTTCGTCTGTCTGTCTGTTTGTTTCGGCTAATCTCTGAACTGGCTGCACCAATTTTGACGGGACTTTCACTGGCAGATAGCTGATGTATCAAGGAGTAACTTAGGCTACTTTAATTTTAGAAAAAAAAAATAGTTTTTGTTAAAAATTATAAGTTTCGGAAATTTTAGATTTCAATTTAAGTTGACCTCAGATTTATATCATTAATCATATGAAATAGGGTCTAGCTAAGGCTGTTTTAAGCCTTTTAAAATAGACCGCCACTTGCAGGGGTCAGTATTCTCTGTTCCTCTCTGCTGTACTCCAGCTATAAAACATGCGTATCTGAGTATATTATGGCGATAAGAACTGAAAAGTCAATTCCACCACATATCGTCGGCTTAATTATCAAAACTCATTTAGATATAAAAACCTCTGACAACAAATCAATTTTTTTTATTCGTGCAGGGGCGGAGAAAGAATACTGACCTGTGCGGCCGGCGTCGGCCAGTCGTAAAAGACAACAAAACGACCCACCCTCTTGCTACTTGGCAGGGCCCCAAGCCCGTCTGGATGGCGACCACCTTTGGTCTTATTAATTATGCCGCCATAATAACTTTGTGTTGTGTTCCAGCATTAGTGACCCTAGTTCCTGTACCCTTATAGGACAGCAGCGTGTTCGCGATGCTACTGGCGTTGCAAACATCCAGAGGCGACGGTAACTGCTAAATTCTAATTAGGCCTGTCTGCTGTCCTACAGCAATAAAAAAAATTAAAATCAATTTAATTTAAATTTAAGACGTAAATAAAAGTATATAAGTATTATATCAGTTGTCTAGTACCCATAACACAAATACACTGGAACTAGATAGGGCTGAGTGAATAATCTGAGTCTTTTTTTATTTGCGCTTTTCACTCAAAACTCTATAAGTCATAAATCAAACATCGCTATCACGGAAATTAAAATCTAATTTTAGCAAATTTTGTACACGTTTTGTCGGATAATCGATCCCGCGGTGGAAGGTGTTCGTTTCATCTTTTCAAAGCAAAATCTCTATTGTATGCATACATGTACTAGTATTAAGTTATGTGTTTTGGTGAAATAATGTTTGTGCTGTCGATCCTCTAATTATTGGCTGTTGAGTTGGTGCAGTTGGACGCGGAGTCCCGGCGGGCCGCTGGCAACCTTGACAATGGCGGTCGCATCCGCCGATATGGATTACGTCCAATCAAACACACTTCATTAAACAATATTGAATATTATTTAAAAAAATCACAATGATGGACGGGATGTGAATTGACAAAATTGTGAGATGTTGACGACTTTTTTTAGTTAATTTGGAATCTAATTTTGAAATCTCGACGGCCGTGACTATATGGAGTAAAAAACTATTTGTTATACAAAAAGTATAAATAAAAAGTATGCATAAAAATGTGTTGTGCGACGTGAGGGGTCGCTACAATGTTAATTTATAAGGAAAAGGCTTTATTATTATTTATTTTATTTGAGAAACAAACTAAATAATTAATAAAATAATTAAAATATACCAAATACATAAATTAAAGTTCCACTAATAAATAGTACATTTTTAAAAAAGAAAAGTACAATTTAGTTTAAGTCTAATAATAAATATTTTTAGCTTCGATCAATAATGTACTATTTGTGATCGAAGATTTTCAGATATAATATCTGAAAAATTTTGCTTACAATTCAACTGTCACAAAATCTAAAAAATATATGTATTGTTGAATTTGTACAAGGAATTGTTAATTTTATTACACTAACCATACAAGGTCTCCGTAAATTGTTTTTATCATTCAAAAAAATATTATTTACGTTATTCTTGAATAGGTGTGCATGAATGACTGGTAAATGAGTTAGTTTTATTTATTTAAAATGATTATTTTTATTTATTATAGTTTTTAATATCCTTACTAATGTTTTAAACGCGAAAGTTTGTTACTCTTTCACGCAAAAACTACTGAATGGATTTTATTTAAACTTTACAATAATATCGCTTATACATCAGAATAACACATAGGCTATTTATAAATATATTGTGTGAATTGTCCAAAAAATAACGATAAGTGTCAAGTAAGTAGGAAAAAATTCTGCCATCTGCGAGCTATTCTGTCGTGCACTGCAGAAACCATTAGAGTTACACGTATATAATATATAATGGAAATGTTTCTAAATCTTTTTTAATGCATATTTGGTTGTAACAAATTGATCCTTAATCAAAATAAATACTTTTATCGCTTCTGGTAATATTATATTTATAATAGTGAGTGCGAGCGAAAGTGAGTTTGTTTGTTTGTTACGCTTTCACGCCTAAAGCGCTGAACCAATTTTGATGAATTTCGGTATAGTCATAGATTGGACCTTGAAGAAGGATATAGGCTACTTTAAAAAAAATCATAAGATAGAACAACGTTTGCCGCGTCAACTAGTACACATACATATTTAAAAAGAAAATATAAAATAAAATATTTTATTCAAGAACAAATAAATTATATTAAAGCAATATAAAAAAGTGGAGTCATAGAATCACTAGCAATGAAGCCAATAATACAAACCGGTGGTTAGGGTAGCAGAGACAAGATCTCCTCAAATTACGTGTCATGCTCAGGAGAAACACCTATTAAATAACAATAATTGGAAACCAAAAACTCAAGCCCAAAATGATACTCGGATCCGTGTGGTGGCATCGTTACAAGTATCCCGTTGAACTCGGAACCGAGTATTCAATAGTCAATTTGTTTAGATGAGTTTCATATATTACTCATTGTCAAAGTAAAAATAAATACAGTTGACTCTCGTTAATTCGAATCTCGAGGGACTTTTGAAATACTACGAATTATCGAGTGTTTGAAATATCAAATGGTTCGAAATTTTTGAGAGAAAAGAAATAAAACTTTGAATTATTGAATGTTGATAATCAATTATTTTAAAGATATTTATTAACCATTAGTCTTTAACAATAACAATAAATGACAAAAGTTAAGAGTCTATTATAAGAGTAAAAGTAACTGAAACTTATCTAAACAAACCAATTCGTGCGGAAGTTTGTGTCAAACTAATCATTACAAAAACAAAATCTCGTGTAGATGATCCATGTTTGAACTTGTCAGCAGCGGACACACATACTCTTGGGCTTGTTTAAAAGAGGATCTGATCCTTTACGAATTATCGAGTGTTTGACGCCGACGAGTTCGAATTAACGCGTCGTTTTGTTACATAACGATGATTTTTTCGTTCGAATTACCAAGTGCATAAAATGTATTGATTTAGTTCGAAAAAAACTGTGTGTATCAGCTCCGACGCACGACTGGAGTTTACTACTTAAGTACAATTGTCTAAACATACGCAAAAAGAGTTTATTTAACTGAAAAAAGATTAATACCATATGAAAGGGTAAATTAACAAATTAATGAAAATAATATATGTACATATATAAAACAAGTTTTAAAACAGTTTTAAGTTTAACCTAATTACAACTATGGCACCTAGTAATAAAGTCACAAATCTCCAAAACATTATCTAATACAGTGATTCTCAACCACTGTGCCGCGGCACTTTTGTGTGCCGCCAAATTTCAAAAGTGTGCCGCCAAATTTTGCAAATATGTAATAATGTTAATATTATTAAATTATATCATTTAAAAAGAAAAATATTTTTAACATGAATATATATTTCAATCCACAAAAAAAAATTATTTTATTATTTGCTTTGCAATGGATACTTCTGTATTTGACTTAACTTTGAATGAAAAGGAAGAACTCATTTTGCTTTCTAATAATCGAGAATTAATTTTAAAACATTCAGCAGAATCAATTAATTTATTTTGGATTAACATCAGATGCGATTATCAAATGATAGCCAAAAAAGCTTTAAACATATTATTACAATTTTCCACATCTATCATATTTGTGTGAATTCGGATTTTCAGCATTAGCCAACATTAAAACTAAAAAAAGATCAAGATTGTTAAATGTAGAAGACGATATGAGAGTAGCATTGTCATTTTTACGACCAAATATAAATGAAATTATCAAAAAACATCAAGCTCAAATTTCGCATTAAAAATATTTTTATTATTAGCTTGTAATTAATCCCTTAATAAACGTTTAGTTATTATTGTAGTATATATTAGTTTATTTCGTATATTTAAAATTTTTGTTGTAGTAAGTAAATAATTTTTATCTTTTTCTTTGTGTGCCGCCAAATTTTGAATTCGTTAAATATGTGCCGCAACAAAAAAAGGTTGAGAATCACTGATCTAATACTTACGATCATTCGTCATATAAAATGAGCAAAGCAATAAATTACTCTTGTCACTTACAAATGAAAAGACATATGTTAAACAACATTTAATGTGAAATCAACCTTAAGTTGTAACAAATAAAGTAATTTTTGCCTTGCGCACCAGAAACGTAACGAGGTCATTCATTAGTAGATTTTACTCCCACATTTTTCTCATACCGGGCGTCTTATATATGAAAATCGATTCTTAAGGAATAAACTCCAATATAAAGAGATTTTCTGGGGAACTCATGATAACTTTGAATTATAGAGAGGTTCAAATTATCGTAGGTTTGAATTAATGAGAGTCGACTGTACCATTAAATTCTTGGTAGAATATTTGCTCGTTTCTCTCGGTCGAACAGCAGACTGGCTGACGGCTCCGTTAATAGTAAGCAGTTACCGTCGCCTATCGATTGCGACGCTAGGGGCATCACACGCTGCTGTCACATTAGGATACTGGAACCTGGGTCACTAATACCAAAACACCACACACATAACACGAGGTTATTATGACAGCAAACTTATCGACTAAGGCCAAGGCCCCACCGCAGGTAGTACGCTTAGAGGCTAGCTAAGAGGCAAACTTAGTTCTCGAGACGCTTCGATACATAGTGGCCATACTGCCTGGCTACAAAACTCGTGTCTGGTGATCTAAAGTGTGATTGTAGACGTATATTTTGTTGTGCTAAAATGTCTCTCTCAAAATTATCTAAAAAATTGCTTCTTACTGGAAGCACTATCTTCAAATTTCATTCACTTAACCAAAGGTATCGAACGTGTTGGGTACATGATATTAACATGTTGAGATCCAGTGAAAGCGAATTCGTAATTTTATACAAAAAACTGCGTAACTACCCCGACAAATGTTTTGACTATTTACGTATGACATAAGATACCTTTGATCTTTAAACTTTAAACAGAGACTATTATTAATTCTTCCATGATGCATCCCAGTAATCCATGCAAAAAACCAACACGACCGTTCACGTCGCTAACCGCTAGGCGATTATCGAGGCGCCAAGCGACCCACTCAGCGAGCGGTGGGGCCGCGCACATAACGTGCCTTGTTTTGGTTCACTAGGATGTCATCGAAGCGATCAGCTAACCTCTTGCCGCTAAGCGTGCCACCTGCGGTGGGGCCTTGGCCTAAGAGTTGCTATCCAGACGGGCTTGTAGCCCTACCACGTAGGGACAAGCCGTCCCCGGCAAGGAGTTAGTATTATTACTCCGCCCGTGTACGGAGTAAAACTGATTAGGCAGTATTCTCTAACATGCATTGCTTGCTGTTCTATGGGGAGGTCCGACACCAACAAAAACTTTAAAGGCTGCAAGGTCTATATTCTGATCTAAACGCGGTCGTGATGACAAGTAAATTACTATACCGAAAATTCGATTTTTTACGTTCAATATAAAAGTAGCAAATGGCCCTAATGTTATAAAAGAAGCCCTTGAAAATTGTTAGTCATCAAAAAAATCTATTTTGGCGGGACCACCTCTCTACTTCAAATAAAACTCTATCAAATTATGAATAAGATTCAAAATTGCGTGTTAGAATTTTTAATAAACAATATAAGATATGAACAAAATAAAATAAACCTTAGCTAGACGTATTAAAGATCAAATTAAAATAATGCATAAATGTATCCAATAATTCAAATTCTGATAAAATTTCAAAATGACATGATATAAACAGTTTTATAATATTGAACGTTATGCTATTAGAAATAAAGATTACATTTGCCTGTGTTTTGAGGTATGGATGTGTAGAACACATTTCAGACAAATGATATTTAACGTGAAAATTTATTAATATCCGATTTTCTACTTTAATGAAGATGTATAAAGTTGGTATTGTATTGCAGTTCATTTTGCCCTTTTCCCACATGGATTGGCGCGTCTCCTTCCACTCTGCTGATAGCCGTCTCATCTCACTTTTATCATCTTTTTTACGGAATCTGTTTTTCATGCCCATATTAGCATTTTGAATTTTAGTTTATCTGCCTCTGACGATAAACTCGCTACTTTATTGGATTTTGAAAATATAGAATCTCCCCACAGAGTATAACGAATTCTAATAGTCAGAAATAAGGTTGAAAAGAGGTTATACAAAAAAGTTTTATTAACAATTTTTCTGTTCGAAATTCCAAAATGGTCGACACACACGCGCCACTTGATCGATTTTGGAAACGCGGCGGATCCCCCCGCTTCCCCACCACCCCGGCTTTCTATTACCCCGCCAATGCCTTTTTATGGGTATTTTATATTTTTCCTTTTTTATTTTTTATTCGGCGAGCTAAGATGGTAGCGTTTTACAGCCGCTCGTAGCTTTATTAGGCAGTTACGCGTGGGTGCCTTCGTCTGCCGTTTACTAAAACTTTTATGACATATTATTTAAATTTATATTATGAATTAATATCATATTTTTATAGTTTTCTCAATTATAGACATATGCGTATGATTTCTTTATAACTGAATTTCATCAGAATATAGTTTAACATCCCACCCGGTAGCAAGTGGCCACCGTTGCCTATGGACATTTGCAACACTAGAGGCGTTGCTGACGTGCTACCGACCATAAAGGAGTTTTATTACATTTTATAAAGACCTCAGGATTCCGTGTATTGGAGGTAATCCCTTCTTCTTCCTGCCCTTATCTCATCTGTGGTCGGCACAACATGTTCTCTCCTTCCACTCGTCTCTATTAGTTGTCATCACAACATTCACACCCTTTTCCATCATATCATCTTTTACGCAATCCATCCATCTTTTCTTTGGTCTACCTCTCCTCTTGTATCCATCCACTCTCATCCTTCTTGTTACATGACGCTCTTCCTTCGCATTAAGTGGTGGTAAGTGGCCATACCAGGCTAACCTATTGCTTTTCAGCTTCTCAATCACTGGCGCTAATTTCAAACTTCCCCTAATATACTCATTTTTAATTTTAACTGGTTAATCCTAATAACTCTTTTGATAATTATTTTGATTATGCAATCTGTAATTAAGGGCCTAAGGATCAAGAGGCTAAATAATTAACCGGCTTTTAAAATAATAAACGGAAATCTGACAATGCTGTGTATATAAAGTTCTATGCCAGTCGGTTACGAATTTGAAATCACACAAAATTATAAAAAAAAATTGCCCACAATTTATTATCAATAAATTAAGATCCCTCAAAGATTGTGTGAAAACCAAAGACCCCGAGCAATGCATCCTAAAATGACCTGGACGGGCCCAGACATGGATAATGGCGATGGGGGTTCAAAATCTGTAAGAGATTCAGAGGAGGAAAGGAGATCTTCAAAATACCACGCACGGTAACGGAGGAGAGGATGGGGGGTTCGTCGTGATGCTATTTTTATTTGTTTCATCTTGATAACATTTCTTTTCATTTGTAGCTACAGGTATGCATGCACTTTTGACGTCAAACGCAAAGCGCTGTATTAATTTAATAGAGACAAATATAAGCCAATTTTTGGTAATTTTTTTTTGCTAAATATGGGTTTCCTCCGTGGGTACCGAACCCATTTAAGCCACCGTAGCCGTAAAACAGATAAATCTAATTAAATTAAAAATTTTACTATGACATAAGTAAGTATTATAAACATTTTTTATAATGAATAAATCCTAACTAATATTATAGATGCGAAAGTGAGTTTGTTTGTTACGCTTTCACACCAATTTTGATCATCATCATCATCTTAGCGTTGAATCCCGGTCGCAACTCAGACTCTCGTCCTATCAACCTCAACCTTACGACCTCAAACCAGCACTTCTTGAAGTGCATTATCCGTTACACCACGGAAGTCGTAATAGCATATAGTTCCTTATTACACATAATCAAAAACTTTTCATATTTATTAGTGGAACCCAAAAGATATTATATGTCTAACATACTTTATATCCACCATCCCCTGTCTATTGATTTAATTTTTTTTTTGATCCACGCAGACGCAAAGATATAAAAATTTTTACTGCCCTCTCTCCCCGCGGGCCGTCTCAAAATCGTCTAGCGTTGCCAAGATGCCAGGCCAAAAATATTTTTAAAAATGACACGGAAACATTGACGGAGAATTTTTTATAGGTTTTCCTTTTTTAAATAATGCTGGCGGGTTTATGTTAAATGTATTTTAATGAAACAGAGGCAAAGACGCTTTGTTGATTATTAGTGAATTAAAAACCAATTACGTTATACTAACTGATCCGGGAAACGATGTTCTGCCATATAAATAAAAAAAACAGAACTTAATTACGTTCACCCTTATTTCACCCCCTTAGAGTCATTTTCGCGATAAAAAGTAGCCTATGTAAAATTTCTATACCGGAATTCATCAAAATTGGTTCAGCGGTTTAGGCGTAAAAACGTAACAGACAGACTTTACTTTCATATTAATAATATTAGGATGGTTGGATATTAATAATTTTATATTTCACCATAAACTACAATATTATATTACAATAATATAAAATTCTCGTGTCACAGTTTTCGTTGCCATACTCCTCCGAAACGGCTTGACCGATTCTCATGAAATTTTGTGAGCATATTGAGTAGGTCTGAGAATCGGCCAACATCTATTTTTCATCCCCCTAAATGTTAGGGGTGACCCACCCCCAAAATTTTTTTTTTAATTTTTTGACATTTTATTATTTATATGGCAGAACAACGTTTGCCGGGTCAGCTAGTTACAATATGTATGTATTATAACAAATACAATATTCTAAAATCTTGTTTGCTCAAATGAGGTTGACACAGCATAATGTTGCAGTTTTGTCCGATACTACGTTGTTCAATGCTAATGCCAACCTCATTTAATAGAGAACCAAGCAATAAAGAAAAACACATAAAATATATCATTAATATAAAATGTTTGTTAAAAAAATAAATAAATCTGTCGCTCTTTGGAAGGCACTGCCTTTAGAAATCAGATCTGCTAAGTTAATACACAGCTTCAACAACCTTTTAAAAGAGTACTATTTATCAATATAAACTAATTGTTATCTAATAAGACATAATAGATTCATATATTTGTGTGTATATCGTGTTTTTGTTTTATTGATGTAGGACAGCAGACAGGCTGACGACCCGCTTAGAATTTAGCAGTTACCGTCGCCTATGGATGTTTGATACGCCAGTGGCACCGCCAACTCGTTGCCGTCCACAAAGAAATTTTATTTAATATAAGATCTGGTGTCTGAACTCAACATTATTGGATATCAAAGCCGTGAAGGGAGCGTACTTGGGACAACCAAACGGGAGACGTCCGGTTGGACATCCTAGATAACGATGCGAAGACTAGTAGCTTAAGACCTACTCAACTTTGGATATAATGACTGACGAGAGCTATTGCAAGTACAAGAGACATGGCGTGATCTAGTGACACAGGCCAAGACTCACTTTGGGTCGTTGCGTCACCATAGTTAGTTAGTTTTTATTAATTTATAAATAACAGACCACAATGTCCCACAGCTGGACTAGTTTCTATGGACATTGATTGATTTTATTTTTAATATAATTAATTTATTAATTACAGATTTCATTATTGACAGCCTCTATAGAAAACAAGGTAACCCAACCAAAGTTTTTGTTTATGGCTGTAGAACAGCAGCCAGACTGACGGCCCGCTTAGAATTCAGCAGTCACCGTCGCCTATGGGTGTTTTCAACGCCAGTGGCCGTGAACACGCTGCTGTCCCATAAGGGTACAGGAACTTGGGTCACTAATGCCGAAACACAAGGTTATTATGGCGGCATACTTAAGACCAAAGGTGGTCGCCTTCCAGACGTCACCAGGTGGGCTGTTTTGGCGCTTTTTACGACAGGCCGATCCCAGCCGCAAAGGTTAGTATTCTTTCTCCGCCCTTGCACGAATAAAAAAATTCAAGCAATTTCGACGTTTTAAGACGTTTGTCGTTAGATCGAGTGACGTTATAAATAATTTACACTAGTTTGGAACTTTGGAACCCCATTCGCATCCGTCGGACTCACCCTTGGCATAAGCCTTCGTTACACGTGTCGACAAGTCATTTTATATTGCTTTGAATTCAAAAAATGGGGAATACCACGTATAGCTTAAAATGCTTGTGATTTTAATGCAGTTTCAAAATTCAGGTTTCAATGCCCTTGAATTTATGAAACTTGAATTCAATTAAGATTTTAAATATAATGATGATACACTTAATTTATAGCTTAGTAATAATAAATTTATAGCTTTATAATAATAAATAATAAATTTCGACGTTTCAAAGTAATATGACTGAGGTCGTCAATAATGAAATCTGATGATGAATTATAATAAAAATAAAATCAATCGTAATCTCCGTAGAAACTAGTCCAGCTGTGGGACATTGTGGTCTGTTATTTATAAATTAATAAAATCTAACTAAATAACTAACTAATGACCCAAAGTGAGTCTTGGCCTGCGACACCAGATCACGCCGTGTCTCCTGGACTTGTGATAGCTCTCGCCAGTCATTATAGCCGAGGTTGAGTAGGTCTTAAGCTACTACATCTTCGCATCGTTTTCTAGGATGTCCAACCGGGAGTCTCCCATTTGGTTGTTCCAAGTACGCTCTCTTCACGGCACGATCCGCTTCCATTCTCTCCAGGTCTCCGAGCCACTGAAACCTAGCCGCTTTTTTTATTTCTGTAGGATATCAGACAGGCTGACGGTCTACTTGAAATTTAGTAGTCACTGCCACCTATAGGTGTGTTCAACGCCAGTGACATTGCGAACACGCTACTGTCCCATAAGGGTACAGGAACTTGGGTCACTAATGGCCGGAAAAAATACAGAGTTATTATGGCGGCATACTTAAGACCAAAGGTGGTCGCCATCCAGACGGGCTTGGGCCCTACCACGTAGCCAGGGTGGGCTGTTTTGTCGCCTTTTACGACAGGCCGATCCTGGCCGCAAAGGTCAGTATTCTTTCTCCGACCCCTGCACGGATAAGATCCGCTTTGGTCTCTCCAATAATGTTGGGTGTGGACACCAGGTCTTCTATTTCTCCACCTCCCGTCTTCCGCTTTTATCAGACCCCGAAATCTTTCGCAGAATGGTCCTTATCGCCACTAACAGCTTTTTCTTCTCTTTCAAAGTCAGTGTACAGACTTCGCATACATTAAAATTGGTCTAATGACAGTTTTGTAGCACTAATAATGTAGTCTTCCTTTTTACCTTTGAGATTTGTTACATAAACATGAGACAATAATATAAAAAAATAAAAATATATTACACATGACAAATATACATTTGAAGTCTATGGTAAAAGTGAAAAGATTTTTAGAGAAGATATAGATATATATTTACATCACGGTGCTTTTTGTGTTGAAGCACATAGCAAATATTGCATATAATGTGGCGTCCACCTGCTTACGACGCGACGCGACGTTCGAAATGCGGACGTCAGTTAAATGTTTTCAGTTAATTATTAGATAGTCTTCATAATCTGTAACGTATGGTTGCCCAACGAACTTCTCTAAAATATACAATTACGTCGCCTGCGAATTTTCAATGCGGGCTCGCGGGGGGGCCCCGCGCGTGCTACTCTCACTAGCTCAAACTCCTCCCACTCGCTCAAGGTCGCTAGCACTTAGCGTCGTCTTATGGGCGTCTTGTTTTATCTAACGTGGTTAGTAATTTTTAGTCTTCAATTTGTTCACCTGCTCTGTTTTCCGTTTTTTAATTTTTTGCCCTGCAGCAGTTCTTTCCTGGGTCTATTTTTTTTTTCTTTCTTTCTTTTACAATTTAACATTTTAACTTAAAATATTACATTTTTTTCTTTCATCTTGTAGTACAGTTAAGCTTTTTTTTCTTTTTTTTCTGCTTGTTTTGGAGTTAATGCTATTTTTCCTTGTTAATGATGTTTTATTTCTTGATATGTTTTTATTGTTTATATTTTTCTTTTTATAATTTATTCAATATCTCTTTTTGAATTTATTTTATTTACATTCTTTTTTATATTTTTATAATTTTGACTTTTTTATTTACTCCTTTATGTACATTCTTTCTTTTGTCTTAACTTTTTATCTTTCTTTTTTTTCTTTTTATTTATTCTTATTAGCTTAATTCTACTACAGTATTTCTTAATTATTACTTTAACCCTTTTATTAAACCAGATGGCGCCCATATTTACGAATCTTCACATATTATTTTCAAATTAAACAATTTTCGTTTTTTACTTTTTCTACATTTCTTAATTACCTCATTCTATACTTCAATAACCTCTGCACTTATTTCCTTTTAACAGTATTTTGACAATCTTCATGCAGTACCGCTCCAGGTGCGGCCTGGTTTTCTTATTTGCCATCAGCTCACTGTATAATAGGGGTGATAAAAGAGTGTTTGGAACGGTCGCGGATTGTCTTACTGATGTCAATAAAAATGGAAATCAGTTGACTCTCAATCTGGCTTGTGTGAGTATACTTATAGTTGTGCTTGTTTCCGTACGAAAAATTGTGGCGCTATCGTCATTATTCTACACTTTCATTGCTAGCCCTTTGTGATGTTGATAAAAGTTCAAAAAGCGACGTTGCCGTGCCGTCAAAATTCATGGAACACTTTGTTGTCGATGTTATGTAGTGTTAATTGTTTAGTTATATTCGCGACTCGTGAGAACTTGTGTACATTCACTTGATATGAGAAGCGGCGTCCGCTTAGAGGAAAAATGTTTAAAAGAAGCAATCGAAGTAAAAATATGCTCAAATTAATTCCAGGACTTGAAGGCAAGATTGCAGCATTATTTAATTAATTGTTTTAGTCGGTCAGTATCCAAGTGGATACTCATCTACACTTGATTTTTTGTCGACTCTAGTTATATAAGTACTTGAGATAAAAAAAAAACCCTCTCGGCTCGGGGAAAACCCCTCTCTTAACGGATTCCCCTGTAAGACTCATGGAAAGATGTTCAGCCATCCGACTACCCACTAAAAAACCCCGCTGTTCTCCTATCGCCTACGTCCGGGCCTACAGGTAAGGGGCCTGCCGACCTCGTAGCCCGGGCCGGCGCCGGCCCGCCAATAACATGGCCCACCTCTCCACATTACTATTTCAATGTACATACGAAAGAAACCAACTCCTTGATTTAAATATTTTATTGATTTGCAGTCTTGGTGGCGCTTTGTAAATACTTTCGAACGTTTTGAATGCTGGCATTTGAAATTGTTGCTGCATGCGTTACCGGTGGCACTAGTCCTTGATTCTTTATGCTGCTTGTTCAGTAGCTCATGGAAATATGAGCGCCGTCTCCTTCACAGCGAGGTCCTCGCATAGCAAGTTGCCCCCATGGCTAAAACACGTAGACGTGGCTATGTAAAAACATAGCGGTACTAGGAAATGTCCTGTGCCGCATTGACCCTGGAGCGCACTAACTTATAGATGAAGTTCTGCCCCTCAGATAACTTCAATTTATCATACAGTGGTTGTAAGTGGTCTCGTCTGGCTCTGGCTACAGCTCTCTTAGTGGCATGCTTGGCAGCATTGTAAGCCACTTCTTAAAGAGATTTGTCTGGTTCATTTATTTATTTTATATCTCAGTAATTTCCTGAACAATCTTACATCCATTTTAACGGGTGTGTATACAACCGTACGAGCGGTTAAATCGAAACGGAGCACGGACTTGGCGACTTTGCGGCTCGCCAGAGGTCGTAATATATGTCGAAAATAAAAAACTAAATTGTAGGTCTTAACACGCTCTACAAGTTTGATATTAAATGATTTTTCGATATTTATCACGAGAAAAGAGAAAATAGCAAAAAACAAATTTGACTACCTAAATTTTTGAGTTTTCGATCGATATCTCAATAACGATGAACGATAGGAAAAAAAGTTAAGGACTTAATTGTAGAGCGTACAAAGTGCAACAAAAAAGAATTGAATCAAAATTTTCGTATCTCAACGGAGAACCGAATTATTGTAAAAAAACTGAATGCAACCCTTTTTTCAAGATGGCGGAAAATGCACATAGGAAATCTTGGTCGACAATTTGAACTTAAGCTTTTCTAGGGCCCCGCGACGTCATATCCAAAATTCAGCTTTCTCGGTTCATTTGCCTTTCCAAATGTATATAATGACTGGACTATACAGCGGACTTTCAACGTGTCTGGTAAGATGTAAAAACCATCAAAACTGTCCGGCTATTGAGGTAACATTTTTTATGGGTCCCCAAGTAACATATATAAAATTTAGCTTTTATACTATAACGAAAGTACAATGATAATTTATTAAAGTTTAGGGGTGTTTGGCAAGGGGTAGCAACTGTCATAAGTGTCCGGCAATGGACGTCAAGATTTCTTAAGTTATCCCGAAGAAAATATAAAAAAATTGAGCTTTATACTTTAACGAATTTAAGGTACTATTTTATACACCTTTACTGACTGTTATCTGCCCAAGTAACCACAACCCAAACTCTATACTCGCTTGTCGTTCTTACCTGTATAGGGGACATGCACAGAAAAACTTTCAGCTTTTATAAAATGACGAAGGTCTGGCCGTCCTGGGCTCTTGGGCTATTACGCAACGTCGTCCCTTCTACCTGCTACGCCATCGCAGCCAGTCGATGTCCTCGCCTTCTCAGCTGACAAATCCTCTAAGAATATATCATCATTTCAGCCGGAAGACGCCCACTGCTGGACAAAGGCCTCCCCCGAAGATCTCCACGATGATCGGTCCTGCGCTGCCCTCATCCAACCTATTCCGGCGATCTTGACCAGATCATCGGTCCATCTTGTGGGGGGCCTACCAACACTGCGTCTTCCGGTACGCGGTCGCCATTCGAGGACTTTTCTGCCCCAACGGCCATCAGTCCTTCGAGCTATGTGCCCAGCCCACTGCCACTTCAGTTTTGCAATCATCCGGGATATGTCGGTTATTTTGATTCTCCTGCGAATCTCCTCATTTCTGATTCAATCTCGCAGGGAAACTCCGAGCATAGCCCTCTCCATTGCTCTCTGAGCGACCATGAGCTTTCTCATAAGGCCCATAGTTAGCGACCACGTCTGCGTTCCATATGTCATCACTGGCAACACACATTGGTTAAAAACCTTCGTCTTAAGACACTGCGGTATTTGGGACGAAGATTTTACGGAGCTTCCCGAACGCTGCCCATCCGAGTTGGATTCGACGAGTGACCTCTTTCGCGAAATTGGACCTGCCTAACTGGATCGTTTGACCCAAGTAGACGTATTCGTCAACAATTTCGAGAGTACAGTTCCCAACTGTTACGGGGGTAGGTGCGACATGGACATTAGACATGATCTTCGATATATATATATATATATATATATATATATATATATATATATATATATATATATATATATATATATATATATATATATATATATATATATATACCTAGTCAGGTCATAAATTCTGTCACATGTTTAATGTAAAATAATTGTAACAAGTTTATTAATTATGTAACCATTCATATACCAAAATGAACTTAACAAAACATAGATTCTTATGACATTAAAGTTTATTCAAAATGACCTCCGTGATTTTGAATACAAGCCTTCAATCTGCGCGGCCAGTTGTCTATCGCAGCACGAACGAGGTCCATGTCAATATCGGCGGCTGCCTTAATCAAGGATGTCTTGAGTGACTCCAAATTGGGATGAGGCTTTGAGCACGCCTTTTCCTCCAAGTGTTGCCATATCTTGTAATCTAACGGATTCAAATCTGGACTGGAGGAGGGCCAGTCTTCGTGCCGGATGAAGTCGATTTCACGCGCCGCCAGCCAGTCTTGTGTGCTCTTCGCTCTATGAGCTGGCGCCGAATCTTGTTGGAATACCCAGTGCCTGTTATTGAACATGGTATGAGAAACAGGTTCCACAAGGTTCGTCAGGACTGTATTTTGATACACAACAGCATTCGTTTTTACACCTTTCTCACAAAAATGTACCTCTGTTAAGCCCCAATAAGAAACTCCCAACCATACCATGAGCGAGGATGGAAAATGACCTCGTTGGACACGCGGAATACGGTTGCTCGCTTCTTCACTACTGTGTGCGTACACCTTATCATTTTGTTTGTTGTAGCTCTCTTCTACGGTAAACATTTTTTCATCCGAAAAAAGAATTTCCCGATATTTTTTTCCCGCGTACCGCTTCAACAAAGCGCGGCATCTCTTCAGTCTCAGGTCCATTAGACGAGCATTCAAACGATGTCCTGTTTTTCTTCGATATGCCCGAAGCCCTAAGTCTTCAATTAACACCCTTTTCACCGTGGTTCTGCTTAACCCCATCTGAAGGGCCAACAGTTTCTGCTTACGTTTGGGATTTCTTTGAATTCGTGCCTTCACAGCTTTTATCACTGCTGGAGTCCTAACAGACCGAGGGCGACCACTTCTTGACCTGTCATCTACACTAGAGTCTTCATTGTATCGTTTGATGGTACGATAAACGAATCTTTTGGTGATATTCAAATTTTTCAGTATGTTAAAAATTTGAATTGGCGCGTAACCGCAACGATGCAATGCAATAACTGCAACACGGTCTTCTTTAAGCGTCCACTCCATATTTAAAAATGAGTAAAATTCTAAAAGTTATACATTTTTATTTTCATGAACAATTCGAAATTCTAATTCAATAAACTTTTTTGTGGCCAGCATTCTAAAAGAAAAGTTTTTACTGTGTGACAATACTTATGACCTGACTAGGTATATATATATATATATATATATATATATATATATATATATATATATATATATATATATATGTATATATATATATATATATATATATATATATATATATATATATATATATATATATATGTATATATATATATATATATATATATATATATATATATATAATTGTAGTCAAAAAAATGAAACTTTTTCAATAATGACGTCTATAAGGCTTCAATCGCAATTGGTCAATTCGAACCAAATCAACACTAACAAAAAGTAAGTAGTTTTTTATCAATACTTATTGCCTTGTCGGAAGGCATTTTGTACCGTTCTGTGACGCAAGCGCAGCCAAATTTAGAAAGCAACAAATTTTTGATGCTATTTTTAGCAACGGCGTTCATTAATAAGTAATTTATGTGCGGAAACCGGGTTATAGATGTTTTTTTTCTTTTAAGCACAGCTCCGGCTAAGTTATTATTTTATTTAAACTAGTTTTTGAATTTTAGTGTTCTCAAATTGTGTTCAAGTTTCCGTCTCAAATGTAGATGTTTATGAAAAATATGTATTTATTTTCATAAAAGTAATAAATAATTCGTGTACTACAGCGTGGTATGGCTTGTATAATGCGAAGGAACAAGTTTAACGTTGGAAACGCTGGTTACAAAAGAGGAGTAGACCAAAATATTTCTAAAGAACATTCACGTGCTTATTCTTCGGATTTTGAATACACAATACGATTTGTCATATAATGTAATAATTTATTTTTACTCAATGATTGAATGTATTGAGAAAAATAAATTATTGACAATTGATAATGACATGAAATACTAGTATATGAGAGAGATATTTTATCCGTCCAGGGGCGGAAAAAGAATACTAACCTCTGCGGCCGGGGTTGGCCTAGGTGGAGGCGCGCGCGGGTGTCGGCGCGCGCCCCTGAGGCGATGCACGGGGTAGTTAAACACCTCACTACCCCGTGCAGGAGACGAGGCCCGGACACACCGGGCCAGCACTAGTGTGGGGCTGCGGAAGAATTTGGATTCCCGCGGCCCCGCGCGCACGTGTGAGGAGACACCGGGGTGGTGGTTTTAGCCGGTAAGAATCCGGCACGCCCCTCCGCCTTTCCCCAGGCGGAGGTAGTCCATGAGGATTTCCCCACCCCGTAAAAAAAAAAAAAAAAAAAAAAAAAAAAAAAAAAAAAAAAAAAAAAAAAAAATCGTAAAGGCGACAAAACAACCCACCCTCTAGCCACGTGGTAGGGCCTCAAGCCCGTCTGGATGGCGACCACCTTTGGTCTTAAGTATGCCGCCATAATAATCTTGTGTTGCGTTCCCGCATTAGTGGCCCAAGTTCCTGTACTCTTATGGGACAGCAGCGTGTTTGCGATGCCACTGGCGTTGCAAACACCCATAGGCGACGGTAACTACTAAATTCTAAGCGGGCCGTCAGCCTGTCTGCAGTCCTACAGCATTAAAAAAAGATGACATTAAAATTATGTATCCTATATCTTTAAACGAGCAATTCTTGTATATATATACTTATATAATTGGAATCTCGGAATCGGCTCCAACAATTTTCATGAAATTTATTATACGGGGGGTTTCGGGGGCGATAAATCGATCTAACTAGGAATCATTTCTAGAAAATGTCATTTTATTCGCTTTTTTTTATTGGAAGAAAAATAACAAAAATGTGACTCTTCCTGACATCTATCGGCGAATAATAATACTATTTTTTTTTAATTACTTTAACGACACAACACTAAAGCTATTCCAGCAGATGGCGTTGTTAATTAACAAGAAGTCAATGAGTGTTTGCTTTGAGGTTAGACTAAGAAAATCAATTGTTAATTTCCAAAAAACACAATTTATAAAAAAAAAATACCGAGCAAAGCTCGGTCATCCGGATATTATTAGTTAATTTATGTATGTTTACATGCCGAAATGGATAATGTACCTTTCTATTCTGTAACAGCATAAATAACTATGTTTTGAGCAAATAAATTATTTTGATTTGATAAAATTTCGTTTGCTATGTAGCACGCCTTGCCATGCCTTTGATGTTTAAAGACCATAGGCAACGGCTACCACCAGCTATCGTCCCGTTGACCTATTTGCTGTAGAAATAGATACAAAAAAAAACAAAAAGGAAAGATGGGTGAATTGTTGAAAGGAGAAAAAAGTGAAAAGAATTATTTTTAATTTAATTATACAAATTAACTTCTAAATATATTTTGTTTGCTGTATCGCTCCACATGGTTGTTTCATCGCCTTTTACGACAGACCGCCCCCGTATTCTAGACAAAGGAGAGTGCCGGGGGGACGAATCTCTCACCCCCTGCCGCTAAAAACCAGAAGAAGCCGGCCCCGACATAAAGGGCGGGCTTGCGCCAGCCCGGGCCACGAGATCGGCAGGCCACATATCCGTGGGCCCGGGTGTAGGCGATAGGAGAACAGGGTTTTTAGTGAGTAGTTTGATGGCCAAACACCATTCCTGGAGTCCCACATATTCCTCGGTCCCCCTGGGCCGGGGGAATCCGTTAAGAATAGGGGTTTTCCCCGAAACAAAAAAGGGGGTCAATGTTCTTATTCCACCCCTGCAGGGAGATTAACTAGATTTCCTTACGCAGAAGAATTGAAAGAACTCCCGCATCCGCGCCAACCTTCAGGTACCTACTAATATTGCGGATAGCTGCAAGTCTCCTTCGCTGGTATGACATTTTACTGCAACCGGCTACTTTCGTGTGGTACTAATGTCTAGCCATGTCACCTCCAGATCATACACAAAAATATGCTGACATCGAAAAGGTCATGCATGCCAATGGGTTAATTGCGAGGGATGCCAAAGACCTTGTTGAAAAATAGACGGAAAACTGACCTCGGTTACCGATGCGGAAGTTTCAGGCCTCGACCACATCCTGTGGCCACAAAACATCGCTCAAAGGTTACAGTCTTAACTCTCTCTTTCACTCAAAAGCAGTTCGTTATTATTTTTGCTGAAGAACATGTATGACTCGCTTCTTACCAATTACTCTTTACACATACTTGAGTACAACAATTGCATTCGATAACACTGACTGCATATTTCATTTATTTATATTTTAGGGTTTATAGAGTTTGTAATCCAAAATAAACCGAAACATACATCCAAAAAATGCTGCCTAAAGTCATTATTCCACGCGGACGGAGTCGCGAGAACAGCTAGTTAAGTTATAAATGTGTAGTTTTAATCTAAAATATAGTTTACCTTAGCTTAAATTTTTTTTAATCTGTCACTGAGGGCAACAATACTGGTTTTACCATTAGTAATTTAAATTTTGTCTTCACCTCTATTGTAATTTTATGGTAAAATTGTTTGTAGCTCCTAATAAAAAAAAAACACCGGAGCACCTGACAGGCTGGCGGCTCACTTAATAGTAAACATTTAAGGGCACCGCAAACACCTTGCTGTCCCATAGGAGTACAGGAACCTTGGTCACTACTATACCGGTACGCTATAATGGCCGTTTTGATGTTTGTCCACTCATGAAGTTTCGTATTAATTAGTAATTACATTTGGAGGAGCAAATTGCTGTTCTTTATTGTCAATAGCGACGTGCAGTTATTGACAATAAAGAACAACAATTTGCTCCTTCAAATATAATTACTAATTAATACGAAACTTCATGGAGTGGACAAACGTCAAAATGACCATCATAGCATGCCGGTAGCATAATGCCGGAACACAAAACAATGTTAATATGGCGGCATAACTATAGACCAACGTTGGTTGCTTTTCAGACGGGCTTGGAGCCCTACCACATAGGGTTGATTTGTCGCCTTTTGTGACAGACCACTTGCAGCAGAGGTTAGATTTCTTACTCCGCCCCTGCACCCAAAACTATACCATAAAGAAGATTTAACTTTAAAAATATGAATTTTAAATTGTTTTCTTTATTTCTAATGTGGGACGTATATTAAATACGAAACCATTAACGGAAAAATAACGGAGATGTTATTCCAGGTTATGATAAAATATAATAACCAACTTAGTGCTTGATAAATTGTTTTAGACCGCCATTTTGTGTAAATCTTTTCTCTTTATTAATATTTATTTCTTCTATCCTCAATAATTTCCGCAGTTTCTTCAATATTTCAAATTAAATATTTTTACATCATAGGTTACATTATTGATGTTTTTTAGAAATCCATAATTTTATCTCGTCTATACAAATAAATAAAATTGGAGGGTCTGTTTTAATATTAAAATAACCACTTTTTACTAAGTGCATTTGGACGTATACACGGTACATATACCAAAACAACATTTTTTGTCTGTCTGTCTGTTCCGGCTAATCTCTGAAATGGCTACACCGATTTTGACGGGACTTTCACTAGCAGATATCTGATGTAACAAGGAGTAATTTAGGTTATTTTTATTTTAGAAAAAAAATTGTTTTTTTAAAAATGATCATTTTCGGAAATTTTATAGTCCAATTTAAGTTGACCTCAGATTTATATCATCAGTCATATGAAATAGGGTTCAGCTTAGGCTGGACATGTAGGTTCTAATGCAAGTATTCCGGAGGCGCATGGCGTAACAGTTGCATTCGATAATACTGACTGTTTGCATATTTCATTTATATTTTAGGGTTTATTTATTGTATTGATATTGCATACACTGCTGTGAATGTAGTTAGTTGTTGTAAACGAATTGAAGTACGCCGAGTTAAAAATTCTATAACGTGCTAATAACTTTTGGTGCCTTCCTCTAAAATTTATACTGACGCTATTATGACGCCACCTTAATTTAACGCATTTGAAAGATAGTTTTCAAGCACAGAGATGACCCTCCATAATACATGGATGCATGGAAACCGACATTAGAAGGTTGCGTGTTCATCACGTCGGGGTCACCACTTTAGGTATTTAATGTGTTACCCTTATATGTGCGTCTCTGACTCTCATTTAGTAAGCGTGTCGGGCAGATGGAGATGAATAAAATATGCTTCATATAAGTCGAACGTCCTTTAATTATCGTAGACTATACAGAACGCTATGTAAAACCAAAAGCAACCGCGGGAGTAGATGGATCATGGAAGGCGACTGGCGACAGTGCAGCGTGCAACGATTAAAGGATGATTCACGCTACACCGTGTTGGAACCGGACCGGGCCAGTCATTCATGTTATACCGGGCTGTTTGGGTGTATTCTTTGCACGGCCGTGTCTGTGTCATGTGGTTTTTGTCAGCTAGTGAATTCATCTGTCGATAGACTTGACGTTTAAGTAAATATTCAATTTTCACAATTTGAATTGGCAGCTATTGCAATTGCCATCGATGATGAAGTATTGGAAAAACGTAGCGAAACTACTAAATGAAGATGGGGTGTACATTCAACCTGGAGAAAGCGAGAAGCAGAAGGAGCTTTACTTTACAAAGAATTAATAGACGACGAGAGCAAGTTTTATGGTTATTTTAGAATATCTAACGCGTATTACAATTTGTGCTGACTTGCAGCTGCCGCTAGCCGCCACAAGTAGGGGACATATGTAGACCACACACCCTACTTCCACTCTCCCCAATTATTTTGTTTATTGATTTAGAACAGCAGACAGGCTGACGGACCACTTACAGTAAGCAGTTACCGCCTAAGATTGCTGTCGTCCGTGTAGAAGAACTGAAACCTGGTCGCTCATGCCGGAACACCACAAAGTATTATGGCGGCATATTCAGAAACGAGGGGTGGTAGATATTTTAACGGGTTTGGAGCCCAACAGGGTTTGATGCCTTTTACGATAGACCTGGCTCTGTCCCTGCACGGCGAAACTATTATTTCACCAGGCTGTCCTTTCTGCATCTATCCACCCACTAAAACGAAGGCGAAAGCCTCTCCTAATAATTGTTCACCCTTCCGGGGAATGCAGTCCTTCCGTTCTCTTTTAGAAAGGGCACTTCTCATAAACAGCATAAGCTACTTGTAGCAGCACCGCGCTTTTCTAAAACGGTTTGCAATATGTTTGAATGATATGTTTCGCTCGCACATTTGTTGTCTCATATTATTATCTAGTTTTGTTAGCATCGTTTTATACAACAGTATAGCAGAATCTGGATTTGACTTTCATTGAGAACACACGTAACAAAAAGACCTCCGAGGAACATATCTGCCTGAAGATCTAACGACAACAATCTATTGGAGGCGAAGGACTTCTGCCCCTCCAAAATGATGACGACCCCTACGTGATTCACTTAACTAACGTGGTCTCACCCGTCAACAGACGTTTTCAAAGTACCTCTTAGGCGATTAGAAAATGTTGCGGTGAATGTGTGGAGTGACGCGGAAGGAACGCTAGGAATTCCAGCTTCACGACAGGAATGTCGCCATCGGTGGTATGTCCATGGTTTACTTCAACCGGTTGCATATGTGGGTAACAAATGGACATACCACCTCCGCTCAACACCCAAAAGGTACTGGATTTACGTCGTAAGAGTTTTTTTTCATTGCTGCAGAATAGTAGACAGGCTGACTACCCACCCAATAGCAAGCTGTTACCGTCGCCTATAGATATTTGCGACGCTAGGAGCACTGCTAACACGCTACTGTCTTACCGGAACACAATACAATTATAGCGGCATACTTAGTCCACACACAGAAACACACTCGCACTCACAGCCACGTACACACTATAGACAACAATAAAAAAATTAACATAAATGCCACTATTTAATTACAAAGTTCCAAAAATAGAACGACTGCCATACCGGTTATGTGAGTTTATTTTTTGGTGCACACGTGTTCGGACACGCGGGCCGCTGCGCGCGCGCTGGTCCGTTATGCTACAAACTGCGTCTGCCGCTCGCGTAAGTTTTATCTCACCATGCTTGATAAAGAGCTGGGGAGCATCTGGGGTCGTTGCGTCCCAGTCAATGGGCGTCCTACGCTTCGTTTGCCATATACATTGCTAGGTGCATTTTCTGGTAGGGCCCCTAGCCCTTCTGAATGGCAATCACCTATGGTTTTGAAATATAATAACAGCATATAGATAACCTGGGCTCGGGGCTCCACATTTTTTTTATTGCTGAGGAACAGGCAGGCTGACGGCGCACTTAAGCACGTGCAGGGGCGGAGAAAGAATACTAACATCTGTGGTCGGGGTCGGCCTGTCGTAAAAGGCGACAAAACAACCCACCCTAGCTACGTGGTAGGGCCTCAAGCCCGTCTGGATGGCGACCACCTTTGGTCTTAAGTATTCCGCCATAATAACCTTGTGTTCTGTTCCGGCATTAGTGACCCGAGTTCCTGTATTGTTATGGGACAGCAGCGTGTTCGTGATGCCACTGTCCTTGCAAACGCCTATAGGCGACGATAACTGCTAAGTTCTAAGCAGGCCGTCGGCCTGTCTGCTGTCCTACAGCAATAAAAAAATATTTAAGACCAAGGATGGTCGCCATCCACATGGGCTTGAAGCCTACAACGTAGCCAGAGTTGTTTTGTCGCCTTTTAAGACCGGCCGACCCTGGCTGCAGACGGTCAGTATTTTTTCTCTAGAAACCTGGGGAAACCTAACATCTAGGTGGAACGGACGGTATACCACGCTTATCCAAGATGGATTGGCGAGTTACATAGCGGATGCTTTCTTCACCGTGGGTACCTGGCAAATATGCACGTTAGGCGAGAAAAACTGACACCTTTAGATCTTCGAATATGCCGCCATAATAACCGTATTGTCATCATCATAATCTTAGCGTTGAAGCCTAGTTGCAGCCCAAACTCTCGCTTCGGCGCCCGGGGTCTGCTTTCCGACTTTTTCTTCTCCACTTCGCACGATCTTCAGCATCTCTGGTGGTTAGTCCATTGGCACGCATATCAACCCCTAAGACGCCGGCGGTGGCGGCTTGGCCAGACATTTGTTCCCCGCATAAGTAGCCGGTCGCTAAAACGTGGCCATACCAGCGAAGGCGACACTCCTGCAATTTATCCGCAATGTCACGGACATGAAGGCTGCCGCGAATGAGAGAGTTTCTAACGCGTTCCTTCCGCGTTAATGACCGTATTGACCTGAGCGTCGGTAAATGCTATTAAGTGGGCCGTCAGCCTGTCTGTTGTTCCACCGTAAGCCACGCGCATCGCAGCTGCATAAAAAGACAGGCCTACTTATGGTTTTATAGACCTTTTCCTTTTTAATCGGCATCTTGGGGTCACAAATGACACCAGTCCCTCACGGCATTCGACTAGGGTTGCCATCTCAAAAATCTGTCAACTAGGACAAAAAACGCAAAAATTGTAAAAAGAAACCGGGAGGTTACAACCCGGAAGTTTGAACAGAGTATTTTTTCTTAGTTACTTAGTAGAATAAAACATAGTTTTGATGGTCATAAATCAACTTTTATTTATTAAAATACAATTTTAAACTAAATTACATCTTAAAAAACAAGAAACAAAACAGAATCTTCTTAAAGTTTTATGGAACTATTAGCAGTTTTCATTTCTTTAAGTTTAAAGAAATAGAAAAGAACTACACAACACAAAACTACATCTTAATTTTTATTGTCTGTGACTAAAACAAACAAATTATACTCTTTAATTTCGAAAAAATCAACTTAAACTTTCAATCTCACTTTTTTTAAAATAAAACAAATATTTATAAAGTCCTAATAAACTATTAATAGTCTTACATTTATTTTTTATTCTATAAACTGCCTTTTTTACTTTTCAGGTTTTAGGTATTTTCCAGTCTTTCCAATAGCCTTTTGAATATATTCCTGGCTTATAAATATTTGAAATAAAACACGGACTACAAATACAACCCCGCCCGGACGCTCCCCGGATGCCTTCTAAACTAGGACAAATCCGGAGAATCCCGGTCGGATGGCAACCCTACATTCGACCCACGCGGCAGCAATGCCTTGACGTCGCAGTCGATGTTATAAGATGCGTGAAATACAAATCCCAGTCAAGTGTAATTCCATACTAATATTATGCGAATTTGTTTTTTACACTTTCACACCTAAACCGCTGAACCAATTTTGATGAATTTCGGTATATAAATAGATTGAGCCTTCGAGAAGGATAGTTTTCTAATGTTTGTCGCGAAAATGTTTTTTTTTTGGCAGAACAACGTTTGCCGGGTCAACTAGTAACTAAATAATAAAATTTTCGAATAATTAAACGTGTCCAAAAATAGACGCGACCAATTTATAAACCGGTTACGGGCATTTACATTAATTATAATGGTTTCAAGAATAAAAATTTGGATAGTCATTATTTTGTAGTAGGTAATAATTGGACATCGGTTCCCAACTATCCACAAACTGACACACGGAGGGCATTTCTACACACGACAGTTAATATTTAGGAAAGATTTTTTCTTAGTATGGTTTATTACCAAGCTTTTATTACTTGACCTGTATCTGTGTAATGGATTTATCGAACTCGATTTCTACCCACATTGAACGATCAAAAAATCCAAAAATTTACACACTTTTCAAGACCTAATGACAAATTTAATAATTTTGTCCCATAGTCCTTATCAAGATCATCAAGATTAAAGCTTTATTTTCCTTCCGCCGGAAGATGTGGTTTAATCAATAAAACTGCTGGAAGATGGTGTTAAATTAATCAAAACATTTACCAATTTGGAATTAACAACTAATTAATTTTAGTTTAAAAAAAACACGCTTATATAGTTAGTCAAACTAAAAAATAATTCTTAACATGAGAATAAAATTAATGTCACTGTTCTAAAAACGTGGGGTGCTTTGTACGATATTTTTTTAATCTTAGTTTAAAAATGAAAACACTATAACAATTTACACAGCATCATCTTGTCCCTAAAATAAGTAGCCCATAAGTTATCTGTACTAGATAACTAATATGCTACACATGTACTTTTCTTTTGTAAATAAATACAGACACTAATAACAATAACATACATCAATTATCCGTGCAGGGGTGGAGAAAGAATACTGACCTTTTGTACATAAATATGTATAATATTATTGTATATATGTATTTTGTATATAATACTGACCTTTTTTTGTACATAAATACATATTATACATAAACACCTCTTTCTTGGAGCCTCTTCTTTCTTGTACGAAACGGTTTTCAAGAACGTTCATGTTGCGTACTCTCAGGATCTGGAATGAGCTTCCGGCTGAGGTTTTCTCAGCGCGGTACGATATGGGGTCCTTCAAAAAAGGCGTTATAAAGTTTCTTCGAGGTCGGCAGCGCGTTGGTAATGCCTCTGGTGTTGCAGACGTCCATAGGCGACGGTGACCACCTGCTAGGGTGGGCCGTTTGCCTGTCTGCTGAACTCTCGCAATAAAAAAAACACCTAGACGCTGGACGGGAATCGAACCCGTGACCTCCGCAAGCATAACGACGTGCGTTATCCGTTATGCCAAAAGTAAGAACTGAAAGCTCTTCTGTCGCCTTGATCTGCGAAGAACGATATTTTGGCTTAAAACAAGATTTTCAATTTACAATATCTAAATAGAAATAATATATTGTACAACGATTTTGAAGCGCTTAAAATAGAAAACCAAACAAAAAGAGACGGTCTGTCGACCCTGGAACTGGTAAAAAATAAATACTTTCGAATCGAAACCGTGTTGCGTCACTGCTGTACTGCCCAGCAGTTTTTGTGCGACCTTTTCGAGTTTTTTTCCATTACTTCTAAATCAGGGCTGTCCGTAATTATACTACGTGCAACATTATACACAATTCTCGTGTCATGTTATGATCTAAGCGATATGAACGTTTTTTTTAATGTGTGTTTTGCTACCGTGCCTACGATGGGACAGTTTTTATCACATATTTTTTAATTAATTAATTGCAAAGTAACTCTGTCTGTTACGTTTTCACTCCTAAACTCTGAACTAATTTTGATGAATTTCGGTATAGAGATAGATAGGACTTTTTGGCGCGAAATTTTTTTATTTATTTATTTTTTTATTTTTTAGCCGATCAAAGTTTAAGTGCAGCTTCTGTAGAGTTACAACGGTTTTTCGTGCCGTGTGAGATCTTTCATTATCATGGAGCCATAGTGGTGAAGATCAATTCACGAGTCGTGGCTGTTTCACTGTCAATTTTGCCAGCATTGTCCAAAGTTCGGCACAATAAACATCGGCTGTTATTGCTTGATCAGACCTGAGGAAACTATAGTGAATAACACCATAAAGAGACCACCAAACATTTACCGTTACCTTTTTATTGGTAAGCTTTGCTTTAGGGTAGGTACTGTTGCGGCGTTTGGTCTGGGGTTGGCCGTTGCACTTTTCGCTTACACTTATCGTAAAGGATCCACTCGTCGTCACATGTCACAATTCGATCCAATATTTCTTCATTTCTGTACAAATTTTTGTTTTGGATCTCGGGGAAAACCCTCTCTTAACGGGTTCTCTCGGTCGGGGGGACCGAGGGATATGTGGGACTCCGGGAAAGATATTCCATCGTGATCGTTCCTCGTGATTGCGCCGGCCCACCGTTGGGCCTCTTCCATAGTTTTGGCACCGACGTCGTCTCCCGCCCTATGCGACACAGGTACCTCCGCAACCGTACCCCGAGAGGACCTGCGTCGGGCGGAAGGTCAGAGCACCGTTCATTTCTGTACCGATTCTGTGCTGAAGCACGCATTTCATTCTGCAGATCAGTCACATCATGAGCCACCCATTTTTCATATTTTTTGATCTTATTGATTTCATGCAAATAGAAAGAAGAAAAGAAAGAAAGAAATATTTTATTTCAGAACAAGCTGAACAATTACAAAAAGAGTTTCTTAAGTAATAAAAATAACAATAACTATAACAAAGAAACAATAAAAATATGTGCTATCTATAATGTGCTTGTCCTAAAATAGGGTCAAGCTCAGCATATGCTGGCCAATAAGGCCAGCGCCGATCTTCCGCTTGAACCTTATTTAAATGATGTCACGGCAGACTATACACAGAGAATATGTATATGTAAAAATACACTTTCATTTTGTTACGAATATGATATATAATAATTTGTTAGTGACTGTGCCTAATATAATATAATAAGGACGAACCAATGAATGTAAAATAGGTAATAAAAAAAGAAAAAAAAAATGAATATATACATATCGCTTATCGAAAATAAAATAAAATACAACAAAAAAGTATTTCAAAAATAAATAAATTGTTTCAAGGTGCTGGAATTAAATAATACTGATATCGTTTCTTTGATTTGCTTGAAGTTTTTGACGAATAAATAAAAAATGTTTAAGTTTAACTCTGAACCCGTTAACAGAGGTCAAGTTCAAATGAGTCATTATTGTAGGTAGGGTAACTTTCAACCTTTTGACTTCCACCATCTTCAATTCAGTGTTATTCGCCTGTGAGCGGTCTTCCGCGTGGTTCATTCTACAAGTCGAAGTTTCCATTACGAAAGCGTTTAAACAAAAAAAGTACGGTGCGTCAAAAACTCGTATTCAAAAATCAATTCATTCAAAAGTTATGCGTGGTCTCATAAATATAATCAGTGAGTGAACAATTAATCATTCTCTGTTTTCGTACCCTCAGGGTTGGAATTTTTTTCCCAAATTAATATGGGACCAAATTCGGGGTATACTCATTCCAATAAAAAAAGAATTTTAAAATCAGAAAACTCTGTAAAAAGTTATGTAAAGAAAAAAAATATACGCGTCGAATTGAGAACCTCCTCCGTTTATCTCGTCGGTTAAAAATGACTCGGATTTTCGAAGTATCCATCTTTCAGGTCGAAGCTGAATAAAAAAACAATTATCACTGAAAAATCTCACACCATGAAGGTTTTAAGTTAATTCAAAGTATCTATTATTATTACACTACGGCAATTTCATATTTAGACCCCTATAATGCTGTTGTGGAACAGTATGCACGTAGAGGAACATTTATGACCACACACACAAGGTTATTATGGCGGCATATAGAGAGACATAACGTAGCTAGGATTTTTTGTCGCGTTTTGCGACAGACCGCCCCCGGCTGCAGGGGTCAGTATTCTAACTTCGCCTCTGCATGGAGATATATATAATCAAAATATTTTATACAGTTGTGATGCGACTCCGTGAAATCAAATTTTAATAAGGAGAAAGAATACTAACCTCTGTGACCAGGGCCGGCCTGTCGTAAAAGCCGACAAAACAACCCACCCTAGGTACGTGGTAGGGCTCCAGTCCGTCTGAATGGCGACCACCTTTGGTCTTAAGTATGCCGCCACAATAACCTTGTGTTCCAGCATTAGTGACCCAAGTTCCTGTACCCTTATGGGACAGCAGCGTATTCGCGATGCCACTGGCTTTGCAAACACCCTTAAGCGACGGTAACTGCTAAATTATAAGCGGGCCGTCAGCCTGTCTGCTGTCCTATACAGCAATAAAAAAAATGTCTCCAACCAATTGTCGTCCAATTATAAACGCGCCATACATCCCTGAGCTTCTTTAAAGCCTTAGTAGAAGCACTTAAGCAGGTAACCGTCGTCTATGGATGTTTGCGGAACACAGAACAAGGTTATTATGGCGGCATACTTATACACCAGGGGTTGTTAGCTAGGGGTTTGTTGCATTTTAGCACATGCCGCCCCCGGTCGCAGGGTGGCCATGCACGGAGAAGTTAGTTCCCTCCATCGAGTTGGGGGTCCGTGTGTTTACACGACATCCAGATTGACATGGCAGCGCCAACCCTGACAACGGTGCCGTGAGAGGCCGCGCTTCATTTGTGGAAAATTTTTGAATAGTCATCATTAAGGTGGCTACAGATTGCATGTTTTGATTATAAATAACGCAAAAGGTGGCGCTCGTAGCGCGTGAGAATTGAGACCATCTATTTATTACAAATATACGAACTGACCCAGCAAATGTTGTTCTACTAAATAAACAAGATTTTGAATAAGATTTCCGTAAAATTTGTTTTAAAGTGAGCGTCTACATCACGGAATGAGTATGCTAAATTCACATTTTATCCGTGCAGGGGCGGAGAAGGAATACTAGAATCTGCGGCCGGGGTCGGCCTGTCGTAAAAGGCGATAAAACAACCCACCCTAGCTACGTGGTAGGACCCCAAGCCCATCTGGATGGCGACCACCTTTGGTCTTAAGTATGCCGCCATAATAACCTTGTGTTGTTCCGGCGTTAGTGACCCAAGTTCCTGTACCCTTATGGGACAGCAGCGTGTTCGCGACACTACTGGCGTCGCAAACACCTATAGGCGACGGTAACTGCTAAATTTTAAGCGAGCCGTCAGCTGCATTAGACTAAATTCGTGTTGGCCTATTATTATATTATCGATACAGAATTGCGTTTTTTCGGAACACGAAAGAAATTGCGTGGTTTAAGTGAAATAACTGTTGATTTTATTACATTATTTAATAACAAAAATAAGAAATAATACAAATAACTTTGATTATTTTTAAATACATGCATAAAATTGAAAAATGTGTGACCTCACATGGGGGGGGGTTCTAGGAGGGATTAAAAAGTCCTAAACTTTGTGTGACGTAATTTATGAATAGCCCCTTACGTGGTAGGGCTTAAGCCTGTCTGGATGGCAACCACCTGTGGTCTTTAAATATATTAACATAATAACCTTGTGTTCAAGCATAAGCAACTCAGTTTCCAATTTGCCTACACGGACGGCAATGTGTTAGCGGTGCCCCTGGCGTCGTAAACTGCCAACCTGTTTTATGCACCACAAGAATAAAAAAGTATACCTATAATATGCATATATTTACTAGTGAAAAGTAGTACATCAGTTGTATAGTATCCAAAACACAAGCGTTCTAATGCTTATTTTATTACTACATTTGAAAATTGTTACAATTACTGTATTTATGTACTTGGACTTCAGAGTCTGTACAACGAGGAGTGTTCTGAAGAACTATTCAGAATGGTGCCCTCGTCGTCTTTCTACCACCGCACTGCCCGCCATCGGCTGGGTGTTCATCCCCATTTCTTGGAACTTCTTCTTTCTTGTACGAAACGGTTCTCTAGAACGTTCATGCTGCCTACTCTCAGGATCTGGAACGAGCTTCCGGCTGAGGTTTTCTCAGCGCGGTACGATATGGGGTTCTTCAGAAAAGGCGTTGCCTCTGGTGCTGCAAACGTCCATGTAGTACGTGACCTCCACAAGGGTACTTAAGTGCGCTGGCCGCTACGGCACGGCGGTCCGTCAGTATCCCTAATTTCCAAGTAATAAATAAAACTAAAAAAACCACCGAACGCCATTTTATTTACTATTTCAAATATATAACAAATAAAAATTAGTTTAAAAATGTAACTAAATACATAATATGTTACCTTCATAAACGAGATAGTGACATTTGCCTTAGGGCTCGCATACACTTGCGATTTTTAAGTCGTTCACAAATTTCGCTGAATTGGACGCACAAATAAAAAAAACCTCATATGATTTAAAGCTAACAATAAGTCACAAGTTCAAATACCGTCACGATAAGTAAATTGTCATGGACCGGCTGGAAAGAAAACCATCGCTAGGTAACCTGCAAACAGCGATTACCGGTGTGCGTAATTGGCTATTATTATTAAGCATCCTTAAGCGACTCCACAAACGACCTATCACGGCATCAACGTCTATATTAAGAAGAATCAGTACCAATCAATTTGTCGCCGTTTTCGACTACGAATTTATGAGTTTTCTTACGCCTTATAGTCAAAGAATATTCACATAATAACCATTATTGTAAACATTGCCTAATCCTCTTGCGATGGCGAAAAATTAAGAGAGATCTTCAACTCATCAGAACACACTGTGGAAAAATCGCAACGTGTATATAGACCCTGTTAATTTCAATTTTATTGCGTATATGAAGGAGTGCACACTATCGGATGCAGTCTCTTGTGACCATATGAAGTCCCAGACAGGGAAAAATTGGATATAAACTACTTTAGGTTGGTTACTAGTACTTACCGTCTGAGTGGGTGGTGCAATCGAAAGACCTAGCCCCCCCCAGCTATACTAAGCGATAGCGATACTAAGGGCACCGCTAACATGCTGCTGTCCCATATGTCCCTGTCGACTATGGTGTTTTGAGGGAGCACGGACGCTTTGCTCTTTAGTCCCACTATCCTTAAGAGCCCCCATGCGAAACGTAATCACCTCCAAGAACATATCGACCTCTATTTTACGCATATCCCATCATAAGAACATAAACGACGTCAATTTAGCTTTTACATGGGGAGCAGCGAAAGCAGTGCCAACCCAACATGTAGGACAATTCGAACGATCACTTCACGTCTGTGAATTGGCAATTTAATAGTGGCCTTTTACGACTCACTAGTTAAATGAGGCCTATTCTTTATATCTTTCGCCGGGAATCTACCATCCAAACACACATTGCCTAACAACTCGACATCAAAACCATTTTGTTTTCTAATTACATTACATTTTTATGCCGTGTTTATTTTATTAATAAAAAAATATATAATAAAATTATAAATATCGATATCATTACTAAAATATAATCAAAACTGTGTAAATTTGACAGAATATATTTATCCGGCTCGAAGGACCAAATACAAAAATCAATCATTTATTTATCGCATGTATTGTATGTAGCCAGAAGAGAACTAGTTTCAGTTTTGTTCAAGGCTAAAGTACACTGTCAGACACATGTTGCCCGTCACAACATTCAACGTTTTGGTAGCCTTAAGAAAACCAGTTTCTAGACATCGATAGTATACTGTCGGACACAATAATATGTTGTCCGGCACAGCGTTCAACGTGTTGGTAACTTTACTCAAACTAGTTTCTTGACTCTGAAAGTACACTGTCAGACACATGGTGTCCGTCACAGCGGAAATTTCTCAATGCGATTCGATTTATATATATATAAAAAAAAAAAACAAACACGGCACAAAATCTCCATCGGACGCGAAACGTTGCACGACTAGTAGTCGTCGATGTCGTACAGGTTGTCAATCTCCTCGTCGTCGAGTTGCATCGATTGGAAGTCCACTTTGTAACGGAGAAGACCTGCGGAGCAAATAAATAAACATACAATTAAAAACAGGACCGTCTTGTCTTTTAAAGTAAGCAGAACGCTTGTGTTATGGCCATCATAATATATATAAATTACGTGTCAAGTTGTTTGTCCGCTATGGACTCCTAAAGTATTGAAGAGATTTTAATAAAACTTTAGCACACTGTGTGCAGTTTTATCCAACTTGAAAGATAGGATAGTTTATATCTCAATTTATAATCGCAGTTTTATTTTATTGCTAATTATTTGTTTATTGTCTGACAAAGAGTCATAATTATCTGTTAGTTCGATATGATTCTAACAGATGGCGGTATAAGGTAATTAGTTGGATTGAGTAAATATGCAATAGATGGCGCTGTTTTTAAAATTTATATGACTAAACAACGTCTGCCAGGTCAGCTAGTTATACATAATATATAAAATAATAAAACGCCTTTTTTGTTGGTGCTTGTTGCTTGTTTCCTCACAAAGGCCTCAATTGTATCTTCTCTTTTGGTATACGTGTCCACATTGATCCTGCTATTTTCCTTATGTCATTCTCCCACCTCTTAGTTCGTCTACCTCTATTCCTTTTGCTGTCTCTTGGGTACCACACCACTCTGTTAGTATTCTTGATTTATCTTTCTTTTCTCTCATCATATGCCCTGTCCATCTTCATTTTAGTTGTTTGTACGTCATATATGCATTTTTGAAATTTGCTTCTCTTTTTATATCTTTTAATTTTACTCTGTCTCTTCTTTTAATACCTAGTGTGCTTCTCTCTACTATATAATAAATCTTATTTAAAAATTCCATCATATTATTGTTAAATCAAAATTAAAACAATTAGAAAATACATATGAATTTGCCAAAGCTATAAGAAAATGTCAAAATTTATCAATATTAACTAATATTATAAATTCAAAAGTGAGTTTGTTTGTTACGCTTTCACGCCTAATAAGCCGCTGAACCAATTTTGACGAATTTCGGTATAGTCATAGATTGGACCTTGAAGAAGGACATAGGCTACTTTTTTTCAATTCATACGGCAGAACGCCGTTTGCCGGGTCAACTAACTAGTCGTGTATACTAAGAAACAAGAAATGTATTTAACCTGTTAAGTGGATATAACGAAATATTTCAACATACACCGAAGTGCTACTACAATGGGCATGACGACATTTTTCGTCATGGAAATTTGCCTTAATGTAACATATTTCCTTTTATTACTTGGGGAGTGATGATATTACATATAATTATGAAGAAAACATCCCCAAATGTAAAACGAGTTGAACAAACAAGTTTGTCGGGTATACGTGTTTTTTTTTTTACTTTTAAGTTGCAAACGGTTTGATCTGGTCTGGGTGCGTCCATTGCAAGTTTGTTATAAAGCCATTTGAAACAAATTCTTATATTACATAAACTATTATTAATAAGTAACAATAATTACTAAGCAGTAAAAAAAAATCAATGGACAAATGTATCCAGACGTAAAAAAACTATTTAAAACATATAATACATTCTCCTCTTCTGTGAATAGAACAAGGAAAATCCTAGATCTCCACTTGTCAAAATATTCCAAAACATTACCTCTTTCATCCGCATGTCGATTGAAAGCGTGTAACTAAAGATAAAAGAATATAATAATTATGGCGGGCCATGTGCCCTCTTGTATAGCAAATTAAGTAATCCACTCCGCACAGGGGCGTAGCAAAAACACTGGCCCCTGCGGCCGGAATTGGCCTGTCGTTTCCGTTTACGACGCCTTTAGGCGACAAAACAACCCTAGCTACGTGGCAAGGCCTTGATGGCAACCAACCCTGGTTTCTAAATATCGACATATAACCTTGTGTTCCGGCATACGGCATATATGTCCCAGGTTCCAGTACTTCTACGCAGACAGAAGCGTGTTAGCGGTGCCCGTCGCAAACATCCATAGGCGTCAGTTCAAGTGACGTCAGACTATCTGCTGTCCCACAGCAATAAAAAATAATCGTCTTTAACAACTATTCAGCCGGTAGTCCCATATAAAATTCATTCATTTAGATTAAATAGAAAACATAAAAGTAATCTTTTAAAAACCACACACGCCCCCCTATTAGCTAAGGGGGAGACGGAAGTCGCTGGTACACCCGTTAAAACCACTGCGACGTCCTTGCGCGCCAAACTGCGGGATGTTACGTTAGTTTGACCGCAGCCATGTTTGAAACTGAAGGATTTAGAACTGAGGAGTTCCGTATTCTTTTTCACCTCCAAATGAGCACAGTGGGAAATGAGAAATAAAACATACAATGTCCCTTTGCCAAACGTTGTTCGTATGATTATGCATTTTTAATATTAGAAAAGCATACATGTCTCAACCCGTAACTTTACTTGCGACTTAAAGAACACATCTTAAAATTAACATATCCCACGTGATGGTGTACGCCATGACATCAGTTCATATTTTATATAGATTTAACAAAAATTTTGATTTAAAATAACACGTCATTACATCAATATTGTGTCAAACCAATATCAAAACATATTTCATGAAATTTTAACATTACATTTTAACATTACATCTTTTTAGCTAATATTATTATTACATGTATTACGTTTTTTTAACACATTAGATGCCTTGGGGGTTGCCGGTGACCACTTCCGTGGTAATTTATTTCTACGTCATTGGGTAGTTATAAAATAAATGTAGGAAATGATACATTTTACCGGTAGCTGCGAGAAAAAAATACCATAACATGAAAAATCGGAAACGTACATCGTCTAAAACACTTGTCGGTTGTCTTGTTCAGTGTGTTAGTACGCAAAATATTAAAAAACTGGTGCAGAACTGACGAAATGAACTGATCACGAGACGACAATACGTCAATATTTCAAACTTATACGACTAGAATTCAAACCGTTCATATTAAATCTAAAGACCTAATTATAAATAAGTTTTTAATAATGATCAAAGTTAAATACTAAAAATAATCTGTACAATAATTAACGTTTTTTTAAACAATGTTATTGCACATGTTTTAGAAGAGATTAAAACAAAGCGTATATATACTACTTGAAAAGCAATACAATTAGATATTTAAAATTATTGCCAACTAATCGTATTCCATGCCCTGAATTTTTAACACATAAGGTACTGAAGTAGTACTGTGGCACTGTTGGTAAAGTATTTGAGAGGCAATGTACGTAGTACTAAAGTAGCAATGTATATATGTAGTACTAAAGAATTTAGTGTCAATGTACATAGTACAAAAGTATTAAATAGCAACAATGTACGTAGTACTGACGTTGCAATGTAGCGATGTAGGTATTACTTAAGAATTAAAGTGTTGATATTATAGTTAGGTACTTAGGGAGTATGGGCAATATTAACTAAACTAAGGTTGTGAAGTATAAATATAGGTAATACTAAACTAGTTTGATAATACTTAGGGAGTAAAGTGGAATGATAAACTAGTTTTAAAATCATGTGGCATTATAAGTGGTAAGTACTAAGGTAATAAAGTGGTATAATATATGTAGCACTAAGGTAATAATTGTTGAAAATACTAAAGTCAAACATGTTTCTTATATGAAATAAAAAATACTATCCTTAAACATTACATATATTTGGAACAGGCAATGATAACATCTCTTTTCCTTGTCCTATCTTTAACAATGTATGCTTCTCCTTCTCTCAATGACAGTTTAAGGGTCATCCATAAATTACGTCACACGTTTAAAGAGAGAGGGGGGGGGGGGGGTATCATCGGAATGTGACAAGGGGCAAAGTCAAAAGCTTTGTGACGTCAAGATGAATGAATACGAAATAAATATAAAGTCCATGGACACAAGATGATTAAGTTTTGTATATTTAATCAACATGATTAGTTTATTTAGATTTATTGTTTCCAAATTAGTAATTTGCTTTCTCTGCTATCTAAATTATTTGACTTTATGTTGATTTTATTAATATTATTTAATAATAATAAGAAAAAAATATGCACTAAAAAGTAAAAAATAAATGCGTATTCTTCTATAACTTAATAATCAACTTATTTTTTCTGCTCATCAATATGTAGGTACGATCTGTGTTTACCACTTCAAATCTAACTGAAAACATGCCTATGAATAACATTTTTGGAGTCGGTGTCAGTCTGCAAATTTAAGACTTATATGGTTTTGTCATGGATGCTATTGTCAGAATTGGACCTAAAATTGAAATGGGACCACACGGGAAGCACCAGCTTTCATATAAGAAAAGAATCATCAAAATCGGTTCACCCAGTCGAAAGTTCTGAGGTAACAAACATAAAAAAAATACAGACGAATTGAGAACCTCCTCCTTTTTGAAGTCGGTTAAAATGAATATAACTTTTTTCTTTGATTATTATTAATAAAATTACATGCATAATATTGAAAAATGTGTGACGTCACATCAGGGGGAGGATTTTCTAAAAATGTGACAAGGACGGGAGTACATAATTTATGCATGGCCCCTTATTCAAAACGTGGGGTAGTCATAGAATCTTTAATAGGTTACTGAATACGAAAAACTGCAATAATTCAGGTAAATATATTGATTAATATAGCTCTTATATTTATAACTGTGAATTTATGAAAGCACCAAGCGTCTGCATTAATATGGTCCATGTATTTTAAAATATCTGTACAATAGAATCCGTTTATTACGACTACGCCTATATGGCATACACCAGTCGCTTAATCTTATATCTTTAAACGAGCAATTCTTGTATGTATGTATGTGTGTGTGTGTGTGTGTGTGTGTATATATATATATATATATATATATATATATATATATATATATATATATATATATATATATATAATTTTATTTAATTTAAATAAATTAACTATAATATACCTGAACGGTTTATTATTTTCCCGAATAGTAAAAATAAATTTAGTTTAAAATATTTTTAGCGCCAATCTCACATAAGGGGAGTGGGGGGGGGGCGGTCCAGGCAAATCTCACCTAAGGGGGGGAAGAAGTCTAAACTGATCGAAAAATAGCTCACGCAATTAATGGATCTCCATGTTTATTTTCTACAAAATGCTATGTATGACGTCCGCTTAGTATGACGCGTTTGTCGTTTCCCTTCGATGTTATTATAAACGGATTCCACTGTAATTAAAACGATTTAACACCTACTCACTGAGTGTTTCTACCAAATCCTACCACCTATGACAATATCAGGCATTCTTAACACTTTGTTGACCGGGGATTTTACACAGAAACTATGTCACTGTCACCGGCTATTATTTTGTAATTCAATATGGAATTAAACGTTCTAAATAAACTTATATACATTTTATTTATACCGAATGAAATGAAATTAAACTTTGGACATATTATGTTTTATAAAATTCTTTATAATATTTTTTTGTATGATTAACTGTATGGCAATCACCTGCGTATAATGACGTTTAATTCGTTGAAAAGTTCTTCGCCGATACATTCACCTCATCGTGGTTGAAATTTTTGGAATTATATTAACATTGTGATAAAAACCTAATTATCAAGTAATTTGTTTTGTTATGTCCGCTTTATAACCTAACTAACCTCTGCGGCCAGATTCGGCCTGTCGTAAAAGGCGACAAAACAATCCACCCTAGCCACGTGGTAGGGCCCCAAGCCCGTCTGGATGGCGACCACCTTTGGTCTTTAGTATGCCGCCATAATAACCTTGTGTTGTGTTCCGGGATTAATGACCCAAGTTCCTGTACTCTTATGCGACAGCAGCGTGGTCGCGATGCCACTGGCGTTGAAAACACCCATACGCGACGGTAACTGCTAAATTCTAACCGGGCCGTCAGCCTATATGCTGCCCCACAGCAATGAAAAAAGACAATGCAAGTGTAATGACGAGTTAACTCGTCACCGGTCAGCAAAGTGTTAAGTCTATTAAGTCATTAGCAGTTTACGTAGAAACGTTTTGCTACTTCGCGCATAGCGTGTTAGTCGTTGATGGAAAGATATAGAATAGGTATAGTCCAAAAATTTCCAAACAAATATTGAAATGTGCTAGTACAAGTAAGACTGTATGTAACATCTGTCTCATTCTCTTCATAACTAAATGATATACAGAATGTCCCAAAACTCAACGATAAGCTGAATACAGGCTGTAGGTCCGATTAGAGACCATAACAAGAATTATGAAAAATAATTTGGTATTTAACATTATTTGGCAACAATTTTTTTTTTTTCAAAAATCCTTTACCACATTTTTTTAGGATTAATTCTTACGTTACATAATCCTGAAAAAACACTTAGTTTAGAGATAGAAAAAAAAATGTATGAGTAAAAAACATTTGCAACAAAAAAAATTGTTGCAAAAACTATGATATCGAATTTTTTTCATATTTTTTTTTTTATTATCTCTTATAATCGGAACTACACACTACTCAGCTTATCGTTGAGTTTTGAGACAACATGTATATTTATCTTTTCTTAGCGTTGCTTGTTTTGAGTCATTTGATTTTGGACCAGTAAGTTCCTGTACAGTGTATTGTTCAGATACAATCGATCAGCCTGTGTTCCTGTATACGTGTGCCTGACCTGACCTTTCCCTACCTCTACAGGAATCTATAGGTAGTTTTTATCTATATTTGCAATATGCTTGCAGTAAATGAAACCACCTCTACCAAGAATATTTTATTTTTGGATGCAAATCTGAACGGTTACGTATATGAGAGGCATTTCATTAAATAAAGATTATCTCCTTTGCAGTGCAGCCTGGTGGGTAAAACGACCCACGTCACAACGTAAGCGACCATGTCTAGATTTCCCTCGACTACGATACGTTGTATGCGACGCGCGTGCAGTTCTAAAGTGGGGGGGGGGGTGTCACATCACCCATCATCTGACTGCACTGATGTATGAAATATTCAACATTCAACAGTAACATTTCTCAGTAAGCGGACCCCGGGCACCGAAACGCAAGTTTGGGTTGCAACCGGGATGAACGCTGAGATGATGATGAACATATCTCAGTTTCTACAGCTCTTAGTTTCTCGAAACTAAGCAAATTTTATAAAAACCACGAAATTCGGCCAAGTGTGCATCCATCAGTGTGGACTCTGGTGTGATTCTCGTACAATCTCTCATCTGCTACAATGGCTTTTTGCTTAGTAATTTGTCTTTTTAGTTTTACTTGTAGGTGGTTTGTCAATTTTGCATGCTCTGAATATTTCTTCTCTTATATTGTTTTTATTATATATGAAACGAGCCATCGTATACAAAGTGCATGTTACATACAGGAACAATTAGAGAACCTTTGGACCTACGGTTCGAAACGCCTGCTGAGGTCACAGATTTCCTTCTCGAGTATTTACTTAATAAATCCCGCAGGCGTGCTGGCGTGCCTAAGGCACTCCGCCATGGAGGTCGTGAAACACTTGTCAATTGAATCGAAGAGTACATAAACAAAATAGTGTTACAGACCGTGTACATTTTGATACAATGCTATCAAAGGATTGTATGATAATACTCATCATTCTGGCCGTTCTTTGTATAGATAAAGAAACAAAAACTCTATTTTAATATATTAGTTCAGTCTAAATTATTTGTATGCAAGCGTTAACTCTTAAATCCTATTTATGTTTGAGAGCTTTTCTATTTAACTTTTAATATCTGTCATCCAGTTATATGTATGTATGTGTTGTAAAAGTTGCGTACAACATTTGACTTTCAGTTCTAAAAGTTGCGTACATTTGACTTTTTGTTGAAAAATTGCGTACAAATTTGATTTTCGGTTACTAAAGATGCATTCAAATCTTGATTTATTGTTGTAAAAGTTGGCGTACAACATTAGTATTTTCAGTTGTAAAGTTATGTACAACATTATACAAAATGATAGTCAGAAATGTTACAAATTGTTGTACACTTGTCAAATAATGCGAATGCAAAATAAGTACGCCACTTTTTAAACTTGTTTTACAAAATTTAAGTGATTAATAAACATAAAAAGCTCTCAAACCTGACTATGTCAATTGTTATTTTTAGAATATCTTGTGTACGCTAGTCAACTTCCCTAAGCTCAATTTTTTTTTAATTTTTGCGATTTTTTTTTTTTTTCGTTTTTAAATTTAGTAGTCGTCGAGGTCCACGTCGTCGAGGGGTTCGTCCAGTTGCAGGGATTGGAAATCAACCTTGTACCGTAATATACCTGTATTATTACCATAATGCGCGTCCATTCGTTTGTGAGTTGCGTCCAAAGCAGCAAGAAAGTAATTAATACAATAATTAGATCGTTTCTTGTATATATCGAGGATGTATATCGATAACAACCACAAAACAGAGGGTTATAGTAACAGTGTTGATGTTTAGTATAATATAATGTCAATTTTTTTCTGTGCAGGGGCGAAATAAGAAAACTAACCCCTTCAGCTGTAATCGGCGTTTCGTAAATGGAGACAAAACAACCCTAGCTACATGGTAAGGCCCCAAACCCGTCTGGATGGCAACCACCCTTGTCTTATAAGTATGCCATCATAATAACATGGTGTAAGTGAACCAGATTCCAATACCGTAAACGGATAGCAGCGTGTTAAATACCCCTGGCGTCGCAAACATATCGCAAACACACAAACATAGGCGACGGTGGCTGCTTACTATATATACTAAGTGGGCCGTCAGCCTGTCCGCTGTTATTTACTGTGTTTAATACTATTTATATATGTGATACATACCGCCAATGCCTCCAAAACCCCTGACAAACTGACTCCCCTCCTGACTCTTGTCGGTGATGATCTCGAGGGTCGCTCCGAATGACTTGTAGTTGTTCGCGAGCCATTCGAGCAGGGGCTGGCACTCCACCAGCTCTAACTCAACTCCACTCTCCTTGTCCGTGAAGTGGGACTTGTCCTTCTCTTGTTCCGGGGTGAGATGCAATATCGTCTCCTGGTTGGTCGCATGCAGCTTCAGCACGTATCTGGAGGAAGTTAAATTCTTAAGTAATAATTGTTTTTTTTTTTTTTAATTGCTGAGAAACAGCAGACAGGCTGGCGGATACATAACAGTAAGCAGTTACCGTCGCCTAAGGATGTTATTTTTTTTTATTGCTGTAGGACAGCAGATTGACGGCCCGCTCAGAATTTAGCAGTTAACGTCACCTATGGGTGTTTGCAACGCCAGTGGCATCGCGAACACGCTGCTATCCCATAAGGGTACTTACAAGAACTTGGGTGACTAATGTCGGAACACAACACAAGGTTATTATGGCGGCATACTTAAGAGCGAAGGTGGTCTCCATCCAGGCGGGTTTTCAGGCCGCAGAGGCTAGTATTCTTTCTCCGCCCCTGCACGGATAATGATGTCAATGACGCTAGGGCCAGGGCGAACACGCTACTGGAACCTGGGTCACTACTGACGGAGCACAACACAAGGTTATTTATGGCGACATATTTACAGACCAAGGACCGTTGCCATCCAGATGGGCTTAGCGCGCTACCACGTGACCTATTTTTGACAATTTTACTCCGCCTGATGTAGATCCGTTGTGCATGAGAAGACACCCACCCTCTCACCCTCTAGTTTTCACATTATTAGTAATGAATAAAAACGGTATTCAATATTTTTTTACAACAAAAAGTTACAAAAACAGTTGTTATTTATCTTTATTAATACAGAGCTAAACGCTGCGCGAAAAACAGGTCTGCAGTTATACGCGCATCACGGCAAAGCTACTGGATATATTTCAATTAAATTTTCTGTTTTATTTCTTATCTTGGACTGTTGGCCTTTATCTAAAAAAAAACATTGTGATATCTTCATTTAATATAAAATTATTAATGTTTCAAGAAACAACGATTTAATGTGTGTTTTCTTGCCGCGGAGAAGTGGACCAAGCTGTGTAGCGCGCATGCGTACGAAGTCGCGGGCATCAGGTAGTATCTGAATATGAGACTTGAAATTTCCTTTAGAGAATATTCATCACCATGTGACGAAAAGGCTGTCTTCTCCTAGTGACCTAGCGTGGTATTTTTAAGATATTTCCCGAGTAATAAGAATTAAATTTAAATTTTAATTAAGTTAATATAAGAATTTTAAAAACATCCTGTATTTGTCATACAGCCTTCTCGTTTTATCACATCCGCGCGTCGTATCCAATCCTGCCAGCCGTTTACTTATAACGTCGATCCCCTCGCCGCTAGGCGTCCTACAGTACACTTGCCTTGTACCCACCCACACGTACCTTTGAATGTCCAGATTCTCCCAACAAATGAGGGTCTCCACCGCGCCCAGCTCCAAAGCCCGCAATGTATCATCCACACCGAAGCAGTATTTCCCCGTATCCTGGGAAGAAACAAAAAAAAATACATGTAATTAATTACTCATTACTTCTCCGTGGAACGGCAGAGTAAGAATTCTTACTCCTACGGCCAGGTGCTGCCTGTTGTAAAAGGCAACAAAACAAGCCTAGCTGGCTTGGGGCTTACTACCTGGCTGGCCGGGTAGTAAGCCCCAAGCCTCCCTGTCTACTCTGTGAGAGTCCAGAGGCAGCCGGGGTAAGACACACACACACACCCTAGCTGACAGACGAGACTGATCCAATCCGTCCGGGTGGGAGGGACACGCGAAAGTATATTCCTCCCACCCGGGCATCGGACAGAAGAGGAACACTGAAGTTTTTAGTGGGTAAACCAGCGACGTGAATCCCCCTTGCAAGCTGTCGCCAGCTCCCAGACGGTGTGCATTGAGTATTTTCTACCTTATGACAAAAAAAAGGCCTCAAGCCCATCTGCGGCAACCACCCTTGGTATGTAAGTATGAGTAAGTACCGTCGCCTAAGGATGTTATTTTCTTTTATTGCTGTAGGACAGCAGACAGGCTGACGGCCCGCTTAGAATTTAGTAGTTACCGTCGCCTATGGGCATTTGCAACGCCAGTGGCATCACAAACACGCTGCTGTCCCATAAGAGTACAGGAACTTTGGTCACTAAGCCAGAACACAACACAAGATTATTATGGCGGCATACTTAAGACCAAAGGTGGTCGCCATCCAGACCGGGTTGGCGTGCTTTAACCCTAAAGACTGCGACCAATTTGCAGTATGTCCGATGTTAGTACTTGGCCCCTTGTCCAACAATGTGCTGTAATGATTCACCTATGTGCTATCCCTGCTTGCCATGATATCCTCGTCGCGAGGACGGTATATGAGGATGGACGCATTGTGCGTAAGCTGCCTGTGTCTTGCAGCACCAAGAGCATTCGAAGACGCTCGGCACTGTAAATTTCCTATTTAGAAGCCCTCGTGACGTAGTTGTTGAATGTGAATTTGGCACGGACTCCATAAAAGTCGGCGACCTGGTAAAAGAGCCATCCTACACACCCGAACCGACACTCGAGTGTTGTTTATCAAGAAGAAACCAATAATAAAAGTGTCACATGTGTCAATGTGAAACGAGAAAAATAATTTAAATAAAAAGAATGACAGATTTCTCCCCAAAAAGGGGTTAACGTCAGGCAGGCGGCCGGTTGTAAAAACTAAGCAACTATTACAACATGTAATATGTGCCGACCCCATATAATGTGGGATAAGGGCAGGAGGAAGAAGAAGAAGACCCAATTGACTTGAAGTTAGCAATTACTCATCTCGCTTGTAGTAGCTCGTTTAGAACGGATTTCACGTAAATTTTTTCCATAATGTATTTTTTTAAATTATATGTGCAAACAATGTTTACCAAGACAGCCAGTTAATTTATAATCATTACCTGTGAGATCTCATCAAAGTATCGTCCAATCAGCTTCTTCTCTTGAATGAACTTCACGTTCTGCAGTGACTCTGCTGCCAACTCTATCGCTTGGTTGAAACCATTCTCACCCCCGTACGACACGTCAACCAACTTGATTATTTTCGCTTGAAGACGCTGAAAATATAAATAAATATACAGGTGACTTTGACAAAATCGTCCAAATTCACACAGAAGAATCTTTATGTAAAAGTTATGAGAAACATGTATTTTATAGTTTAGTATCACATAGTACAAAAATGTTGAGTAATCAGCATCACAAAGTCATCCAAAGAACTCGCAATTTACACAATACGGCGCGAGAGTGTCAATGACCTCTCCATCGGTACCGCAAAAAACTGGTTCAATGACCTAGTATGAGGCCGAGGACGGCGGTCATTGCATCTGTGCGAGCGAATACGCACTACTCACTTACGATATTTACGCGGGAGTGACAGAGACAGGAAATAATAGGTTAACGTACAAAGTTTGCACCATATGACTAATCTGTACGATTGAATTAGTGACGATATTTTCCTTGGAATGACATATTTTATGGTGAAAATTTGACATACAATTTTTTTTGCAAAAATGGGTTCCTTAAATGATGTTTAGTGCGTAAAAAAAATTTGGACGGTTTTGTCAAAGTCACCCTGTATATATGGGTGTTCTTAGCAAGCCCACGAACCAGCGCCTTCACTCGGTGTGCCGATTTCCTCACAATATTTAGACGAGAAAAACTGCCTTGAGCATGACATCGTGTTAATCTAACCACTGCCCCCACCACACCACGCCCCCAACTTACCGGATCGAACATATCCGACTGGGACAACTCAGTCTTGAAGTCGGCCGAACCGGCCAATATGAGTCCAGCGACGTTGGGCCTGTCGGCGCTGATGAAAAGCTGCGTCGCCACCTCGGCCACCTTGCGCACGTAGTTGTGCCGCTTCTCCATACGGAGACGGGCAAAACGGAGCGCCGACTGACCACCACGGCCGTGCTTCTTGGGTAGATCTACAGTGAACTTGTGCAACACCTGTTTACAATAACAAGTGTATTAAAAAAAAAAGAAAAAAGCCGTGCGTGTGCTTGCAATTCACACGCGGCAGAAGCGAAACTTCAGAAAAGTAGCTTACAAGAGAATGACATAAATGTAGAGTATTAGAATAATTATAAGGTTTATTACTTATTTTATATTTTAATGCAAAATATTACATTTCATATATTAGTGTATATTATTTTTTTTTGTAAAAAAAAATTTATTTTATAATTTTTTGAGGCTATAATCTATTAATTACTACTACATGCTTAAATAAATCATTTCTGTCAAAAGTTATGCATGGTCATAGATATAATCAGTGAGTGAACAATCAATCATTCTGTCTTCGTACCCTTAGGGTTGGAATTTTTTCCCAAGTTTAGGCCGTAATATCGTAATCGTAATATTTAATTTTATAACATCACACTAAAATGCCGTATACAGAAAGAAAGCTGGTAACCGGCGCCGATCTACCAGCGCTTATCGGTGCCGATCCATTCTGGTAACAGTTACATAAAGCAAGCAGATTGAAGCAGAGCGAGCAAAATGTCGGACTCATCGGACGATGATTTGGATTTGTTAGAAAATGTGTATTTAAAAATGCGAAAACAAGATACTTATACATCCTATTAATAGAGAAAGGAAATGTTTCGGAGATTACTATCATTTATTTGTAAAACAATTGAAATTTGATGATCAAAAATTTTATACATGATAACACAAGAATAACTCAAGAAACATTTTATTACACTTCTGTATTTAACAAAAAATATAATAATCTACACAAATAAATAAAATTGGAGTGTCTGTTCGTAATATCAAAATAACCGCTTTTTATTAAGTGCATTTGGATGTACACATGGTACATATACCACATTTTTTACAATTTTTGTCTGCCTGTTTGTTCCGGCTAATCTCTGAAATGGCTGGACCGATTTTGCAGGGACTTTCACAGGTAGATAGTTGATGTAACAAGGAGTAACTTAGGCTATTTTTATTTTAGAAAAAAAAATAGTTTTAGCTAAAAATTATTATTTTCGGAAATTTTTTAATTCCTATTTAAGTTGACCTCCGATTTATATCATCAATTATAAGAAATAGGGTTTAACTTTGGCTGAACGTTATAGGTTGTTATTCAATTTAAGTTGACCTCAGATTTATATCATTAATTATATTATATGAAATAGGGTTTAGCTTAGGCTGGTTTTGTAGGTTTGAACGTACGTATTCCGAAGGCGCATGGCGTAACAGTTGCATTCGACAACACTGACTGTTTGCAAATTTCATTTATTTATATTTTAGGGTTTATAGGGTTTGTAATCAAAAATAAACCAAGATATATCCAAAAATGCTGCCCAGTCACTATTCCACGCGGACGGAGTCGCGGGCATAGCTAGTAATATATAATAATATATTATTATTATTATATTTTAAATGGCGGGCGGCACCAGCGCTGACCGGCGCGTGTCGGAATTTGTCGGCGACGTTCGGCGCTTGTTCTTATAAATGCCTGCGCCGGTTACCTGCGTGGATCGGTACCTATAAGCGCTGGTAGGCTTCCAGCTTTCTTTCTGTACACGGCCTTATATGGGACCAACTTCGACCAACCCTTTCCAATTAAATTTTTTTATTATATAATAATAATATTTTGTGACAATTCACACAACGTCATCTAGTTATTAAAATCGGACTACTACTCTGTAAAAAGTTATGCGTGGTCATGCCTAAAAAAAGAAAATAAATAAATATACGCGTCGAATTGAGAATCTCCACCGTTTTTTTTTTTTTTGGTCGGTTAAAAAGCTTCACAAGCTCGATTATAGGAAACAGACTTGTATTATATTTTATTGTCTCGTATAGGCTAATCTGATACACCAAAAGGCGCGTGCGGTGCCCACTTTTGTTTGGAGCTCACTCGGGTTCACGCGCCACACCACTAGCGAGTTCCAAAATGATAGGCTGCGTTCTGCCGACCCCACCAACGATACCACAAACGCTATTACTATTCGTTATTTTTTTTGGTATAATGGGTTGGAACAATTAAAGCTAACAATAATGAAGTCGTGAAGTGTATTGAAGTGTATTGAAGGTGGAAAACATTTCTTCCCTGCTATGTCACTCACAAGAGGAGGGCTCGGCCTTTGGAATATATTTTGGAACTAGCTGACCCGGCAAACGTTGTTCTGCCATATAAATAATAAAATGTCAAAAAATTAAAAAAAATTTTTTGGGGGTGGGTCACCCCTAACATTTAGGGGGATGAAAAATAGATGTTGGCCGATTCTCATAGATACCGGATAAGCACAAAAAATCACTAACTCAATTTAGTTATCTGCCTACTGCCTACCCCCTAAGAACGATGGCGTGATTATTTATAGCCTATGCCCATTTCTAGGTTATCATCTATCACCATACCAAATTTCATCAAAATCCGTTCAGCCGTTTAGGCGTGAAAGAGGAACAGACAGACAGACAGACAGAGTTACTTTCGCATTTAAAAAAAATTTTTTGGGGGTGGGTCACCCCTAACATTTAGGGGGATGAAAAATAGATGTTGGCTGATTCTCATAGATACCGGATAAGCACAAAAAATCACTAACTCAATTTAGTTATCTGCCTACTGCCTACCCCCTAAGAACGATGGCGTGATTATTTATAGCCTATGACCATTTCTAGGTTATCATCTATCACCATACCAAATTTCATCAAAATCCGTTCAGCCGTTTAGGCGTGAAAGAGGAACAGACAGACAGAGTTACTTTCGCATTTATAATATTAGTATGGATGAGACTGTGTGGAGTAATTAAGGGACATCACCCCTTTCAATCGTAACGCGCAACGCTTAATGGATTTCGAGAAAATGGCCTTTAAAACCCCCAGCTTATTGTAGTTTGAACGTGTTATAAAAACATTTTGTTTCAATAAATGTACATACATATCAGTTTATATACTACTGAGATTTATCGAACGTCAGCAGCGAAATATAGACTAATCGGTAACGTATACGGCGTGGGCGCTAAAGGTTCGAATTCCGTGCACGACTTTTTTATATTACTATTTTCTCCGTGTAGGGGCGAAGTAAGAAGGCTAACTACTGCAGCCAGGCAGGACAGGATAGCAGACAGACTGACGGCCAGATTAGAATTTAGCAGTTACCGTCGCCCATGGCTGTTTGCAACGCTAGGGGCATCGCGAACACGCTGCCGTCCCATAAGGGTACAGGGACTTGGGTCACTAATGCCGGAACACAACACAGGTTATCATGGCGGCACACATATTCGGCTCTTTTGGCTGACTAGGTTGCTGCTACTACCTTATGACAACGTTCATCACCGTCTCCCAAGTGCGATTTTCAAATTTAAAATTCAATTAGGAAAATTTAAAAGAATAGATCATCAATCAGAACATTGACCTCAAAATCGTGACATCAAAATAAATTTATTTTATTAAATTTATTTATTCATTTATTAACACCACCCACCTAGGTAGCTAACACGTGCAAGGTCGTGTCGATGACATTTCGAGTACGAACTAAGGGAACTAAGGGTCACCTGTCTGAGAAAGATTTGGGGGAAAGTTTTGAAATGTATTGATTTTTTAGTCTACGCTCATTGTTAAATACTAAAGTAATGTGAATAAAATAATACGCCAAATTGCGCGGCGGCATACCGTCTCTTGGTTTTACTTAAGACCAAAGGTGGTTGCCATCCAGACGGGCTTGAGGCCCTACCACGTAGCTAGGGTGGGTTGTTTTGTATCTTTTTACGACAAGCCGACCCCGGCCGCAGAGGTTATAGTAATCCTTCTCCGCCCCAGCACAGACAAAAATTTAGAAATAGGATAGACAGAGACCTACAAAGCTACAAAAACATATTAATGTTTAAACGAGATTGAACCATAATAATAACAATAATAAGACATAATAACCACTAACCTCTCGCGTGTTCCCTTGCAATGTGCCAAAAAGTGCCCCGTTACCATCCATCACTATGAAACCAAACTTATTGTCGTCCGCCAAAAGAGCTGTAAGGGCTTCAGTGTGGAATTTATTGTCGCAGAGGTACAGGGACGTGTTGATCGGTTTAAATGGTTCAAAATCAATGTTCACCTTCTTCTCTTTACCCTCTTCTGTCACTATTGTGCCGCAGTATATCACTAAGCCGTTTGGTGGTACTGCAAATAATATAAAGTAATATTTCTCTTAATATATAAATTACGTGTCACGTTGTTTATCCGCTATGGACTCCTAAAATACTGAATCAATTGTAATAAAATTTTGCACACTGTGTGCAGTTCTATCCAACTTGAAAGATAGTTTATATCTCAATTTATAATCGCAATATTATTTTGTTTATTATCTGACAAAGAGTAATAATTAACTGTTAGTTCGATAAGATTCTAATAGATGGCGACTCCCATCTTCACATACCTACACTATGGATGGTCACCAAATTTGGGGGGTAAAAAAGTTCACGTAGTATGCCTACATTCCCTTAAATGGCAGGTAAAGTTGATGGACATCAAATTTTTGATGTGACCGCGCTCAATGTCCTTTTTGTATTCATACTAAACCTGTTAACCGGGCAACTGATTTTATTTATTTTAACATAATATTTATAAACTATAGATCAAACCACTTCAATTCAGAAAATATTATTATTTCATAGTATGTGATACAGTAAGACCCAGCTTGTAGTGAGTAGTAGGGCGTAATATGAAACAGCGTTAAACGAGGTTATCTCGTCATGTAAATAATGGGGTTAGGGGAAGAAAAATGATCAGGTATTTTACTATTAAATTTATTAATTATGTTTTTATACTAATAAAACAAAAAAAAAACTGTGTGTCAGCTCCGACGCACGACTGGAGTTTACTACTTAAGTACGATTGTCTAAACGTACGCAAAAAGAGATTATTTAACTGAAAACAGATTAATACCATATGAAAGGGTAAATTAACAAATTAATAAAAATAATATACATATAGGTATAAAAAAAGTTTTAAAACAGTTTTAAGTTCAACCTAATTACAACTATGGCACCTAGTAATAAAGTCACAAATCTCCAAAACATTATCTAATACTTACGATCATTCCTCATATGAAATGAGCAAAGCAATAAATTACTCTTGGCACTTACAAATGAAAAGACATATGTTAAACAACATTTAATGTGAAATCAACCTTAAGTTGTAACAAATAAAGTAATTTTTGCCTTGAGAGATACATTGTTTTGTTTTGTTTAGTGTGTTCCGGTGCACGCGCACCAAAAACGTAACGAGGTCATTCATTAGTAGATTTTACTCTCACATTTTTCTCATACCGGGCGCCTTATATATGAAAATCGATTCTTAAGGAGTAAACTCCAATAATTTCTTACATATATAGAAATTTAATAAACGAATAAACATATAAAAATTAATAAAATTACATTTCAGATCATTCAGTTTCTTCTATATTTCCAATTTTCTGCCTTTTTATAAAAAAAGGTATCTAAATGCGCCCTGTAAGAAGTTGTTGGTAAGTAGATAAGACACCCACCCATAACACCACCCTGTCTTGCCTTTCACTCGTTATATTAGATAAATTTATACTTACAATAACGTCAACAAATGTTTGAAACGATAAAAGTTCATGTAACACCACAGGAAAGAAAAAGCAGATAAACTGTTTCGGATATCAGGAAGCCTAACGCTGCGTACAAGTTCGGGGAATCCCACAATTCAAATAAAAGAGCGTTTAACCGAAACAGCGTTAAACGGGGTCTTACTGTATACAAATTTCCATAACAAAAAATGTCGTCATGTCCAGTTAACAGGTAATACGTACTGGTGGTTCATTTCGTCTCACCTTTAGTGTATAACTTGAGTCGATGCTGCACAGAGGTAATAGCTCCTAGCACTGAGAGCCTGTTCACTCGTGACTTGATGTTCGACGCTGTTCCGAACTCGTCGGCCAACATCTTCGACACCCGCGAAATCTGATCCTTCGGCGGTATGATGAGGGATATCATCGATGTGCCATTCCTGTAATGGAACAACATTTTGTTAATAATGTAATAACAGTCCGTAAACGTCACACAAATGGGCTCTGGGCTCCCCATAGAGCAGTGGTCAGCAACCTTGTCCCCTCAAAGAGGCAAATACACAATACACATTGTCATTTTTTTAACATATTTTTTATCCGTGCAGGGGCGGTGAAAGAATACCGACATCTGCGGCCGGGGTCGGCCTGTCATAAAAGGCGACAAAACAACCCACCAGCTACGTGGTAGAGCTCCAAACCCGTCTGGCTGGCAACCACCTTTGGTCTTAAATATACCGCCATAATAACTTTGTGTTGTGTTCCGGCATTAGTGACCCAAGTTTCTGTACCATTATCGGACAGCACAGCGTGTTCGCGATGCCACTGCTGTGCTGAGAAATTGCCGACGAATTCTAAGGGTTATTTATACATTTCGACTCAAATTTACGCAAAGTTATATGACATAATAAAAAAAAACCATAAAAGTGATTTTATCACCTACAAAATCGAAGACTACATAAAAAGTAAAGGATTTGAAGTATTACGCCTGCCTCCTTATCACCCTGAGCTTAATGTCATAGAGAACATCTGGGGGGTCCTTAAAAACTACATTGCTTTAACAAACATTGATCAAAATATGACCAACACAAAATAACGAGTCAGACTGGCGTAATACTTGCAACAGTGTCATTAAAAAAAGAAACTGAATATATGAAATTATTTTGTCACCGATTTTGAATTAATAATAATAATTTTACAAGATGACAGTGACGACGAAACTGAATCTGAAGAAGAGTCTAGTTACGATTCTACTTGAAATACTGATTTAAATAAAACATAAGTAAATTTTATACAAAATCAGTGTCAAAATATTATTTAAAATAAATGTTTCTTGAATATAAGTTTGTATTATGTATGTATGTCATATCTATATATAACAAAAACCTAATAACTATTATTTTGTGTATTAGCTTGCTAACACTACCTGTAGTTACGCACGCAAGAGCGCGTGTCTACTACACTCATTACAAGTACGGATCACACGCTTTCGTGAGATAAAACAACTACTCGTATATCAGGATCATCAGGATTAACGTTTTCTTTTCCTTCTGACGGAAGATAGCTTAAATGATTAAAAACATTTACCGATTAGGAATTGACAACATATAAATCGACACCAACAATTTATACTACGCTAACTCGAATTTTAGGTCATCATCATCATCATTTCAGCCGGAAGACGCCCACTGCTGGACAAAGACCTCCACGATGATCGGTCCTGCACTGCCCTCATCCAACCTATTCCGGCGATCTTGACCAGATCATCGGTCCATCTTGTGGGGGGCCTACCAACATTGCGTCTTCCGGTACGCGGTCGCCATTCGAGAACTTTTCTGCCCCAACGGCCATCAGTGCTTCGAGCTATGTGCCCAGCCCACTGCCACTTCAGTTTTGCAATCATCCGGGCTATGTCGGTTACTTTAGTTCTCCTGCGAATCTCCTCATTTATGATTCGATCTCGCAGGGAAACTCCGAGCATAGCCCTCTCCATTGCCCTCTGAGCGACCGTGAGCTTTCTCATAAGGCCCATAGTTAGCGACCACGTCTGCGTTCCGTATGTCATCACTTTATGAATTTTAGGTAAATTCGTTTTATTATGCCAAGTTGCTTAAAATGTGGGTTTTAATATGTAATAAAAAATTCATGAAGAAATATAAAATATAAATTTCAAATAAGTATCATAATTAATATAAAAGTTATCACGTTTTTTCCTTTATAAGCCTCTACTGTAAAGTACACTTTTATGTTGGCTTAGTATAAATTGTTAGTGTCGAAATTATAGTTAAATTAAAAAAATAATTCTAAACATAATAATAAAATTACTGATGACAAAATTAATGTCACTGTTCTAAAAAGCGTGGGGTGTTTCTATATCAATCCTTACATTTTTTTTACTAGCTTCATTCTGAAATGCCGTTTAAAGATATCGTACAAAGCACTTCGTGATTTGAATTTATTTGAAGTTTTGAAGGTAGATCTTGAAGACATAATGATATGTTGATATAATTGGGCACACCCTTCTTACTTAGGACTAAGACTGACTTACAAAGGTCCTCAAGTAATTGCTTTATGTTTTACAATAAAATGACGTTTGCCGGTTTTCGAGAGTGCAGGGTGTGCGGTTTCCCACACACTCGTCCATTGTTCTCGATGCAAGGATTATCGACCATGCAAATCGTCTATACAATATTCAAGTATGTGGAGTAGTTGAGGCGCATCCACACTACGCGGTATGTACTCAGTTGCTATAGCAACCGGCGTATGTTTTTCTTTAATAAAAAAAAACTGATGCTCGGATCGGTGCAGAACTTTTTGAGTTTTTGAAGCCTACACAAATACATAATATATATATAGATAGAAGATAAATACATAAAAATAATCTTAATGTAGCGAAATTGAAGGGGCCGGGTATTTTATTACGTAGTAAATATTAATTTTGAGTAAATTAAGTGAAATTAAATATGGATACCAATGTTATAATCAGCTATTTTTGTTTTTTTTTTATTGCTGTGTAGGACTGAAGACTGGTTGACGGCCCGCTTAGAACTTAGCAGTTACCGTCGCCTTTGGGTGTTTACAACAACAGTGGCATCGCGAACACGCTGCTCTCCCATAAGGGTACAAGAACTTGGGTCACTAATGCCGGAAAACAAAACAAAGTTACTATGGCGGCACACATATTCGGCTTTTGGCTGACTAGGTTGCTGCAACTGCCTTACAACAATGTTCATCACCGTCACCCAAGTCCAATTTTCAAATTTAGAATTCAATTAGGAAAATTTAATAGAATAGATCATCAATCAGAACATTGACCTCAAAATCGTGACAGTAAAATAAATCATTTATTAACACCACCCACCCTGGTAGCTAACACGTGCAAGGTCGTGTCGATGACATTTCGAGTACGAACTAAGGGTCACCCAGGGTCACCCGTCTGAGAAAGATTTGGGGGAAAGTTTTGAAATGTATTGATTTTTTAGTCTACACTCATTGTTAAATACTAAAGTAATGTGAATAAAATAATACGCCGACAACATACGCGGCGCCATAACGGCTCATGGGTTTTTTTTTTTTTTTTTTAATTTATTTATCAAATTCACAGTTATTACATTGGCTTAATAAAATAATAGCACAAAAAACCACTAAGGTTTGTACAATGCCATCGAAACTTAAGTCTACGCACGTTCAAATGACTGAGTAAATTTAGATTACAATTTCTCTATAAGTATTTTTTAAGTGAGGCTTTGATATTTTTTTGGGTTATATTATCTCTTATATTTGTTGGTAAATCGTTTAATAATCTTGGAACTAAGTAGGTAGTTGTGCGCTTGCCGTACATATTTTTCGCGCCGCTGGTAGCAAACCGATTTTGAGCAGCGGCCCGAGTATATACAGCGTGCTTCATTTTAGTTTGTATTTTTTTATTAAAAAAGTTTACGAGTTCGATTCCCGTCACGAGTACTAGGCTCTTTTTTGAATTGCTGTAAGACAGCATACCGTCGCCTATGGATGTTTGCAACGCCAGAAGCACCACTAAAATGTCGCTATCCGCCAATTGCTAATAACACACACCTGGTCACTTGTGCCGGAACACAACACAAGGTTATCATGGCGATATATTTAAAAACCAGGAGTGGTTTGTCATCCAGACGGGATTGGAGCCCTGCCAACTGGATTTGGTTGTTTAGTCGCCTTTTACGATAGGTCAAGCCCGACTGCAAAGTTTTCTTATTCGGACCCCGCACAGATAAAATGGTTTTATGTATATTAATATATTTAACAACAAAGAAAAATCCTAAAAAATATCTTTTTTTTTCAAGTTATTCCTTGAAATATGATTCACATGTCCCCCGATCCCCAGGGTATGTGCGACTACTTACTAAAAAAAAACCTGTGATCTCCTACCGCCTCCCACCTGGGTCAACGGGGAAACTGGCCCACTATCTCGATACCCAGGCCGGCGCCGGCTCAACCCTTCTGTCAGGGTAGAAGACTACGATTTGCGCCAAGGGTCAGGGTTGCGCCGGCGCTCTACAGCATCAATTCTAGATTGAGGGGGGCCTGCGGAACAGCACGCGAGCCCTCACCTTCGCGGCAGTCCCTCCCCCGAGTGGCCGCACATCAGTTGTTCCAGTTCCCGTAACATAACTCTGCTGCTAATTTTGGTACTACGTGGCGTGGTGGTGGTGGTGTAAATTGTCCCAGCATATGAATTATTATTTTTATTCTTAATTTTAAAAATGCCCTTCATCTAGTGTCAAATACATTGAGAGATAAATCTTAAGGTCAAGGGATCTATCCACACTATGGCTTAGGTCACTTCTGATTTCTAATTTATTTATTTATTTACAATCACTTGTCATGTTTACAAACAATGCCAAAGGCCATAACAAGATAATTAACTAAGTACACATAAAAACTTGAAAATAAGATGGAAAAGGGAACAAATATGTTAATATTCATATGAAATATATCTACTTCAGGATACCTACTAAGCAATAAGGGCGTTGAGCAATCTGTGCGCTCGCGGTGGGAACGAAGGGAGCACTTTTGATTCTGAATCTGGACTGCACATCAGTGCAGTCCAAAGTCTGTCAAGTCTGTCAAGAGGAGTCGTGAATAGAGGACGCGTGCGCAGGCGCCGTGCTTGATCAGGAACATTATGTATAATGAACAATGTGATAAAGCACTTGGATTATCTATTTCATTATTTAGTAACATAGTATTGAATCAACATTGCACAATTACGCCCTAAGCTTATGTTGAGACCTGTCATTCCGCCAAACACAACTAAAGAAGACAAATAAAAAAGGATACAAATAAGGGTAAAATCCATAGAGGTTTTTATAAAGTTAGCTAAGATATGGACATTGTAATATAATTTGATAGGTCGTAGGGCTTCAAGCCCGTCTAGATGAAATCTCGCGCTTTCATAACAGCATTCCACTGCTGATCTCCATCCTCCAACTGGATTGATCGGGCAGTATACCCGCCACACTTGTTCAAGATGGACTCCTCATGCGGATCTCGGTATACGAGTGTACTCACGACCTTATCCTTCACCGTCGGTACAGGGCAATTATGCACATTAAGTGAGAAAAACCGCCAAAGCCATACCATTGTAAAATTCAACCCAGGATATTTAGGTTAGTGTCCTAGTGTTTGGTAATTAAGGTATTTGGTTTGGTGTTTGGTACCAGCTACCTCCTGCCATTATTAGCCTGTTAACTGGGTATGAAGAAATATTTCATCATGGAAATTTTAAATATGATAATATGATAATAATTTTTTTATTGCTGTAGGACAGCAGACAGGCTGACTGCCTGCTTAGAATTTAGCAGTTACCGTTTCCTATGGGTGTTTGTAACGGCAATGGCATCGCGAACACGCTGCTGTCGCATAAGGGTACAGGGAGCTTGGGTCACTAATGCCGGAACACAACACGGAATAAAATCAATAGGACCTTTTCCTTTTATTACTCGAAGTGTGATGATATTAATTGTAAAAAAAGCCTCTTCATTATGACAGGAGTTGAAGTAAAGTCGATTCCCTGTTAACAGGTTAACAACATGTGTAATTCCTGCTATTTGGGATACGAATAACTTGAGTTTCTATCATGGACAAACTCATTTAGACCTGCACGTCTAGCCATATAGGAAATATTCTTATTGGAGAGTGCAGCAGAGATCCTCCAAAATGGATAGATGTGACAAAAGTAAGTGAAAGTACACAATTCCTGAGCACTAAAGCGTAAATCTGCTGCACACCTAACTTAATTACAAGGAAATATATCAGTTAATTAAGAATAAATTACTATTTTTTTAAGTGAAACTTTGCTGGCTAAACCTTTGAATTTAGCCTGCTAGACAATTAGAATACATTCAAGTATACAGTGTTTCCTATAATCTTTATCTCTTCTTTGTTCAGTCTTTCATAGCTTTTATTCACACACATATGAAATGTTATCTACTTTTCTGAAGTTTCACTTCTGCCGTAGGTGAATTGGACACACTCCTTTTTTTATTGCTCCAAAACACAGGACCGTCAAATGGACCACCTGATAGTAAGCAGTCATCATCTCCTAAGATTATTTGTGATGCCACGGGCACCGCTAGCACAGCTGTTTGCGTAGGAGAACTGGTACCTGGCTCACTTATGCCAGAACTTAACACCAGGTTATTGTGACGGCATATCAATCTAATCATTCAGTAGCGCTTGGAGCCCTATCACCTAGATAGAGTTATGTAACTTTTTACCACAAGCCATCCCTGCCAGAGGAGATACAATTCTTACTCAGCCCGTGCTTGGTAATTAATTAAGGATAAATTACTATTGTTACTGTTTACTTGCTTTGATTGATTGCTGTTATATGAATATTTAGAACATGACCTTGTATGTTGGCAATCATGGAGATAAGAAGCCTGGTAAGTCTTCCTGCCTATAACTAAGCCTGGTAATGCCTATAACTATAGTTTCACTGAGTCATCATGTCTGTAACTTTGCAGACAAATTGCCGGAGTATCGTCTCGCTGTTAAGGCCACATTTTATGGCAACAAGCTACTTATGTGGGTGACAAATGTCTAGCCATTCCCCAGCCACGGCAGGAGGATTTTAATTTTTTTATATATATAACCATTTGCAATCGGTCAATTGACCATAAGTGAATTTATTGACCGTTGTGATACGGCATTATGGTGGTACAACCAACGCTGCACCTCCCACTCAGAAAAATATGTGGTGCCCCTTTTAAGTCTTAACAACAGCTGTTGGGTCTAGCAACTCAGCTACAGATGAATTTGAGTGCAACAGTAGGCGGTCTTTGTGTTTCTTTCTGCACCATGCAATTTCAGCTGCAACTGTTGGCATGTTAGGTACTGATGAATTTCATCATTCTTTGTATAACAGGGAACTTTAAGTATGGCTCTGAGAATTCCATTTTACACGTGTTGCAAGCAAAGTATGTTATTCTTGCTAGAAACACTGCATAGTTGGGGACGTATGTCATATGTACAGATAGGTTATAATACGGAGTTGTAGTAGTTTACTGTCGACCAACAGAACTCGGCACCGACCTGCAGAAGGGGTAGACCCAAAATGTGCTGGTTTGACGTAGTAAAAGTTGATATATGCATGCCAATGGACTCCTACCAAGGATGCCAAAGACCGTGCAAATTGGAGAAGAAAAAGTCGGAAATCGGTCCCTGGGCACCAAAGTGAAAGTATGGGTTGCAACCGGGATTTATTGCTAGGATGATGATTATGACAATGAGTACTGACTCATCCTCATATTTTGATATACCCTTAATCTCTATTGATTTTATTTATTACTAGCTGTGCCCGCGACTTCGTCCGCGTGGAATAGTGACCTTATCACTAAGGGGTATGAAAAATAGATGTTGGCCGATTCTCAGACCTACTCAATATGCTCACAAAATTTCATCAAAATCGGTCAAGACGTTTCGGAGGAGTATGGCAACAAAAACTGTGACACGAGAATTTTATACATATATAAGATGGTCTGATGTTAACATATTTTTATACAGATTAATACATTATTTCAGATACAAATGGCAGAGTATGCATGTAATGTGTTCTTCTCCATGCAGAGGCAGAGTAGAAAACTGGCATACTGTTGTAAAAAGTGAAAAAACTACCCTACATTAAGAAGCTAAGTAGGGCTGCAAGCCCAGATGCTGCCTGACTAGTTGCATCCTACAACCCCAGTGAACAAGATGAATGAAGGAAAATAGGCGGCTTTAGTGGGTATACAAGCGACTGGCATTCCTCAGCCTAAAAAAGGGGGCTATTTATAGCACAGGGAAAGCAAACATTACCCCAAAGTACATTCCCACAGTACAATATATGTGTAGACAATTTCTGCCTCCCAAAAACAAGATCTCCAAGCCCACCTGGCTGCAAACTAGCTAGTCCCTGAATATACTGCCATTATAACACTATATTGAGTTCTGACATAAGTCATCATCATCATCCTAGCGTTAGTCCCGGTTGCCACCCAAACTTTCGTTTCGGTGCCCAGGGTCCGCTTTCCGACTTTTTCTACTCCACTTCGCGCTATCTTCAGCATCCCTGGTAGTGAGCCCATTGGCACGCATATCACCCTTTACGACGTCAAGCCAGCACTTTTTGGGTCTACCCCTCCTGCCGGGGCCCGGCGGAGGCGGCATGGCCAGACATTTGTTTCCCACGTAAGCAACCGGTTGCCGTAAAACATGGCCATACCAACGGAGCCGACACTCCTGCAATTTATCTGCAATGTCACGGACACGAAGACTACTGCGAATGCGGGAGTTCCTAACGCGGTCCTTCCGCGTCACTCCACACATCCACCGCAGCTATCTTTATTCATCTCCGTGACACGCAGTTCTTGCTTGTGTCTAACACCGGCCACGCTTCACAGCCGTATAAAAGGACAGGCCTAATGATGGTCTAATAGACCTGTCCCTTCAACTTTACCGGCATCTTGGGGTCACAAATGTCTATATTATATTAAAATGTGATAGGTTTAATATAGTAACAGTAATAGAGAAATATGTTTGCTAAATTGAATCGTGAGATCCTGAGGACAACACAAAAAGCACTGACTGACTGAGTTCTGACATAAGTAACCCAGGTTTTTCAGTACCCAACGCGAACAGTAGCGTGTTAGCGGTGTCACTGGCGTCACAAACACCTATAGTCTACATAACTGCTCGCTATTAAATGGACCGTAAGGTTATCTGCTGTCCACAGCAATAAAAAGAACGTTTTGAATGGATTAAAAAAGTTTCATAAGTTTCTTGTCTCTAGAAAGTATGAGTGGATTCATCGTGATTACGAAAGCCAAGCGTCAAATCGATTTATGGATCCATGTCTCCGTAAGAGTTACTGCAATCGCGTAAAATAATGCACCATATAGTGCAATAACAACATTTGCGCATACATATTGCATGTTTGCAAGGTTATGAGCGCGCATGTTGGCGACGCTGGCCCCGTTGGCAAAATAAAATTTTTATTCGCTCATTATTAATAGCGTTTCGCGAACTTTTAAAATAAAAAATAAAGAATAACACTTTCAATACTCACCCTCTAGCCATTTCCAAACTCTTAATGAGCTTCTTAATCTTCCATATTTCGACATTGCGATCTGCTGACGATTCTTCAGACATATTGTATTGGTTGAATAAAAAAGTTTTTTACACAACAAACACTGGAAATTAATTTATAATTACACTAAAATGTCAAATTAAAACACTACTTCACACGTAAATAAGGAGCACGAGGGAACAGGACCAAGAATCCAGTTCAAACTGCTTAAATCCAGACCGAACCGGACGGATGTGAAACCTCGCGACGTTCACTATACTTTCTAGTTCACATTGACACGCCCGGCCGCGATCTTACTTTTCTTCTGGTACGGGGATTCTTGGATTTCTTCTTATTTCGGTTACCCCTAAGCATGTGGGACGCAGAAATTAGTCATAACAGGGAGAAAACGATGACGTTGACCAAACGATCGAACGAACGCCTCGTCGTACGTCGGAGAAATGAAAGAAAATAATTACAATTTTGGGTTACTAGTATAGAAATTGAAAATAACAAATATATTTTGCAGAAAATATATATAATAAAGATCTTCTTGAAATATATAATTTCTTTTTATTTCGAACATAATAAGTTAAAGGAATCAACATCACAATATCTTTATTCAAAATATACACATACATGATGTTGTTTTAATTTGCCAATCTGGCAGGCAAACACATACATGATTTATAAACAGACAACACCATAACTTTTTAAAATTTTATAGTGATGTCATTTATTCAATATCTTATGTTATTGATAATCAAATAAATTAATTAATTCTTAACTGTAGTTTATTAAACATCACAAGAAAATATTTAATTTTTACTTTTACTTTATGTCAACAAAATAATTTGCATAAATATATTTCTAAAGTTATCGATAAACAATCGATTTAACAAGTTAATTATAATTATTTTGTTTGTATGTTTTTATTCCTATTTTTTTATTCATGAATACAAGTTTGGTAATTTGACGTATTACCGTTAAGAGGTGATAGTGATAACTAATTACGATAATATAAACCCCATAAGCATTATACAAAAGTGAACCATTTTTGGCTATCATGTTTTTTAGCTTTTTTCAAAATAAGTCAAAAATGCATCTTCAAAAATTTATTTTAAAAAAGTGCCATTTAAATCTTAATTTTTCTTCTGATTTATAAAAACTATTAAACACTGGTTATTATCAATATTAAAGCAACAATTATCAAGTCAAATTTAAAAATGCGAGACGAAAAACGATATTATTTCAATACTTTTTGAGATTCTTTTCCATGCTTCACAAACAAAAAAAAAACGTTATGAAACTTGGCTTACAGTTAAGCGAAAGAATATTTAGCCGGTAAATTCTTATTATACATTCTGAGAACCTGGGGACTACGCAAAAAGCCCATACAATTTGTTGTAAATTATTGGAAAAACAACGAAAAAGAGCTTGTTTGATTTTGAGAGTGATGTCGAAGTTTTGTTTAGCATGAAAGGGAAGTTTCAAAATATCTTGAAGACAACTTAGAGAGTCAGTGGCCATGACAGATTTTTTGATATTATGAGATTCAATATAATTAATATAAAGGATAGCTTCGAGAAGAGCTACAGACTTGCCTGTAAAAATGAAAGTACAAGGTGGAACTTTAAAACTTAAGATAATTTTATATTTCGGAATCCATAATGCTGCTCCGACGGAATCTATTTCATCTGTTTTAAAAGCATCTGTGAAAACTAATAGATACTGTTATAACAAGAGGATCTGAAACGGCTCAAATATTCGCAGCTTTCGATGTCGATACTATAGGGACAAACTTTTATCATGACTGTCTGTCAGATTAGTCTTTTATCAGTCAAGATTCTTGATACAAGTCTCACGGGATCAAAAAGCTGGCTGGTATCGTAATATGTATTACCGTAGTAATACATAATACAGCCAGCGTTTTGGGAACGTTATTGGCGAAAGCGATGTGGAATCGATACTTTTTTTATGATTTCCCCATAATTTCCCTGTTTGTTTGATAGTATAGTTGTGTTTTTAATGTTAAATTTTGATATATCATAATATGGGTTTTATGGCAGGAATGTTGTATAAATTAAATACAACCCTATTTATCTAATCTCGAGGGCGGGCTGGCGGGCAGCAGAGCCTTATCTGTCATGTGTCTGTCAACAGAAAATCTATTTTAGGTTATAAATTTCGCAATCAATTACGAGATGTTATGTAGTTTTAAACAAATAACTGCACCTGCATTAAAAACCGTGCAAAAACGTAGTTTATTTACTCAAAAGCGCGCGCAGAGATGCATCATACGCGGCTGGCCGGCGATATTTAAAGAAATGTCTTACCGATTCTTGATACGAGATTTTAATCTTAAAGTTTGGAGTTCATGGACAAGAAACAGTGTAAACAGTGTATTTAAAAGGTGCCGCAGGGAAAGAGGTGTTAAAGATGTGATACAGAGGGTGAAACAGACATTTTTTAGACCCCGAAGGACTTTTTTGTTAGCAGCTACTGCGGCGTTTAACGCTCGAGCCGATGAAGATACATCTTGTGATAAAAGTATTAGCGATGAGGACTTGGAAGTAAGTTAATATTATTCATATTACTTCTGCTGAAACATACTGTAAATGCAGATAATTTAAAAAAAGTGCTTCTCTCTTTGTACATGGCACTAATGTCTTTGGTATTGATTTTGACAATGCCTATATTATATTAAAATGTGATAGGTTTGATATAGTAACAGTAATAGAAAAATATGTTTGCTAAATTGAATTGTGAGATCCTGAGGACAACACAAAAAGCAAATTAGTATTAAATATGTATGTAATTAGCAAGTAAACACAGTTAGTAATTAAAAAGTTAGATAAGTTTAAAGTGCATAAGTGTAAGAAAGTATATTCATGGGATGTGGAATTAGCAAAAAATCATATTAGGGGTCAATATCCTTAGAATATTGGAAGAAATTTTATTAAACTATTTTTGTCTCTTATTTTGTTAACTGACTAAAAAAACGGAGGAGGTTCCAATTCGACACATATATATTTTTTCTTGTTTTTTTATGTATGACCATGCATAACTTTTTACAGAGCTGTCAGATTTTAATATTTCTTTTTTTATTGGCAAAGGTATACCATGAGAGTGGTCCCATATAAATTTGGGAAAAAAATCCAACCCTAAAAGTACGAAAACAGAGAATGATTGATTGTTCACTCACTGATTATATCTATAACCACGCATAATTTCTGACAGAATTTATTTATTTAAGCATGTAGTAATTAGTAGATTATAGCCACAAAAAATTATAAAATAAAAACTTTTTAACAAATAAATTAAACCACTGAAAAAACTGAAAAGCTAAAAATAATAAACCCTCTTTTTGTTAATCTTAATAACTAATTACTTAAATAAAAGTAAGTATACCTAAGTAATTTTGAGTCGGCGCCAAAAAAGCAAATTAATTAATTACGTAAAGCGTGATGTGCCGCGGAGGCACAGTCACCCTTCGCCGAGTGTTTACGAAGTTAATGTCAGCGACACAGCAACCTGAAAGGGCACACACATGAGGGCACTGGCACCATAAAATAAGTGTAGTGACTGACAATATAAAATAAGTATATAAAATGCATCATCATGGATCTAAACTTACCCTTGAAAGCAAAAGCAATGTTATCTTGACACTTGGTGTAACACCCAACTCCTTTGTTGCACATTATCTTGAGCAAAACAAAGACTTTGTATTAAATCATGAAGAGTAAGTAGAAGTCATTATAAAAATAAATTGAGGTAAACAATTACTCAACCCTATAATGCTTTATTTAAAGAGTACTGGTTTGAGTTGACAAGACAAATGAGTTGTCTTTGAGGGAAAGGCTTATTGTTCTTTAGCTTTGGTTGGTGGTTCTTGGGTGGTTATTGTATTGTTGAACTAGCCGTTTTACACTCTTTGTTGGTCGAATAACAGGAAAAAGTAAATGGAAAAAATATGACAAGTATTTGTATGTATGCATGCCACACCCCTTCCACTACTTCTTCCTGACAAGAAAACACTGTTTCTTAAAACTGTAATAACTTTATATTATATGAATATGTCATAATATTTTTTTTTAGATAAAAAAAGTCTAAAAAATAAAACTTAGAAAATGTATTGGAAATCTATCCAATAGTTTTGCCCTGATGCAGGCACAACTGAAGATTTCTGTAATTTAATTATATATTTTTCTTTCTTGAGAAAGAAAAAAAGCCCCATTTGGATGGGGCTGTTTTTTCTGCAGTTTGGCGTCGAATCGGTCCAATAATTCGGCATAGTAGGCCCTGTGACTGTTTTGTCCTTCTCCAGGAAGTTGATGTAGATCACACCTTTTGAAGCCCAGAAAACGGTGGCCATCACCTTTCTGGCTGATAGGACAGTCTTCGCCTTCTTCACAGCACGTTCCCTAGGTCGGAGTCTAGAAGTCTACTGTTTCGACTGTTCCTTGGTGTCTCGTGTGTTATCTCATGTTTCGTTGATGGCCAAGAAACTCCTTCGGAATGCGCTTAAATGTCGTCAAAGACTGCTCTGAAGTGGTCTCATGGTTGTGCTTGTTGTCCGGAGTGAGCAAATGCACCACCCATCGCGCCAACAGCTTTCTCATGGCCAATACTTCATGCAGGATATGACACACGCGGTCTTTTGAGATGCCTATTGTCTCAGCTATCTCGCTCACCTCGAATTGACGGTCTGCCAATACGAGATCATGGATTTTTGTCATGTTATCCTACGTGGTAGCCGTTTTCAGGGCACCTGGGCGTAGCTCAAAAACTGACGTGCAAACACGTTGAAACTGGTTAAATCAATTTTTTTACGGTTGCCATCGAAGGAGAAGAGTCACCATATACAGCATCCAAGCGCTCTGATTTCGCTGCGCAATTTCCCTTCCAAAAACAAGAATCGAATCACCGACAGACATAGCTTATTCCATTTTTCTCAAATCCTTGGACACGCTCGCTTCCACACTCGGTCAAAACACAAGTATGCATTGGATTCTGCTGAAATTTTTACAGTAGCTATTTACGAGAATGTACGCCATAAAAATTGATCTTGCGATAGTGGTGCTATCAGGCAGTAAGGCTAAGTGCTTATTGGACCACCCTCGTATTTATATCCTTAATTTATATCAATATTTACTTTTACTTCAATATGTACTATGTTGTAATGTATGTAATAATTTTGTTCTGTAGAAACGAATAAATCTATTTTAACCCTGAAATATTGAGACCAAATAAATAATTTTTTTTTCTAGGATGTAAGAATACTAACCTTTGCGCCTGGTGTTGGCCTGTTGTAAAAGGCGACAAAATAAGCTTAGCTACGTAGTAGGACCTGAGCCTGTCTGGGTTGCATCCACCCTTCATCATCATCATTTCAGCCGGAAGACTCCCCCAAAGATCTCCACGATGATCGGTCCTGAGCTGCCCTCATCCAACCTATTCTGGCGATGTTGAACAGTTCATCGGCCCATCTTGTGGGGGGCCTACCAACATTGCATCTTCCAGTACGCGATCTCCATTCGAGGACTTTTCTGTCCCAATGGCCATCTGTCCTACGCGGTATGTGCCCAGCCCACTGCCACTTCAGTTTTGCAATCATCTGGGCTATGTCGGTGACTTTGGTTCTCCTGCGAATCTCCTCATTTCTGATTCGATCTCGCAGGGAAACTCCGAGCATAGCCCTCTTCCATTGCCCTCTGAGCGACCATGAGCTTTCTCATAAGGCCCATAGTTAGCGACCACGTCTGCGTTCCGTATGTCATCACTGGCAACACACATTGGTTAAAAACCTTCGTCTTGAGACACTGCGGTATTTGGGATGAAAAGATTTTACGGAGCTTCCCGAACGCTGCCCATCCGAGTTGGATTCGACGAGTGACCTCTTTCGCGAAATTGGACCTGCCTAACTGGATCGTTTGACCCAAGTAGACGTATTCGTCAACAATTTCGAGAGTACAGTTCCCAACTGTTACGGGGGTAGGTGCGACATGGACATTAGACATGATCTTCGTCTTGTCCATGTTCATTTTGAGACCTACTCCTTGGGAAGCTATATTGAGGCCATCAAGCATATGGCTTAATTCTTCCATGGTCTCAGCCATGATTACGATATCATCTGCGAATCGAAGGTGAGTGATGTACTTGGTCTATAAGTATGCAGCCAATTGCGATTAGTAACCCAGGTTCCTGTACACCTATGTGAACGCTAAGTGGGCCATCAGCCTATCTGCTGTTCCTCAAAAATAAAAAAGGCAGGAACTTTCTCTTTTTTCCTTGTAGTTTAATTTATTTCTTTAACTTACAGGGTCTTTTGAACGAGTTAGAGCTGGTGGAAGAACTATCAAAGCGGACACTGTTTTGTAGTGAGTGTGGTCACAGGCTGGTCATTGGACAACGATATAACGGTGTTCGATATTGTGCGTAAGTATTATACTGTGACAATTGACACAGAGCCATCTAGTTCTAAAATAAACAGTAGAATGCTTGTACTGCGGATAACTGGATCAAGATCAGCTGATTTAATGCTTAGATGATGATGTCAACAGTGGTTACAACTAAAGAATACAATCCCGGGATCCCGACCGTTTTCTGACCCCGAAAATCCCGGGACTGTACTTGGCTAATCCCGGTATTTTCGGGATTGCCATAAACAGGTCTAGTTTGCATTCCGTTGTCATTGTAAGTTGACAATGATCTTGCCTAGATTATATAAATAGCATTTATTACATATCGACAAAAAACAAACCCTTGATACGCGTATAATATGTACTACATAGGTACAGCTCTAATAATATGTTTGTTGTAGAACTTAGAAGGGATTTCCCAGCAGGCTTAGAAGTCAAACCTTGGATGCCTTGATATTTCTACAACTGTATTTTCGAAATTCTAAATAAGTTTCTTTGTCTCGTTATTTCTTATTCACAAAGTATAGTGTCTTTGTTTTGTCTTTTTTATTTTCTTACTATATTGTGATTTATGTCGTAGACTCCTGGAATAAAATTATAAAACATATTTTCTAGAAATTACTCGTTTTTTTACATTTGAGCCCAATTAGAAACCACATAGTCTAATCCCGGGGCTAACCCGGGATCCCGGGATTACGCATCAAGAATCCCGTAGTCCCGGGATCGGAAAACATGCTCGGGATTGTATTCTCTAGTTACAACCCAACTTTGGCTTTGATACTCGCCTACTTTTTCTATCTTCACTTCGCACGGTCTTCGGTATCCCTGGTAGTGACATGCATTATCCACAGTATCCATTGGCACGCATATCACCTTTTACGGCCAACACCTTGGATCTACTCGTCCTGTCGTGGCCCGGCGGACGTGGTAGTTAGTTTCCAATATTAGGAGCTGGTTGCCGCAAAACCAGCGTAGGCGACATTCATGCAGTCTAACTGTAATGTCATGGACAAGAAGGCACGTCCTAACATGGTCCTCCTACATCACTCCAGACATCTACCTTAATATATTCATTTCTGTAACACTCGTTCTTGCTTGTGTCGCACCAGTACCGACCACATTTCACATGTATATTGAAATATTGAGTGATTTTTAATGAAAAGCTAATTGTTTATCCTCATGGGACGTAAAAGGATGCTTTTGATGACACACATTTTTGTATTTACACACTTTTGTTCTTACAAACTATTGTTTTTATACACTTTTATACTTATAGTTTCGTACTTACACACTTTTGTACGTATTACGTATGAACTTTTGTTCTTATACTCTGTTGTAATTATACACTCATATCTGCTTGCGTAGATGTAAAGAAGCCACCGTCCAAAGCGAGTCCATGGACGGTTGGGTGCCGTACATGGAGGCGGATGACGTCATCATCTGGCGGAAGGAGTACAATCATGGCCAGGGCTTGTACGCATACAAAGGTATAATACCTTTTTCTCCTTGGCTTTCTACCACCACTGCCCGCCATCGGCAGGGCGTTCGTCCCCATTTCCTGGAGTTTCACCGTGCCTGTACGCAACAGTTCTCAAGAACATTCATGTTGCATACTCCCCGGATTCGACATGAGCTTCTGGATAAGTTTTTCCCTTCGCAGTATGATATGGGGTTTCTAAAAATGGCTTTGTAAGTCTCCTTCGCGGCGGCTTTCTCTATGCCTCCTGTGCTGCAAACGTCCATAGGCGACGGGCTGCTACCGGGTGAGCCGTGTGGGTAGATCAGGTATAAAGTTTAGTTACTCTCGTAGGCTCGTGTATTATTGACATGCCCACATGACATGGCCGCAGTCGGTAGGTTATAAGACCGTTTTGGACTTAGGCATATTTACTGCAGCTGAAATATGATTTTCATCCGGTAATATAGCAATAATGTTCTAAGTATGTAATTTTATTAATTTACGACATCTATAAATAAATATAGTGGGATAAGTCACACAGCGCCATCTAGTCGCAAAGTAAGTAACATACCACTTGTGTTATGGGTACTAGATAACTGATATACTACTCAATAGAAAGCACTAACCGTCGCCTTTGGATGTTCCGACGCCAGGGGCACCGCGAACACGCCACTGTCCCATAGTGTTACAGGACCCTGGGTCGTCATTAATGCCGGAACACAATTATAGAACAAGGGTGCCATCGAGGCGAGCTTGGATCCCACCACGTAGCTAGGGTTGTTTTGTCGCCTTTCACGACAGGTCTACCCCGGCCGCAGAGATTACATGATTACATTATGTAGTATATTTTTCTTTTGTAAATCTATACAAATAAATAAAATTGAAGTATCGTTTCGGAGAATACCATCATTTATTTGTAAAACAATTGAAATTTGATGATTAAAAATTTTATAGATATACAAGAACGACTCAAGAAACATTTTATTACATTTCTGTATTTAACAAAAAATATAATAATCTACACAAATAAATAAAATTGGAGTGTTAGTTTGTAATATTAAAATAACCGCTTTTTACTATAAGTGCATTTGGATGTATACACGGTACATATACCAAAACAACATTTTTTACAATTTTTGTCTGTCTGTCTGTTCCGGCTAGTCTCTGAAATGGCTGGACCGATTTTGACGGGACTTTCATTGGCAGATAGCTGATGTAACAAGGAGTAACTTAGACTATTTTTATTTTAGAAAAAATAAATATTTTTTTTTAAAAATGACCAGTTTCGGAAATTTTATATTCCAATTTAAGTTGACCTCAGATTTATATCAGCAATCATATGAAATAGGGTTCAGCTTAGGCTCGACTTTGTAGGTTCGAACGTACGTATTCCGGAGGCGCATGGCGTAACATTTGCATTCGATAATACTGACTGTTTGCATATTTCATTAATTTTTTAGGGTTTATAGGGTTTGTAATCCAAAATAAACCATAAGATATATTCAAAAAATTCTGCCCAGTCACTATTCCACGCGGATGGAGTCGCGGGCACAGCTAGTTATATTATAAGACATATATTTTGGCTAGTAGTTTTTTTATTAATAATTGTTTAAAATAAGTCCCAATCAAATAATGCCTAGGTTTCCATGCCCCTAGAAAATTGATTTGCCAAACAATACGCGTCCTGATTCATCATTTTATGGCAGTAATAATACGGTGAGTAAACACGTGAAGGACATCGGTAGATTCCATATTATGACGCGTAGTGGTTTCATTATCAAACATGAGCAATGTGGGAAGGAGTCGCTTTGGGTTATAATGTATGTGCTTTAATTTTGACCTCCGTTGGTCACAGATCCGATTCTCGTCGTGAGTGTTTTTTTACTGTGAGATAGCAGACAGGCTGGACGGCCCACTTAGCAGTTACCGTTGCTTTTTGATGTTTGCGACACCACGGGTACCGCTGACGCTGCAAACAAGGGGTAGCTCACATCCAGAGTGTCGGGCTCGTTATATTTTGAGGTTTTCTCAGCGCGGTATGATATGGGGTTCTTCAAAAAAGGCGTTATAAAATTTCTTCGAGACCGGCAGCGCGTTGGTGGTGCCTCTGGTGCTGCAAACGTCCATAGGCGACGGTGACCACCTGCCAGGGTGGGCCGTTTGCCTGTCTGCTGAACTCAAGCAATAAAAAAAAATAAAATATTTTTTTTGCTGATCAACAGCAGTCTGGCTGACTGCCCACTTAATAGTAAGCAGTTACTGTCGCCTATGGATGTTTGCGACGCCAGGGGCACTGCGAACACCACGCTGCTGTCTGCATATAAGTACAGGAACCTGGGTCACTAATGCTGGAACACTTCTTCTCTTCTTCTTAGCCTCTACCATGTTGATGTAGGCCTCCTTTTGCCACTCCTCTCTGTTCTGTACTCTTTGTATCCATTTTATTCCAGCCACTCTCTTCACATCATCACACCAGCTGGAACACAACGCAAGGTTATTATGGCGGCATACTCAAAAATTAAAAGGTGGTTGCCATCCAGACGTGGTTGAGGACATATCACGTAACTGGTGTTGTTTTGTTGCTTTTTACGACAAGCTGACCCCGGCCGTAGGGGTTAGTATTCTTACTCCACCCCTGCATGGAGAGATATATCGGCGACCGCTCTTCTGTGCCCAACCATTGGAGGTTGCAGGATCTGCTCTTGGTCATTGCGAACCTCTGGATTATAGAGTTCTTTTTCAGTATACGGCAGGTACAGTAACGTACGTGCATGCGACTTCGCCGCCGTGCAACTTGACGGCGCGTACCGTCGGGTGTGGGACGCGGCGGTCGCCTCCCTCGCACTCGTCGAGCGCGACGTGAACGGCGTCAGAAATCAGGCTGTGCTGCATTGGGAGGTCTTGTGGCCTGTGAGTATTTTATACACGATGGAAAATCTATTATTTAAGGGAACTTTCAAGTATTATGTAACGCAATTTGGGAAATGGTGTTGTTGAAAAATATTATGATGCCTTACAATGGCGGGAGGGGGGTTACAATACAACGTTACGTTACAACGCGTTACGTAAACTAGGGAATAAAAATCTTATACGTTGGCAAGCCTTCACTTATGTTTTACCAAAAATCCCCCGATTGTATTGTACGTTATTTTTATTTTGTGCAACATAAATGTGACTTTTAGGTAAAAACAGTTAAATATAATTATGTATTTGTGTTATGTAACTTCTGGAAGGGGGAGGTTACAGAAAAATGTTACGGCGTGTTACTTTAGGAGCATCAAAAATCTTCAAAAATTGTGTTATGTCATACTTGAACTCTACTATATCTTATATCTTTAAACGTAAATCTTAATATATATATATATATATATATATATATATATATATATATATATATATATATATATATATATATATATATATATATATATATACTAATATATATTAAAAATGCGAAAGTAACTCTGTCTGTCTGTCTGTCTGTTCCTCTTTCACGCCTAAACGGCTGAACGGATTTTGATGAAATTTGGTATGGTGATAGATGATAACCTAGAAATGGTCATAGGCTATAAATAATCACGCCATCGTTCTTAGGGGGTAGGCAGTAGGCAGATAACTAAATTGAGTTAGTGATTTTTTGTGCTTATCCGGTATCTATGAGAATCGGCCAACATCTATTTTTCATCCCCCTAAATGTTAGGGGTAGTCCACCCCTAAATTTTATTTTTTATTTTTTGACATTTTATTATTTTTATGGCAGAACAACGTTTGCCGGGTCAGCTAGTATATATATAATTGGAATCTCGGAATCGGCTCCAACAATTTTCATGAAATTTAGTATACGGGGGGTTTCGGGGGCGATAAATCGATCTAGCTAGGAATCATTTCTAGAAAATGTCAAAAGGTGGCGTTTGAGTAGTCCCAATTTAAACTGAAAAATGACTCTTCCTGACATCTATCGGCGAATAATAATACTATTTTTTTTAAATTGCTTTAATGACACAACAACACTAAAGCTATTCCAGCAGATGGCGTTGTTAAGTAACACGAAGTCAATGAGTGTTTGCTTTGAGGTTAGACTAAGAAAATCAATTGTTAATTTCCAAAAAACACAATTTATAAAAAAAAAATACCGAGCAAAGCTCGGTCGTCCGGATATTTTTAGATTAAACCAGGATAACTCCAAAAGCGTTCAGGATCGTCATCTCATTAGCAGTTATTGTATGTTGGCTTAAGCTAGCTAGCCACTACTGTGACACCGGCGACGAGGACACGGCGCTCCACACCCTCCAAATTAGCCTTGCGATAAATGTGTCACTGAAGTGAAAAGGTACAAATGTGTCTTTTCATTACTTTACAAATGTGTCTTTTCTATATCTATCTTTTAGTTCAGTAGTTCAGTAAGGTTCAGTTCAACAAAAATTGTTTTCTTTCACTAGTTTATCAAGAGATATGAAATAGGTTGTTAAAAGAAGAGTTCAATGTGTCATCTTATCGCAAACTGAAATTAGTTCGACGAGTTGAGACATGAGTTCGTATCGAATAGTTAATTAAGTAATTTAAGTTAGTACGTATATCTGTTCAGAGAAATTAGTTCATAAAAATAAAACTTAGAGCACAGATTTCCTATCATACTTAAATCAGGTTTAGGACTGACAATCTAGATAATTTCCGTATTTTTTTACTTTTATTTTACAAAGCTGCTTTCGTATGTAACACAGATTATTCAATAAAATTAAACCTACCATCGAACTCCGTGTTCAATTTTTGGAGCAGTTTTGTGATAGAAGCTTCGATCACAAATTATTGATCGAAGGATAAAAGGTATAGTCTGATCAGTCAGCTTTCTTATTTGTTTCTATACATATGAATGAAAACAATGCACTTCATTTCATATTTACAATTTGAAACTCGAACAAACGTATTGTAAACATGTAAACTGTAGTTACTGTAGTAATACTGTACATGGTCATTTTGCTTGACAGTTCTAAATTAACTTTTTTGTATGACAAGCAATGTACACTGTAAGTGCAAATTGTTAGAGAACCCGACCGCTTAAGAACTGGGTACGTACCGAGCGAAAGTTTGTTTGAAAGAAATAGAACACCATTATGGTACGTACAACAGAGCGTGACAACAAATTATCAATCAGCATTGCACAAGCCTCGTTCGTGAAATACGAACGAGACACGAGCAGTGCCGGTTTTAGTTCGTTCGCGGTCGGTGAACTAAACAACTGAACTAAAGATATGGTTGAATTGTAACTGAAGTAAAGAATGAAGGACAGAAACTAACTGAAGTACTTCATTTGAAGGATTCATTCGTGAACGACACACGGCTACTCCAAATGTGTCCCGCATGAGTATCAGAGCGCCGAAATCTCGACACCACCATCGGCCGTGACCTCGCGCTCCCGGCCATCATCCTAGCGATGGTCAGGAGCCAAGCCGGATGGGACGCAGTCGCCTCTTTCTGCAAGACAGTCATCAAAAGAGGCTGCGTAGAGGGAGAGGGAGCGCGCCAGGCTCCCCTCCCGCTCACGCAGGGCCACTCATCGTCGGAGGTTGGCGACAGACCTCTGGCCGCCGTAATGAACGGTTGCGGGCGCGGCCCCCCTGGGAAAGAGCCGCAGCCCGCACACACAAGGCCGAAAGAGGGACGCGCGCCCAGCTCACCTTTGCGTGAGAAAGAAGATGCCGGGGCTTATCACCCCCGGATTTGAAGAGGCCCGTGAACGTGGGCCAGCGCCTGACTAATCCGTCGCGTCCCGTGGCCTCGGCACATAAGGCGTATGAAGGAGCACCGGTGGTGGTTTTAGTGGGTATGCCAACGACGTGCGTCCTCCAGCCTAGAAAAGGGGACGTACGGGTGCATTGCACGGAGAGTTCCACACTATCCCACCGCCCATTCCCACGCGGCAGGGTGTGCGTCATGGAATTCCACCTCCCAACAAAAAAAAAATTAAGCTAGCTACAACGGCAAAAGGACTTGATCCATACAGCCTTGTCAGATGTGTCTATTATCGCCAAATAATGTGGGCTCTTGACATGTTAACCGGTAATAAATTTTTGTTCAGCTCATTTCACAGTGGGTGATTATTTTTTCTTCATAAGTAATATCATTACATAAGAAATTTTATTCTTTCTGCCCTTATCCCAAACTATGTGAGGTCGGCACAACTCTCCCATTCTCCTCTATTAGTCGTCATTCACACTTTTTTTTGCCATATCATCCTTTACACAATCCATCCGTCTTTGATCAACATCTCCTTTTGTATCCATCGACTCTCATTTCTAGTATTTTCCTTGTTACCTCTCTTCGCATTATGTGGCCATACCAGGCTAGCCTATTACTTTTCAGCTTCTTAATCACTGGCGCTTAATACTTCCAAACTTCCCCTAAATATACTCGTACTAACTACATCATAATTAACGCGTTAAAAATATTACGGCAAATTTCCATGACGAAATATGTCGTCATAATGTAACGGAACGATTCGGATATTCCATTTTTTTTTTATTGCTGTAGAACAGCAGACAGGCTGACGGCTCGCTTAGAATTTAGCAGTTACCATCGCCTATGGGTATTTGCAACGCCAGTGGCATCGCGAACACGCTGCTGTCCCATAAGGGTACAGGAACTTGGGTCACTAATGCCGGAACACAACACAAGGTTATTATGGCGGCATACTTAAGACCGAAGGTGGTCGCCATCCAGACGGGCTTGAGGCCCTACCACGTAGCTAGGGTGGGTTGTTTTGTCGGCTTTTACGACAGGCCGACCCCGGCCGCAGAGGTTAGTATTCTTTCTCCGCCCCTACACGGATAAAATTTATTTTGTAGGTGGTTGTTGAATTTATCGGTTAGTAGATTGATTTGTTTCTACCCTACGCGCCGATATCGAATAAGCGATCGACCGCCATCTTACGATAAACGAAGTCGGCTGCGTCACTCTTGGTGCAACCGTTTTTTTCATTTTGTTTAATTCTAATTGATATTGTTTAATAGTTTACAACAGATCCAATAGTGTACAGTGCTTGTACACTGTAAATATTAAATTTAACAATTATAGTGATTTGTTTTTCCCGATTCGGGAACTAAGACCCACTTAACAAGAGGGTAGTGAATACCTGAAGAGAGGACTACCCACATGCACTAAACGCTGCCTACTCTGCCTAGCGGAAATTGACTGAGGGAAGTGTATTGAATCAGACTTCTGAGAGCGGAGCCTAGCCTAAGCGAACCTTTCTTTTTTTTCCAATATCCATTTCATCTTCGCCTGCTTTTTCACCTCAAAGTCGCATTTGATAGTTTTGCGAAACAAGTAGGTATGTAGTCTTATTAATAATGTTTTATTTTGTTTCCAGCGTCTATTCGCTAACCGCGATTACGTATACATACGTAGACATAAGGAATTTGATATTAAAACGCATTCGAAAACGCTCAAGGACCTGTTCCCTGATCAGGAGCATGTTTACGATGAGAAGCTGAGCGTTGATTCGAACGCGCAGCGAAAGCCTCGCGAGAATGAACGGGGGACGTATGGGGTACAACAAAACAAGGTGTACGTGATTGCATCGAGGTCCTGTGAGCATCCGAGGGTGCCGGAAACCAAGCACGCGATACGAGTGAACGAGTATTGGAGTCATATGGTGGTGAAGACGCTGGACGGCGCTGATAAGGTGGGTTTCTGCCGCTAATATGATTTACACGGAATTAAAATGGGCCTCTCCTCTCTCATGTAGGGCCACTCGTCGCAGAGAGAGACAGAAAGACAGACACACTGACGCGCATCCACACACACACACAGATAGACACACGCGTACTCACGGCTCAAAGAGAGGCTGGGGTTGGTGTTCCACGCGCCAACACACCTTTCCTACAACTAGCTCCCCCTGCATGGGAATGCAGCAACTATTCTGTTTTAGTCAATATTTTTTTATTCGGTTGAGAGAAGGAACTTGCAAGGAAGGGCAGCGAAGAAAACGATGCACTATAGATCCAGCGGAACTCGGTCTACGCTTCGGACACAAGGGAACGTACCCACACTACGTGACCCGTTTAGGAGGGGAGGAGAGTCTTCGAATTACCACGATCACAGTCACGGGGAGTAGGAGATGGGACTATGTTTTTGTCACTTATTTAATGTCTGAAAGGAAATCTCGCGCTTTTTCGAGCTACATTCAAATATAGCGCGCAACGTTTAGTTTTTACTTACTTGCACTCGTCACGCGGCAAGCGCTGTATTATTATTTTTTTTTATTGCTGTAGGACAGCAGATCGCAGTTACCGTCGCCTATGGGTGTTTGCAACATCAGTGGCATCGCGAACACGCTGCTCTCCCATAAGTGTACAGGAACTTGGGTCACTAATGCCGGAACGCAACACAAGGTTATTATGGCGGCATACTTAAGACCAAAGGTGGTCGCCATCCAGACGGGCTTGAGGCCCTACCATGTAGCTAGGATGGGTCGTTTTGTCGCCTTTTACGACAGGCAGACGCCGGCCGCAGAGGTTAGTATTCTTTCTCCACCCCTGCATGGATAAAAAGACGTATGAGTAATTTTTTTAACTTTCTAGTTGGTAAAGATGATTGAACCTTAACTTTAAACCTTATCTATGAATTACTAAGTAATAACGTGAGGGCGAGGGGACGTTTTCTCATACACTACGGATGGTCCAACGGTACCAAGGGGAGGGAGGTTGGGGGTAAAAATTAAAAAATTTACAAAAATAGGTTACGTATTATGGGTACGTTCCGTAACCGGAATTAGCAGTTTAAAATCATCCAATCATTCATCATAATCAGATCATATAATTTATTATCAGATGTCACGTGTGTTCAAGATGAATTTTTGATATATTCAGGCCGGTATGGAATTCGTGCTAACGTACTACGACGAACCGGCGGTGGGCGGGTTGCCGAGCGGGGTGGCCACCTGGGCGACGGGACGCGCGGCGCCCGCCTATCTCTACAGGATGCGCACAGCCGCACTAGAGTACCGCGCGTGGCTGGCGCAAAGAGGCCAGGTGCGTATACACGCGCACACCGACACATGCATACACAAACTCACACATACAAACAACGCACTGTCTCCCACACACACTCGTTGAAGTTTACACTAACAATAGCTGAAATGCAGCGTTTCAACAAGTTTTTTATGAGTCTGTTTATTTTCCAGGAAGTTCACGAATTAGTTCCCATTGTCACTGACAGTTCTCACGAAGAACAGATCAAAAGGGAGCAGGAGAAGGTCGACGAGGAAGACATGGAGGTGAGTTCTTTCGCTCTTCTATCTTTCAGAGCATCTTCCTATTTAAAAGATTATAAGGCGAGTGTGAATGGAAGTGTTGGAAGGGGTAGACCTAGGTGGACGTTCGAGACCAGATCAGGGACGTCTTGAAAAAAGGCCAGGACAAGAGTACCCTAAACCGAAGGGCATGTACGAAGGGAATATTGAAAGTGGACGAAGCGAAACAAAGGTCTCTGCCTAACCCTACGGGAAAGAGGCGTGATTATACATATGTATGTATGTATCTTTCTATTTGCGCCAGGTTGTGAAAAAAATGTGATTGGCAGAGAGGTGCATCCAGACTAGAGTAAGGTATATTAGTTAACCACACAACCCAGAATCGCCAGTCTGAACCAACTGTTGTCATTAGAAATCTGAAACCTTACATTAAGGGTCACTTTTTCTCCGTACAGAACCCGTACAGACCCCTGCGACCACGACTGACAAAATAACCCCAGCTAGATGGTAGGGCTCCAAGCCAGTCTAGATAGTAACCACCCCTAGTTTCTAAATGTACCGCCATAATAACCTTGAGTTGTGTTCCGGCATAGGTGACTCAGGTTCCACGTGCTCCTGGCATCGCAAAGATCCATAGGGGACGGTAACCGTTTTCTATTAAATGGACCGTCAGCCTGCTTCCTGTTCTCCAGTAATAAAAAGAAATGGGGACTTTTAAGATCACGAAGACTATTGGGTCCAAATATAGTTTGTTTGCAGTCATCAAAAACTGGCCCAGAATTGAACGGAAACGCTAGTAGTGATGAGTTGAAACCATGCGAACCTGTGCTCACGAGGGACGCCAGCACCCAAACTGAAGAAGATGGTCCTTCGAGCATCCCGGTTAAGGATACCGAAGAAAAAGCCGTTGACACCAGTGACGACGGGGAGAGTGTTGTAAGTTGCTTCTGTGATATTAAAAAAATATGTGTTAAGTTTTTTTAAGATAAAAGTCACTTTAATCACGAACTTTTGCAATGACCTATCATTCACCACCATGTATAATCTATACAAATAAATAAAATTGGAGGGTCTGTTTGTAATATTAAAATAATCGCTTTTTACTAAGTGCATTCGGACGTATACACGGTACATATACGAAAACAAAATTTTTTACAATTTTTGTCTGTCTGTCTGTTTGTTCCGGCTAATCTCTGAAATGGCTGCACAGATTTTGACGGGACTTTCACTAGCAGATAGCTTTTTCTTGGTCTCGGGGAAAAACCTCTCTTGACGGGTGCCCCCGGCTCGGGGGGACCGAGGGATATGTGAACCTCCGGGATTTTTCCGACTACCCACTAAAAACCCCGCTGTTCTCCTATCGCCTACGCCCGGGCCCACGGATATATGGCCTGCCGATCTCGTGGCCCGGCCCGCCCTTTGTCTTAAGGCGGGCCCCTTCTAAATTGTTGGCGCCAGGGGGTCGTCCCCCTGGCGCTCTCTTGTAACAACTCTAGGAGTTGAGGGGGGCCGCGGAACAGCACGCAGCCCTCACCCTCTCGGCAATAGTGCGGGCGGCGGGTCCTCCCCCGAGGGGTCGCCCGAGGCCGCTTTTCCGGCCGGCGTAAAAAGCGGCCACTAGTAGATAGCTGATGTAACAAGGACTAACTTAGGCTATTTTTATTTCAGAAAAATTAAATAGTTTTTGTTAAAAAAATGATATGTTTCGGAAATATTATGTTCCAATTTAAGTTGACCTCAGATTTATGTCATCAATCATATGAAATAGGGTTTAGCTTAGGCTGGACTTTGTAGGTTCGAACGTACGTATTCCGGAGGCGCATGGCGTAACAGTTACATTCGATAATACTGTTTGCATATTTCATTTATATTTTAGGGTTTATAGTGTTTGTAATCCAAAATAAACCATAAGATATATCCAAAAAATTCTGCCCAAAGTCACTATTCCATGCGGATGGAGTCGCGGGCACAGCTAGTTTAAAATAAAATACGCACATGTATGAATAAATATTTTTTTTACTCTCCGCTGATATAAAACACGTGTTGTAGATTTACGATTTTTTTTTATTGCTGTAGGACAGCAGATAGGATCACAGTCAAGAGTTCATTGTATATTGTTTTTAGGTGAAATCAACAAAGGACTCCCCGGAAGAGAAGAATGAGAAGCTGATAGAAGACGATGACAAGAGTAACGGCAGTTGGTGGAGATATCTATATCCGTTTTACTACTTCGTTTGAACTGTTAAGTGGGAAGTGTAACAACCAAGTGTAAACTGACAATTGTGAAGTAAATATTAATTGATTGTGAAGTTGCAAGTAGCAATGGCTTATTGTGTTCAGTTGGAAGATGTCAAGTAGCAAGTCTCAATATTATTCTCCGTGCAGGGGCGGAGAAAGAATACTGCCCCTGCGACCGGGGTCGGCCTGTCGTAAAAGGCGACAAACCAACCCTGTCTTCTTGGTTAGGCCCCAAGCCCGACTGGATGGCAACCACCGTATAAGTATGCCGCCATAATAACCTTGTGTTGTGTTCCGGCATTAGTGACCCAAGTTCCTGTACCCTTATGGGACAGCAGCGTGTTCGCGATGCCACTGGAGTTGCAAACACCCATAGGCGATGGTAACTGCTAAATTCTAAGCGGGCCGTCAGCCTGTCTGCTGTGCGTTGAGAAGCGTTCAGGTATTACGTAGGTAACAAATTTGGGGGGAGCCCCCCCCCCAAGTCGTTTATAAGTTTTACCCGTCGTTTTACAAGACCCCCCCCCCCTCGCGTTACGTAACATTGTATACAGAAAAACTACGGCGCGTTACAAAGGGGGAGGGGGTCAAAAAACTCCAATAATTACATAATATTTGAACGATCCCTTGTGTTTCGGCATTAATGACCCAGGTTCCTGTACCCCTATGGGATAGTAGCGTGTTCGCGATGCCCTTAGCGTCGCGAACATCCATAGGCGACGGTAACCGCTTACTATTAAGTGGGTAGTCATCATGTCTGCTGTCTCTCAGCAATAAAAAAAAACAACTCTCGAGTAACAAATGTGAATTATCAGTTATTAAGTGACAAGTGGCAGTGGCTAAAGTAAGTATAGTGGTGGTAAGTATAGTGTTCAATTGAAAGTTGTCAAGTACTAAGTTTAAATTGTCAAGTGCTAAATAGCAAGTGTGAATTGGCAAATAGCAACTATCAATTCTCAATTGTCAAGTATAGGTACTGTCACTAGTTTTGAGCGCTCGGCGAAAGTAGTGGGGAGTCTTGCGCATGTGTACACTCGCGCTCATAATTAGTACGATGCAGACTTATGCGGGTGCCGGCGCCAGCGCTGGTCATCTCACCCTTCGCACCCCGCTCCCCCCGCCAAAAGGACCCAAAATATGACAACTGCGCATTCGAGGCCAGCGCTCAAAACTCGTGACGATATGTATAGCAAGTGTGAATTGACTATTGTCTAGTGGTAAGAAGCAAGTGTGAATTGGCCAATAGCAAATATCAATTCGCAGTTGTCAAGTTGTAGCAAATGTCAAGTATAAGTAGTAAATGACAAGTAGGAAGTGGTCTTGTTGTAAGTACTAGAATGGAAGATGTATTAAGACATAAACTTAGTAAGAAAACATTTATGACACGGTTTTGAGTTAAGCACGGTGTGGTGCCGTACGACAGTAAGTCCGCGCGTACCCACGCGGGAGGAAATATTTGTTATAGATTTTTTAATAGTTTTCCCCGGTCTGGGTGTCCGTATATTATATACTTGTTTAAACTTTATACGATACTTTCAAACAAGGTATTGATTTAAAAAAAAACTTGAATGGTATACCTAGTCAGGTCATAAGTATTGTCACACAGTAAAAACTTTTCTTTTAGAATGCTGGCCATAAAAAAGTTTATTGAATTCGAATTTCGAATTGTTCATGAAAATAAAAATGTATAACTTTTAGAATTTTACTCATTTTTAAATATGGAGTGGACGCTTAAAGAAGACCGTGTTGCAGTTATTGCGTTGCATCGTTGCGGTTACGCGCCAATTCAAATTTTTAACATACTGAAAAATTTGAATATTACCAAAAGATTCGTTTATCGTACCATCAAACGATACAATGAAGACTCTAGTGTAGATGACAGGTCAAGAAGTGGTCGCCCTCGGTCTGTTAGGACTCCAGCAGTGATAAAAGCTGTGAAGGCACGAATTCAAAGAAATCCCAAACGTAAGCAGAAACTGTTGGCCCTTCAGATGGGGTTAAGCAGAACCACGGTGAAAAGGGTGTTAAATGAAGACTTAGGGCTTCGGGCATATCGAAGAAAAACAGGACATCGTTTGAATGCTCGTCTAATGGACCTGAGACTGAAGAGATGCCGCGCTTTGTTGAAGCGGTACGCGGGAAAAAAATATCGAGAAATTCTTTTTTCGGATGAAAAAATGTTTACCGTAGAAGAGAGCTACAACAAACAAAATGATAAGGTGTACGCACACAGTAGTGAAGAAGCGAGCAACCGTATTCCGCGTGTCCAACGAGGTCATTTTCCATCCTCGCTCATGGTATGGTTGGGAGTTTCTTATTGGGGCTTAACAGAGGTACATTTTTGTGAGAAAGGTGTAAAAACGAATGCTGTTGTGTATCAAAATACAGTCCTGACGAACCTTGTGGAACCTGTTTCTCATACCATGTTCAATAACAGGCACTGGGTATTCCAACAAGATTCGGCGCCAGCTCATAGAGCGAAGAGCACACAAGACTGGCTAACGGCGCGTGAAATCGACTTCATCCGGCACGAAGACTGGCCCTCCTCCAGTCCAGATTTGAATCCGTTAGATTACAAGATATGGCAACACTTGGAGGAAAAGGCGTGCTCAAAGCCTCATCCCAATTTGGAGTCACTCAAGACATCCTTGATTAAGGCAGCCGCCGATATTGACATGGACCTCGTTCGTGCTGCGATAGACAACTGGCCGCGCAGATTGAAGGCTTGTATTCAAAATCACGGAGGTCATTTTGAATAAACTTTAATGTCATAAGAATCTATGTTTTGTTAAGTTCATTTTGGTATATGAATGGTTACATAATTAATAAACTTGTTACAATTATTTTACATTAAACATGTGACAGAATTTATGACCTGACTAGGTAATTGATCAAGAAGTTTCCGGACTAAGGAAGAAAAACAAAAAAAAATCGCAAAATTCCTTTACGTTCATCGACTTAATTTCCATCTAAGGAGATACAATCGGCCCAACGCTTCTCTAACTTCTCGATACCATGTTTATAGAACGTTCGATCTTTTCTCGCAAAATAGGCCTCAGTTTTGGCAATGACTTCTTCGTTGGTGCTAAATCTTTTTCCCCGGAGCATCCTTTTCAGGTCTGCGAACAGCCAGTAGTCGCTGGGGGCTAAATCTGGCGAATACGGGAAGTAGGGCAGCAATTCGAAGTGCAATTCATGCAATTTGACCATCGTAGCCATTGTTTTCTGACATGGTGCATTGTCTTGGTGGAACGGTGGCTTTTTTGCCATGTGGGGCCGTTTGTTCTTTATTTCTTCGCTCAATTAGTCCAATAACGCTGTATAGTATACAGAATTGATCCTTTTTCCTTTCTCAAGATAGTCGATAAACAAACTATCATGCGCATCCCAGAATACTGATGCCATAACTTTGCCAGCCGATTGTTGTGTCTTTGGTCGCTTTGGAATACTTCCACCTGCCTCAACCCACTCAGCTAACGAGCGCTTTGACTCTGGAGTGTAATAGTGTATCCAGGTTTCATCCATGGTCACATACCGACGCAAAAATCTGCTTTGTTCTGGTTGAAAAACTTCAGACAGACCGATTCGTTGTTGTTTTTGATCCAGTGTTAACAAACGCGGCACCCACTTTAAGTTAGTAAGCACGCTACCATATGATAACTTTGAAACCTCAGCCATCTCCCTGACTTCCATTTTGCGGTTGGTGAAAACAATTCTGCGGATTTTTTTTATATTTTCTTCATTAACAGCCGTATTTGGGCGGCCACTGCGTTGAGCGTCTTTGACGTCGCTACGACCACGTTTAAATTCATTATACCATTTGTAATTGGTTGATTTCCTTGGAGCAGAGTCAGAATAATGCTTATCAAGCCACTCTTGCATTTTTCCCGATCAAAAATCAATGCTTGGTCAACACACGAAATTCTTTCTTATCCATCTTTTGACAAAGACACCAAAGTCGCTTGACACAAACAACAATAACTTGAGAACACGTGGTCTAATTGTCATGAAATTTTGACACATACCTTATAAAGGATGGCGCTATCGAATGCTATAATAGGTTTTTATGTGGCGCCATCTATATGTCAGTCTGTGGAACTTTTTGATCAATGTAGTATATATATACATAGACACTGTGACTATTCACACAACGCCGTTTAGTTACATTCATCTGCACCTCCTCACCACCACGTCATCATAGTATTGCCACGCTTGTTTAACGTGACCTCGATATGCATGTTTCTTCACAATGTTCTTCATAGGTGGCAATTATAGACACAGCATAGCGACGTGGTAAGGCACCAAGTCCGTCTGGATGGCAATCACCCTTAGTCTTAAGTATGCCGCCATAATAACCTCGTGTTGTGTGTGTGGTATTCCGGCATTAGTGATTAAGGTTCCATTATCCCCATATGACAGCAGCGTGTTGGATGCACCTAGCTAGCGTCGCAAACATCCATAGGCGACGGTAACTGCTTTACTATTAAGTGGGCCGTTAGCCTGCCTGTTGTTACTTTGCAATAAAAAAAGTCAAAGTGGTGCTTGGGTTTCGAACCAGCGACTTCTCGTTAATCTCCGAGTATACTGCCACGTACCTATAATAAAAGAAATTAACAAACTAATGTATATATTATATTAATAATATGTAAAAAATGGTGTTACTTTTTTTTTACCAAATATAGTGTTTTTGTTCAGTAAATATTGTAAATGAATTATTTTGAATTGATCCCAGCCAATTGGTGATCTTATTTTAATAAGTCGTAAAACACTATAAAAGCGGCCTCTATAGACGTATGAAATATTGATGCGTTCGAATATCGAAGATCACGATATGAACGAATTTAACAAGAATCCTATCTAAAATATTTTTTTTTCTAATCTGCGTTCAAATTTTAACGTTTTCCGGGTAAGCTAGTGTGAAAAATTCAGGATGGCGTCGTCGTCGAAAACAGCCGATCGTGATCGATGATATATATATGTGTAATAATTTATTTATATTGAAACAAAAAACCAGTTGTTGCTCTGTAAAGAGAAATTTATTTTTTTAAGAAACAAAATCATACACTAATTACAAACATAACTTACTTCTGCACTTAATATTAGGTACACACTACTACTATTTAAGTATTTACTAACCTGTAAAGAGAAACAACATTAAAAGCTATTTGTTTCCAATAAGATTTTACATTTATATAATTCTTAAATATTAATGTGTTAATGTACATTTCTCATAGAATGAATGTAGTGCAGAGCTGCCACCATAGATAATACTTTGACGTAAAACATAATGCGCGGGAAATTTAAATGAAGTCAAAAGAGCTTCATTTACATATGTATACATTACATGCATGTAGGCACAGACTTCATGTTATTTATTATCTTTTCGTTTTGTCTCACCCTCCGTCTTTTTCACACTTTCATTCCTGTCGTTCACTCATTCAGCAACATTCCGTTCTTTCCGTCTACTACACAGCGCGACCTATTTCCAAAGTAGCAGAGCAGTTGTTTCTTAAATAAATACAGTAATGGAAAGAAATATGATAAAAAAATACAGACGAATTGATAACCTCCTCCTTTTTTGAAGTCGGTTAAAAAATCTAAATAAAAAGTCAAAAATAATTCTTAATCATCATCATCATCATTTCAGCCGGAAGACGCCCACTGCTGGACAAAGGCCTCCCCCAAAGATCTCCACGATGATCGGTCCTGCGCTGCCCTCATCCAACCTATTCCGGCGACCTTGACCAGATCATCGGTCCATCTTGTGGGGGGCCTACCAACACTGCGTCTTCCGGTACGCGGTCGCCATTCGAGGACTTTTCTGCCCCAACGGCCATCAGTCCTTCGAGCTATGTGAGCTATGCTAATTCTTAATATGGGAATAAAATAACGAATGAAAAATATTAGCATTATTGTGAAAAAAATGTATGTAAGTGATAGCTTTTCCCACCTCGTGTTCAGTTCCCACCAGTTTTCACCGTGCAGGGGCGGAGTATGAATACTAACCTCTGCGGTTGGTGTCGGCTTATCGTGAAAGGCGAAAAAATAACCCTAGCTACGTGATAGGGCTCCAAGCCCGTCTGGATGGCAACCACCCAAGGTCTATAAGTATGCTGCCATAATAACCATGTGTTGTGTTCTGGCAGTACTCCTATACGGACAGCAGTGTGTTCGCGGTGCCTTTAGCGTCGCAAACATGCACATGCGACGGTGACTGCTTATTATTAAATGGACTCTCAACCTGCCTGTTGTTAGTCAGCAATAAAAAAACTGAATGACGCCGAACTATGAAAATGAAGTTATTCAGTAGCCTTTAACGACTTACTAGCATTACTAAAACTAGTCAATTATCTCTTTTTAATAGTCGATCTGCAATATTTACTGCCCATCTATGGAATATAATAAGATGAAATTAAATGCGTTACATATATACGATGTCCCAAAACTCAATGATAAGCTGAGTACAGGTTGTTGGACCGATTATGTGAGTTCCTAAAAAAATATGAAAAAGAGTCTCATAGTTTTCGAACCAAAAATTTTTTTGCAGATGCTTAACTCAAACAAACATATTTTTTCTATCTCTAAACTAAGTATTTTTTTTTCTAATAGCAAAAAAATATATACAGATGTCTATTTTGGTGATTTTTGATAAAAAAAAAACTATGAAGTCATTTTTTTATATTTTTTACGGTCTCATAATCGGACCTACAGCCTGTACTCAGGTTACCGTTAAGTTTTGGGACATCCTGTGTAATTAGATATTGTTAATTTTGACTTTTAAATTTAATCAGGTTACATTTAATGCACAAATCAATGCACTTGTTTACATTTGTTAATTCCTGTTGCATCCAAAAATACGATACGTATTATATAGATCGTTTAAATATTAAAAATATTATTGTTAAATCTATGCAAGATAATATACTTATTTGTTTGAATATATTTTGTCCCAGTCTAAATGTCCAAAATCGTATGCGTGTAAAAAGCCCCAAACAGGGCATGGTCTGGGTGGTGTGTCAATTAAACTCCCACACAATGTCGGCTTTGCCCTCGAAATTTCGACGTACTAATTACGTAACGAAAACGACTACCCCAGCCGGGTATCTCTGAGGTAGAATTGTTTGAAGTACGGCGCTAGGGGGCATTCAATAGTGTGGGATTTCCATACAATGTGCCCGTGCCCACAATTGACAAAGATACTTCGCTAGTATACCTACTAAGACCACCGTAATGTTCTTCAACTGCCCGGCCGGGTCGATCATCCATGGTGACTTAGGTGACTGGCCTCCGTGTTAGCCCAAGTCTATGTCAACATACCCTGGACTTTCAAGGCTACATATAGATTGTATTTACCAAGTGTGTCTAGGTGAGCTGAATAGTTCGTATGCTGACACATAAATTTCACAGCTGGCGGACTTTTTTCGTGTTCTACCATAAAATATTTCATATAGGATAATTAATTCAATCGTACAGAACAAGCATATGGTGCAAACAGCGAACGTTAACCTGTTATTACCTGTCTCTGTCACACCCGCGTAAATGAGTAGTGCGTATTCGCTCGCCCGGTTCAATGCCGCCGTCCTTGGCCTTTTACTAGGTCGTATGGCGAGGTCATTCACAGTCTATCGCCGTATTATTTAAATTGCGAGTTCTTTGAATGACTTTGTGATGCTGATTACTCAACATTTTTGTTCTATGTGATACAAAACTAAAATACATATTTCTCATAACTTTTACTAAAGATTCTTCTGTGTGAATTTGGACGGGTTTGTCAAAGTCACCCTGTATATGGAGTATATATACAGCGGGTGCGGTAGGATTTCCCATAAGTGTTTTTATGTACGTTTGTACTGGTTTGCGACGTGCGGACGAGCATTGTCGTGTAGCAAAATGACTTTGTCATGTCTTTCGTAGTATTCTGGCCATTTTTCTTTCATCGCACGACTCAGTCGCATCAAATACAGTCGATAGCGGAAAATAATGAAGTAAAACTCCTCGCAAAAACACTTTATTCGGCACAAATGTTCACATATCTAATAAATTAAATTGTTGATTGAATACATTACTGTCGGTGACAATGAAACACTGTCCTACTTACGCCATCTCTCGTAAAACACTACGAATTAATTCCAACACCTAATATAAGTTCAATTTGTCACTAAAACATGTTTTTTTTACTATATTCTAATGAAAATTCACTTTAAATATTTCACTAGGCAAAATTTATATTATAACGTTAGCATTTTTTAATCCTGGCAATCCTAATGAGATAATCTTATCGAATTATTGAAATTAATTTTTAAATTAATTAATATTAATGAAATGCGACCGTTTAAAGTGGCTCAAAATAGTCGGTTACAAACAAATATACAGGTGAAACTAATACAGTCATGTTAAAAATGGTATCGAAAAATTGTATGACCATTATATCGGCCCTCGAAGGCGATATTGCATAATAAAATCGAATTTTATCTGATAGGTTTTATTTACTATGTTAGCCTACGAATTTTTCAGCCCACCTGTTAGATGTATTGATAGAATGCTCGTCAGTAGATATCATCCAAAGCAATTGACGAGGTCATATGAACAACCAAATTCCTGACCCCTCGTAGTCGATCGGGAATGAACGGGTCTGAGGAGGTAGCCTATGTTTTCGACTTGACGATATCGCCTGTCGGAAAGAAATTGACAATTGCAATAGCTCATTCAATGGCCGTTTACATGACCCGAATTGCTTTCGAGTCTTTATATTTAAGATACAATTGTAAATATATGTTTATATTGTATTATGTACCTTTGTTAATAATTATTAAAGATTTTTGAATAAATTCGAGTTTTATTTGGTGCATCATAGCTAGGGGATGCATTACTATGGTCCTATTAAAACCACACGGTGTACGCCTAGCGCGCCTGTTTCGCGATACGTGACGTTGCATAATGAAACATACACACAACCTATGTGGCCTGTTCAGAGGACATCTCTCCCCTATGAGCAGGTCACAAAATTATGTGAACTGGTCTTGAAAATACCACGCTTAGTTACAGAGTGGAGGGGGGCTTAGGTTTTGTCACGTAGTCAATATATGATAAAGGAAATCTCGCGATTATTCGAGGTTTATTTAAATATGGCGGGTTTATTTTTTACCCGGGGAAAAAAATTATATATAATCACATATGGAAAATGGCCATAGATAATAAATATATGACATATGTAGTTATATATAATTATATATTATATATATTTTATATATAGTTATATATGATTATATCTAACTATATAATTATATATAAACTTTATATAATTATTTTTTTATTTATTCTTTGTACACAACATTGATTATACACATAAAATTTAAGATATGAGATATGTAGATAGGCGTGCTTAACCCTAAAAGAGTTTTCTTCCAGCAAACCTAATGTTGGAGATTAGAAAGAAAAGGCAGGGTTGTGCACATAAACTCTGACCAAACTATAAAATTAAATATAATATATAATAATAATGTAAATATAATAATGTATAAACACACACACGCACTAAAATATACCTAGTCAGGTCATAAGTATTGTCACACAGTAAAAACTTTTCTTTTAGAATGCTGGCCACAAAAAAGTTTATTGAATTCGAATTTCGAATTGTTCATGAAAATAAAAATGTATAACTTTTAGAATTTTACTCATTTTTAAATATGGAGTGGACGCTTAAAGAAGACCGTGTTGCAGTTATTGCGTTGCATCGTTGCGGTTACGCGCCAATTCAAATTTTTAACATACTGAAAAATTTGAATATTACCAAAAGATTCGTTTATCGTACCATCAAACGATACAATGAAGACTCTAGTGTAGATGACAGGTCAAGAAGTGGTCGCCCTCGGTCTGTTAGGACTCCAGCAGTGATAAAAGCTGTGAAGGCACGAATTCAAAGAAATCCCAAACGTAAGCAGAAACTGTTGGCCCTTCAGATGGGGTTAAGCAGAACCACGGTGAAAAGGGTGTTAAATGAAGACTTAGGGCTTCGGGCATATCGAAGAACAACAGGACATCGTTTGAATGCTCGTCTAATGGACCTGAGACTGAAGAGATGCCGCGCTTTGTTGAAGCGGTACGCGGGAAAAAAATATCGGGAAATTCTTTTTTCGGATGAAAAAATGTTTACCGTAGAAGAGAGCTACAACAAACAAAATGATAAGGTGTACGCACACAGTAGTGAAGAAGCGAGCAACCGTATTCCGCGTGTCCAACAAGGTCATTTTCCATCCTCGCTCATGGTATGGTTGGGAGTTTCTTATTGGGGCTTAACAGAGGTACATTTTTGTGAGAAAGGTGTAAAAACGAATGCTGTTGTGTATCAAAATACAGTCCTGACGAACCTTGTGGAACCTGTTTCTCATACCATGTTCAATAACAGGCACTGGGTATTCCAACAAGATTCGGCGCCAGCTCATAGAGCGAAGAGCACACAAGACTGGCTGGCGGCGCGTGAAATCGACTTCATCCGGCACGAAGACTGGCCCTCCTCCAGTCCAGATTTGAATCCGTTAGATTACAAGATATGGCAACACTTGGAGGAAAAGGCGTGCTCAAAGCCTCATCCCAATTTGGAGTCACTCAAGACATCCTTGATTAAGGCAGCCGCCGATATTGACATGGACCTCGTTCGTGCTGCGATAGACGACTGGCCGCGCAGATTGAAGGCTTGTATTCAAAATCACGGAGGTCATTTTGAATAAACTTTAATGTCATAAGAATCTATGTTTTGTTAAGTTCATTTTGGTATATGAATGGTTACATAATGAATAAACTTGTTACAATTATTTTACATTAAACATGTGACAGAATTTATGACCTGACTAGGTATATATATATATATATATATATATATATATATATATATATATATATATATATATATATATATATATATATATATATATATATATATATATATATATATATATATATATATATATAATTACATATATAACAAGAAATTAAAGGTATGTTTACTTAAAGGATATTTAAAATCATCATATGTTTCAGACAGTAAGTATTCTTTATATAATTATATATTTTTCCCTGGATACTATTAAAATGAGCCAAATTATTTTTTTAAACTGAAAATGATTGAAAACCATATTTATCATTCACTACATGAAACTAGAGAGGGAGAGGTCTTCTCGTATACTACGGGTCAAAGAGAGAGAAGGGGTAAAAAATTTATAAAAATAGTTCACGGTATGGGTTGTTCCCTATGTGGCGTAGCCGCGCCCTCTGTATGCCCCGAAAGGAGATTACCGCCTCCCAGCTCTTAATTGGCCATCCAGACAGACAGAGCAGATAAAAAGAATTTCAAATTGAACATTCTTGTTGGTGTGTGTGGCCACAAACTATTATTAATATCAACTATTACTAGTCTAGACTATTATTACTAGTCAAGTTTGTAACATATTTTTTTTTATTATATCACCTCAAAAATAAAACGCCATATTTATATATTTATTCAATTAACAAAGAACTCGTTGGTTCTGGAGTTCTGATTGTGCCGCCATTTGCAGACCCAGTTCCAACAAGACATGCCTGCCCAGGGCTCGTCTGTGTAGAACACTTGGCCGTTCTGGTACATCTGTAAATGATGATGAGATGTTGAGAAATTGGGTTCACTCTGCTCGGCCTTGCACCTCTGTATTAAATCTGCAGGGGTTTTGGTCTCCATTAGAATGTTGTTGGACCTTCAGGCTGTTCTTCCTGGAAGGTCTAAATGAATTAATACTGGGAGAAGGCACGCCTTGCCACCATCCCATTATCCCATAAGAATACAGGAATATGGCGGCATACTTAAGATCAAAGGTGGTCGCCATCCAGACGGGCTTGAGGCCCTACCACGTAGCTAGGGTGGGTTGTTTTATCGCTTTCTACGACAGGCTGACCCTGGTCGCAGATGTTAATATTCTTTTTCAAAGTAAGATCGCTTAAGGATACTAGACAACTGATATACTATTCGTATATCTTTCTTTTGTAAATAAATACATAATGCAATCATATTTTTTTTTATTGCGTAGGACAGCAGACAGGCTGACAGCCCGCTTAGAATTTAGCAGTTACCGTCGCCTATTTTTTTTTATTCCAACAGCAGACACGCTGACGCCCCCTTATTAGTAAACAGTTGCCTATGGATGTTTGCAACGCCAGGGTCAAACACTGCTGTCTCATCTACATCATCCCAGCGTTGTATCCCGGTTGCAATCTAACTTCCGTTTTGGTGCCCGGGGTCCCCTTTCCGACTTTTTCTACTCCATAGCCCATTGGCACGCATATCACCCTTTACGACGTCAAGCCAGCACTTTTTGGGTCTAACCCTCCTGCCGGGGCCCGGTGGAAGCGGCATGGCCGGCCAGACATTTAAGCATCCGGTTGCCGTAAAACGTGGCCGTACCATCGGAGCCGACACTCATCAATTTATCCGCAATGTCACGGACATGAAGGCTGCCGCGAGTGCGCGTTCCTAACGCGGGTCAAACACTGCTGTCTGCGTAAGAGTATTGGAATTTCACTTATGCCCGAACATAACACATTATGGCGGCCATGTTTAAAGTTAGTTGCTATCTAGACGAGCTTGGAACCTTTCTAACTATACTCCGGACGCTGAGCAGGAAGAATTTCGTCTATTGACCTGTTATTATCTGTCTCTGCCCCTCCCGCGTAAATATAATGCCGCTTTGCTCGCACAGAGCAATGATTCAATGGACGAAATTCTTCTTGCTCGGCGTACGGAGTATAACTGTTGTTGTTTCGTCACCTTTTACAACAGGCTGCCCCTGGCCACAGTATTCTTATTCCGCCCATGCTCGAAGTAGCCTTTCCCTACGTGACTCATTTTTGTCCTCCCTCCCTCCTCATAACTGATCATCTGTAGCATATGAAGATGTAGTTTTCACGTAGTTGATGTAGTTTTTATCAATGCAGGGGCGGAGAAAAAATACTAACCTCTGCAGCCGGGGTCGGCCTGTCGTAAAAGGTGACAAACCAACCCACCCTAGCTACGTGGTAGGGCTTCAAGGTTGTCTGGATGGCGACCAACTTTGGTCTTAAATATGGCGCCATAATAACCTTCTGTTGTTCCGGCATTAGTGACCCAATTTCTTGTACTCTTACGGGACAGCAGCGTGTTCGCGATACCTCTGGCGTTGCAAACACCCATAGGCGACGGTAACTGCTAAATTCTACTGTTCTATAAAAACAATTTGGCTTATATTTGTGTGTAAAATATAGCGCTTACCGCGTGACGCCAACTGTATGCACATATAGTTGCAGCTAAAAACGGCATATTAGAGTATAGCTCGAAAAGTCTGAAGATTTGCTTTAGAAGATACTGACAACGTGAAAACCTAAGCTGAATCCATCTGTGACCAAGCGTGGTATTTCAAACCTTCCCCTGAACAGATTACGTAATATATTCAATAAGTACTTACAAATGACAAATCTGAACTCTTATATGTGACTCCATCATATCCAAATCGGAAGACGAAGTTCATGGAAAAGATGGAGAATATGCAGCGCACGTCTGTCGTGGCTGGGATGAAATAGCGGTATGGCCCGCACCAGTACGACACCTTCGGCTCGTACTCCACTGACTCCGGGAACTCTTCACGAGGATTTATCCTGGAATTCATACAGCCAGTAACCAGGGGTTCGTCATGATTATCAAGTAAGTAAGTCAAGCGCCCCCACAAAAGATATGCGGTACAAAAGGTGCGTAAGAGTTTTATCCTCTTTAGTTTGCAGGAAACTTAACTCGTTGCTTTTCTAGCACTAGTCTTTGATCAGGGTAGAGCGAAATTGTCTTCAGCGCCCTTTAGTCGGTGGTCTATCTCGGCGTAAATATATATAATTATATATTATTATTTAAACATACTAGCTGTGCCCGCGACTCCGTCCGCGTGGAATAGTGACTTTGGGCAGAATTTTTTGGATATGTCTTATGGTTTATTTTGGATTACAAACCCTATAAAGCCTAAAATATAAATGAAATATGCAAACAGACAGTATTATTGAATGCAACTGTTACGCCATGCGCTTCCGGAAAACGTACGTTCGAAACTACAAAGTCCAGCCTAAGCTAAACCCTATTTTATATGATTGATGACATAAATCTGAGGTTAACTTATATTGGAAATTCAACCTACAATGTCCAATCTTAGCTGAACCCTATTTCATATGATTGATGATATGAATCTGAGGTCAACTTAAATTGGAATACTAAATTTCCGAAACTTATCATTATTAACAAAAACTATTTTTTTTTTCTAAAATAAAAATAGCCTAAGTTACTTCTTGTTACATCAACTATCTGCCAGTGAAAGTCCCGTCAAAATCGGTGCAGCCATTTCAGAGATTAGCCGGAACAAACAGACAGACAGACAATAATTATAAAAAATGTTGTTTTGGTATATGTACCGTGTATACGTCCGAATGTACTTAGTAAAAAGCGGTTATTTTAATATTACAAACAGACACTTCAATTCTATTTATTTGTATGGATATATACATATATATTTCCCGGGAAAGGGTGGTTGCCGTCCAGAAGGGCTTGGGCTTGAACCATGTAGCTAGAGTTGTCTTTTACGACAGACTGACTCCGGCCGCAGGGGTATTCATATTCTACCCCTGCACGGTGAAAAATGTCTCCACAATTGGGAAATTAATTTTTAACATATAGATCAGCTCACTTATAAATGCATTGTGCATCACTCCAGTTGTCGTCGCTGTGGCAGTACAGTCCTTGGCTCGGGTCCTTGGTCTGGAACTGCTCGGCATGTGGACCCACGTATGTCGACTCCGAGTGGCGGTGGTAGAAACCGGTGAAGGCGAACGCACCTGTGTTAAAAAAAATCATTAATAATAATTATCACTATATAGGTGGTAGCGAGGAAGTACACTTGAAGATGTATGGCTTAAGAAGTATTTATCGCATAGGCTAAGGAAAATATCATGGCATATAACCATGACATTCGTTCCCTCTAAGGGAAACCTCAAGTCCAGCTGTGAGACTTCATAGGCTTTTATTTTTAATATGCTCAAGAGCAACCTTGGACGTCCACGTCGACCTTACCAACCACCTATTAAACGAGACTGGTAAGATATCTTTTCAAGGTGTGTATAATCCAAAGTCATATGTACTCCATCTTCTTTTCCGATGGTTTATATAATCTCGCTACAAGAAAATTACGTTACACAAACAAACACACACACAGATATACACGCGCGTGCGCGTATTTATCTTGAGATACAGGCTTTGCCTAATTTATGAGATGTGTATCTACATATTTCCTATTTGTATCTATCAATTTGAATTGATTGAAATTAATCCACACACACTAGCACGCGTACACACGCACACACAAACACACATACACGCGCGCATGCGCATTCTCATGACTCACCCCTAAACGTATAACAATGCGGCTTCCTCTCGCTGGACAGGATCATCTGAGCGTCTTCTTGGTTATGGGCAGATACGATATAGTAGGAGGTGTCCAAACATTTAAATTCTATAAGCAAAAATATACTACAAATGCTTTGTTCCGATCAACAAGACGTTTCTAGAACGTTGCAAGAGCCGACGATGACGTGAACGTACCCATATCATGGGAACTATTTTTATCAAGTTTTAACCCCTCTCTCCCCTTAGTAACCATCCGTATAGTATATTAAAAGAACTCCCCGTCTTTTTTATTGCTGTAGGACAACAGACAGGCTGACGGGCCACTTAGAATTTAGCAGTTACCGTCGCCTATGGGTTTTGCAATACCAGTAGCATCGCGAACACGCTACTGCCTCATACGAGCACAGGAACTTGGGTTACATAACTATTTATTAATCTGTGACTTGGGTCACTAATGCCGGAACACAACACAAGGTTATTATAGCGGCATAATTAAGAACAAGTGTTCCATTCAGACGGGCTTCGGGCCCTACCACGTAGCTAGGGTGGGTTGTTTTGTCGCTTTTTACGACAGGCCGACTCCACCGCAGAGGTCAGAATTCTTTCTCCGCCCCTGCACGGATAAAAAATTTAATTAAGCTAAATGCTGCTTGCCATATCTGAATATAGCTTTAAAAAGCGCGAAATTTCTTTTAAAGAATACTGAATATGTGACGAAAACCTAAACCCTCTCCTGCCTGCGACCAAGCATATGACTTAGTCGGAGAATCTGACTCCGTCAGCTCATGATAGCTAAGTACACCTTAGTTAGTAGTTATTTATCCTACACTAACAACTTTTGGCGTACACTGATGTTATTAACTAAGCTCTACGTGGTAGGGCCCCAAGCCCGTCTGGATGGGGACCACCTTTGGTCTTAAGTATGTCGCCATAATAACCTTGTGTTGTGTTCCGGCATTAGTGACCCAAGTTCGTGGTGCCACTAGCTTTGCAAACACCCATAGGCGACGGTAACTAAAAAACTAAAAAAAAAGTTTTAACAACACAAGATCAATGTGGTATATTATTATTTCGAAAGGTGGCTATGCTAGTTTAATTCAACCTAGTATCACTGCGTCACATCACATTTACTATAGCTCATTGGCAAAGCAGTTTTTGACAGGAGCTGCTTGTATCTCATCTGGTTCCAGCATATGTTTCCCTAATATAAGATTGCGTTTATGCATCAGGGAACAGCAGTGGCACAGCAGGTGCAGAGGCGTTTCATCTGCCTCGTTACAAAATCTGCAGGCTTTGCCATCCCTGATCCTTATGATACTGAAGTGATTGTTTAGTAGTTTTCAAAAATACGTGTATAACATTTAAAAATCGTTTAGTGATGTATACCTAGTCAGGTCATAAGTATTGTCACTCAGTAAAAACTTTTCTTTTAGAATGCTGGCCACAAAAAAGTTTATTGAATTCGAATTTCGAATTGTTCATGAAAATAAAAATGTATAACTTTTAGAATTTTACTCATTTTTAAATGTGGAGTGGACGCTTAAAGAAGACCGTGTTGCAGTTATTGCGTTGCATCGTTGCGGTTACGCGCCAATTCAAATTTTTAACATACTGAAAAATTTGAATATTACCAAAAGATTCGTTTATCGTACCATCAAACGATACAATGAAGACTCTAGTGTAGATGACAGGTCAAGAAGTGGTCGCCCTCGGTCTGTTAGGACTCCAGCAGTGATAAAAGCTGTGAAGGCACGAATTTAAAGAAATCCCAAACGTAAGCAGAAACTGTTGGCCCTTCAGATGGGGTTAAGCAGAACCACGGTGAAAAGGGTGTTAAATGAAGACTTAGGGCTTCGGGCATATCGAAGAAAAACAGGACATCGTTTGAATGCTCGTCTAATGGACCTGAGACTGAAGAGATGCCGCGCTTTGTTGAAGCGGTACGCGGGAAAAAAATATCGGGAAATTCTTTTTTCGGATGAAAAAATGTTTACCGTAGAAGAGAGCTACAACAAACAAAATGATAAGGTGTACGCACACAGTAGTGAAGAAGCGAGCAACCGTATTCCGCGTGTCCAACGAGGTCATTTTCCATCCTCGCTCATGGTATGGTTGGGAGTTTCTTATTGGGGCTTAACAGAGGTACATTTTTGTGAGAAAGGTGTAAAAACGAATGCTGTTGTGTATCAAAATACAGTCCTGACGAACCTTGTGGAACCTGTTTCTCATACCATGTTCAATAACAGGCACTGGGTATTCCAACAAGATTCGGCGCCAGCTCATAGAGCGAAGAGCACACACGACTGGCTGGCGGCGCGTGAAATCGACTTCATCCGGCACGAAGACTGGCCCTCCTCCAGTCCAGATTTGAATCCGTTAGATTACAAGATATGGCAACACTTGGAGGAAAAGGCCTGCTCAAAGCCTCATCCCAATTTGGAGTCACTCAAGACATCGTTGATTAAGGCAGCCGCCGATATTGACATGGACCTCGTTCGTGCTGCGATAGACGACTGGCCGCGCAGATTGAAGGCTTGTATTCAAAATCACGGAGGTCATTTTGAATAAACTTTAATGTCATAAGAATCTATGTTTTGTTAAGTTCATTTTGGTATATGAATGGTTACATAATTAATAAACTTGTTACAATTATTTTACATTAAACATGTGACAGAATTTATGACCTGACTAGGTATGAAATATTTTATGCTGAAAATTTGACATACAATTTTTTTTTGCAAAAATGGGTTCCTTAATTGATGTTTAGTGCATAAAAAAATTTGGACGGTTTTGTCAAAGTCACCCTGTATATGTAACCGCAACTGCTTTTTATAATGAGCCAGCAAGTTTTGAAGATTTTGTGTAGTGCAGTTCAGACCTGGACTGGTATACAACCCAAAAGGTATCTTCGCCTGCGTGGATTTGATCTTGGCTTCCGAAGTATCCATTTTCTTATTAAGTTTCAGCAAGACCATGGACATGAGAGCTGTGTCGATGGCGAAGAGAAGTCTCTTCAAGTCCTTGATGTGTATATCGATGAAAGAGAAGAGTTTCTTCTCTCCTGTTTCTAATGTTTCTTGACGATCGGACTGCAAGAATAGAATCACTTAATACTCGACCGTATACAAAAATAGCTAATGACCATCCCGTATTCCACTCCGGGGAAAAAAATAATATATAATTATATATAAGAAATTGACCTTATATAATTATATATGAACCATATATATCTATATGTAATTATATACACTGACGGACTCATAAACTGCATCAAAGTAATAGACGACTTTGAAATAAATATTTTAACCAAGTATGCAAACTTTCTATACAGATTTCAATTGAAACCTCTAGATTGGTTCGTGAACTTTAAAACAGCGTAGGGTCATATCCTTAATTTTAAGTTTGTGTACTGAAAAGGACCTTAAGACTTTTTGAAGAAAAAACAGAAATTTAAGAAAAATTGGTTTAATTAAAGATTTGGTATTAACAATAGACACAAACGTTATGCAAGGGTTTATTTATGTTTTAATAAGGTGTATTACCTCCCGGGAGATGACGTCGGGGTGCCACCACTGTGGCGCGGGCGACGAGGAGGACACGGTCAACTGTGTCACCACACGTGTGGTCAACCACACCGTCGCCGTGTGCCCTGCGTGGCGCGAGTAGCGCCGCGCCCTCGTCGCCCAAATCGGCGTGGACCTGTCGCTCCCGGCCTTGGTTCTGTCCATGGTCGGGGGCGATCCTGGATGGATGGCCGTCGCCTCCTTCTGCGAGGCAGTCATGTCCGCAAAGGAGGCGGCGGAGCGGGAGCGGGAGTCGACCACCACACTCCCCTCCCGCCAACGCAGGCCACGTCGGCGGCGCCGGAGGGCAATAACGACCTCCGGCCGCCGTAAAAAGCGGCCGCGGGCGGCCCCTCGGGGGAGGATCCGCCGCCCGCACTTTTGCCGCGAGGGTGAGGGCTGCGTGCTGTTCCGCGGCCCCCCTCAACTCCTAGAGTTGTTAGGAGAGCGTCGGGGGGACGAAACCCTGACCCCCTGGCGCCAACACTTTAGAAGGGGCCCGCCTCAAGACAAAGGGCGGGCCGGCGCCGGCCCGGGCCACGAGATCGGCAGGCCATATATCCGTGGGCCCGGGCGTAGGCGATAGGAGAACAGCGGGGTTTTTTAGTGGGTAGTCGGATGGCCAAACATCTTTCCCGGAGTCCCACAAATCCCTCGGTCCCCTCGGGCCGGGGGAACCCGTCAAGAGAGGTTTTTCCCCGAGGCCAAAAAAAAAAAGGTGTATTACCTCCACGTGCCCTATCTACGCAGACAAACACTGAGCTTACCTAATTTGTTACTGTGTGATATAAAGGACGAACTAAAAACGACTATCTATAGATATAGACTATAGATACACTTGACGTTGCAAGTGTTCAGATATTTTTGGTTAGTTGTTTGTATAGAAATTATTGACAAGCATCTGCTCAGATATTTATTTATTTATTTATTTATTTATTTAATACGGTACACCAACAGCATACATAAGATACAATTTACACAACATTTACAATAATAAAATTCATATATGTATGCCAATTATAGGTGCACACAACATTTGCCGTCGTAGTAGTTGTTTAATACTATATCTATAAAATGCAATATCAAATAAGAAAAATATCATGCAATATCAAATAAGTCAAACATTAATAACAATAATCACAAAAAAAAAACAGGAAAATTTATATACTGATGAAAATGACAATCTATAAAAATTGGCATTAAATATTATTTTTATTTCTGTTAATTAATTAATTAAACAGTGGCAGCAAGAAAGCGAACAAAAACAGATATTAATGAAGTAATGAATGTTCAGATATCAATGGTAACTTGTAGTGTAAATTATTCAGAAGTATTTGGTCACCTTGTTTGCTACAATATATCTGATGGCGACTGTACAGTGAACGAGAGTTTCGAGTTTTCACAGAAACTTGATTATCAGTTATCGGCTAACTGCATCATGTTGCTTTTTTGCTGTCGGTGTGCGCGCACATTGTAAAAACTTTCTTCTCATAATTTTTCCAACGCACCAAAAGAATATCTTCAAAAAACTTAATAGCTCTATGTTGCCATGAAAGTCCAGGGTATCTAGACTGGAGACTGCCGGGGTAAGCCACAGATACCTCAGCTAACACGGAGGCCGGCCTAACTCATGGTGAAACCACCCGGTTCTTCCGCCAGGCGTTGGACAGTAGGGATATGCCAGCGATGTACATCCCCTTGTCAACTGTACGGTCTTTGTACGAAGTCTTTTTCCACCTCAAAAAAGGTAGTAGGCTCAGCTAGCTGCAAGTCCGCCTGCTTTATTTTCGGAACAAGATGGCGTCAAACAGCTTTCATATTTTTATGAGTTTTGTTATAGTACAGATTTGCACTCCTTTATGAACAGTCGGAAGGTGTCTAACAAGGCTCGTCTGGCTGTGCATGAGGGGGTGTTGGTTCCGACACTCATGTACGGAAGTGAAAGTTGGGTATGGCAGAATAAAAATGAAAGCAGATAAATGCAGTTGAGATGAGAGTGTTAAGAAGTATGATAGGAGTTAAACTAAGTGACAGGATATGAAATAGTGAGATAAGGAAACGTTGTGGTCTGAAAGAAGATGTAGTGACAAAAATTGAGAAAGGTATGCTGAGATGGTTTGGCCATGTCGAAAGAATGAATGAAGAACGATTGCCGAAAAAAGTGTATAAGGCGAGTGTGAATGGAAGTGTTGGAAGGGTAGACCTAGGCGGACGTTTCGAGACGTCAGGTCAAGAGTACCTTAAACCGAAGAGCATGTATGAAGGGAATAATGAAAGTGGACGAAGCGAAACAAGTATGTAAGGATCGTAGCAAGTGGAAAGAAGTGGTCTCTACCTACCCCTACAGGAAAGAGGCGTGATTATATGTATGTATGTATGTATAGTACAAGGCCGGCAGCGTTGCAAACGTTCATACGCAACAATGACCTGTTGCTCGGAGTATAAAAAAGTTACATTTGGGATTTTTTTTAAAGCTGTGGGACAGCAGACAGAGAGTCTACTTAATAGTAATTAGGTACTGTCCCCTATGTTGACGCTAGAGGTACTGGAACCTGTGTAACTTATGCCGGAACAACGTTATTAGAAAGAAAGAAAGAAAGAAAAAATGTTTATTTAGAGCACAAAATAAGTAAATAGTAACATGTTAAATAAAATCTCATTACAAATATAAGTACCCTAAAAGGTCTTCTGCTCAGCATAGTTGGTTATAAGAAACCAACGCTGGTCTTCCGCAGAGGCCTTCAGGAATGACATGACTCATTGAGAAATGGAATATTTTATTGCTGCAGTTCACAACAAATGAATAATACATATTATATAACTACAAAAACATACAATTTGTTATTCATAGACAACATATGCCCATTTACAGTAAATATACCGCATACCTGAACACCTCACATAACCTCATCTACTCCCAACGTCAGCAGCAGCACGGCACCCGTACCGCGGGCACCAGACAACCGATAGTAGTAGTAGTGCACTACACAACGGGGGCATACATAGAGAACAGGGGTGGTTACCATCAATTACGGACTTGGAGCCCGTATATACTTCATCCTTAAACATAAACTGTTCTTCTCACCAGAGTATGAGGATCTTTCATTCTGCTATTCATGAAACTATAATATTCTTGCAGCTTCTCGAACTTCTCGTCAGCGTAGCTGTGCCTTGGATCGATTTCCTTCGAACTGGGCATGTTGTAAGGTCTCTAATTAATAAAAAATTCTATTAGATTGCTGCTAGAAGAATTGTATTCTTGTCTACTTCTGAAAGATTATACTTGCTATGGGACAGAAGCCAGGTTGACAGCCCACATAGTAAGCGGGTACCGTCGCTTATGGATGTTTGCGACGTCAGGGACAATGAACACGTTGCTGTCCCATATGGGTACAGGAACCTTTGTCACTTTTGAACACATCACAAAGTTATTATGGCCGCATACTTACAGACCAAGGGTGGTTGCCATCCAGACGGGCTTAAGACCACGTAACTAGTTACTATAGTCCGGACGCCGAGCAGGAGGAATTTCGTACGTTGACCTGTTATCTGTCTCTGCCACTCCCGCGTAAATATGACGTCATTGCTCTGTGCGAGCGAAGCCGCATTATATTTACGCGGGAGTGGCAGAGACAGATAATAACAGGTCAATGTACGAAATTCCTCCTGCTCGGCGTCCGTAGTTTAGTTTTGTCGCATTTCGCAACAGGCCGACCCCGGTCGCAGAGGTTAGTATTCGTGGTCGTAAAAGGCGACAAAACAACCCTAACCAACCTAACCTTGTGTTGTGTTCCATTAGTGACCGAGGTTCCTATTTCCCTATGAGACAACAGCGTGTTCGCGGAACTAGCGCCGCAAACGTCCATAGGCGACGGTAACTTCCTATTAAGGGGGTGAGCCAACTATTTTTCAGCAATAAAAAACGTTAAAGGTTTAGAATTTAGAAGATTATGGATTTAAATTCAGAAAATCACTGTTTATTCTCTTCAGCTACTTACCGTTTCCACGGTCGGGAACGAAAGTCTTGCCAACTGAAATATTCATAATTCCTTTTTATCTTTATAATATTGAAGTATCTGCTAGGTGTTTTCCGCAGAAGGTGTAAGAAGAACCATCTCATATTGGAGAGAAATTGAAAAAATTGTATTTTTTTATTGCTATAGGACAGCAGACAGGCTGACGGCCCGCTTAGAATTTAGCAGTTACCGTCGCCTATGGATGTTTGTATCGCCAGTGACATCGCGAACACGCTGCTGTCCCATAAGGGTACAGAAACTTAGGTCACTAATGCCAGAACACAACACAAAGTTATTATGGCGGCATACTTAAGACTAAAGGTGGTCGCCATCCAGACGGGCTTGGGGCCCTACCACGTAGCTAGGGTTGTTTTATCGCCTTTTACGATAGACCGACCCCGGCCGCAGAGGTTAGTATTCTTTCTCCGCCCCTGCACGGATAGTAAAAGTAGTTCTGTATGTAAATTATAGTTCAAAAATCCGCCAGAATGGCGCTAGTGTCGATACAGTATGTAGACGACTTGAAGCATAAATATAGTATTGTATATCTATGACTTGAAGCACAAAGTAGAAGTATGCCGAGTTAAAAATGGCGACTTTCGTTTGCTTAATCTGACAATTTTGTCGCTTTATCTATTTTCATAAATTCATATATTTGTATTTAATATTTGATAGATATATTATTTATTACATTTCTTAACTTTTATCTTAATATTTTTCATTTTATGCATATTTTAAAAAATGTTCCATAACAAGATGGAAGCGTCGTTTTCCTTGTTTTTTTCTATTATACACTCTAATAACTTTTGGCGCTTTTCTGAAATTTACATTGATGTTATTAAGGCGCCACCTTAATTGAATTACTCGGCATTCACAGCCTTATGTGGATTGCAAAATTGACTTTTGGTCTTTGCTCTGCAATGCCAAGGCTGCACTACACAACATGACTTAAATCGCTGGATTATATTAGAATCAAGACACAATCAATCACTTATCCACATTTATGTATATTAATGAGAATGTAAATATGAGTGCATATAAAGAGAAAAAATACTAACACAAAAAAATAAAAAAAAATACTTACCAACTGAAACGAAGCGACATCGCCACTGCCCGTTGTCAGAGATATCTTCAATAAAAGCTAAAATATAAAAAAAAATCTATATACGTAAAGCTTCGATCAACAAAACTGCTTAGCTACTTAAACCAGTGGTTTAGGTAAGTATTTAGCAATGCACATTAAGCGAAAAAACTACTTATTACTTACTTGATATTTATTAAACTAATAGTGCTAAAGATAATGTATCGGAAAGTAAAAATATAAACAAAAAATACACGAAAATAAGCCAAAAGAATACCGTTGGGGCAAAAGAGAGAAAAGTGTAAAAAATTACGGCAAAATTAAAATTCTTAAATTTCTAGCCACAATACATAAAAAGCGGTTTAGGCGTGAAATCGTAACAAAATGAACAAACTTACTTTCACGTTTATAGTATTATTTAGGATATTTATTTTTAACTATAAAAAAAGTAGCCTATGCCCTTCTTCAATGTCCAACCAAAAGGTATAATCATAATACCGAAATTCATGAAAATTGGTTCTGCGGTTTAGGCGTGAAAGTGTAACAAACAAACCCACTTTCGCATTTATAATATTAGCTACGATATTTATTTTTAATTTACTCACAAAACATGCTCCAAATAAAACTTTTGTTCTTTCCATCGAACCAAATCGATTGCGATTGAATAATAAATAAAAACAAACAAGAATCGTTATATTTTAATTTGATAAAAATAATTGCTCAATTGAGTATACATACAGGGCCGGATTAACCATTTAGAAAGAGTAGCAGTTGCTACGGGCCCCGCATATTTAAACCCGCTCATTTCTGCCTGAACGTAATTTTTTGAGTGAAACTTATTAAGACGTGGGATATTGAATTTACTTGATGTTTCCTACTAAGAGAATCCACGCCAGACAATCGGTAACCGATTATTTCCACGAAAATAAAACACAGAATATCATAGGGTAAACGCACAAGTTCTAAAAAAAGTAGCTCGTATAAATATGTAAAATTTGAGTAGGACCAATAATTAATCAGCTCCACAAAAAAGTACAGACGTATGCAAGCACTTTTACGCGGGGCCCATCGAAAGAATTTGCTACGGGCCCCGGGGTTGCTTAATCTGGCACTGTATACATATGTATGTGTAATAGTTCAACATCAAAAATATTAAGTGCTGTACATGTTTATTGATGTTTTAATATTGATATGGGGGCGTCCATAAATTACGTGAGGTGTTTAAAGGGGGGAGGGGGTCGAGTCAAATCTCATCTAATCTTACGTTGGAGAGAGAGGGGGGGGGGGTCTCGGCAAATATCACGCAATTTTTTTTCTGATTGAAACAAAAAAAAATTATACTATTTTGGTCCATTTAATCCAAATTGTACATGCTAATGAAAATCATATGGACATGTTGGTTCCAATAGTCTCTCTTGAGACCGTGCATGTTTCTCCATGGATTGAATTAGGGTAGATATTCTTTTTTTAATCACAGTAGTTACGATTTAAGTATTCTATTGTTAAATTTTTATAACACTTATAATTAAACTCTCAGCAATATTGATTACTAGTCTTAACTAGTCATAAATAAAAGCACGAAGCAAATTTTTTTTTTTTTTACAATAACAATCCAACGCGTTTACGTAAGAAACCCACATTTTGAAAAATCTCACGTGAGATTGGGGGATGGGGGAGGGGTTTGAATAAAATCTCACGACATCTCACCAGGGGGGGAGGGAGGGACAGAAAATTTAAAAAAACACCTCACGTAATTTATGGACGCCCCCTATGTATATTTTTTCCTTGTCTTTTTAACATTTATTAGTCAATAAGAAATAATTTAATAAAAAAATGTATTAAGGTCGAAACTTGGTAAATTGCCACGACGTGAGCTAAAAACAACGCCGGCTATAGTTGCACGATGCTGAGCTTGGAGCCAAGTTTGGAAAATACTGAATTTTTCAGCCAAGAGGCGTGTTGCGATGTATCGCGTGGTTGCGATGACGTAACAGGTAGAAGAGAAGACGTTGCGTAAGCGGCGCGTTTCACTACCACTATTCACCCTTCTTACTTCTTGCTCGGAGGCTCGCTTGGATGCGACGGAAGTGTTGATTATTATCTAGGTCATTAGGTCCTTTTGTATTTTCTTTTAAAAATTAAATAAACTTCTGGTCCTTAAGAATATATATCTTTCTTTCTTTCAGATTTCTTTCTGCAAGTCTACAATTTACATTGAGGAAGAAATTGTTATATTTCGGTCCCTTAAAATGTGTTATTGTTGAGGGTAATTTTATTGGGTAGCTGTTTACTCCTCAAATATACGTTCTAATGTTAACCCGTTATTATATACGTTTTTTTTTTATTTAGCGACAGTGCTTTTAGCACTGATTTGTGAAGGTCAAAGTGTGAAGAGCCAGATGATGGTAAATAACAAATTGAATTTTGACAACATTTAAAAATTTCAAATTACATACTCGTACATACTACAGTACAGCAAGACAGCTACAAGTCTACAGCAAGTATTATTCAGACGGCTTTTAAATGAAAAAGTGGATTGATATCATTAAAAAATATGCCAATAAATAGCTGGTAGTTTAGTCTACACAATGATGTACCAGAATTCTAAATTTGAATTTAAATTGTCGAATTTTCAACCAATAAATGAACGTAGAGATTGTTTTCAATTTGTATTCCACATAATCACATTTTTTGCATAAATTATATTTTTTTTTACTGAGCTCTGAGCTGAGCTGAGCGTGATTGTTCACTAAGCTCTGTGATATCCTACTAAAGAGATATTTTCCTAAAAAATATGTATACCTCGCCCACAGAATTCGCCCAAGTCGTGGCGTTGCTGGATGCAGGGCTTAATCAGCGTGTTGTGACTGCACGATTGCATCTAAGCCTCTCTGCTGTCAATAGAGTGTATCAGCGTTATCGGGAGACCGGTGTTTACTCGCCGTCCAGGATATGGTAGACATCGAATCACGTCTGAGCAAGATGAGACATCGCCAACTTAACTCTATTCAACTACAGCAACGTCTGTGAGGTTCAAGGATTGACAAAGCGAATCTACCATAAGAAGAAGATTGGCAGAGCGTGGTATGAAACCTTACAAACCAGGCCCAAAATTGACGGAAGACCACCGAAAGCCCGCCTCACTTTGCAGATGAGCACTTACATTGGTCATACCTTCAATGGAGCAAAGTTCGCTTTCTTGACGAGAGTAAGATTGTGCTGTATGATAATGACGGAAGAAAGAAGGTGTATTGAAGAGAGGGAGAGCGTTTTGTACAGTGCTGCCTTGAAGAAATTACGGTGACGGTTCATGGATGGTTTGGGGAGGCATAAGCGCCGATAGAAAAACCGAACTTGCGTTTGTATCTGGGCCTCGGTTACCGTCATTAAATGGGTCACGTAACATCGAAGAGTGTCTGAACCCTCGAGTGGTACTCTACGCACATTTTATTGGTGAATACTTCATTTTTATCCAGGATAATGCCAGGGGTCATACCGCAGGCATTTTAAATGAATACCTGAGCGAAGTCGGTATTGCAGTCATGGGCTCGGGCTGGCCAGCAAGAAGCCCGGATATGAATCCCATAGAACACCTATGGAATGAGTTAAAGAGACAAGTCAGTGAGAAATCCTGCTCCGGAGACGCTTGGACAGCTTGAAACAGCTATACAAGAAGAGTGGGATAACATCCTACAACACAACATTGTGACGCTTATCCATTCCATGAGGAACCGCATGGAAGCAGTGATAAGAACCCGGGGAAGAAATACGAGATACGAAATAAATAAAAATTATGTTTTATATCTTTGTTTCTAACATTTAACAATTTCTTCTTATAGGGCAAAAACATACCTGTTGAACAAAACACAATAGCTAATGAAATTTAATTTTTAAAA